>OX578149.1:130285974-130900974 GCA_951213105.1 Amaurobius ferox | reverse complement strand
TTGAAGTCCAAACTTTTTAGGTAAATGCGTTCGGGTAAATGGTTTAAATTTTCTATTACTTCCAAACTGTTGGTAATCATACAAGTTCCCATACTTTTCATTTTCTTAAGTACTGGTTTCATAATCGACAAAAGTTTTTTTATTAGAAAATGTCAAATAAGTTTTAAAACCAACTGTAACAGGTCTGAATCGAATAGGTTTTTTATGAATTTTTGGTATTAGAACCAAGTAAGGAAAATTGATATTTTTAAGCAGGATATCGATTCTTTTATGCATCGCTTTTATTTTATTTTCGATTATAATTAGTGGCTGCTTGATTTCTATGTACAGATCTGTATTTTTATAACACTTCTTCAATTCCTTTATATAAAATTGTTTGCATGTAAATGCATAATTGGAACTTACTTTATCAACGTTAAGTGATAACATATTTGTTTCTAATATTATTTAAATATTTAAAATCCAGATGAAGTTTTTCTTTTGAAGTTTCATTGTTACCGCAACAAGATATAAAACCTTGATTAATATGGTAACGCCATTCGTTAAAAGTAGTTGTAGGTATACTATATTTAACTGCATTTCTGTATATGAATTTATCCAAATTGGCTTTAAAAAGTTGGTCTATGTTATTATAATTCTGTATACGGTATTTAGTTTCTTTTCCAAAAATCGCTATCAAATCCTTATTTTCGATGACACTAATATCCCCACTAATGACGTGACCTAGTTCACCTTTACAATATTTATTGGATTTGCAATCACAATTCAGTTCGGCCGAATCATTCAAACTTTGACATATCAAATTGTAATTAAATTGTTTTCTTTCCAATAGCCTCACATATTTATATGCAATCTTTACTTTGAGGTTTTTAATAGGAAATAGATCACTGTATTTGTTAACAATATGCCGTAATGAGATTGTATCAAAAGTTTTGTTTTGATATGTCACTCCTAAGTATTCTTTCAGGCAATTTTCTTGATTATACACACATAGTGATATTGCGTAAAACTTAACCTCAAAGTAACCTAAGGTGAAACTTAACCTTAAAAACCTCAAAGTAAAGATTGCATATAAATATGTGAGGCCATTGGGAAGAAAACAATTTAATTACAATTTGATATGTCAAAGTTTGAATGATTCGGTCGAACTGAATTGTGATTGCAAATCCAGTAAATATTGTAATGGTGAACTAGGTCACGTCATTAGTAGGGATATTAGTGTCATCGAAAATAAGGATTTGATAGCGATTTTTGGAAAAGGAACTAAATACCGTATACAGAATTATAATAACATAGACCAACTTTTTAAAGCCAATTTGGATGAATTCATATACAGAAATGCAGTTAAATATAGTGTACCTACAACTACTTTTAACGAATGGCGTTACCATATTAATCAAGGTTTTATATCTTGTTGCGGTAACAATGAAACTTCAAAAGAAAAACTTCATCTGGATTATAAATATTTAAATAATATTAGAAACAAATATGTTATCACTTACGTTGATAAAGTAAGTTCCAATTATGCATTTACATGCAAACAGTTTTATATAAAGGAATTGAAGAAATCTTATGAAAATACAGATCTGTACATAGAAATCAAGCAGCCACTAATTATAATCGAAAATAAAACAAAAGCGATGCATAAAAGAATCGATATCCTGCTTAAAAATATCAATTCTCCTTACTTGGTTCTAATACCAAAAATTCATAAAATACCTATTCGATTCAAACCTGTTACAGTTGGTTTTAAAACTTATTTGACATTTGCTAATAAAAAACTTTTGTCGATTATGAAACCAGTACTTAAGAAAATGAAAAGTATGGGAACTTGTATGATTACCAACAGTTTGGAAGTAATAGAAACTTTAAAGCATTTACCCGAACGCATTTACCTAAAAAGTTTTGACTTCAAGGACTTATTTAATAATGTACATCTAAACAATCTGTATGATATCCTTATTGAAACTTATGAAAGATATGAAATGCAATCATAAATTGAGATCAACAAATACAAATCTATTGTAAAAATAGTGATATTTGAAAACATTTTGTTTAATGGCTCAAGATATTATAAACAAATCCATGGAATTCCAATGGGTGGTGGATGTTCGTCCATTTTGGCTGATATTTACTTACATTGGTTTGATTCAAAGTCACACATTAATAATGAATTAATATATATGAGATACTTTGATGATGTTATAACAGGTGCAACAGACCCCAATTTTCAATTCGATTCACATTTTACCCTGAAGATTTAAAACTAATCGAGACAATAGAAAGCGATCCAAAGGAAATTAACTTCCTAGATCTCAATATTAGATACAGCGACCAGGATCACATTATATTCAATATATATAACAAACGAAAAAATTTTGATATAAAAATCAATTATCTGACTCATTGGAATAGCAATATACATCGTAACATATTCCGTAATGTTATTATGCAACATCTAAAAAGACATCAACGAATCATCAACAATGAAAAGGAAAGAATAGATAGAGATATATTTCTGAGAAGGGAAGCAATGCGACAAAAGTATCCTAAGGCCTATTTAAGGCGTCAACTAAGTGATCATTACAAAAATAAATATTCACAAGTACATAACATCATGGAAGTTTGTAATGACGAAATGGCAACAAAAAGAAATAGAGATTTGGATCACGATTTTATGACACTACTTTCACTCATGACGAAAGAAGAAACAACAGAATGTTCTAATGATTTGATATGGGAAAGCGAATCATGGTATGGTTTATGACTGTTTATAATAATGAGGGGGAAGGATGAATTCTTCTTATATTGTCTTTGGATTCTAAGTCTATTCATTCGAGGTACATGCATTGGAGAAGTGCTACGGGAATTGTGGCAATACCAGGGAGTGCGCCGCGGCCTAGCAGCATGCTGTAACCGGGGATTTAAGGGTCACAATCCCCCCTTAGGCTTTTTTTAGTATATTGCTCGTTAGCCTTCCCATCCATTTTTTGTTCCATTTGTAGCCTATTACTATCTTATTTTATTATATATCGTATAATGAGGAAAATGGTGCATTGCGCATTTCATTTATATGATTTTTATCTCGAACCTTTTAATCTTATAGTGCCTTATCAATTTTTATTATATATATATATATATATATATATATATATTATCAAATGGCCAGGCACTTGACTATCATCATTCGCCTATACATCGGCCGGAACGTGAACCATTTAGTCGTCCTAGGACGTTGCCCAGGGGCACCAGAGGGGGGCGGAACACATTGTGCCCAACAACACAACATCCATGCCTTACGTGAGACTGGAACCCACAACGCGGCGGTCGAGCGATTGCTTGGAAATTCTCGCCTTGACCGCTCGACCACCGCGTCGGCCAATGGTAATATATACATACAGCCCAACTCACAATTTAAAATTTGAATAATATCAATTGCCATACGGCCACAGGAAACTTTAAAAGGTGAAAAGCAAAACATAAATACACAATGATTGAAATACATAGGCGAGCAGGTATTCTAATGCATTTTAAAATTTTTTAAATATTTAAGAACGTAGATAACGGTTTGACCTTCATGGAATCCAGGATAAAACGCCAAGAGAAAAACTGTTTTTGAACAGGGTCAAAATTGCAAATAAAATTATGATAAATATAAAAACATAAGGATCCATAAAGTAAAATATTTTTAGAGTTACTATACTACGCATTAAAATGAACGCCTTATCAAATAGAAGAAGTAATTAGTCTCTCTGTGGAGACTAATTATTTTGGTTTCTTCTTGCGAACTGATGGGGTCCCCATGGGCATCCCGTTCTCCGCTATTTTTTCCGAAGCTCTTTTACTCGAGATGGAAAATAATATTTTACCTTTCATAGAATTCAAACCAGTTTTATGGTGCTGGTACGTGGATGAACTCGAGGAGAAGGATACAGTTAAGCCGTGCTATAGGTATCTCTGGGTTTTTGTCTCGTATTAAGGTGGCTTGTGAAAGCACGTGTTATTATTGTACCCAAATCGCGTGACTGTGACAATCCCTGTATATTGTCAATTAGGGCTTACACTTATTCAATTAAGGCTTACTTTGTCAATTAGGGTTTACACGTTACACTTATCCTGAAAAAACTATAAATGGCTTTATTCTTTATTTTGTAAATTTTATATTTCCTCTTTTTATCTGAAACATAATTTATTGCCTTGCAGCTACCATACCTCTGTGGTTATTCACTCTGGGCCGGACTATATTGAAGGATACCGACATAGTCATCCCTTATACGAATATCATGACGTCACTGGTGGCTTTCGTCATTCCCATAGCTATTGGTCTCCTGATCCAACGTTTTCTTCCCAAAGTAGCAGCTCGTTCTAAGAAGTTATTAGCACCCATATGCATCATCTTGCTCATCGGCATCATAGTCATGGCTTCCGTGGCCAACACGTATATCTTCTACATGCTCAGCTGGTCCATGGTCATTGCGGCGAGTATAAGTGTGTGGACAGGTTTTATCGCTGGATTATTAGTTTCTAAAGCTTTTCGGTTTCCGTCCGCTGATGTTATTGCTGTATCTATTGAGACTGGAATTCAGAATACTGGAATAGCTTTTGTTCTTCTGAGCTATTCTCTTCATCCTCCAGTGTCCGACATGGCATCTGTAGTTCCTATAGCAGGTTCTATAATAACACCGATACCTCTGTTTATATTGTACTGCTACAAAAAGATATACAGTTGCTACTTTAAAAGTGAGAAGATGGAACTCAAGACAATAAATAGTAAGAAAGATGAGTATCAGTCCACTACAAGGATCATTGATATCGATGAACAGCAAGAGAATGAACTCGAAAACATTGGAAGATCAAAATAATTTCATAGATATCGAGTGATACATTTGCAATTGATCTTCGCAATTTATTTTCCTGAAAAATTTAGTCTTTCTGATTCTAAAAATATGTTATCCAATAAAACGAGTATCATGGTGCAGAGATAAACTCTTTTTATATAAATGCTATTGATGTTGAGCATATTTGATGTTAAAGTCTGTGTGTTTTTGATGCTGCACAAACATGCTAGCATTACGATTTTCTCCATGATGATTATACATAACTTGTTTACTTCTTCCTTCCCATAGCTCTTGCCCTTGTTCATAGGCATATAGCCATTGTAAATGCGCCCAAAGGTATATGTGCATGCTGAGGATATCCATAGTCATCGCAGCCAGTTTGAGCTTGTGTACAAGTTTTTGTGCTGGTTTACATGTTCCATCGAAATGCACAATACGTCGTTCGTTGTGTTCTACAAAAAGATTCCAAACTGCTACTTCAAGCGTGTGAGAACATGGAACTAATGACAATGAATAGTAAAAAAATATGATAGTAAGATTATCTGTTGATTAAATAATCTTTGGTAGTCAATAAAAGTAAGAAAGGGAATTTGAAAACATTAAGTGCATACATTTAGAAGTCAATAAGGAAATAACTCTTTGTGTAGAGGGTAAAGAAAACTTGAGCAACGTATTCAAACGCAAATAAAAGATGCGCTGGAGGGGAATCCAACGTATACTCGAAACAGCTGTATCTGCATTGTTTTTTTATTTGTGCTTGAATACGTTACTCAAGTTTTCTTTATCATTTAAAAGTATCAAAAAGAACATCAAGCAATACATGATTACAATTAATTATAAACAATATCCTGCAATGAAAAGTTCAGTCTGTTTTATCTTAGCAGATTTTTATAGTCTTACAGCACTCAGATTAAATGCTCAGCATATAATGCGTTCAACATTCGATGTTCAGCTCTGTAGAAGTGTTTTTCATGCTGAATAAAAATACCGATATTATATTTCTTAATACGAACTTTCTATAAGAAGTAAATTGATATGACACTCTTTAGAATTTCTCAAGAGGCTTTCTCAGGATTTTAATACTTCTTGCTTTCTCTACAGTATTTCTCCCGAAAGAATGGAGTGACCAAGAAAAAATTCAGGGATGTTTTACAACTGGAGATTAAAATTCTATTGAATTGCAGCGGAGCCGAAACAAAATATTCCAATTTTCGTTGTTTTTTTACAGAAGAATCAAAGTTCCTTATATAGAGAATAATTATGTGTTGGACCGATCAGACTGTTTTGTAAAGATTCAAGAAAATTGTGTATAATACTTTGTAAATAAATAAAATATTATATTTTCAATTCATTCACATTATTTACACAAATTGAAAGGAAAGCAATCTTAGGCAGAATAATAGCAATTTAGTAATACTTAATTTCCCCACAATACATAGTATATTTAAAGGTACTATGATGGCGTTAACAATCGAACTCTCAGATTTTGTTGGATTTTCAAGCTCAGAGTATATTTAAATACATTTATCATACATACAAAATTTATACAATATCATTTTTCATTTAATCATTTTTCATACAATATCATTTTTCAATGTTGTACATATCATTGAAAAATTATATATACATGTATGAATATATATAATTTTTCACATGAGTATATCATACATGTACACGTGTGATATATACATGTACACATGTATATATCATGTAAATGATATATACATGTGTACATGTATATATCATTTATATATGTATATATCATAATATATCATGATATATACATGTGTATACTGTGTATATCCCTCGAACAAATTGAGATAATTGAGTAAAATTTCGCACGATTAATTCAAAAGATAAACATCATTGGCTTTTTATTTTCGAGAGGAATAATCTAGGGCAAGGTTCTCAGTTTTTTAGAACATTTTTGTTTTCGATTTTCGAAAACATATTAGAAGAAGATAATTATGTTAAAATGTTATGGAAATATTTATTTCACATGCGATTTTTTATTTAAAAGTGATTGATATCGTATATAATACGCTAAAATGAGATTTTCTCGAGATATTGCATGTTTTCCATCTAACATAGAATAATCACAAAAACGTAAATGCATTCTTCCTGCATTATAGTTAATGCATGTTTAAGTACTTTTAACAAAAAATTAATAAACTGCTTTGTTTAGAAGTTATGACGGGCTGCTATAGAAATGCTAGAAATTTTGCCCCCCCCCCCCCCCCCACATCCAAAGAGGACGTTTGAAAGAGTAAAGATATTTCATGAAATTTGATGTTTACCTTTAACACTAGAACGACGGAAGCGGTCATTTTGACCGCATAACTACTTTGAGAGACGATTCCTCCAAAACTGCTAATCCCAGCCCATTCAAATTTCATGACTTTTTTTATTTTCTTAAAGTTATTGAAAGCACAGAAGAAAATTATTCTAGGTTTTATAATAAGAGAACAAATCAATGATCTTCCTAGAACGACGGTAGCAGTCAAAGTAGTTATGCGGTCAAAATGGCCGCTTCCGTCGTTAATGTTAATTGTTAACAACGATTTTCAGTTAGATATAGTAATGAATGAAAAAGCCCAAATTTTATTGTCCCATTATATTGAAATTTGTTCAATTATGGACAGGTCAGATATTTTTTACGTGATGCCTGTCTGTCTATGAATCTGAGGGCACGATATCGCTCAAACAAATTGAACAATTTACATAACATATGGTGCAATTATTTCAATCGCTAAACACAATAGTCTGTTGATTGTAAATAACGCCTGGCCAAATGAAGGCTATTATTTTTGCGAACAGCTCCTTTTGGAAATAAAATAGTTCTTATGAAAAATAATCATATTAAAAAATATTAATGAAATAGTTTTTTTTATTTATGCTTATATTTAAAAGCGAATTAGCATTTAAGTCTGTCAAAGGCATCTTGAAACTTGGGGTCCTTAAGTATCCTTAAGCACCTCAATAATCACCATGTACTTCAGTTATTGAGGTGCTTAACGCGATCGCATGTCTTTTGAAGTTAGTTGATATATTTAACTCGCATAGTTTCAGATACTAATTACCTCCTTAATTTTTTGTTCATATTCTTCTTACTTTCAATATCTTGCTTTGGTAATCTTAAAGCAGTTTGATTGTATGTTATTTGAGTATTGTAGTTAATGTAGCATTGGTTGATTTTCTTAATTTCTGTTAATGTTTTAATTATTGACGTGATGACAGACTGTAATAGATTTACACGGTTGTAGAATATTTCATATTGAGATGCTATATATAGTATCAAACGTCAAGTCAAGGCCTTAGCAATAAAAGAACAGTCCAGCAAACAATGCAGCCAGACGGGCTGACGACAAGATTGGACATTAAAGTCGAATTAATTAATGGTGGGCAATAAAGCTGGCCCCATGGTTTTTATTTTGTTCTGTTGAGATCGTGTACACTTGCATCTTACACAAATCCTCCTATATTTATTTTTATTATTTCTTTTTATTGCCATTGTTTTAAGATTCTCTTTCTATCATCGTTCGTTATTATTCAGTAATGTTCCAATTTTATTTTGTTTTATTTTTAAAGCATCTTAATATCATTAATTTGTCTTATAATTTGGTTAGAAACATTCTTCATACTCTCCTGTCTTTCATTGAATTACCGTTCGTTACATTCACTTAAATATATTTGACATTTGTTCATGTTATTATTTCATTTGCCATCAACTCCCCCCCCCCCCACCACCCAGCGTATCGTCTATCCGTTTATTTACATCAAATATATGTATTTCGCTGACGAGTTAAGTTGTATTTACAGGGTGGTCATAAAAAAAACTTCCCCGATATACGAATCCCTGGCGGCCTATCCGCTCAACCAATCGAAAGGAAATTTCAGATATTGTTATTTGAAGGTATGCACTCGAGATTGGGATGATTTTAAACAATAGAGCTCTCACGGTTACGGTTACAGTGAAAAAAATTCGAAATTTTCGAATGGCAACATCTACTTTTTTCCTACGCAAATTGATCAGCGCATTGAAAAACCATAAATGGCGTTGGAACGATACACATATGACGAAAATTGGCGGCGTAAAACATTTGCAAAGAAGAGCATTGTAAAGGACCAATGACAACACAAGAGTCGAGAGGGAAAAAAACTTTTATTGGAATAACAAGTTTCAACGTGCCCGCCTTCGCAGACGATAACGCATTGCATGCGAAGATTGTTGACAACAATGACGAACGTACATCGCAGGAGGAATCTGTATAACTTCACGTTTTATGTCATCTTTCAATTCTGATAAATCTCGTGTATTTGATGTGTACACCTTAGATTTCAGATAACCCCAGAACCAGAAATCCATCGGAGTGAGGTCTGGGGATCGCAGTCGTCACGAAGTTACGGGAGATGACTCTATCACCAAAGTTCTATTGCAGCACTTGTCGAACACATGTAGCGACGTGTGGAGGAGCATCATCTTGCATCCATACAATGTCATTAACGACGTTTTGCTGCTGCAATTCTGGAATTACATAATTCTGCAACATTGTTTTATACCGAGGACCTGTGATGGAGCACGTTTGCATACCATTGGAAGTGACCTCTTCGAAGAAGTATGGACGTAGAACGAATGTGCTTGCTATGCCGCACCACACAGTCACTTTAGCTTCGTGTAAAGACACCGGTGCTACATTGTGAGGATTTTCATCAGCCCAGTGAACGCAGTTCTTGGAGTTTACGTTCCCAGTTAAGGAGAAATGTGCCTCATCCATCCATAATAACCGCAGCGGCCACCAGCTATCTTCATCATATCTGATGAGGAAAAAATTCGCAAAGTCGACATGCTGTTGCTCGTCTCCAGGTTGCAACATCTGGACGCGCTGGAATCGATAAGGAAACATCCGCAGAACAGAGAGCAGAAGCTGGAGGACTGTGGTTTTGCGTTCATCCAAATTGCGGGCAACACTGCTTGCAGTACGCAATGGACCTGTAGTAATCGTATTATGCACTTCCGCAACAACTTCAACAGGAACATATGGTCGTCCGGATCGCGGTCTATCACGTATGCATCCAGTTTCTTCAAATTTTTTACCAAATCACGTACAGTTCGTACGGAACATGGGCCTCGTCTTAGCTTATGATTTCGCCGATAAACTCTCACTGCTTCGGCAGCATTTTCCCCGTTTAGATAAAACAGCTTTATCAATAGAGCATGGGCACGAGTGTAAGTAAACAACCTGCGTGGTAGAATGCGCAGAAACGTAAGGGCAAAAGGCATTATTTTTACCATAGCGTGTGATGGTAAACGGAAAATGGTGGCAAATAAAAATTGAAACTAAACCCATTAAACATCGAAATTTATCTTTATAATGAAAATAAGTTATTTAAAATACTTGAATAACAACATATATTTAAAGATTTAATTTGCTAAAGTGCATTTTAAGTGATTTTAAGTGAATGTGCACTACTACTCATTTTTTACTGTGGTCACTAACTAGCGTTCTAAAGATGAAAAATTTACTAGCAAATTCTGCAATGTATCTGCGAGCGTGAAGGGGAAGATATGTAACGATATTTCCTTAATTAAATATATACACAAGTTTCTTTTATGTGAATACTTTATTTTCCGGTTAATTGAAAATATCCATCAAACAAGATAAATTTAGTAAATTTAGAGGTTAAACGATTGTAGTTTTTAAAGTAACCGTTTTTAATACAGAAATAATGAAAATTTCCATATTGCTAAGCAAACGAGTATTTTGTTTTGGGAACATTACGAAGTGTAAGGGCAAAATTGTCAGTGTGACATCACGTGTCAATGCTCTATTCACCTAGTTGTTTCCCTGTAAGTGTCATTTTGTTGGCACGTTCGAACACCTGATTGAAGAAACACACACTGCTTATTAAAGGTTTTCCACAAACAATGCTTTGCACATGGTGTTTTGTGATTGGTGCTTCTACTATCTATCCCTGTGAATTATGCAAAGTGCGTCAATGCACCTCCTCTCTGTGTTGTCATTGGTCCTTTACAATGCTCTCCTTTGCAAATGTTTTACGCCGCCAATTTTCGTCATACGTGCATCGTTTCAACGTCATTTATGGTTTTTCAATGCGCTGATCAATTTGCGCAGGAAAAAAAGTGGGTGTTGCCATTCGAAAATTTCGAAATTTTTTCATTGTAACCGTAACCGTGAGAACTCTATTGTTCGAAATCATCACAATCTCGAGCGCATTCCTTCAAATAACACTATCTGAAATTTCCTTTGTATTGGTTGAGCGGATAGGCGGCTAGGGATTCATATATCGGGGAAGTTTTTTATGACCACCTTGTACTTCTATTGTTCATTCAACCTCACGAGTCGTTCATCTGATCATCTTGCGTTACCTTCAACTTTTTGAATCATTTTTTGAATCACTTACTATATTAACATTTGAATCGTTCCCTAAATCGTTCACTATTTAAAGGACTCGTTCAAAGTTTGTTTTGATCGTGCATGTCCGATTTTTTTTATTATTTAACCATTAATTTATTTTATTAAATTTGATTTACTTATGAATGATTATTGCATTTATTCGTACTTAGTATTATAATTTATCCGAATTTATTTATCTTGAACTTGTTATGATAATTGTTTTATTAGCGATGCTGACACTCATAAATTATTTATTTTATTATTATTTTTATCGTTTTTTTAAGATAATTTATTTATAACATTGTCTTCTCAGGGACCATTAATGTTTTACAATTCGTTTATAATTTTAATTTGATTTCATTTTTTTATTATAAACGACAAGATTTATTTATATGATACCTTGTCCACGACTGATCATGGGCACCAACCGATTTATCTATTTGTTGCACCCAACTGGTTTTATTTATTTTGTTCTTAGCATTAAAATTGATTTAAACTTTTTATTGCATAACATTTTTTTTAAACTTATTTATAATTTATAACAATATTAAATAATATAGACTTTTCGTACATAGACATTCTCTACTTTCTTCTAAAGGCAGGGGAGAAATGTGATGACAAACTGGGATAGATTTACAGGGTTATGGAAAATTTGATATTGGGATGCTCTCTACTTCACGACCCAACACACACAACACACCCGAAGGTTGCGAGTACTTCGATGTGCAGGCGGGAAAACATATTGGAATACTGTAATATCAGGTATAATAAATGTCAGGGCAAGGCCTTAGAAATAAAAGGACAGTCCAGCAAACAATGCAGATAGACGGGCTGATGCCAAGACTGGACATTAAAGTCTAATTAATTTATGGTGGGCAATAAAGCTGATTTCATGTATTTCCCCCGAAGTGCACCTGATTCTTCCGGCCATCAAGACCATTGTGTCAGTTACTTACACCCAATGAGTATATATAGTCTCGCATTAGCTAGCTCATGCCATGGGGAAGAAGCTAGGGGGTGCGCTAGCCGATGGACTAATCAATGTATGTTAAAAATAGAGACTAGATGAGAGTTCCGAATGGAGTCCCGAAGTCTAGATGAGTTCAGAATGGAGTCCCGAAGTCTAGATGAGTTCAGAATGGAGTCCCGAAGTCTAGATGAGTTCAGAATGGAGTCCCGAAGTCTAGATGAGTTCAGAATGGAGTCCCGAAGTCTAGATGAGTTCAGAATAGAGTACCGAAGTCTAGATGAGCTCAGAATGGAGTCTCGAAGTCTGGATGAGTTCAGAAGGGAGTCCCGAAGTCTAGATGAGTTCAGAATGGAGTCCCGAAGTCTAGATGAGTTCAGAATGAACTCTTTATAAATTTGCCTACAACGACTGCGCCCAAAGATGCTCTTCAAAACGACGTATCAAGAAAAGTAAAGGTACCATTTTATTCTCCATGAAAATGTTAGTTTGCAATTACTAAATTGACTCTAAAGTTGAGTATCAAAAAGTTACGTCTGTCATCACAGCCAATTTAAATTGACAATCAATGATGATTATCTATCAAATGATAATTGTAAATTTAATGAGTATAATTGTAATATGAAAATCTTAACGATAATTTTAACAACTTTAAATAATGATCTTAATAAATATTTATATTTGACAAAACATTGTGTCATCATTTTGTAGTATTTTGCATTTTAATATTTTATCTTTCAGGAATTATGTTTATTTATTGGTTGATACCGGACTACAAAATAAGGTGGGCTATATGTCGGACATTTTACGATAATGTACACACGATTATGAGGCCAAATTAAGTTAATTTAACAATTAGAATATATATTAGAATAATAATTTAACACTCAATTATTTTCACTACAGTTGTTTGTTTAGTTATTTTTTAATTAACAGGTTTTTAAAGTTTCGTGTTTTGTTATTTAACCCCGAAATAGCTTGTTTTCGTCATTTTGTTATTTGCTACATATTTCTACGGATTTTGAATATGGTTATCTAAATTTCTATGTCTTTGATGCTTTCATCGCTATTTTTTGTTACTATTTTCGCAATTTTGCTATCTTTATCTTTTTATATGGATTGATATATTTTTCCCCTGTCTCATTTCTCACCATACCATTCCTTAATTTTTGTTAAGAATTCAGAAGTTTCAATTTCTTTATACCCCAGTTTTATTTAAAATATTATATCAATCTGCGTCTTTCTGTTACATTTATTTCGCTTGGCGCTTGTGTGGGCTAGAGTGAGGCTGCCTTATCGTTCGGTGTTGATATGTTTATGATCGAGGACTTGTTCCAATGTCTGTCACCCCCGTTACAAATGTGATCTATTTCACTCTTTTTTGGCCTGTCACCTTACAGTTCTTGCTTAGCGTATACTAAGTAAAGACCCTGTTTCGAACTGGTGAAGTAGGATCAAAAGTTCCTCTAAATTATTTTCACGTAACTTGCATATGCATGCTTTTGTTAAGAACATCGTTATTTTTACTCAGCTACTTCCCAACCCCAGATAAAAACCACGAAGAAAGTTTAAGAACAATTTCATATACAGAGATCACTGTACGAATAATTTTATTGTGACATAATCATAAAATATACAAGACATTTGTTCGTTGATATAAAATGTGATGGTGAACTACAAAATTTAAACACTAATTCACATTCAAAATTCATCACAGTGAAATGTTAGTATAAAAGACAAAAACACCTTTATTATATTTACAAGACGACATTTCTCATTTTACTACAATGCGATTTTATAATTGACCATTAAATTTCAAAATTAAATATCCAAAAACGTTCAGCATTTTAAACTATACAGCAAAAATAGTGGAAATGGAATGAGAAATGACGTTAAAAATAAATCGAATGGATTTCTTATAAGTGTAAAATAGGTCTTTTAAATGATATTTTAGTCGCAGATTAAAAAGTTCTACAGGTTGAAGTGAGAATCATAATTTCTGAACTACTTTAAGCAGATGTAAGAAAATGTTTGTAGGGTGGTTGAGACCCAAAAGCTTCTCTTAGCAGTCGCAGTTGCATGAGCACATTTCTTTGGTGGATCTTCGTGGACGAGGAAGAAGACCTGCAACTAAAATAAGGGAAATAAATTAACATTTAGTTCATAATTGAAAGGTTTTTTTCCATATGTTGCAACATTTCTTTTCCATATGCTCGAATATTTATTATATATTGTTACGAACGTATCCTCAGAAATCGTGGGTGTACATGCAGGATACAAGAATGAGTCCAAGTTTCTGGATAATCAACGCTTATTCACAAGCACAAAGTAAGCAGAAGCAATATACAATGAAACAGCATTTAAATGTTCTACTCATTTCACAAAATAAGCGATATTATTATCAAAATACTGACTAAAATAATTTCAGAAGACAACAGCTACTATTGATAAAAGTCACAGTTCATTGTAGCTCGTATCTTGTCAACTCGTCAACTGAACACCAACGGAGTGAGGATTCCTTTTTATAGTCTCTCTATAGAAACTTCTGGAAATCTCCCATATTTCCTAGACTAATCGTTATTTCGTGGAGTTTCTCTAACATTCCGGAAGTCGCCAAATTGGTGATACATCGCGAAATTTGGCAACCCCTTTGAACCGGGGAAATTATGGCAACCCTGGGCTCACGTCATGCTTACGTTATAGACTGTGTATTCACTGTCTGGTCTTCCAGACGCGGCGAAAGAAAAGGCTCCAGTGAGAGAATATTACGTGTTCGCAACAATATTAGTTTAGAACTAGCTGTGTCCTAGTTGCATAACAACAACAACACGATTTTATTAATACATGGTGTCGAGAACCATGGCCGCGTATTTAGAGGTTTAGAGGGGTGTCAAGAAGATGCCAAAGCATCCTCCCACCAAGTTGTTGCATTACCAGTAGATAAGAAAGGGGTGTTCTGCTGCGAAGGCGGAGCAATGCGGAGCGCGGAGCAAGATGGCCGCCATCTTGATTTCTGTAATCCTGGACGGGGGTGTAAAAAGGGGGAAAATGAAAAAAAGGTGGGGGTAAAAAATTTTTGAAACTTTTTTTCGGGTGGCAACGATGTCGTAGTCTTGTACGAGGGGTTGAGGGGGAAATAAATTTTTGGACGAGATTTTTTCTAAGTATGGGAGAAACTATTTTTCAGGGTGGCAACACCTCCGCCTCTGCGACGAAGGCGGAGCAGTGCCATCAGCGCCTCCTAACGATGAAAATTGGAACTATGGAGATGAACTTCAGATTTTTTTTTTGTTTGGGTTGCCATAGCAACATCTGTACGGGAGAAACTATTTTCGGGGTGGCAACACCGACGAAGGCGGAGCAGTACCATCAGCGCCCCCTAGCGGCTAAAAGTGGAACTACCCAATACTTGGGAGATATTTCTAATTTTAAATATTGGAGTAATATTTGGGATTTTTTCTAAGTACGGTAGAAACTTTTTTCGAGGTGGCAACACCGACAGAGGCGGAATGAAGCCATCAGCGCCCCCTAGCGGCGAAAAGCGGAACTATGGGGATGGAACTTAGAAATATTTTTCTGTTTCGGTTGCCATAGCAACACCTGGGGGAAGAAACTTTTTTTGGGGTGGCAACACCATCGGAGGCGGAATGAAACCATCAGCCCCCCCTAGCGGCAGAAAGGAGAATTAAAATTGGGATTTTTCTGATAGTTGGGATTTTTTTTTTCTTTTTCTAAATGAATTAATTAAGTACGAAATATTCGTATTTTTTTTTTTCTTTTTTCTAAATGAATTAAAGGTGTTAATGAGGATAATTAAATAAAGTGATTAAGTATATCAAGAACATGTTATTACATGTCGAGGACATACCAAGGGTGTACCAAAGGGATATGCTGAAGACATGCCAAGGTCATGTCAATATCCCTCCGCTATATCGCGGTTACGAAGTGAACTGCGAGAATCTTGTAGGGTGAGATACTTGAAAATATCGTATGACGCAGGGTATGCCAAGAGGATCGAACATGAATTTTAAGAAAGTGTCACTTTTAGCGTTTTTTCGCAAAAAGTTTTCAAAACGTTAAAAAAACAACAAAAATGTACGTTTTTAAAATAAATTGTGGTTTTTAGATTGTTTGAATTCTCTATGGGAAATAACATGGGTTTTCACACTTTTGTGTATTTTTTGTAAAAAAAATGTGCGTTTTTGCAAAAGTGTTACCAAAAAAGCGTTTTTTGAAAAACGTGACATTTTGCGATTTTTTTTCGAAATGCCGTTTTCTCTATGGGAATTAACATAGGTTTTCGCACTTTTACATTTTTTTTAAAAAAATGTGCGTTTTTGCAAAAGTGTTACCAAAAATGCGTTTTTTGAAAAATGTGACATTTTGCGTTTTTTCACAAAAACATACTTTTTACTAACAAAATTTCGTAAATGCAAGTTTTTTTCTTATATTTTTTCGCAAATGTAATTATTTTACTTTTCAAAAACCGCACTTGTGCCGTTTTCTCTATGGGAATTAACATAGGTTTTCACATTTGTGCTATTTTTTAACGTTTTTTCACAAAAACATACTTTTTACTTGTAAAAAACTAACAAAAACGCGTTTTTAAAGTAGCAGAATCGCGTGAATTGGTGTTTTAAAGTCGCAGAATCGCGTGAATTGGTGTTTTAAAGTAGCAGAATCGCGTGAATTGGTGTTTTAAAGTAGCAGAATCGCGTGAATTGGTGTTTTAAAGTAGCAGAATCGCGTGAATTGGTGTTTTCAAAGTGGCAGAATCGCATGAATTGGGTGTATAAGAGGGGGGGTGTTTTCCCAACCAGTCTTGGGGTTTAAATTAATATGCATGTTATTTTATACATGCATTATCTCTTTAAACCAGCATAGTTTAATACGTGTACCATTTTACAAGTGTACTACTACCATAGGCTACCATAGGGGTATCTTTTAATCTTAACATGTTTTAAAAACCGCATAGTGCATTAAATCATGATAACAGATCTACCCCTCCCCACCTCTCGTAAATGTGGATAGTTACATCGTATGGCCAGTGCGGGAAAGATGAGGATACTACTAACAGAGCGTGGTTCTGTACCTGGATATAACTTTAGGCTATATGTCGCATTGGGCTTGGGTTTGGCCGACTGTTCAGAACGGCCCTCGCCGCTATTGTTAACATCTGTGGTGGGGGGGACAGTTTTTCCGGACTGATAGAATGCTTGTGTTGTTAGATTAAAAAGACACTACTAAATATCATTGTATTCTCAGCTGGGAGAGGCTATTTTAAAGAAGTTCTTATTAAATTTTAACATGTTTTAAAAAGAATCTTTCATTCATTAGTGTTATGAATGAAAGGATGTTAATTAAATTACTTGATTAAGTATTAAATGCCTGTATACCAGGAGCATGTCAAAGACATGTCAAGGGGTATGTCAAAGCGTACCAAGGGTGTACCAAAGGAGTATGCTGAAAGCATACCAAGACCATCGTTCCTACACTATCCCTCCGCTATATCGGGGTTACGAAGTGAACTGCAAGAATCTTGTAGGGTGGGATACTTGAAAATATCGTATGATGAGGGGTATGCCAAAAGGACCGAACATAAATTTTAAGAATGTGCCGCTTTTTGCGTTTTTTTCACAAAAAGTTTTCAAAACGTTAAAAAAACAACAAAAATGTGTGTTTTTTCAACAAGTTGAAGTTTTGGAGTTGTTGGATTTCTCTATGGGAATTAACATGGGTTTTCACACTTTTGCGAAATTTTTAGAAAAAAAATGTGGTTTTTTGCAAAAATGCGGTCAAAAATGTGTTTTTTGCAAAACGCGGAATCGGCCGATTTTTTTCAAACTGTCGGATTTCTCTATGGGAATTAACATAGGTTTTCACACTTTTGCAATTTTTTGAAAGAAAATGTGCGTTTTTGCAAAAATGCGGCCAAAGAAGCGTGTTTTTAGAGTAGCAGAATTTCGGGAATCTCGGGAATTTCGGGAATCTCGGGAATCTCGAGAATCTCGGGAATTGGGTGTATGGGAGGGGGTGTGTTTCCCCAACCATTACGGTCTTAGAGTTTAAAAATAAATATTTTCAATAATCGTGAAAGTGTGCTTATGCCCAAAATACTTGAGTGTTATGAATCTCACAAGTTAATGAAAGGATGATAATTAAATAAAGTCTTAGAGTTTAAATAATAGCAGATACCAATGGCTATATGCATATGTTTTTACAAGTGTACTACTACTACCATAGGGGGTTTCTTTAAACCAACATGTTTTAATACGTGCGTTATTCTAAGAGGGAGAAACACCTAATATGGTGATACATATGACACACGCGCTCAGCACAAATCGATGGAAATAAATGGTGAGATAGTTTTTAAAGACGAGACTTTTAAATTTTTTTCGATAAATAAGGTATTTGAGGTTATTTAACGTGTGAATGAACGATACATACCAATAAAATGAAGAACTAGGCTAAGTTTACAAGTATGGGACTTTAAAGTTTTGATGTTTTAGGGGTAGAACTTGAATTTATAATTAAACATGATTTATACTAACTACTGCAAAGGGAGAAATGCATAGCGAAAGGGTTATGTGTGTATATATATATATATAATATATATATATAATACATATAACCAACACCCACCGGTGGAATGCAGATCTAAGATAGTATTTTTAGGAGAAGACATGAGATTCTTAAGAAAATTGAGTATTTAGAGGCATTTAAAGAGATATAAACATATGATAAGGTAACATCCATAATACACACAACTAATATAGGACAGCGAAAGGAAAACTTTAGTATTGTTTAGAGACCGAACTTCAAATTTTTAAGTAAATGTAGGTGCTTGGAAAATTTTTAATGAACTATGTGCGATACACATGTCTCCGATCACAATGGTGGAAAAGTGATACCGGGGCAGTTTTCAAAGATGTGAGTTTAACTTTTTTTAATTAAGTGAAGAATCTACTAAATATTAGAGTGTGCTAGCGCTTACCGAGGGTTTTATGAATAATACACATAAGCAGCATATAACATTAGGAAGGGGATATTAGAAAAATTTTTAAAGATAGGACTTTAGATTTTGGAACTAAATAAGATATCAAGAAACATTTAAAGGGGATGAAAACATCTAATGAGGCGGAATGGGGGTGTACTTACCCAAGATACCCAGCACTGAAATTATTCACTAAGATAAATTTTTTTTTTAAAGTAAAGACTTTAGAAATTTCACATAAAAGGCAATTTATACTAGTTTTTAAAGAAATGAAAACGCCTAGCGAGATGACTTAGAATGAATACAACGCCGATATATATAACAGTGAAAATAAAACTTAAATATTGTTTAAAGACTGCACTTCAAATTTCAAAGTAAATGTACATACCCAGAAACTTTTAATGGAGTAGTATAATACACATACTCGATATAACAGTTAAATGACGAACTAAGAATAATTTATAAGTATGTAACTTTGAATTTTTTTAGTTAAATAGGGATTTCAGCTAATTTTTAGAGGGATAGAAAGGTATACTAAGGGTGTACAACAAATTTTTAGAAGGGACGTAGGAAATTTGCTAGCTAAATAGGGATTTCCACTACTTTTTAAAGGGATATAAAGACATACTAAAGGGTATACAGCAAATTTTTAGAGGGGACTTTGAGAATTTTTTAGCTAAATAGGGATTTCTACTAACTTTTAAGGAATAGTAACACATACTGAAGAGTATAGAGCGTAATCATTACTAACACCTAGTGCTAAAATGAGGAATTAGAGTAATATTTTGGGGATGGGACTTTAGATTTTTAAGTAAATGTTATGTTTAAAAACTTTTAAAGTAGCATAAATACCTACTAAGATGACATATGCGATACACATAGCCAATACATAGTTATTAAATAGGGAAAAGCTAAGATGGCTTTTTTTTAGAATAACACCTAAAATTTTTTCTAACTAAGCGCAATATATCAACACTTAAAGCGGACGAATACGAAGATTCAGACGGCATGTGTGATACACATCGCGGGCACATAATAGTTAAATCTTAATTTAAGTAAGTTTTTAAGGATAGAACTATGAATTTTTTGGGTAAATGAGATGTTTAAGAACATTTAAAGAGTCAAAAACACCTAATAAGGCGATATGAGATGATTTCATCATCATCAGATAACAGCGAAATGGGGATACTACAAATATTTTAAAGGGGAATCCTTAAAATTTCTAAGTAAATAACCTTTAAAGGGGTGAAAAATATATAGTGAAGTTGTGTAGATAATACAGATCATCGACATTCTAAAACAGACAAGACATGTCTATACAAGATAAAAAATGTTGTACGTTAATATAAACATACATTATTCTATGTAGCAATGTAATACATACCCCAAGATTTATATAAAGTAATTGCGAATACATTATACCAATCCCATCAGAAATCAGCTAAAATAATAAAATTACCAAGCTGAATAATCTAGGTACTAAAACCCCAACAAACTACATTAAATTGATAAAAATCTTAACTAAATAAAATAATGAAGCTGTAACATACTATAAAAATACTAAGTTTAATAAAATAATAGAATAAAATCATATTAAAGCAAGTACTTACATGTTCAATCCGACTCAAAATGCTACATTAGGTGTAGGCCGATGAATAATGACAGATATATCATCTCCAGCTTTACCAACTTAAACCGACATATTCCCAGAGCAACTTGAAACGCGTCTTGACAGCACGAAATCCACAGCAGAAGTGATAAAATCGATACTTCAACGACACTCCCTACACGACAAGGTCACATCATGGTTACAGTTAAACCATGGTATAAAATATAATCACATGTTAAAAAATAATAGATTTTAGTAAAATAATTAAAGAAAATCCCTCTGTGATTATGAATAACCTGTCTATATTTACCGTGTGTGTGTGTGTGTGTGTGTGTGTACGTGTGTGTGTGTGTGTGTGTGTGTGTGTGTGTGTGTGTGTGTGTGTGTGTGTGTGTGGGTGTGTGCGTGTGCGTGTGTGTGTGTATGTGTGTGTGTGTGTGTGTGTGTGTGTGTGTGGGTGGGTAATTATACCTTAAAAAGCTATATATCTGTAGTATCCTAACGGATACTAATATTTGTCTTACACATTTAGTTAAAACTTTTTTTTAATTACACTTAAAATAAGTGCAACTGAAATAAAGTTTTAACTAAGTTTGAAAAACAAATATTAGTATCTGTTGGGATACTACAGATATATAGCTTTTTAAGGTATAATTACCCACCCACACACACACACACACACACACACACACACATACACACACATACACACACACACGCACACGCACACACCCACACACACACACACACACACACACACACACACACACGTACACACACACACACACACACACACACGGTAAATATAGACAGGTTATTCATAATCACAGAGGGATTTTCTTTAATTATTTTACTAAAATCTATTATTTTTTAACATGTGATTATATTTTATACCATGGTTTAACTGTAACCATGATGTGACCTTGTCGTGTAGGGAGTGTCGTTGAAGTATCGATTTTATCACTTCTGCTGTGGATTTCGTGCTGTCAAGACGCGTTTCAAGTTGCTCTGGGAATATGTCGGTTTAAGTTGGTAAAGCTGGAGATGATATATCTGTCATTATTCATCGGCCTACACCTAATGTAGCATTTTGAGTCGGATTGAACATGTAAGTACTTGCTTTAATATGATTTTATTCTATTATTTTATTAAACTTAGTATTTTTATAGTATGTTACAGCTTCATTATTTTATTTAGTTAAGATTTTTATCAATTTAATGTAGTTTGTTGGGGTTTTAGTACCTAGATTATTCAGCTTGGTAATTTTATTATTTTAGCTGATTTCTGATGGGATTGGTATAATGTATTCGCAATTACTTTATATAAATCTTGGGGTATGTATTACATTGCTACATAGAATAATGTATGTTTATATTAACGTACAACATTTTTTATCTTGTATAGACATGTCTTGTCTGTTTTAGAATGTCGATGATCTGTATTATCTACACAACTTCACTATATATTTTTCACCCCTTTAAAGGTTATTTACTTAGAAATTTTAAGGATTCCCCTTTAAAATATTTGTAGTATCCCCATTTCGCTGTTATCTGATGATGATGAAATCATCTCATATCGCCTTATTAGGTGTTTTTGACTCTTTAAATGTTCTTAAACATCTCATTTACCCAAAAAATTCATAGTTCTATCCTTAAAAACTTACTTAAATTAAGATTTAACTATTATGTGCCCGCGATGTGTATCACACATGCCGTCTGAATCTTCGTATTCGTCCGCTTTAAGTGTTGATATATTGCGCTTAGTTAGAAAAAATTTTAGGTGTTATTCTAAAAAAAAGCCATCTTAGCTTTTCCCTATTTAATAACTATGTATTGGCTATGTGTATCGCATATGTCATCTTAGTAGGTATTTATGCTACTTTAAAAGTTTTTAAACATAACATTTACTTAAAAATCTAAAGTCCCATCCCCAAAATATTACTCTAATTCCTCATTTTAGCACTAGGTGTTAGTAATGATTACGCTCTATACTCTTCAGTATGTGTTACTATTCCTTAAAAGTTAGTAGAAATCCCTATTTAGCTAAAAAATTCTCAAAGTCCCCTCTAAAAATTTGCTGTATACCCTTTAGTATGTCTTTATATCCCTTTAAAAAGTAGTGGAAATCCCTATTTAGCTAGCAAATTTCCTAAGTTCCTTCTAAAAATTTGTTGTACACCCTTAGTATACCTTTCTATCCCTCTAAAAATTAGCTGAAATCCCTATTTAACTAAAAAAATTCAAAGTTACATACTTATAAATTATTCTTAGTTCGTCATTTAACTGTTATATCGAGTATGTGTATTATACTACTCCATTAAAAGTTTCTGGGTATGTACATTTACTTTGAAATTTGAAGTGCAGTCTTTAAACAATATTTAAGTTTTATTTTCACTGTTATATATATCGGCGTTGTATTCATTCTAAGTCATCTCGCTAGGCGTTTTCATTTCTTTAAAAACTAGTATAAATTGCCTTTTATGTGAAATTTCTAAAGTCTTTACTTTAAAAAAAAAATTTATCTTAGTGAATAATTTCAGTGCTGGGTATCTTGGGTAAGTACACCCCCATTCCGCCTCATTAGATGTTTTCATCCCCTTTAAATGTTTCTTGATATCTTATTTAGTTCCAAAATCTAAAGTCCTATCTTTAAAAATTTTTCTAATATCCCCTTCCTAATGTTATATGCTGCTTATGTGTATTATTCATAAAACCCTCGGTAAGCGCTAGCACACTCTAATATTTAGTAGATTCTTCACTTAATTAAAAAAAGTTAAACTCACATCTTTGAAAACTGCCCCGGTATCACTTTTCCACCATTGTGATCGGAGACATGTGTATCGCACATAGTTCATTAAAAATTTTCCAAGCACCTACATTTACTTAAAAATTTGAAGTTCGGTCTCTAAACAATACTAAAGTTTTCCTTTCGCTGTCCTATATTAGTTGTGTGTATTATGGATGTTACCTTATCATATGTTTATATCTCTTTAAATGCCTCTAAATACTCAATTTTCTTAAGAATCTCATGTCTTCTCCTAAAAATACTATCTTAGATCTGCATTCCACCGGTGGGTGTTGGTTATATGTATTATATATATATATATATATATATATATACACACATAACCCTTTCGCTATGCATTTCTCCCTTTGCAGTAGTTAGTATAAATCATGTTTAATTATAAATTCAAGTTCTACCCCTAAAACATCAAAACTTTAAAGTCCCATACTTGTAAACTTAGCCTAGTTCTTCATTTTATTGGTATGTATCGTTCATTCACACGTTAAATAACCTCAAATACCTTATTTATCGAAAAAAATTTAAAAGTCTCGTCTTTAAAAACTATCTCACCATTTATTTCCATCGATTTGTGCTGAGCGCGTGTGTCATATGTATCACCATATTAGGTGTTTCTCCCTCTTAGAATAACGCACGTATTAAAACATGTTGGTTTAAAGAAACCCCCTATGGTAGTAGTAGTACACTTGTAAAAACATATGCATATAGCCATTGGTATCTGCTATTATTTAAACTCTAAGACTTTATTTAATTATCATCCTTTCATTAACTTGTGAGATTCATAACACTCAAGTATTTTGGGCATAAGCACACTTTCACGATTATTGAAAATATTTATTTTTAAACTCTAAGACCGTAATGGTTGGGGAAACACACCCCCTCCCATACACCCAATTCCCGAGATTCTCGAGATTCCCGAGATTCCCGAAATTCCCGAGATTCCCGAAATTCTGCTACTCTAAAAACACGCTTCTTTGGCCGCATTTTTGCAAAAACGCACATTTTCTTTCAAAAAATTGCAAAAGTGTGAAAACCTATGTTAATTCCCATAGAGAAATCCGACAGTTTGAAAAAAATCGGCCGATTCCGCGTTTTGCAAAAAACACATTTTTGACCGCATTTTTGCAAAAAACCACATTTTTTTTCTAAAAATTTCGCAAAAGTGTGAAAACCCATGTTAATTCCCATAGAGAAATCCAACAACTCCAAAACTTCAACTTGTTGAAAAAACACACATTTTTGTTGTTTTTTTAACGTTTTGAAAACTTTTTGTGAAAAAAACGCAAAAAGCGGCACATTCTTAAAATTTATGTTCGGTCCTTTTGGCATACCCCTCATCATACGATATTTTCAAGTATCCCACCCTACAAGATTCTTGCAGTTCACTTCGTAACCCCGATATAGCGGAGGGATAGTGTAGGAACGATGGTCTTGGTATGCTTTCAGCATACTCCTTTGGTACACCCTTGGTACGCTTTGACATACCCCTTGACATGTCTTTGACATGCTCCTGGTATACAGGCATTTAATACTTAATCAAGTAATTTAATTAACATCCTTTCATTCATAACACTAATGAATGAAAGATTCTTTTTAAAACATGTTAAAATTTAATAAGAACTTCTTTAAAATAGCCTCTCCCAGCTGAGAATACAATGATATTTAGTAGTGTCTTTTTAATCTAACAACACAAGCATTCTATCAGTCCGGAAAAACTGTCCCCCCCACCACAGATGTTAACAATAGCGGCGAGGGCCGTTCTGAACAGTCGGCCAAACCCAAGCCCAATGCGACATATAGCCTAAAGTTATATCCAGGTACAGAACCACGCTCTGTTAGTAGTATCCTCATCTTTCCCGCACTGGCCATACGATGTAACTATCCACATTTACGAGAGGTGGGGAGGGGTAGATCTGTTATCATGATTTAATGCACTATGCGGTTTTTAAAACATGTTAAGATTAAAAGATACCCCTATGGTAGCCTATGGTAGTAGTACACTTGTAAAATGGTACACGTATTAAACTATGCTGGTTTAAAGAGATAATGCATGTATAAAATAACATGCATATTAATTTAAACCCCAAGACTGGTTGGGAAAACACCCCCCCTCTTATACACCCAATTCATGCGATTCTGCCACTTTGAAAACACCAATTCACGCGATTCTGCTACTTTAAAACACCAATTCACGCGATTCTGCTACTTTAAAACACCAATTCACGCGATTCTGCTACTTTAAAACACCAATTCACGCGATTCTGCTACTTTAAAACACCAATTCACGCGATTCTGCGACTTTAAAACACCAATTCACGCGATTCTGCTACTTTAAAAACGCGTTTTTGTTAGTTTTTTACAAGTAAAAAGTATGTTTTTGTGAAAAAACGTTAAAAAATAGCACAAATGTGAAAACCTATGTTAATTCCCATAGAGAAAACGGCACAAGTGCGGTTTTTGAAAAGTAAAATAATTACATTTGCGAAAAAATATAAGAAAAAAACTTGCATTTACGAAATTTTGTTAGTAAAAAGTATGTTTTTGTGAAAAAACGCAAAATGTCACATTTTTCAAAAAACGCATTTTTGGTAACACTTTTGCAAAAACGCACATTTTTTTAAAAAAAATGTAAAAGTGCGAAAACCTATGTTAATTCCCATAGAGAAAACGGCATTTCGAAAAAAAATCGCAAAATGTCACGTTTTTCAAAAAACGCTTTTTTGGTAACACTTTTGCAAAAACGCACATTTTTTTTACAAAAAATACACAAAAGTGTGAAAACCCATGTTATTTCCCATAGAGAATTCAAACAATCTAAAAACCACAATTTATTTTAAAAACGTACATTTTTGTTGTTTTTTTAACGTTTTGAAAACTTTTTGCGAAAAAACGCTAAAAGTGACACTTTCTTAAAATTCATGTTCGATCCTCTTGGCATACCCTGCGTCATACGATATTTTCAAGTATCTCACCCTACAAGATTCTCGCAGTTCACTTCGTAACCGCGATATAGCGGAGGGATATTGACATGACCTTGGCATGTCTTCAGCATATCCCTTTGGTACACCCTTGGTATGTCCTCGACATGTAATAACATGTTCTTGATATACTTAATCACTTTATTTAATTATCCTCATTAACACCTTTAATTCATTTAGAAAAAAGAAAAAAAAAATACGAATATTTCGTACTTAATTAATTCATTTAGAAAAAGAAAAAAAAAATCCCAACTATCAGAAAAATCCCAATTTTAATTCTCCTTTCTGCCGCTAGGGGGGGCTGATGGTTTCATTCCGCCTCCGATGGTGTTGCCACCCCAAAAAAAGTTTCTTCCCCCAGGTGTTGCTATGGCAACCGAAGCAGAAAAATATTTCTAAGTTCCATCCCCATAGTTCCGCTTTTCGCCGCTAGGGGGCGCTGATGGCTTCATTCCGCCTCTGTCGGTGTTGCCACCTCGAAAAAAGTTTCTACCGTACTTAGAAAAAATCCCAAATATTACTCCAATATTTAAAATTAGAAATATCTCCCAAGTATTGGGTAGTTCCACTTTTAGCCGCTAGGGGGCGCTGATGGTACTGCTCCGCCTTCGTCGGTGTTGCCACCCCGAAAATAGTTTCTCCCGTACAGATGTTGCTATGGCAACCCAAACAAAAAAAAAATCTGAAGTTCATCTCCATAGTTCCAATTTTCATCGTTAGGAGGCGCTGATGGCACTGCTCCGCCTTCGTCGCAGAGGCGGAGGTGTTGCCACCCTGAAAAATAGTTTCTCCCATACTTAGAAAAAATCTCGTCCAAAAATTTATTTCCCCCTCAACCCCTCGTACAAGACTACGACATCGTTGCCACCCGAAAAAAAGTTTCAAAAATTTTTTACCCCCACCTTTTTTTCATTTTCCCCCTTTTTACACCCCCGTCCAGGATTACAGAAATCAAGATGGCGGCCATCTTGCTCCGCGCTCCGCATTGCTCCGCCTTCGCAGCAGAACACCCCTTTCTTATCTACTATTACCCCTTCCCTTCCATTCTTTTTTTACTTCATAAACAAACTTTTCCAGAACAAGCGTAATTTGGTTATGATTTTGGCAAAAAAGAAAAAAAAATCAGTAAATTTTCATAGTAAAATTATGTGAATCACACAAAGTATAATACGATTAAAAATAGATTTATAAGCCGACGAAACTAATACTATAAAATATATTTTATATAGACTCAGACAGAAAAATTTGCCGCAGATGTATACAATTTATATTTGATGTAATAAATCATGATATTATTAATTTTGCAGATTAATAATATCATTTAAACTATAACTTGTTGCAGTGCTCGCAGCCAGCTATTATTTTTTTTTAATATATAACATTTTAGCGGTGATATTTTTGGATACCAATTTTGAGCATCCACAGCTAATGATAGATGCCAATAAAGTCCTCTAGAGCATTTCTTAGCTTAAACACATATCCCTAGCACATATCCTCTCCTTAACTGAATAACATAAACACATATCCCTAACACATATCCTCTCCTTAACTGAATAACATAAACACATATCCCTAACACATATCCTCTCCTTAACTGAATAGCATAAACACATATCCCTAACACATATCCTCTCCTTAACTGAATAACATAAACACATATCCCTAACACATATCCTCTCCTTAACTGAATAACATAAACACATATCCCTAACACATATCCTCTCCTTAACTGAATAACATAAACACATATCCCTAACACATATCCTCTCCTTAACTGAATAACATAAACACATATCCCTAACACATATCCTCTCCTTAACTGAATAGCATAAACACATATCCTGCCTTTAACAGATGAGGAATAACGCCACGTTTCCTCACAAAATCGTCGAAAAGTCCTATCCCTTATCAATTCTTCTTTCCCCCCCATCATCAAATTTTTGAAAACTATTACGATGATTTTAAAATTGAAACTCTGCGATCATTTTTCCGATTGCTATGAGTAAATTGCACAAAATTCCGCTTAAATATTAAATATGCATTTAATGTTTATGTAGTTAAATAAAAATAAAATTGAAAAATAAAAATTTTAATCACAATATAGCCCTAACAACGCAGGCGCGTATTATTCTGCCCATTCTTCTGGCCTGAGGGCGGGGGCTTATAACGCCCTGGAAACAACTGTAGTCACCTTACTGACATATGCCTACTTACTTCGGGGAAGTTTTTATGTTCTCTATTATCCAATGAGTTACTGCTTCTCAAATACATTTAATTATAAATAAATAAGCATCATTGTTAAGTAGTTATCATGAGCCTTTGTCGAG
The DNA here is from genome assembly GCA_951213105.1 of Amaurobius ferox. Classification (NCBI taxonomy): domain Eukaryota; kingdom Metazoa; phylum Arthropoda; class Arachnida; order Araneae; family Amaurobiidae; genus Amaurobius; species Amaurobius ferox. The sequence continues at coordinate 130,872,043 of OX578149.1, read as the reverse complement.
ATACTACAAATTTTACTTGTCCACGGGGAGCGGATATCTCCAGAAACAATCAAATGAATTACGTGAAATTTGGTAAAATTATTCCGCTCTGTACCCAAACAAACACCTTATATGGATTTTTAATATGGATAATATACAAAAGTTAATTTTTGTTTCACCACACTATCGGAATTCGTGTATCTGTTAGAAAATGTGATGTGTCAGACACATCACATTTTCTACAGATACATAAATTCCTATAGTGTGGTGATATATACAAGTACAAGGTAGGATAAAGACATTCGGAGACTTGCAGAAATCTCCAGCCCTGATTGGAGGAGAGGGAGAACTATTTTACAGTGGCGTAGAAGCACATGTGACGCGAGATGTGAAAAGGAAGAAGCAGGTGTTTTCTAGATAATGCGTGTCAGTGAACTGTAGTCTTTCACGTTCGTCGAAAACGTAAATGGCGTTTGAAGAACAACGTGCGAATATCAAATCCTACCAGTGTTTGGGGGTTTATTGCCGACAACAATCCCAAACGCTGACAGAATTTTATATTCGCACGTTGTTCTTCAAACATCATTTTCGTTTTTGACGAACGCGAACGACTACAGTTCACTGACACGTATTGTCTGAAAAGACCCTGCACTGCTGACCTGCTTCTTCCTTTTCACATCTTGTGTCACATGTGCCTCTACGCCACGGTAAAATAGATCCCCTCTCCTCCAATCAGCATTGGAGATATCAACACAGTCTTCGAACTTTTTAATCCTATCTTGTATATATATTTTTTTGCAACCTCTATGTAAGATTTCAGTCATATTATTGTGAATTAATTACCTTTGGCTGCCGCTTTCTTTGCCTTGGAAGATTTTTTGGAGGGCTTGACAGCGGATATACAAGACAGAACCATCCTCTCTCCCATTAAGTGAACCAGTTTGGGGTCGGTGCTGAAGTTCCCGAATGGCGTCATCAACTGCGAAGAAAAAATAAAATAAGACACAAGATTTGAAAATTCTATTTTAGTAAGGTCTCCTAAATGATAAATGCTTTTTCTATTTAATTTAATTAAATGCTAACAAAAATATCAGATACTGCGTGGGATTTATAAAATATGCAAATTATGAAAGCATTGAACAGATGTCTTTTATCAGCGATAAAAACTTCTTTGCATTTAAAATATAAAAAAGAAAACTTTAAATATAAGGCTATATGTTTTCTGCATATAGAAACTAGCTCTTTTTCAAATTTATAAATCTGAAAAAAAAATCTTGTTTCCTTTACTTACAAATGCACAAAAACTTCTAAATTTTTCATCATATGCCATATTAAAACAGTTGAAATAAGTAACAAAAAACATTAGAGCAATACCCTTTTATCATCTTGCAACAATTATTAAGCTCTATCGAACACATCTGATTTTAGTGTATACTTATATTGCAAGAGATGCTAATTAACATTTATTTCTTTTATTGTCAAAACACCATGTAGCAATGCACATTGCAGCCATTCAACATCATGCAGAAAATTTTAGCTGACACTAAATCAGTAATACCGCATTAAAGGATTGGCCCAAGACACAATGATGTTGTTTTGGAATTCTTACTTCATTTCAACCCCAAGATTAAATTCATCAGAGAAGGATGTCCAAGTGATTGGTTGCAGTATATAGGTTCAAAATTAATGGAACAAACTTTAAGGGGAGATAGAACACATCGAAACAAACACTTTTCGTCAAAGAATGCATGGTCCCAAGTTAGGCGGTTAGACGCTGGAGGGTGATTTCCGTCTCCTTCAACACAAAAGACATAGGGTGCGCGTATAAAAGCGACGGCTTTTGCATGCACCGTCATTAACGACTTCTTCTTCGACCCAAGCCGTCCGACCTACTCGAAAGTGTAAGGTAACTGTTTCGGGTGCGACAGCCCAGTGGTTATCGCACGGGGATTGCACTCGGATGGCCCGCCTCTACTCAAGCCGTCGCCGTGTTCACGCGGATTACAGGCACGGTAAATATGTGAATCCGTAAATCCTTCCGAAAGGTTGGTGGTAGGTGAAGGAGGGTACGGACCCTGTGGATGCCTCCTTCACTGAATTCCGGTCTAAATTGAGTGGCACTTCTCGGCCGTCTTAAAAGGTACCTTACACTTTCGGGTAGGTCGGACGGTCCAGATCGAAGAATAAGAAGGTAACTGTTTGGGCGGCCGGGACCCAATTTAGACTAGAAACCAGTGGAAGCGGCATCCACCGAGACCGTATCCTCCTCTCGGAAGGACTTACGGACCCTCATATTTAACGTGCCTGTACTCCGCGTGAACAGTTTGGGCAGAACCGGGAATCGAACTCGGGCCGTCCGAGTGCAATTCCCACGTGCTAACAACTGGGTTGTTCAACTCCCGTCATTAGCGACTTGGAATGGATCAGCATGAGAATGAGGAGAAGGCGGACATGCATTTCGATCATGAATGGCACAAAAAAAATCACCGTTTATGTTTTTGCTTTGCGAAAGACGGCGTATGTGGGGAAACAGAAAGCGCCCTCTAGCGCCTAACCGCTTAACTTGCGACCATGCATTCTTTGACGAAAAGTGGTTGTTTCGATGTATTGCCCCTTAATGTTTGTTCCACTAATTTTTCAACATTCTATATATTAATCAGAATAATATACCTCATCTATTATTCTTGATATACGAAACCATGAAGAAAGATATTCTCATATTCAGATAAAATAAATGACGAGCAACCTCCCACAAAGGGAGTTGCCACCCATTCTTAAAACCTCTTTTCAACACCAGATCCACAAGCGTAATGTCAAAGAAGGTCAGAGTAGAGGTATATAAAAGAATTTTTTCAATGCGTGGAAGAAGCCATTTTTTACTTCCCTTTCAATAGATATTATATGTAAAGAAAAAGTGCTGTGACGGAGGTCGATAATCTGACCCTCCGATTCTGATAGATCTACACGTTTTGAGCATCCTTGAATACGAAATATTTTTTACAATGTCTGTGTGTTTGTCTTCGGTAAGTCTGTGGCCACGACAACTGCTGAACAAATTGGGCAAAGCGAATGAAATTTTATGCGAATATTTTAATCGATGCACGTTAGAAGCGCTTTGATTTTCGAGTAAAACAATACGCAAGAGGAGCATTGATTTATAAGGGGAGTGTTAATTATTTTGAGACGTGATTTGAATTTTTTTAACTATCCTTTTGTGTACTTTTGAAATATTAACGTACACTGGACATGCAGCAAACTATCGATACTTTGTATGATGTCAAACAAAAATTGGGTAATAAATGATGGAAAAATATTTTAAAGCAAAATAATGAACAATAAATGGGATATTTATTTACCTAAAAAGTTACACAGACTAGAACTGTGCAGTGTGTGAAAAAACATTTAAATTAATTTTAAAATAAGATGAAGTTAAATGCACAGGAATCTGCATGTAAAATAATTTAATCTATTACAGTAAATGTACCCAAAGCTGAACTCGATTTCTCCAGTAACCCTAAGATACCGAGACGGCGGGGTTGCCGGCGAATCAAGTTTAGCCTTAATATTATACCTCAGGATAACCGAAAGGAACCGAATGCCATTCGAGAGGCGTGCCAGACTGGATCCCGGATTAAAGGAAGTTAACTGTATTTATTTTTTTAATTCAAAAGTGTAAACAAAAAATATAAACCTATAAACGTTCTGTCTGTCACTTACGAGGCGACCTGCAGGCAACTGTTTAATTTGTATTATGGTAAATCCACCACTGGCGGTATTTTTATTTTGATCCGACACCAGACATCGTTGATCGTCTTGTCATGCATTCTTACATCATTCACCCAATTCCCTCAAACCCAAGTGCTTTAAGCATCACCATCTTTGCATAACCGCTGTGGCGTGCATAAAACAGCTTCGGGGGACATCATCCAGATGTAGGTCAACGATAAATTGTTTTAGGCAGAAAAAGCACTCTCTCCCGTGCTTCAGACGACAACTGATGCGTAACCATCAACACACTTTCGACCCGGGCTCGATCCCCCATCCACCTTGCAGGTTTCCGACCCACTTCGTGGTTGCTGGTTGGAAATAAGGCCACTGTCTTTATTCATCAACTGACAGCTATTGTCTACAAGGGAAATGGTTGCTTTTGTTGGAGACCTCGGATGATGTAAAGACATGAGGTGGAGCAGTAAACATTTTAGACCTATCTTAATTTGTAATTGGGCTTTAATAGTATTAGCATTGGGATTTGGGGTAACAAGAAATAACAACTACACTTTCAATATTCACATCATAAATTTACTTAACAAGTTTGTGGTTTTTGTTAAGTAAATCTATGTTTCACATTTGCACCTCCTTTAATATTGGGGCATTTTATTACTTTCCCTGCAATACTTGGTAATGCATAGGGAAAGTATTGGAATCCTGTCGAAAATCGCAACTCGAGTTTTCGGCGGATCTACACGTTTCGAGACCTCTAGAGTACGAAAAAACTATTTTTAGCGTGACGTCTGTGTGTGTGTCTGTGTGTGTGTCTGTGTGTCTGTCTGTCTGTGTGTCTGTGCAATGTATGTATCCACTCTATCTCAAAAACTAATGGACAGAATTTCATAAAATTTGGTAGGTAAGATCATTGGGTGTGATCCTGGTGCTGATTAGTTTATGGTACAATTCGAAAAAAGAAAAGAACCCACCTTTTTTGCGAAATGGCCCGAAAAAATTTCATGTATTCACTCTAGCTGAAATACGAATTGACCAAATTTCACAAAATTTGGTAAATAAATCACATGTGGGATACTCTGGTGTTGATTAGAATTTGGTACGATTCGGAAAAGAACAACCAGGCTTTTTTTACGAAATGGCCCCTCCAAAATCGCCAAAATCTAAAAAAAAAGACTAAGTAGTATATGTTTAAATGTATCAATTAAATTCTTGTTTTATGCACAATTTTTGAAGAGGAAAATAATATAACACATTCCATTATACTTTAGGACTAACCGTTCTCAAGATATTTTAGATTTCATGCATGTTTGTTAAGCCGATTTTGGAAAAATGTCCGATTACCAAATAAAAACAAAAATTGAATTAAAAATGCAAATTTCGTGTTATTTGGTTCAATTAAACTTAATCTAATGAATTATTAAAGAAATAAAGAAAATATGAATTTGAGTCTGCAGGGAAAGTCATATGCTGCCCACATCAGATTTTTAATTTTGTTGTGGCTAAATTATATACAAACAATGGAATGTATTTTATACATGCTTACTTTGCAGATAAATTAGGAAAATGTACTGGGCGTTAAAGCAGGGATTAATTGAATTCATTCATTCATTCAGTTTTCAAATAGCGACCGGGTTCAATAAAGAAATGAATTTATTTTTAGTTATTTGTTTAGTTTATCAATAAAATACTCGGAGTTTTAGCAATTAAAAAAATCTGATGTGGGCAGCACATGACTTTCCCTGCAGACTTATATACACACTCTCTTTATTTTAATTAAATTTTATTCACTATTAATTCAATTTTCGTTCTCATTTGGTAACTGGATTCATTTTCAAAGGTGGCATAGAGAGATAACGAAAAAACGAAAAAACGAAACTATCTCGAGAACGGCTAGTCCTAGTGTAATGGTGCTGGTCTTATTCTTTTCTTCATTAAAAATTACGTATAAAACAAGCATTTAATGGATATATTTCAACATACGTAGTTTTTTATTTTAGATTTTGTCGATTTTTGTGGGCCATTTTGCAAAAAAAGACAGGTTATTTTTTTCTGAATCGTACCAAAATCTAATCAGCACCAAGATGCCCTACAAGCCACTTATCTACCATATTTTGTGAAATTCGGTCCATTAGATTTTTAGCTAGAGTGGATACAAACTTTTGCGGGCCATTTCGCAAAAAAAGGCGGGTTCTTTTATCCCGAATCGTACCCAAAACTAATCAGCACCAGATTCTTCCACAAGTGACTTACCTAACAAATTTGTGAAATTCGGTCTATTACTTTTTTAGTTACTGTGGATACAAAATCTACACAGACAGGCAGACAGACACATAGACACACAGACAGACACACAGACAGACACACAGACACACACACAGACACACACACACACAGACGTCACGCTAAAAATATTTTTTTCGTATTCTAGAGGTCTCGAAACGTGTAGATCCGTCGAAAACTCGAGTTGCGATTTTCGACATGATTCCAATACTTTCCCTATACATTACCATGTATTGCAGGGAAAGTAAAAAAATAGTTTTAGAAAAGGGTAATAATGTATCAAAATTTTCCCTTTCATATATCAAAACATCTACTCGTTGTGTCGAATACCATGATTTGCACCAGTAAATACTGGAGCGAATCGTTTGCGTGTATATAAAAGTTGCAGAGGCATCTGTCGTTGTTCGTGATTTAATATACATAATTCCTAGGATAGTCTTTTAAGCACCACAATAACTTTGTAAGGTCAGGTCAATGTTACACTCTATATACATTGTAGTGATCAAGGGTGATGGAATAAAAGTGATTGCAACTCCTTTGGCGGGGAATTGAAGAGGTTAGGATAACGAGCTCGACAAAGAGATAGACTAAAAAATACAATTAAAAAGTTGTAGGGCATTGTCTAATGAGTAGGAATTGACACCAGAAACACACGAAACGCGTATATGGAAGGCAATAGATATTTGCCAAATAGTCGTATCATCAGACCCTATAACATGGGGACATTTGCGATGTTTACCAAAGTTCGCTTTAATAATCTTTCTTGAATTCAAATATGCATTGGTACGGAGGGCATTTTAAACATTCCTTTGATACATTTTCCTTTGAACATTTTCCTTTGAAAATATTTTAATAATGTGCTCAAGAAATATGTTACTGTTTTTACTTAATGTTCATGCTGTTTTTACATGATATTTTCATGTTGTAATTTCATAAATGTGGTATATCACACACTTTGCTCTTTACAAACCCATTTTCAATCACATTTTTTTTTCAATTTTATTCATGTGGAGATGTAAAAACATTTGTGTTACTATACCACATATTATGCATCTCAACAAATTCTTTTACGCAACAGGTGTAAAATACTAATCCCAGTGGGGTCCATGCTCACTGCGACGAAACTGGAACTTTTGAGAAATCTTTGAACCATCCAAGGACATCTTGCACAAGCCAACCTTGCCTGGCCCCTAATATTCCTAAATATCTACTAAGTAGAGTTGCCGCTTTCTCGGACAACTCAACTTAGCAGGTATGTAGGACGGCGGAGTCCCTGGGTTTTGATAATTTATCTTCGTAATCCGTATGTAGGTATTATTTCTCCGGCAAAGAGCGTTCTTTCATATCTTCCCGGGGGAAAAAAATGGCGAGCCGCTTCCTTTCTATTCTAGTGGTATTTGTCCCTCCCGTATAGCCAGCCATGCTTTGGACTAAGGAATTTTATTTTGAAATATGTATCTTCTCAAAATTTCCTCTTTTCAAATTCTTAAATGGATTATTTCGTCTAAAATATTTTGGTAATGAATCAGATTTGACTGAAAATCTGATAACTAGACAACAATGCGATCGTAATTTTGCAATGCTCCGCATATATACAATACTGATACTCGCCGTGATATGCATGTTGTATGCATTCGGTATTCTAACATCTAGAATAGAAATTATTAACTTGAAAACGAAAAGTTTTTTCGAAGAATATGTTTAGAAACATGCAATTTGTTTTACAATATTGGGAGAGAAATTCTATTAACTATAACATTATGTACAATCGGATTCCTTGTCCATCCCTCTAAAAAAATTCGAACAGCTTGTTATTCAGGCTCCTTGGGTCTCAATGTAAAATCAAAAGTATCACTGGACTCGTAATAATGATTTCTATAAATAAACGACCAATTAATTTGCATCAAGGGGTCGTCTTCATATTAAACTTCTTTCCAACTATATTTTTCCAAAGGGTAACACCCATTTTTGTTAATATATTCTATTTCTACAGATCACAGTATCCCAAATGCATACAAAATGTATATATCACGCAATGCACAAGTCGTTTTGGGAATTATGACTGCTTGAAATTTAGAGCTCCTACTTTTAAAAGTGTGCTGTAGCTTCTCTTTTATATTTTCCGAAATAATTTTCATTACACACTAATTCATAAATTATATTGCGATACTAACTAACCTAAAAATGTATACCATTTATTTTATCTTCAAACAAATTTTTCATATTAATTATGAAAGTCATATTTGAAACAAATATACGAATTAAAACGTGGGTGAATTTTGACGACAATCGATTTAGCATTCTCGAAAACCTTAGAGTGTAAAATTTTAGCTCATTTCCTTCAGTATTTATTGAAAAACAGACACATCCAAAACTGTATCATATTGAATCCTTTCGGGGACTATCCATTAATTGCCGATGAAAAACACTGAGAAGAAAAAAATCAAAATTGAAGTGCAATACTGAATGTGGACGCTTGGCATTTGTATAAGGAGTGAGCAGCATTATTACTGCATTTGTGTTTGAAAAAAAATCTACAATTTAAAGTGCAATGACAAATTTGAAAATTAATTCAGCTTAGATCCATGATGTCGGTTTCTCTTTATATTACTTAATATTATGCAAAATAATTTTAATTTCGAATTTCATTCAAAAATCGAAATCTACAGCAACTGGCGAAATTGCAAATTAAATTAAATGCATATTTTTCTTCAATGTCAGGAATGCCATTTAAGAACAGTATGTAAAGACTAAATTTGCATACTTGGGACATAGTAGTGTGCTCAACTGCATAGCAGATTTGGTCTATATCTCATTGAAAATAGATTCAACAATATACTTTTTTTTTAATTACTTCCAGCTTGTTAATTGTATTTAGAAGGCATAATGATGACTGCGAAGAATATCTTTTTATGCAAATTCTATGTTCTGTATCTATGGCCGTGTTCAGAATTAACGACCGAACGGATTTGAAACGTCACAAAAGGGATCATTTTGGGAGATTCAATTGGCTAACGCTGACTCAAATATGCGACCGATCCGATCGGGCTTGACTTTTGAACTAAGTTTGAAGGTGAGATATTTTATAAAATGGTAGTGAGAGAAAGCTTCGGAGATCCGATTATTTTGCATAGGAATTATTTTGGAATGATGGCGACCTTGTCCGTAGCTTTACAGATTCTATGCCACAAAACATCCAAGAAGCTATTAACAGGAACGGCCACCTTACGTATTATTGAGTTGTAATGGTGTTTTATGCATATACTAGCCGAATATCCTTTGAAAATCAACGGCCTCACAGTAAGATTGTGAATTTTTAAATTGTTCTATTTTTGCAGTAGAACTTTTTAAACTGTTCAGATGTAACCCAATTTCCAATATCTATCTCACATAAAATAGAATATTTCTCATTAAATCGACCAATCAAACATTTTCGAAAGATTTGATTTTTCCAGGGTTTTTTTATGGGGTTTTATTGATGATTTTCATCCAACTTCGTGAGGAAAATTCATTTGTGATTCCGAGATCATTAAATTTCGTGATTTTGAGAAACCTCATTTAATATTAACATATTGATGGTTAAAAATGTCATTTACACTGCCCCTAAAATCCACGGGCTCCAGACCCCACAAGCCTTTCGTGAAGATGCTTTGTAAAGAATGCGCCGTATCGACGAAATGGAAATGGTATAACTGCAGAGTATGTGTGACCTTCATTTTGCTACCTTAAATGTGGAGACAGTCTCCAATGGTTTTACCGTGTATCTCTTATATATATGGTCGGAATCGTAAGAAAATTTATATTGAGCATAATGCTGACATGGGAAAATTTATGATGACATAAATTATGGGTGCTGCTACTTTGAATTTCCGGAAATAATAAGCAACTAAATTTGAAGATGATCACTTACGTAAATTAGATGCATATTTATTTATAGTAGACATTATTCCGAGTCTAATGATATTTTTGGTTTGACTGTAAGACACAAGGAGCTGGAATAACGAGCGGTGTTGGGATTTTTTTCTTTTTTTGGTGCCAACTGTACATAGCTGAAATGTAAACTCTTCGTTACAACACAGAATAACACACAAGAGTTACGGTATCAACAATAACGGTATTTTAAAGTGTTTATTTCTTAGCTGTTTTTGTAGCAGTTATAAAGAATTTTGCTGCCCTAACAAGGAATTGAACCATGGATCTTCGTACTGGTCAAATGACGGTCTATCGTTGAGCTACTGCGACAGAACTGCAAGGTCATATCGTCGAAGTGGACTCTGCACAATATGAGCGATTTAATATAAATTACGTACTTAATTAGATACTTTTAACAAATTCGGGAAATTATTCTGGTTTCTGTGTAATCTCTAAAATTTTCCGGATCAGAATAACTGAATAGGTTCATAAAACTCATTTAACAAATCTCCTCATGAAGAAAATGTTGACTTTGCCAACTCTAGCTATAAGCGTATCATATAATGCTGGGAGCGACTGTATGTGTTTTCTAAAATTCTGCGTAGTAATTTTTCAAAAGAGTATAAAATTATAAGTAAACTAAGCAGAAGTCATTAACACAATGTTAAATATGCAATGAAAACTGTAAATGATTATATTTAGCACTTGTAAGATAAAATTATCTAGAATAGCTTCATTTTTTTTTTTTCAAATTTTACAGGAATTTTTTTGAAAAATCGGTACCCTTCACCTTAAGGGGACTGAAAATTTTTTTCGATTGATATCATACTTGACAATTAACGCTCCGGGGAAGGGGGGGGGGAGAAACTTACCCCTCTAAGAGGCTAATGACGTCACGGACAAAAATTGTATAGCTGCTAATTTTCATAACAATGATTGAAACTATTAAGTCTTATGATCAATAAGTCATAAATAAACCCTTTTATGCATGATTATGTCAAATGTTGTCCTATGCTGCTACGTTAAAAAATATATATATATTTTCGAAGTTTTCGCTTGAATTGAAATACATTCTATTTAGTTCTAGATTGTTTTATAACAAATCTGCATATAAAGTTTCATGAAAATCTGTTAATATTTGTGGCCACTATCGTGTACAACAAGAAGTCTGCAACGGACATATAGACAGATAGACAGACAGACGGAAATAGCTCAAAATATAGTCAAAATGTGTTCAGAAGGTCTTAACATATATTGGCATCAAATTCTTGAATTCGAAAATTTTCGTGAAATCAACATTTTCTCTATACTATATTACATAGTATCAAAAGTAAAAATGGTGGTCTAGAATCGGTTCTAAATAAGTTATTATTAGATGTCCTTTGTTCATCATTCCAGAATTTTAGAGAGGCTCTTGGTAAGCTATTTTACGACATACGACTTTCTCCTATTAATTGAAATTATAAAACAAAATCATATTTATAAAACACTGTGAAGACCGCAGTGCTCAGGATAACATTCAATGAAGCTGCATTTTGATAATTTTTAACCCTTCCAGAACTGCCATAATCTTGTCTAATAGATTTAATAATGATTCGGTTTTAATGCTTTATATATATTTGTATTCATTTTCTTTCAGAGCAGAGCGTCGTCTATAACCTAGTATAGCCACTGCTTCAAAATATTATTTCAAATAAAACAAATCTAAGAAATAATGCAGTTTATGACATCTTTTTTAAAATACCAATGTTGTGCTTGTGAGGGGGTGTTGTATGGTTAAGTCCTAATATTTCGATGCCAAAAAGTAAAATAAATGAACATTATTTTCTTGAAGAAATCTAGAACGAAAATACACTTTTAAAGAACACAAATGTTCAAGGAACACAAATGTCTTAAGGAACGCACAGGCCAACATTTTAAGGAACACAAATGTCTAAATTTGTTATTTATCCAAACACATCTTAACCTTCTAATGAGTTGTTATCTAAGAATGGAAAAAAAAAAAAACCGATTGTTCATTGCATTATTTTACAATAAGCAATCACACCACTTCATCCAATGAGATGAGAAAATTTCACTAGCTGGATGGCAACTATTTCCAACAGTTTATAAAAGATATAATTGAGATTTAGTATATACCATTTTGGGATCCTGAGATATGACTTGACTAGCTTTCCTAGTTTCAGCGACGCAGTTCACTTCAGCTTTCTTATTTTTAGGGTCTTTTAAGATCGTCTGCAAAAAAAACAAATTACTTATATTACAATAAATAATAATAATACACTGTATAATATTATAGTATAGTGTAATCACTCTGCACTTTAACACTCTACCGATAAGATGCGAATAATGTTTGATCCGAATATATGGGAAAATATCCTCTTTGAGGAAAGAATAGAGGTTTTTGGTTCTGGGAGGTTGTGTGTTCCTGTAACAGAGGGTTCCTGCATCTCGTAAACATAGACATTGAAACAAATTGAAGGGCCTTCTGGGATTCAGTTAGTACAGATTGAATACGTGATGGTATCTCTCAGGGTGGAACGGTTTCCTAATGAGAATCCAAGGCATCAGCCTCTCCTGAGGAATGGTGATTTCTTGATTCATCCAGCTGGACTTGCTATCTTCTTCAGCCCTTCATGCCTCTGTATTATAGGTGGTCAAAAAGAAAATACATCACGTAGTACTGGATAATATGTGATAAGAGAATGTGCTTCAATATTACAGCAATACCAATTTCCAATTTACTTTGTAAGTTCTATGTTCTTGAAAGCTAGGTTAGGAAATAATGACCATCTGCGAGATTTTTGTATCTTCTACTCTTCACAAAGACGGCGTTTTCTTAAGGTTAGACAGACAATTGGGAGTGAAATAACCTCACCAATCATGGTTCGAGACAAGATGGTCATTTATTTTTAGGGGGTGCGATTTGTAATTTTTGGTATGATTCTAGAGATAATGAGACGAACTTTGACTTTGCTCTAAATATGATGAGAAAGAAATTAAGCAGTCATCAGATTCAAGTAGGTATCTCTGCTTCTATTATTTCCCATTTGCTTAAATGTGTTTTGGATTTTAAGAGAGAATAAATCTAAATTAATTTCAATGTGATTTATATGTGCATTTTAATCCCAAATGCATTTTACTGAGAAACTGATATTCTCTTACTCACTAATAACATTGTTACCGTTTTATTATATGCTCTAAAACATGGTATTTGAAAATGAACATATGGTGGCTGTTAATAAACTTTCGAATTCCATCATTAAATGTGTATGTACCCAAACTACGTACCCAAACGAGTATAAGGTTCCAAAACGTGTAGATCCATCGAAAACTCGAGTTGCGATTTTCCGCACGATTCCAATACTTTCCCTATACCGTAGCCTGTATTGCAGGGTAAGTAAAAATCTGATGTGGATAGCAAATGACTTTCCCTGCAGACTCATATTCATGTTCTCTTCATTTCTTTAAAAAGTATAATATGATTGAATAGATATAATTTCAAATGCGTTTCTGCGTCAGTTTGTTCATTTAAACTCAATTTAATGGATTAAGAAAGAGAAAATAATTTGATTCTATTGGGAAAGTCATGTGCTGCCTACGTCGGATTTTTTAACAGACTCTCGAATTTATGCAAATATTTTAAGTAATCGAATATTTTCCACTAAGGGTCTGTACAAAATGTTATTTTTTTATTTTTATGCTAATTCGTTACACAGTTTTGAAAGTGTTTTAACAGAATTCTTCTTACAGTTAAAAAAAATCTGATGTGGGCAGCACATGACTTTCCCTACAGACTTAAATTCATTTTCTCTTTATTTCTTTAATAATTTATTAAATTAAGTTTTATTGTACAAAATAACATGCATACTTATTTGAAATTATACTGAATTTGCACCTTTAATTCAATTTTCGTTTTATGTGGTAACTGTATGTATTTTCAAAAGCGGCATAGTAAATATACGAAAAACAAAAATATTTCGAGAACGGCTAATTTTAGAGTAATGGGGTTGGTCTTATTCTTTTTATCGTCATGCATTACATATAAAACAAGCATTTAATTGAATATTTGAATATACACAGCCTTTTATTTTAGATGTTAATGATTTTTGCGAGCCATTTTGCAAAAAAAAAAGCATGTTCTGTTTTTCTGAATCATACCAAAATCTAATCAGCACCAGGGTAACCTACAAGTGACTTACTGATACATGCGAGTTTTGCGGACCATTTTGCAAAAAATGGCATGTTCTTTTTCTTTTATTCCAAATTGTACCAAAATCTAATCAGCACCAGAGTCACCCACAAGTAACGTACTTACCAAATTTTATGACATTTGGTGAATTAGTTTTTCCGTTAGAGTGGATACATGCATTGCACAGGCAAACACGCAGACGTCACGCTAAAAATAGCTTTTTCGTGTTCTAGAGGTCCCAAAACGTGTAGATCCTTCGAAAACCCGAGTTGCGATTTTTGACATGATTCCAATACCTTTCCTATACATTATCATTGCAGGGAAAGTAATAATTTTCCAATTGGATGCATATGTCTAGCGCTGACAGTTCAAAAGTTACATGTCTGATTAGTTTTCTTTTAAACAACCTGTATAAATGATATTCAATAATGAATATAAATAATTTCCTTATTAGAACACTTCTTTTAAGTTTTTAGGCTGTTCATTAAAATTAGGTGAGTCGCGAAAGTTTGTGATTCTAGAAATAGAGTTGCAATTCCTAGAAGTTTGGGAACCACTGCTATAGGGTATGAAAATTTGAAAATTTACTTACTCCCAGAGCAGCGTCCAGTTCCAGCTTCAATGGGACGGGCAATTCTTTTCCTTGTTCCTTGCCAGTCTTGTCTTCTGATGTGTAGGTGGTGTCGTGGTCCATGCGATCAATTCTGGCTGAAGAGACGGGCTGAATTTGACTAGCTGCCACCTGGAAAAGAAGTATTTATCTAAAGACTGCAAAACTGCAAAAGTAATAGTTTTGTACGGAATTTTTACATGGAACAACGAAAACAATTTGAAACTATCCAGAGTGAGCTACTCCATACTCGACATTCTCGTTCATTCCAATTTCAAAGTAGTCAGCTTCACTTATGTTATCATAATGCGCATAGAATAAAAAAGCAACATTTGTTCTCAAGGAATTAATTTTTAGATCACTTTTAAAGTTTCTCTTTTCAAACTTGCAACGAGTTAGTAAAGTTAAGATACAGAATTAAAAGCAGTAAGGATACCATTAAACTTATAGAAAAGTCATTTTTTTTTATTTTCTGTATTTATTGAATAAAATGTTACAAATAAAACTAAAGAAAAGTATTATCAAAATAACTCCAATTACAATGTTTTTTATAATAAAATTGGAAAAGCAATACATCAGGGGTGACTAACTTCATGAGTGCTATGGCCACAACTATTAGTTGGAAAAGTGTGTGGGGTGGGTATTGAGTAAATTGTGGGGGGGTAGAAAATAATCATCCATTTTTTGGAGGAATTATTTATTAAACATTTTTGAAACATCAAAAATTAATGTAATACATGTAATACATTTCTTTTTTATTCACAAGAATTTTGTATCGGGAGTTAATGTCGTTCTATCAATCAATCCTCAAGACATCCTTCAAATTCTCGAAAGAGATTTTAGTGGGTAACAGTGGGTTTAATTTCTACTTTCCTTATATACATAATGTATAAGGAAAGTATTGTGACGGGGTCGAAAATTCGAATTCGAGTTTTCGACGGGAGAGCACGTTTCAAGCATCCCTGATCAAGAATCAGACATTTTTGAAGTGATGTCTGTGTGTACGTGCGTGTGCGTGTGTGTGTGTGTGTGTGTGTGAAAGTATGTGTGTGTGTGTGTGTGTGTGTGTGTGTGTGAAAGTATGTGTGTGTGTGTGTGTGTGTGTGTGTGTGTGTGTGTGTGTGTGTGTGTGTGTGTGTGTTTGTGTGTGTGTGTGTGTGTGTGTCAATGAGTCTGTGGAGACGATAACTGATGAACGAATGGACCGATTCGAACGAAATTTGGTGCAAAAATTACAATCCGTGAACACTAAAAGCCTACTGTTTTTATACGCAATCGAATGTTCAGAACCCCCTAAATTTTCATGTGAAATTTTGAAAAATTCGTCAAAAAATCAAAACCTCTAATAAAGTTACGCAAATAGACATTTCTTATGTAATTTTTCATTAAAAAACGATTGACATAAATTTTAGAACGCTAACATGAACCGTTCTCGAAATATTGCGCATTTTTCAAAAAAATTATCAAAAAGTCATATAAAATAAAAAAAAATATTTCCTATTGAGAAACATGTTCACTTTTCTTATGTAATACCATGCGATAAATTTGGTGACATCATTCTCTCGGAACTAGCTCGTTCCATTCAGGAAAAAAGATACTTTGAGTAATAATTTTGTATTTGAACGCCAATAGTCATTTATCTGCTGTAAGAATAACTTATTTCTCCGTCCATAACGCTTGATGAGTATTTGGCGACGAATTTGGCAGAATGTCGCCAACTTGGCGAAATTCTTAATTGTTGCCAAATTAACAAAAATCTCGCCAAATGGATAAAAATGATGCTAAATCAATGAAAATGACGACTAATTGAAGAAAATTTAATATCTTGGAAAGAACATAAATATCTACTATAAGAATAAAATTTTTTTTAACTGTAAAAGTAGTAAATTCAATGCATTATATAAGGAAAGTCATGTGTTGCCCACATCGGATTTTTTTAAATTTAGCTCGCTAATTTTTTTAAATCGATTGAAATAAAAATAATTTTCTCTAGTTCAGTGTTAGTAGATGTGTACCCCTGCAATAGATGCACAATACTATCTCAAAGTCAAGATCACAGATCGACGTGCATTTTTGTAGAATCTTTGTGGAAGAAAATGAGAAACGGTGGTCAAAATTAAGACAATGTTGAGCAATTAAGGATTAATTAAATTCCTGTTTATAGTATAATGTATAAGGAACGTATTGGTGGGATTGAAAATTCGAATTTGAGTTTTTGACGGAAGAGCACGCTTAAAGCATCGCTGAACACGAATCGAATGTTTTGTGTTGATGGTTGTGTTGTGTTAGTGTGTGTGTTTGTGGAGGTCATGTCTCACGACTGAATGGAACGTTTAGAACATTTGACACAAATATTACAATCTGTGAATACTGGAAGTTTACTGATTTTAAACTCAATCGAATGTTTGGAAGACCCTAAAATATTCGAATGAAATTTTGAAAAAATCATTAGAAACCAGAACCTTTAATAATGTTACGTAAATATATCATTTCTTATAAAAGTTTTTGTTAGAAAACAAATGGCACAAACTTTGAAGACTAACATGAACCGTTTTCAAGATATCTCACGTTTTCGTAATAAATGTATCAAAAATATTACATAAAATTAAAAAAATTGACAAATTTGTTAATATTATTCTTGTGGATCTAGTTCTCTTCATTCACGAAAGAAGATACTTGTATAATAGTTTTGAATTTTTACGACCAACAATTTGCCAATAGTCATTTATATATATGAAAAACTATTCTCTTCGTCTGTGTGCAACGCTTGGCGCTATATTTGACGAACTTGTTGTGAAATTTAGCGAAATATCGCCAACTTGGCGATATGTTGCCCCAGATTGGCGAAAATATTCGTATAGTCAAAATTTCGAAAATGACGCTAAATAATGGAAATGATGCCAAATTGATGAATTAGTTATTAAAAATTTTTAATATATATGGACTGTATTACTTACTGCGGAAGCTATCATTATTGATAATTTTCCATTTAGAGTTGTGCGAAATGTAAGTTTATTGGGAATTTCGATATATTTTTATATGCTATCATCCGCAAAAGTGCCAAATAAACAGCCGCCAGGGAAGAAAAGAAACACCCGACCGCAATTGCACAGTTTACATCGCAGAAGAAAACAGAAGGTATAATTCGATAGGGATTAATGTCCTTCACAAATACCAATATCTAAAATTTGTATAATGGGCTTCTATTTGGTCACTAACTCCGAAGTCTTTAAGGCCCCCCCCCCCCCCCCTAATTGATCATTACATATTCGGATGCACTGAAATTTTTTTTTTCCGATTTTTAAAAAAAATAATGAAAAAGGGCCCAAAATTGACTGAGAAAATCCTTAAAAACCATTCAGCGTGTGTCTAAAAATTGCAGCAGAATGGGCGAATGAATCCCGATGTGATAGTCTGGTTCCGCCAGTCTGGTTTCAAGATAGTCTGGTTTCAAGAAACATCCGAGGTTTTCTTCCAATAACAGTGTCATAATAAAATTTTTTGCCTAAAGTTTTACATTTCATTATTGACTTTGTGTTTGATTTAGTACGATGTTATTATTCATTTGCATACCTTTTTTGTGAAGTAAAAATGGTCGTGTGCCATGCATTATAAACAATGTTTGTTATAAACACGTAAATGATTTTTGTTTAAATCGTCTGTGTTTTGTTTGTAATATCGATTTGAGGTTTTTTAATGCAATATTTACAAAGTGAAATTTCAATGAAATTATTAAAATTTAATTATTCTTATCCCAGCGGTGGAGATAGGATTTTTTTTTCACACGGAGTAAAACCAGAGCTTGGAGCCCTCTTTCCCACAAAATCGGCACTTCGTGTCACCAGCGCTTGTCACACGTGCTGAGATGTAGTTTCAGACTATAGTGTATAGTACAGGATATAGCTCCTGGTACTGGATATAGCTCCTAGTACTGGATTTAGCTCCTAGTACTGGATATAACTCCTAGTACTGAATATTGTACTAGACATAACTCCTAGTACTGGATATAGTACTGGATATAGCTCCCAGTACTGGATATAGTACTGGATATAGCGCCTAGTACTGGATATAGTACTGGATATAGCTCCTAGTACTGGATATAGCTCACAAGAATACAAGAAACCAGCGATCAGACACCGAAGTTTCCGAGGTCGCAGAAGTTTCCAAATCTGCATTTGGTGCTTGCTAGCTGTTTGTTCTAAAGGGTCCCCTCACGAGAGGGGTGATGGGTGAACCTCTGTATGGCTGGGTGTCTGTAGTGGTTCAGAATCTATATTAAACTAAAGACCCTGGTTTATTTAATCACAGCTTGTGTGCTAAAAATGTTCATAGATAGCGAATTTTGACTGTCCTTTAAAAAATCGATGTTTTCTGCATAACAAATACAATGTAAAAATATATGATGTGGCAGCACATGACTTTCCTTATATAATGCAATGAATTTTCTACTTTTACAGTAAAAAAAATAGGTTTTTCTTTTAGTAGATACTTATATTCTTTCCAAGATATTGAATTTCCGACAATGAGTCGCCATTTTCATTGATTTAGCGTCATTTTTATCCATTTGGCGAGATTTTCTTTAACTTGGCAACATTTCAAAAAGTCGTCAAGTTGGCGACATTCCACCAAATTCGTCGCCAAAATCTCGCCAAGCATTATGGACGGAGAAATAAGTTATTCTTATAGCAGATAAATGACTATTGGCGTTCAAATACAAAAGTATTATTCAAAGTATCTTTTCTCATGAATGGAATGAGCTAGATCCATGAAAATGATATCACCCAACTTATCGCATGATATTACATATGAAAAGTGAACATGCTTCCCAACAGTTAATATTTCTTTTTAATTTATGGGATTTTTTAATAAATTTATTTGAAAAATGTACATATCTCGAGAACAGTTCATGCTAGTGTTCGAAAGTTTATGTCAATCGTTTTCTAAGGAAAAATTACTTAAGAAATATCTACTCGTGTAACTTTATTAGAGGGTTTGATTTTATGACTATTTTTTCAAAATTTCACTCGAAAATTTAGGGCGGTTCAGAACATTCGATTGCGTATGAAAACAAAAGGCTTCCAGTGTTTATGGATTGTAATTTTTGTACCAAATTTCGTTCGAATCGGTCCATTCGTTCGTCAGTTATCGTCTCCACAGACTCACTGACACACATGCACACACACATACTTTCACACACACACAGACATCACTTCAAAAATGTTCGATTCATGATCAGGGATGCTTGAAACGTGCTCTCCCGTCGAAAACTCGAATTCGAATTTTCGACCCCGTCACAATACTTTCCTTATACATTATATATGTAAGGAAAGTAATACAAGAAATATTACAAAATCTAGCAAAACGCTTACTTTCATATATTATTTAGTTTCACTTATTTGTTTACAATTTTATATTTACCTGCAATTTATATCGATACTTTCGGAATAGTCTTCAATAAGCATAATAATTATCGAATTTTGAAGAAAATGTGATAGGGCATTCAATAGTGCACGGATAAAACTGAAATTTTGTTTACCGATGTTTCAGACGTAACTGCATCGAATGGCATCAAAATTAACCACTGTTTCTATTCATAATTTTTATGAATATTAATTTAATAATTAATAATAAATATTTCCAATATGTTTGAGTATTAAAATTTATATGAATTTTCTTTGGGATTTTTAGTATAAAAGTATGAAAAATCAATTTTTTTGGAAAATTGATTTATGGCGAATATATATCCCAAAAACAAGAAAACCCATTTAACGTTAAGATCAGCAAATTTCAAACACTTGCAAATGGATGAAAAATTCTTTAAAAATGATAAACTTTTTTTGAAATCCGCTTGAAAATTTCTATGGAATCTGTATATGTAATGATCAATGGGGGTTGGGGGGTTGCCCTTGAAAATGTTGGAGTTAGTGTCAAAATAATTGTGAAGACGGTCCTTTAAGTAAATTTTAAATATCGATATTTGTAGAAGACATTAATCCCTATCGAATGATATCTTCCATTTTGTTCTGCGATGTAATTTGTACAATTGTGAGCGGGTGTTTTTTTTTATCTACGTATTTATTTATTTATTTATTTATTTTTTTGACTGCTGTACGTTAAAAGCATTGTGCCGTAGATATTGTTACGACGCATTCTCTGGAATCGCGGGTGTTATTTCAGGATACAAGAATGAGTCCAAATTAATGGGAAACAACTATTTTTTTTATCTATTTATTTATTTACTTATTTATTATTTTTTTTATTATTTTATTATTATTTTATTTATTTTATTATTTTATTATTATTTTATTTATTTTATTATTTTATTATTTTATTATATTATTATTTTTTTATTTATTTATTTATTTATTTATTTATTTATTTTTGACTGCTATTTTTTATCTATTTATTTATTTATTTATTTATTATTTATTATTATTATTTTTTATTATTTTATTATTATTTTATTTATTTTATTATTTTATTATATTATTATTTTATTTATTTTATTATTTTTTTATCTATTTATTTATTTATTTATTTTTTGACTGCTATTTTTTATCTATTTATTTATTTATTTATTTATTATTTTATTATTATTATTTTTTATTATTTTATTATTATTTTATTTATTTTATTATTTTATTATATTATTATTTTATTTATTTTATTATTTTTTTATCTATTTATTTATTTATTTATTTATTTTTTGACTGCTGTACGTTAAAAGCATTGTGCCGTAGATATTGTTACGACGCATTCTCTGGAATCGCGGGTGTTATTTCAGGATACAAGAATGAGTCCAAATTAATGGGAAACAACTATTTCATAGGATCACTAAATAACTGAACTGTCAGGTGCAGTAAAGCAGCAATTAAATGCTCAGCTAATTTCACAAAATAGCCCATACTATTTTCAAAATATTGACGAAGTGTTTCTTTCAGGCATACGATTATTCTTTTATATATACTTAGATATTTTATATATACTTAGATCTTTTATATATACTTTACATTTTATATTAATTTAGTTTCTATTTATGTGTCAGCATTTAGATATATTTATATAGGGCAAATAGAAAGTTTACCTCCCCCCCTAAAGTTTCATTCCCCCTGTGGCCAAAAAGTCCTGAAATACTGTCTGCATTGACGTATCTCACAATTCAGTACAGTTTGTATCACGTCAACTGCTCCAACTGAGCAATGACTCCTTTTATATACCCTCAGTAGAAACTTCCGGATGGGGCTTGTATTTCGTAGAATATTCGTTATTTCGAGAAGGTTCTCGAACATTAGGAAAGTCGCCCAAACTCGCCAAATTAACAATAAATCGCCAATTCTGGAAACACTGACCCGACAGTCTTGATATGGTAAACCTAGATTCATATCATAGAAATGGCTGCCTGTAAGGTATTTTCCCTTCTGGTTCTTAAAAGAGCTTTCAGTGACGGCATTTTACATCTTCGTAACGATATTATACATCATTTTTCACCGTGAAAGAAGTAAATTGATTTCATTACACAGGGAAAGTCATTGGCTGCTCACATCAGATTTTTTTATGACATAGTTTTCATGTTTTGTAATATGAAATTTTAGAGCACGTTTTGTTTGGCCAATATAAGAGTACTTAATGTTAATACGCTGTATAGCATATAATTCACTGCTGTTTTATCAGTATGGTGAGTGTTTATTATAAATCCGGCAAATTACCAAATTTATTAGTATTTTTTATCAACGTGCTCATTGTATCCGAACATCCTTTCTACTGAAAGTTTGTTATAGGGAGATTTCAAAATGATATTATCGTTTAGATAAATATGATATTTATAGATAAATAAATCAAAGTATTATAATAAGACTTCCTTTTAATAAAATAAAATAAATTTCGCGGAATCCTGGGATTATAACAAAACCGTCCGGGATTGCAACCCTGTTTAGAAACAGGTCGTATTCTCTGATCGCTCGGCTAGACAACCAAAGACGGTCAATAACTACATGTTCCTAATTTTCTTCCATTAGATATCTATTCAGATGAAGTTCATTGGCGTAACTCTTTCATTGAAAATAAACCCTGTGTGGGTATCAAAATAAAAAACAAGAAAGATCAATCATGCATAAAGCATTGATTATGAAATACTTTCCAACTTCAATGCAATTTTATATAAACGTCTCTGAAATGCGATACATTCCTCGGTAATATTTTTAAAATTATCACAATACTACATTAATTTATTATATTTGCAAACTTCATCGAATAAAATGAACTTCATTCAAATGACGGCATTGAAATATAAATTGCCTGGTTTAAACATCTCTAAAATGCGATACATTCCTCGGTAATATTTTTAAAATTATCATAATACTACAATAATTTATTATATTTGAAAACTTCATCGAAAACATATGAACTTTATTCAAATGACGTCATCGAAATATAAATCGCCTCTCTATAAAAGCAGCATTTCATTATTAAACATTTTTCCAATCGTTTCATTCATCACAATACTATAATAATTTATTTTATTTAAAAATTTGAAAAATTGTTATCTGCCATATTTATTCTAAAATGTGAGACCTCTCTTACATATAAATAATTCAACTTTTGGAAAGATATTTATTATATAATATATCCCTTTTTTCTTTCTGGAGGATATAGTAAGAGCTAGAATTTAATTGAATTTGTTTTTCTCCCTATATTAAATAATTTTTATTTAAAAAACTACTTAACATATTTTACTGAATTTTTCTTATATATTTTATGGGATAATTTGAATATTTCCTAAAATTTTCGAAGCAATTTGTGAATTTTAAATTCGCTTAATGTTTGAAAAATTAGGTTCCATTGTGTTCAATGTATTTCATTTTTTCAGCCCGGGTTCAATCCAAAACTAATTGGGTGATATTATTCATTTATATTCCCATAGGTCCTACAGACCGTCTGAAAAACATACTAAAATTTCATTTTGATAAAGTCATTTTTACGGCAGTTATCGTGCTAACTGACAGACAGACAGGCAGACAGAATGAACAAAGTCATAAACACTTTTCAACTATGTTGTAAAGTGTTAAAAACAATTGTGAAATCAAAAGTATTGGATAAAAATCGTAGGATAAAAAACAAATGACTTGTGTAGGTTTTTTTTTAAATAAAATAAAATGAACCTATCTTGAAAACTTTTTGAAACTAAATGATAACTTCTAAATTGAAAGGATTTTATGAAAACAAAAATGTAATGCATTTTTTGTTGATTTATATAATTGGTAATACAGAGTGATTTAAAAGTAGCGAGCATCAAAAATTTAAATAATACGATATAACAAGAAATTGAAAAAATCTGATGCTGGCAGTACATGATTTTCTCTACACAATGAAAGTACTTTACTTCTAACAATGCAAAATAATAATGGACATTATCCAAGGTGCAATGTTTTCAACGTCAAAAAGTACTCCGACATTGGGCGCTTTTCTGGATGACGACAAGCAAAATTATTTTGAAGTGTACCAAATTAATTCATATTTCGTGCAAATATAACTTAACAATTGAAAATATGGTTAACATCTGCTAAGCAATATTATTCTCCATTATATTATATTAAAATACGTTAATTACGATTAATTCATTAATTTGGCGTCAATTTCGTAACTTTAGAGTAATTTTTGTGCCACTTTGGCGACATATTTGTCAATTTGGCACTGCATTATAAAAGTCGCTAAGTTGGTGATATTTCGTTCAATTAGTCGCCAATTTTTCGCTAAGTATTATATATTTAGTTGTACTTTACTACTGTTTATTTTTATGTAAATTTTTAGATACATTTATTTGAAAAAAGTGGAATATTTTGAGACGTTTAAATTAGAGTTCTAAAATTTGTGTCATTTGCTTTAGAAAAACAGATTACGTTATAAAATGATTATCTATTTAACATTATTGAATGCCTGATTTTTTCAGGCTTTTTTTCAATAATTCATTCGAAAATTTAGTGGTCCCCGAACTCTCGATTGTGTTTAAAATCAATGGGTTCCCCTATTCCCGGATAGTAAAAATCGTACCAAATTATGTTTGTAACGCTCCATTCGTTCGTGGGATATTGCATCCACACACACACAGACATCACTTTAAAAACGTTCGATTCCAGTTTCGGGATGCTTGAAACGTGCTCTTCCGTGGAAACTGGAATTCGAATCTTAGATCTGTAGGGAAAGTAAAAATACAACTTAATATTTTATGAGATATGACATACATAGACATCACCTAAAAAATGTTCGATTCATGATCAGACATGCCTGAAGCGTGCTCTCCCGTCGAATTCTTTTATATTTTATAATTCAATATTTTTATGAACGTTTTATTCCATTTGTATCCATAGTAACAGAATTACGTTTTAAATACCCAAAATTGTCTGCTGGCTATTTTTCTGATCAAATTTTTGAATATATTTAAATCAATGATTGATTTTTAGATTAAAATGTCTGAAAACGATTAAAATAAGGCAACATACAGTGATCGAAGAAGAATTATTGTTTTACATAGACAGACCTAACGTAGACATTCATGTACCTTTCCTGGCAAAGTTTCTGAGGAGATTAAGGCCTTTTCCCAGACCCTTGTATATACAAAGTAGCTTAAATTCGCTTTATTAATTCGTTGCTTAATTAATTCGTAGACAATTAATTAAGCAACGTTGCTTTATTAATTCGTAGATAATTTAAAACCAAATTAAAAGATTAATTACTCGCCAACCACTTTCCCCATCTTAAAAGTATCTTCTCTGGAAAGCATAATTTACAATAACTTATTGACTTTGTGGTAAGGTTCAGGTCGCAGAATCTTGGCAACAAATTCGGCGATCTTGGCGAAAACTTTGGATTATACTGAATTGGCGATGTTTGGGAAAGAATAGTTGAAGGCAGAACCGTTCTTAATGTTAATATGGACTTCTAAGCATATGTACATATGTATATCTTGTAGTCAACTATTTTAATTCACATGGTTTTAAATATGTTTATTCATATTAAAAAAAACTTTATTCATAGGGGTTTTATAATTCAGTAAAAGTTAGCATCAACATTTTTTGAAGCTATTTTCTGCACATTTATTATTTTGCATAATAAAGAAGATATGGACAATTATTACATTTGTATCTTAGTTCTTAGAGTGAAAATAGAAAAGGGGTTAAAAGTTCTATAAAGGCACACAATTTGGTAACATTTCTTTTTGCGGCCGTTGTCAATCAAATAATATTCTGTTTTAGCATTTTCTAAAACAAAAAGTCAACTTTTGCATGTAAACTTTATAACGCTCTTTTCAAAATATCAATCATTGATAAAATTGTATGGAAAACACGTCAAATAAGCAAAACTTAAAAAGAAACAAAAACAACCAAAGTTGGCTATATTAAATATCTTTAATAAAATCTCTATCCATGACGTATATTAAAATTACATAAGCAAAACGTTTTCGTGCATTATTACACCCTTCATCAGTGGCAAAGTAAAAGTAGGTGGCTAATATGAGCTGCAATAGACGGGCCATAAAAGACAAAATTTTTGCATATTAATCATTTTAAATTCGAAACACTTAAAAAGCATAATTTAATTATAAAATACATAAAGGATAAAAGAACATACATTACAGGGTAATAAATGTCGTTAAAGACAAAAGAAAAAAGGAGCAAGAAAGATCAATCATGCTTAAAGCATTGATTAAGAAACACTTTCCAACTTCAATGCAATTTTATTTAAACATGTCTAAAATGTAATACATTCCTCGGTAATATTTAAAACTTCTCACAATAATACATTGATCTATTATAGTTGAAAACTTCAACATTCATCCAGAAAAAT
This sequence comes from Amaurobius ferox, assembly GCA_951213105.1. Taxonomy (NCBI): domain Eukaryota; kingdom Metazoa; phylum Arthropoda; class Arachnida; order Araneae; family Amaurobiidae; genus Amaurobius; species Amaurobius ferox. The sequence goes on along the minus strand of OX578149.1, from coordinate 130,845,506 downwards.
GAACTTCATTCAAATGACGGCATTGAAATATAAATTGTCTGGTTTAAACATCTCTAAAATGTGATATATTACTCGGTAACAATTTTAGAATTATCATAATACCACGATAATTTATTATATTTAAAAACTTCATCGAAAACAACTGAAATTCATTCAAATGACGTCATAGAAAAAATAACACGCCTGGCTCTCTCTAAAAAAGCAGCATTTCATTCATAAATAATTTCCCATTCATGTCATTCATCACAATACTATAATAATTTATTTTATTTAAAAATTAAGACCATGGAGCTATAAGTAATTTAACTCTATGCTTAAAACTTCATCGCAAAAAATCGTCTTTCTCTCGGTAAAGTCAATGAATATTTCTTTCATATCAGCTATGCAGACTCCATGAGCTAAATTCTTTTGCATTAAAAAAATACAGCAATTCCTATACAACTCATCCTACATATTTTGCTGTTTACATTTCACATAAGTGATGAAAAATAGGCTTCGTTAGAGAAATAATCAAAGTTGGATGCTCATTTAAACTCAAATATATTGTCATTGCGTTGTTTCAATATGTAGATGCACAGAATTTAAGCGAAAATAAAGAGGTTTTACGACGAATACAACACTCAATATGAATTAAAAAGAACTTTAAAAATGACGATTTTGAGACAAGATGGATGCCGTATTATATTTTGAAGTTGGTCACGTGATCGTTTTTTTTTATATATTTTATGGAACAATTTGAATATTACCTAAAATTTTCGAAGCAATTTGCGAAATTTAAATCCGCTTAAAAAATGTTTGAAAAATTAGGTCCCATAGGGTTCAATGTATTTCATTTTTTCAACCCGGGTTCAATCCAAAACTAATTGGGTGATATTATTTATTTATATTCCCATAGGTCCTACAGACCGTCTGAACAACATACTAAAATTTCATTTTGATTAAGTCATTTTTACGGCAGTTATCGTGCTAACGGACAGGCAGACAGAATGAATGAACAAAGTCATAAACACTTTTCAATTTTGTTGTAAAGTGTTAAAAAGTCATAAACACTTTTCAATTTTGTTGTAAAGTGTTAAAAAGGTACTAAATATCCAGAAAATCTTACAACGGTTTACACGCAGAGAGTAGAGAATGAGACGCCAAGCATAATTGTGAGGTCTGAACGGGATCAAAATTGCAAATAGAATCACGGTAAATACGAGTATAAATGAAAAGAGATTCGTAAAGTAAAATGTTACGAGGGTTATTGCAGCTAATTGAGAGAAAAGTCTTATCGAACATGGGATGAAAGTTATCGTTAATAACTAAATGGGTAACAGCCGTGGACAGTTTTCTATTTTTAATATCGCAAACATGCTCAGATAATCGAATACCGACAGTATGCTTAGTACTACCAACGTAGAACTTATAATTACTTTCGGGAGATTATAAGGTACAACATACACCCCGGCCTGACACATGCAGTTATTTTTATCCTTAAATTTATCAGAATGAATACGATTAAATAACCGGTAGAATGGGCGGGTTTAAACTTAAATGGATGACAAAATTGAATTTCGCCGGATGAAAAGGAATACTAGATTTATACGACAAATTGCCAGAAAAGGAGCAAGGTTAGTATTAGGATAAATAAAATTATAGCGAATAGTGGAAAATATTTTGTAGATGAAATCGAGGGAGTAAGCAGCCTCACAGCCAAGGCTAAAGATAAAGTCAATTTCAGTAACTATAGCCGAGATAAATGGACAAACGTTAAAAGCACGATTAAAATAAGCAGTAAAAGAAGCTTTTTTAGAAGAAATTGGGTGAGAAGAGTTAGTGGGAATACAAGAATTAGAGAGCGTAGGTTTACGAAAAACAGAAGTATGAAAGCCAAGAGAGTCACGGGGAGCGAGGACGTTGAAAAAAGGCAAAGAAGAATTAGACTCATGTTAAGCGGTAAAATTAATAGAGAGGTAAAAATCGTTAACAGTATCCAAAAGATGAAGGAGGTTGCCCAAACTATGGTTCCAAATAATAAATACATCATCCACATAACGACCCAAAAGAGCAAAAAGGGCAAAATCTCATTCTCGAGCTCCTGCAATAAAGCCTCGGCCAAAATACCAGACAAGGGACTACCCATAGAGGCGCCTGTAGTTTGTAAAAATATATTTACACGAAAGCCAAAATAATTTACCTCAGCGACAATGTTCAATGTAGAAGTTACTGCGTCGATAGAGGGAATAGTATAATTTTGGCATAGCAATAATTTGGCAAATTTTGGCAAGTTTTTTGGAAATAATATTAACAGCAGTAGAAACGGAAACATTTGGAAAAAGGGACACAATGTCAAAACTATGAAGGGTATAATTAGGAACAGAATTAGTATTAAAGAGGTGGTTAATTAAATTTTCAGTAGAACTAATAGAATAAACACTAGCCGAATACCCGTTTGAAATCAACGGTCTCGCAATCAGCAACCCCTGAATATTGTCATTTTTTTTAATAATTCGCGTTTCACATTTATTCGGCAAATCGAATATTTTAGTGTGCAGAACCCCCTAAAGAAAAAAATATTGTAAATTTTAAATTGCGTACGTCTTCCTTTCGAACTATCTACCAGTACACCAAATTAAAGTCTCTATCTCATCCCGAAGCATACTATTTTATCATCTCCCCTTTCGAACGTTTTTCTGTGGAATACATCCATAAATGAACATTTTTGAAAAACTCTGTTCGCCTTGGGTTTCTTATCAGGTGATTGGCCCATATACCAATTATCAAGTCTCTATCACATTTAAAGGAAACGTGTCTCATTTATTCCGAAAGTCGAACATATTGGTGTTCGGCACCCCCTAAAGTTGCAAATATTGGAAATCTGAAATTGCACACTTTCTTCCTTTCAAACTATCTACCAGTACACCAAATTTGATGTCTCTATCCTATCGTGAAGCATGTTTTTCTATCACTTCATATTTCGAACGTTTTTCTGTGTTGCACCCCCTTAAATGATCATTTTTGAAAAACCGTAATAATCGTAGGTTTTTTTTATCAAATGATTACCCTATATACTAAATTTCAAGCCTCTATCATATTGTAAAGGAGGCGTTTTTCATTTGTTCGTGAAATCGAACATTTTAGTGTGTGGCACCCCCTACAATAGCAAATATTGGAAATCTGAAATTGCACACTTTCTTCCTTTCAAACTATCTACCAGTACACCAAATTTGATGTCTCTATCCTATCGTGAAGCATGTTTTTCTATCACTTCATATTTCGAACGTTTTTCTGTGTTGCACCCCCTTAAATGATCATTTTTGAAAAACCGTAATAATCGTAGGTTTTTTTTATCAAATGATTACCCTATATACTAAATTTCAAGCCTCTATCATATTGCAAAGGAGGCGTTTTTCATTTGTTCGTGAAATCGAACATTTTAGTGTGTGGCACCCCCTACAATAGCAAATATTGGAAAACTGAAATTGCACACTTTCTTCCTTTCTAACTATCTACACGTATACCAAATTTGTAGTCTCTATCTCATCGCGAAGCATGCTTTTTCCATCATTTTACCTTTTGAATGTTTTTCTGTGGAGTATCCACCCCCTTTAATATACATTTTTGAAAAACCCATTCTTCTTGGGTTTTCTACAAAATGATTCGCTCATATACCAAATATCAAGCCTCTATCACGTTCTAAAAGGAGTGTTTCTACTTCATTCCGAAAAGCGAACATTTTTGTGTGCAACATCCTCTAAAGTAGAAAATATTGGAAAACTGAAATTGTACACTTTCTTCCTTCCAAACTATCTACCCGTGCACCAAATTTCAAATTTCTATCTCATCCCGAAGTATGATTTCTTATCAATTCAGCTTTCGAACGTTTTCCTCTGGAGCACCCCCTTAAACGAACGTTTTTTAAAAACTATAATCGTCTTGGGTGTTTTTATCAAATGATTATTCCATATACCAAATTTCAAGCCTCTATCAAATTTTAAAGGAGCCGTTTCTCATTTATTCGTTAAATCGAACATTTTGGTGTGCAGCACCCCCTTAAGTAGAAAATATTGGAAATCTGAAATTGCACACTTTCCTTTCGAACGATTTACCCATACACCAAATTTGAAGTCTCTATCTTAAGGCAAAGCATGCTTTCCTATCATTTCGCTTTTCGAATGTTTTGGTGTGGAGCACCCCCTCTAGAGAACATTTTCGAAAAATTCGATTTTTCCAGGGGTTTTTATCGAACGATCGAGCCGCGTACCAAATTGCAAGTCTCTATCTATTCGGGAAGTGCCCCAAAAAGCGTGACAGGCAACAGACGGACAGACAGACAGACGGACAGAAAGACAGACGGACGGACAGACAGACAGACAGACGGACACTTGGCAATTCGTATATATAGATGGTTATTGATAAATGGTTTAAGAAAATTGGCTAACGCTTTTACTAAAAAATAAATAGGACCATTACACTTAGACACAATAGTTCGCATTGGATGGTTAACTTCATGAAGTTTAATTCGAAAATTTGGGGTAATTAATGAGAAGTACGGTAAACAGCAGATTTAATAGTTGGGGAAGATCAGAAGATTTTTAAGCTTAACAATCCTAGCGTTAATACCGGCAATGGAGAACTTTTTAACAGGTATGCAAGCCATCTCGGCAATACACTTTACATTGAATTTACATAATCGTGACTATTGACGAGGACAAGCTTTTTGTTTTGTCAGCAGATAAAATAACTAAATCAGAGCAAGATTTAAGCTTATTGAGTTCAGCGATTTATTTAAAAACGGAGATTTTATTAAATACATTTAACAATAGCCAACTTTAATTATCTTTATTTTTTGAAGTATTAATCATTGTTCTGTTTTCTCATGATTGACATTTTAATTCCTAGTAAAAGAATAACTTGCCCTAAACAATGCCGTTTTGTAACATTTATTTTTTCCCAAATACTTGATTTAAAGAATTTGATCATATTAATGTTTCAACTGTTTCGTTAAGCATCATTGATTGTGTTTCGCTCCAAATAATTCGACCCATTGCACTAATCGATAGAACCAATAGCTTTTCAATCTTTTAAAAACAATCACTCTCACATGGGTAGACACGTTTTACTTATTACATGTATCGTGTTACCAAAGATACCAAGCTTCGCTAGTAAAAAGTACGCAAATTATAAGGGTTTTATAAATCTCCTTATAAAAAAAAATTCATGTCTTGTAAAGATATAAAAATATTGAAGTAAAATTAGGTATACACTTAGTTATGCATTGCGTAGAGGACGAACATGAGAGTATCCGTATTATGCATTTTAGTTTTTCTTTCATTCTTATATGTTTCTACAGTCTTAATGCGTCCATTTAGGTTCCATCTAAGGCTCCTCTATATACGAGCTGACTCGTCAACCATATTGAAGCCCACCGAGACCGGAAATGTAATCCATTAGCATTAGCTCTATTTGTATTTTCCCATTATGGATTATTTTTGAAATAATTATGGGTACGTGTTCTGCACCGAACTGCTTTAAACATACTAGAAAATATTATACGTTATTTCGCTTTCTCAGAAACGAAGAGGGAATAAAAAAAAATGGTTTATTAGTAGTCGGTGGGGTCACTGTATATTCGGTACAGGAGCTAAGTTCCACAATATTGAAATTGAAACTTCTATTTTTATGTAAAGTATTTATTTTAAACACCCATTTTAGAATTTAGGTAACTGCAATATGTATATTATTAATGATTTTTAGTTATTATAGTCTTATATTAGTAAACGTGGTTTGTAGTTAAAACATCATCCTGAATGTGTTATCAGCTCTTCCAAACCTTAGAAGTATAATAACTACATATTATATATATATATATATATAATAAATATAAAAATAAATAAATATAATAAGACTAATTTAAAAGATGAACAGTGTCATTCATACACTGGTTCAAAAATAATGCGGAGGAAAATAAAGTAAAGAGGATATGAAAGGAAATATCTAACAAAAGGAAACCATTGCTACCAAATAAGGCAAATTGATCTTAATTTTAAATTATTAATAATACACATGAATTTATCAACATTCAAGAGCGACACATACAAATCAAGTTCAAACATCGAAGGATTATCAAAATCTGGAGGTTCAAAATATTAAAATAACAATAAATAAAAAAGAAAAGAAAAGATGCAATCCAAAAATGTGAAATTGGATAGATCCAGTTTTTCAAGGATCTTTGCATCCACAGAGGTTCCAAATGTGTTTCGCTCAACGATACAGCCACATGGCCGAAACATCGTCAAAAGATCTGACACATTACCAGACAGAAACAAAAATTGAAATAACAAATAATATTAGGCAAATGGAAAGAAGAGGAAGAGAGTGCATATAGCAAACATATCAGTAATATATCCAACAATCCACAAGGATGCAGATAGAAATTAAAACTCATACCTTTCTTCATTATTCAGGACGCCTAATATTTCGTTGCTCTATCCTAGGATGAATTTGGAAAGAATACTATATATATATACATTAAAGATTTATTCATATTACACCAATATCTTTCTAGTTTTATACACTTTATCGTATTTTTAGAGTATAAAGAATTATAAAATTATTAAATCCTACTGTCAACAAACTGCCGCCAAGTGGAAATCTTACCATATAATAATAATTATGTAAACATAAGCTAAAAAGGTAATTAAATGGAAATACATTTATCATATAAGCTAATTAATGATCAAATATGATTTTTTCGAAAAACTGGTGGAAATGATACCGAATGACACGAAATTACTATGAAATGGCACTGATATTCTCATCGCCAAGTCGATGATTGGCGCCAATCATTTAATGTAAACATTGACGTTCTATCTTCTCAGTTTAGAAAATTTAATCAATACTATCTTTTAAAGTACTTCAATTCTTTTGTGGTAAGCTTAAAAACATATAGTTTACAATGCAAATTTATGTAATTTAATATTATTACTACAATTTTATTTAAAAGTCCTTAAATTTTATAATTTATTTAAAAACTCTAAAATATACAATTTTATGTAAAACATTGAAATTCATGATTGCATAAAGAAAAGTGCTAATGTTCAATAGTATCAAAATTGATGATTTTTATGAAAAGCTATAAAGTTTACGATTTGATTTGCAAAACTCTTAATTTTGTGTTTTTCTTCTGAAAGTGCTAAAATTTACAATTTCATTTAGAAACGGTGAAATTAGCAATTTTATTTAAAAGCACTGCAATTTGAAATGTTGTTTAAAAATCTCTTATATTTAAAAGTATTAAAATACATGATTTTATCTAAAAATACTAAACTGCACGAGTTTATAAATGCTAAAATGCTCGATTTTATTTAAAAAAGATGAAATACACAATTTTATTTTGAAGTGCGATCCCCCCGAGTAATTCACACACCACTTTATATCATCATAAATATATTTCAAAGCAACTTTTCATTTAGTATATATGTTTCAAATATTGCAAGGTCTTTCTGAGCTCTTAATAAGACCATAAAATTTTCTATATAATGTTGAACTGTAAAAGATATGAAATAGAAATATACATCTAAGTATTTCATGAATTTTAATAAAACCGGATTTTTGCAAAAAAGTAAAAAGAAATATCCATATATTTCACTCCTTATTTGTTATCTGCTTATAGAGTGGGAATCATGTAATCAATTCTTGTTAAGAAGTGTCGCGAAGTTACAAATGTTATTCCAATATTATTCATATTTATAAAACTATAACTCAGTTGAAAATGTGTTAACGTTATCAAATATTTATGCGTGAAAATCAATATTTGAAGCGCGTGTTAACCGCCAAATATGGTAACCCAGAAACCTTATTGGGCTTCAATATGCCTGATAATTCAACCTGTAATAGAGGAGTTCTAGTTCTACCTCTTGTTCACTGACGCTCACCAACCCCGAAACTTGCTTTGGGAACTCTTTCACCCCATTCCCGCAGGGGGCGCGGTAGCCCATTGGTTAGCGCGCTGGAGTTGCACTCGGTAGGCCCGGGTTCGATTCCAGCCACTGCCAAAACTGCCGCCGTGTTCATGCGGAGTACGATCACGTTAAACATGTGGGTCCGTAAGTCCTTCCGAGAGGTTGGTGGTAGGGGAAGGAGGGTACGGTCCCTGTGGATGCCTCCCCCACTGGGTTCCGGTCTAAATTGGGTGGCACTTCCCGACCGTCCAAACTGTTACCTTACACCTTTCTGGTAGGTCGGACGGTCTGGGTTTCAACAACAACAACCCCATCCCCGCAGTGGGCAACCACACAAAAGCCACCTCCCCTACCTCTAAACCTGACGACCTACCACCAGCTTTAGAGCATTTTCATTTCTAGTCCGATGAGATCATTTTTGCTTTAATGGAATTTTATAGTAATGTAATAAACGAAATTCGAGCTGTATTAATAACCGGGTAAGTATTTAATTAAGAATTTAGCGGATTATACAACGCACGGGGTTCAAAATGTAAACAAAATAAATGATTTTGATTAAACAGACAGTTAGTATGTTAAAAGTTATAACAATTGTGACTATGAAATTCAGTTTTTGGAATTACTTCCTTTAATTGGTTATAAGAATCAACAATAAGACATAATTTATAATTTCAATAATAATTATATTTTAATCGTAGCCGCAAACCCACTGGGTCGGCTTCTAAGCTTGGCATAATAATAATAATAATAATAATATATTTTAATCGTAATTTTTCATAACAAATATAGTTGCGAAATGCTTGTAAAGAACTTTACGGCCCCAACCGGAAATCGAACCACGGATCTTCATACTGGGCATTCGACGCTCCACAGTTGAATTGCAAGCTCTTATTATCGAAGTGAACTCTGCTCTGTTTATAATAATCAACAATAAGGCATATAATTGTCATTAGCCATTTTTGTGACGTTACTGCTAGTAACTCATTACAGAGAAGTTGGAAATAGGCTCGAACCAAGAATTCGTTGCCCATACTGGAAATGCAAAACTTTATTAATTAATATTTACTTAACCAAGGTCTAAATCAATATTCTAAGCCCGTCTTTCGGGGCGCGACAGCCCAGCGGTTAGAGCACGGGAATTGCACTTGGACGTCACGAGTTCGATTCCCGCCTCTATCCAAACTGCCGCCGTGTATACGCACGTATGGGTACGTTAAATATGTAGGTCTGAAAGTCCTTCCGAGGGGTTGATGGAAGGGAAAGGAGGGTGCGGTTCTTATAGATGCCACTCTTACTGGGTTCGGTCTATGGGTGGCACTTCCCGGCAGTTTAAATAGATACCTTAAACTTCGGGTAGGTCGGGCGGTCTGGGTCGCAGAAGTAGAAGAAGCCCGTCTTGCACACCTACGGGTCTATAATAGTCTATATGTATAATTTCAGAACTGTGCGTTTTACTGTCTGTTCGTAATGCAGTACCAAAGAATTGCTATTTTTAATATTAATATGTATTTAAATCGATTATTTTTAATAGAGATATATTAATAAAATGTAAAGATATATTTAATATAATTTAATCAAATAATGCATATTATTTATGAATAATAACTTATTTTTTCCATACTGTTATACTAAACTATTTATTAAATCTAATTTATCAAAATCAACAATTCTAAATTAAAAGTATAATTTAACTACCGTTGACTATTTTGAGTGACTATTTTGAGGATATATTGCTGCTTTGACAGCAAAAACATAAAATTATTCAATTTTAAATAACTTCCTATGCATAATCTCGCCAGTTTTAATAAATAGCAAAATGTTATGAACTATAATATTATCTAGTCAAAATTATATATATATATATATATATATATATATATATATATATATATATATATATATATATATATATATATATATGTATATTTTAATTCAGTCTACTTTGAAATGCTAAAGCATATAGACTAATATATAATTCAATATTTTGAAATCTTTGATTTTCACATTTATCAAAGGCTATTAAATATTTCAAACCCAACATGTCTTCACGCCTAATATTTTTCCCTTTCCCCCCCAAGAACCATGCCGAATTCTGCGAAATTCCCAATCAAACCCAACTTCAAAACAAACAATTCCAAGCTAAACTTTCCCCCTCTGCAGTCATTCCCTCTGAGAATAATATAAGGAAAAGTTCTTTATTTACATAATTTCTCCTCTAATAACAGCCAACGGGCAATTCTAGTTGGCACAATCTGCATCTTGAACCTTCTCACTATTGATCTTAACTGCGATTCTTTGTTGACCTAGCTATTTCAGGCCAGAGGAAGTCAAATGCACCCAGGAAAAAGCGCCATTTTTAACTTTCTCAAAATAGAAGCGTATCTTACCTGTTGCTCGTTTGGAACGTCACAGTAGATTAGGCGTGGGCTTTATCGGTGTTCTAAAGAAACGCTAGATGGACAGTCGTTAGAAAGAGTTGTGTTCGTGCCAATTAAGACGATCGCTAATTATGTAGGATGAATAGAAGTGGTTGTGATTTATGAACTTCAGCTGCCACGAATTACTTTCCCTACTTACATACATACCACAGATGTTCGGAGAAGTGTCTTGAAGTTTATTTCCTTAAATATCATCCGAAACTCAGAGTTCCAAGAAAAGTTCGCAATAACTTTGTAAAGAAATGTCCATGACTGTGCACGTTACGCCTGTCTATAGTAAAGATTACGTCTGTTATAATAATAACGACAGCAGTTTCCCTAGCGCAGAATTCAAAAGTTAGGATATGAACTTGACAACAAAGCGAGATAGGTGAAAAAAGCCAATTGCCAAGTTGTAGAGCATCGGTTCTCAACTAGCGGAATGCGTACCACTGGTGGTGCGCGAGTTGATAACTGGTGTTAATTTAAGAATATACAGTATAAAAGTTTTATCACATTTTGAAGAAAAATAACTACTCATTGATATTTCGTGTGACAGAAATTTAATGGTTGATTTTAAAACGAAAAAAAGAAAAGCAGTCATCAGAAAATTTAAAAAACATTCAGAAAGAGCAATTACATTTTTAATACCATTTTGTTTGACGTATTTATATGAAGAAGGATTTTCTTTAACGTTCTACTTAAAAGAAACTGTAGAATGAAACTCGACTTGGGGAAAATTTCCGTTTTAAGCTAAGAAAAATAAAATCAAATAAAGAAACCAAACAAACACAAATACTACTTTCAATGATTTTGCTAATCAAATTGTTAATCAAGAATCTAAGTGTTTGTAACAGTATTCATATTGTTAATTGCCAGTTGCTAATATTTATCATTTTTGTCCAATTTTATTAGTGTATGGTCTGTGTGTTTTGAAGTGTGTGGTCTTGATTTCTTATTTGTATGCAAGGTATTTTTGTTTGTGGTACAGAAGTTATTGAATTTTGATTTTGGTGGTACGCATTTATGAGAAGTTGAGAACCCCTGCTGTGTGTGTGTGTGTGTGTGTGTGTGTGTGTGTGTAGGGTGTGTGTGTGTGTGTGTGTGTGTGTGTAGTTCATTGTCTAGACGCTAGACAGCGCTGCTCTAAACGCTGCTCAACGCTCCTTAAAACGCTTACTCCAGAGAAGCATTTTTCAAAGTGTGTTCCGTGGAACCCTAAAATTCAGCAACAGTGTTTCAGGGGTTCCGCGATGTGATAATTTCGCGAAAATAATTTTAAAAATTAAAATAATAATAAACGTGTTAAATTTCGAATACATAATTTGATCCTAACGAGTCCCGATTTCGATAAATCCTAAATATTAAATATTGAATAATCAGTGTATAATTTATTAATATTTCATGTTCTTTTCTGGCAATTTAACTCAATTTAAGGCATTATGCAATGGAAAAATAAGAAAATAAATTTGTGTCTGTAGCGCGAGTCATGTTCTGCTCACATTAGATTCCGATCTCCCTTCATTTAGCGATTGGACGTACTTAAGTACGTCCAATCGCTAAATGATTTTGGCGAATATGCAAAAAAAATCTCGAGAAGGCTTAGTCCTAGAGCTATGGAGTTGGTTTTAATCTTTTTGTCGTCAAAAGTTATGTATAAAACAAGTATTTAATTGATACATATGAGCATATGAAGTCTTTCATTTTAGATTTTGACGATTTACGGGCCGTTTCGCCAAAAAAAAGGGTAGGCCCTTTTTTCTGAATTGTGCCAAAATTTAATCAACATCAGGGTAACCAACAAGTGACTTATACACCGAATTCTGGGAAATTTGGGCAATTAGTTTTTGAACTGGAGTGGATACGTACATTGCACAGACAGACATTCAGAGAGACATATATACAGACGTCACGTTAAAAATAGTTTTTTTTCTGGTTCTAGAGTGCTCGTAACGTGTAAATCGTCGAAAACTCGAGTTGGGATTTTCTATACGATTCCAATACTTTCCTTACCATGTAGAGAAAGTAAAATACGTTTCTATCCCTTCTAGTTTACGATCAACAATGATCAAACCCTATTTTAAACTCATGCAATCACTCATCACACCGTGTCGTCCGAACAATCACCATAAAGCGAATCACCACCATGAAAACCTTTCCACATGCATGTTTCGTTGCGGAAACTAAAAGAAAATAACAATGGCGTCGGAGTAAAAAAGGATAACCAAGTTATACCTGTTCCGAAACGGTCCATGAAACTTTATGGTTAGGCTTCTCCCACGAACGCTACCGTTGCTTGAAAACTGCATTTCCGGGTTATTTTTCAAGTGAGGCTATATGTTTGTCTTTTTATGTCCGATACTATAAAGCTACAAAAGAAATGTGCACTACTTGTTGAAGCAGTTGCTATGGAGAAGAAAGGAGTAGGTTATTATATGATTTGTCGTTATGGGCGAGGAACTATTGCACGATTTTACTCTCAAATTGAACCAGATATATATTTTTATGAGAGATAATAAGCAGAGAAATATATTTTCACAGTAAGCCAGGCCCGTATTTAAGAGAGTTTGATGTGGCCAGCACATGATTTTCATTTCAGACTTATTTTTTACTTACATACATAGTATAATGTAGGTGGTATTGTGACAGGATCGAATATTCGAATTAGAGTATTCGACGGAAGAGCACGTTTTAAGCATTCCTGAACTTGAAACTCGAATCGAATGTTTTAAGGTGATATCTGTGTGCATGTGTGTATGCTAGAGTATGTGTGTGTGTGTGTGTAAGCGCTATCTCACAAACGATGGAAGAGTTTGAAAAATAATTTAGATGATTATTCCAATTGGTGAATATTAGAACCTAATTTATTACCCTATTATCTTAAGTCATTAGGAAGGAGGTACTTAAGGACTTTTTTCTAGGAATACTGTATAAACATTTTTTCAATACAATTACTATTTATTTATTTATTTATTTATATATTTTTCAGCGATACAAAACAGGGCAAGTCTACTAACAATGATCACATTATAAAAAATAAATCAAAAATAGTAGAAAAGAAAAAAGTAATTATAAATCATAGCAAAAATCCTGAAACAAACATTCTTAAAATTATTTTTAGACATAGAAAACGAATCCTAATTTATTTAAAGTGTAAAATTTTAAAACAGAAAAGTTTCTTTAAAAATTGTGATTAACATTAGCTGGAATGCGAAGTTATGTATGGCACCTTGACACTTTTAATAAGTCTTGCTAGTATAAAATTCCACCCTATTTAAAAAGGAACTACAATCAATCTGATTATTAAGCAGTTTTCTGAAAACGCAGGCACAACATGCTCCTCCTAGATTCTAAAGATTTGATGCTAAAATAATTTCTGAGAAAAATTTAAGATATATGCATAGACATTTTTATTCCATTTTCTCTTATACTATACCTGATATTAATTTTCGATAAACTACCATTTTAATTCCATTATGGATATTATTATTAAAATATCTAATTTTAATTGCCTTTATTGTGATCATTTAAACTACAAAGCATTCGATCCATTTCCAGAGTTTCCACATAATTTTTTTAAATATAAAATAAAGAGGTACTTGTTTCTTGTGTTATCGTGACCACAGCTCCCTTCACATTCACAAACGGGTACCACTGCTCAAGTGTTCGAAATGTCTTTTGGTAATCTTAAAAGCATTCATTTCATTGAGGATATTACTATAAAAATATTGAATTTTAATAGTTTTTGCTATGATCATTCAAATTACAAAGCATTCGATTCATTTCTAAAGTTTTCACTTAATTGTTTTAAATATAAAATCTCGAGTCACTTATTTTTACTTTCCTTATATAATGTATAGGAAAGTGTTGTGACGGGGTCGAAAATTCGAATTCGAGTTTTCGACGGGAGAGCACGTTTCAAGCATCCCTGATCACGAATCAAACATTTTTGAGGTGATGTCTGTCTATATCTCTCTCTCTCTCTCTCTGTGTGTGTGTGTGTGAAAGTATGTGCGTGTGTGTGTGTGAAAGTATGTGTGTGTGTGTGTGTGTGTGAATGTATGTATGTGTGTGTGAGTGTGTGTGTGTGTGTCAGTGAGTCTTTGAAGACGATATCTCACGAACGAATGGAGCTAGTCGAATGAAATTTGGTACAAAAATCACAATCCGCGGATACTGGAAGCTTATTGTTTTTAAACGTAATCGAATGTTCAGAACCCCCTAAATTTTCGAATGAAATTTTGAAAAAAATCATCAAAAATCAAAACCTTTAATGAAGTTAAGCAAACGGACATTTCTTATGTAATGTTTCGTTGGAAAATGATTGACATCAACATTAGAAAGCTAGAATAAACCGTTCTCGAGATATTGCACATTTTTCAAATAAATTTATCAAAAAATCCCATAAATTAAAAAAAAATATATTAACTATTGAGAAACATGTTCACTTTTCATATCTAATATTATGCGATAAATTGGGTGACATCATTCTCGTGGATCTAGCTCGTTTCATTCATGAGAAAATATACTTTGAGTAATACTTTTGTATTTGAACGCCAATAGTCAATTATCTGCTATAAGAATAACATATTTCTCCATCCATAACGCTTGATGAGATTTTGGCGACGAATTTGGCGAAATGTCGCCAACTTGGCGACTTTTGAAATGTTACCAAATTAACGAAAATCTCGCCAAATAGATAAAAATGACGCTAAATCAATCAAAATGACGACTAATTATCGAAAATTTAATGTCTTGGAAAGAATATAAGTATTTACTATAAGATAAACCCATTTTTTTTACTGTAAAAGTAGTAAATTCATTGCATTATATAAGGAAAGTCATGTGTTGCCCACATCAGATTTTTGTGTTATCGTGACTATACCCACAGACGGGCGCTGCTACTCTAAAAGTGCTCGAAATGCTTTTTGGGAATCTTAAAAAATTTCTACGAATTCTCAAATACAATTTTTTTTTGCAAAATCATTACTTCATACTATGAGAAACTAAAACTATTTCTCAAACTATTTTTCGAATGATTTCAGTACCCGGAACTACATTTTGCGGAAAAGCAAAAAAGGGGGAAAACCGCCTTGTGTTTTAAAACCAACAGATGCAGGCACCAAGACACGAATTAAAACGTGGCGCAAAATGTAAAATTTGGAATACAAACAAAAACTCCCTTGCACAAGGAAAGTTACAACAAGGAAGCAAATAAACAATAACATAATCTCCACACGTATTCGGTAACCCAGAAAGAAGAACCCACGTATCGTTGCTTTAAGATGCGGTTTCATCCTAGACGCATACTAAGTTGTTTATGAAAAATGAATACGATATTACTGTTGCCATTTTGCTATTTTTAGATAAGATTTCTACTAATAGAATAAGGATTATTAACTGTAACTGCTAATTTCGTATATGTTTTAATCGTTTTGCGTATGTCTTTGGGTGAAAAGAATTAATGTCTTCAGAAATGCAAGAAATAACAACTTCTTTTAGAATATGTAGGGTTCTTTACTCTACTATAAGTGATACACATTTTGGATAGAAGTGATGCACATTTGGAGAAAACAGTGGTGCTTAAACTTTGGGGCATAGAGATCCACTTTTGATATTCAATTATGATAAGCTTCTATCTGTAGTTAACATAAAATATCATCAGAGGTGTAGTTAAAGGATGACGAGGATCTCAGACTCCTCATCTGTACTGAAAATTTTCAAGAAAATCTCAAGGAAATTGTGAATATTTGTTTTTTGTTATTTTAGAGGAAAATATCTCCGAAACCCCTACTAAACGTCTATTCAAAATATGACACTAATGCCTTATAATTTAGAGACAGAGTACTATTTCTTTAGCTTGCAATGTTGCTACGCTAGAGGGTGCGCAATTTCACAGAAAATTTAAGCTTATGCTTCAAGTATTCATCACTTTTTTTTATAAAATAAATTTATGGAATATAATATATTAATTTTCTGAACTAACTTTTAATTCATTCCTTGAACTACAGCATTTAAAACAAGAAAGATCAATCATGCATAAAGCATTGATTGTGAAACACTTTCCAAATTCAATGCAATTTTATATAAACATCTCTAAAATGCGATACATTCCTCGGTAATATTTTAAAAATTATCACAATACTACATTATTTTATTATATTTGAAAACTTAATACTTCATCGAAAAACAATGAACTTCATTCAAATGACGGCATTGAAATACAAATTGCCTGGTTTAAACATCTTTAAAATGCGATACATTCTTCGGTAATATTTTTAAAATTATCATAATACTACAATAATTTATTGTATTTGAAAACTTCTTCGAAAACAAATGAACTTTATTCAAATGACGTCATAATCGAAATATAAATCGCCTGGCTGGCTCTCTCTATAAAAGCAGCATTTCATTCATCAACTTTTTCCATTCCTTTCATTCATCACAATACTATAATAATCTATTTTATTTAAAAACTTAAAACCATGGAGGTACAAGTAATTTAACTATATGCCTAAAACTTCATCGAAAAAATCGTCTGGTTCTCTGTGTAAAATCAATAAATGTTTTATTCATATAGCTATATTGCAGACTCCATGAGCTAAATAATTTTACGCTAAAGAAATTCAGCATTTCTTATACAACTCATTCTACATATTTTGGTGTTTACATTCTCCATAAGTGAAAATTAGGCTTCGTTGTACAAATAATCAAAGTTGGGTGATCATTTAAACTCAAATATGTTGTAATTACGTTGTTTCAGTATGTAGATGCACAGAATTTAAGCAAAAATAAAGTGGTGTTAGGAAGGGTGCAGCACTAAATATGAATTAAAAAGAGCTTTAAAAATCACGATTTTGACACAAGATGGATGCCATATTTTATTTTGAAGTGGGTCACGTGATCTCTTCATATAAAGGATGTAATTATTATTTTAAGTTTTATTAAAAAAAACTACTGAACATATTTTGCTGAAATTTTTTTTATATATTTTATGGGATAATTTGAATATTTCCTAAAACTTTCGAAGCAATTTGGGAATTTTAAATTCGCTTAAAAAATGTTTGAAAAATTAGGTCCCATAGGGTTTAATGTATTTCATTTTTTCAACCCGGGTTCAATCCAAAATTAATTGGGTGATATTATTCATTTATATTCCCATTGGTCCCACAGACCGTCTGAACAACATACTAAAATTTCATTTTGATAAAGTCATTTTTACGGCAGTTATCGTGCTAACGGGCAGACAGACAGACAGACAGAATGAACAGAGTCATAAACACTTTTCAACTATGTTGTAAAGTGTTAATAAAAAGTTAATCAAAATATAAATATATTAACACTCACTCGTTTACTTAAAGACGGTTTTAAAGTAAAATCTAATTTTTGATCCCATAAAGCACAATGCAAAACTTTTGGTTACCCCCAAGTCATTCAAAGATCGACTTGACAAGCCATGGCGATCGATTGGTAGATTGAGTTCAACAGGTTGAGCACAATTGGTATAGAATGTTGTCTGGAAAATTCGAAAATCATGGGTTCGAATCCCGGTTGGTATTTAAATTTTTACAAATCACGAAACAAAAATTTAGTTTCGAAGAAATGCAGGATAAAATGTATTTTAAGTCTTACATATTTTAGAAGGTTCAAAATTTGTTTAGAAACTGTATAGAACTGAAAATTTTGTGAACTTAGAATTACAATAGTGCGACATTTTGCTTTAAAATTTGAAAATAAATTAATGAAGCAACTGTATGATCAAGGTATCATTATTCTTAATCCATTGCTTTCTGTTTTAGTAATTTTATTACAGATTTACAGCTATCCAGCATGCTTCATATTGCAATAAACTAACCTATTTTAGGTATTTGTTACGTGCCATGATTCAATGTTGTTGTTGATGCTGTTGATGAGACCCAGACCGTCCGACCTACCAGAAAGGTGTAAGGTAACTGTTTGGACAGCCGGGAAGTGCCACCCAATTTAGACCGGAATCCAGTGGGGGAGGCATCCACAGGGACCGTACCCTCCTTCCCCTACCATCAACCTCTCGGAAGGACTTACGGACCAATATGTTTAACGTGATCGTACTCAGCATGAACACGACCATGATTCAATGTGAAGGACATGAGGTTTTTTCTCATGTTTCGTATAATAGATGTTTGATTTCATATGAACTCATAATTTTTGAGTTAGCTTCTATTTATCTAATACTTTCATTCAAGATTTTTTTTTGGATATCATTAAATTATTTTTTACATTTGTTGCCTTTTCCATTTATTTGCATTTTTCTTCTTTTTCATTTTTGTTTCTTTGAATTTTTATACACTTTTATGTTTTAAATAAATTGCCTCAAAACTGTAAACCTTCGCACTTGTCCAGCTATTCTAGTTTGTATGTATATGCAAATCTACAGTTTTTGATGGATTTTTTTTCAGCTGAGGTACGTTTATTCTCTGCTTCACTGTGCATAATCCGTATATGTTTCGAGTTTCTAGGACCAGGGGTTGTCGAGATATTAATAAAATAACAAGAAAGATCAATCATGCATAAGCATTGATTATGAAACACTTTCCAACTGAAATGCAATTTCATTTAAAAATTTCTAAAATGTGATACATTCAGTGGTGATATTTTTTACATTATCACAGTACTACAGTAATTTATTATACTTAAATATTTTAAACTGTATCGAAATATAAATCATCTGATTCTCTATGCAAAATCAATGAATATTTCATTCATATAACTTGTATTCCAGACTCCAGAGCTAAATAATTTTGCTTGAAAAAAATTCAGCAATTCTTATGTAACTCACCTTCCAATCGCTTGAAATATTTGCATTCTGCATAAGTTAAAATTAGGCTTCGTTGAAGAAATAATAAAAGTTTAGGGATCATTTAAAATCACAACTATTGTAATTGCATAGGCACGGAATTTAGATACACAGATACACAGGTAATATGTGTGTGTGTATGTATTTAAAGTATTGGAATCGTGCCGAAGATCGGAACTCGAATTTTCGAAGGATCTACACGTTTTGGGACTTCCAGAACACGAAAAAAACTATTTTTAGGAAGACGTCTGTGTGTGTAAGGGTGTATCTGTGTATGTTTCTGTGTGTCTGTGAGGATATTACATCCACTATAATTGAAAAACTAATGGACCGAATTTCATAAAATTTGTTGGGTATGTTTTTTGTGGGAAATCCTGATGTTCATTAGATTATAGTACGATTCGTAATAAAAGAATCTGCTTTCTTTGCGAAATGGCCGGCAGAAATTGCCTTTATCCACTCTAGCTAAAAACTAATGGAACAAATTTAACAAAATTTAGTGTATAATATCTCAATAACCTACAAGTGATTTATATACCAAATTTAACAAAATTTGGTATATAAATCATTTGTAGGTTATTTTAGTACAATTAGGGAAAAAGGAACGGGCTATTTTTGCAAAATGGCCCGCAAAAATCGTTAAATATAAAAATAAAAGACTACGTGTGCTCAATTATATCAATTAAATTCCTATTTTATAAGTGATTTTTGACAACAAAAAGAATAAGACTAACTCCATTACTCTAGGACTAGCCGTTCTTGAGATATTCTAGTTTTTTCGCGTTTTCGCTACGCCACCTTTGACAATAAGTCCAGCTATCAAATGAGAACCAAATTTCAGTTTAACGTGCAAATTCAATGTCATTTAAAATACTTATGGCTGTTATTTTGTGCATATAAACTCAAATTATTACTGAAGAAATAAAGAGAACGTGAATATGAGTCTGCAGGGAAAGATATGTGCTGACCACATCAGAATTTTTAACGATATTACAACAATGATCTATAGAAGTGAACGGGGATTATTTGCGGGCCATTTCGAAAAAAATGTATGATCTATATTTAAAGATCCACCAAATTTTTGTAGAATATAATGTTCAACAAATTTAAGCTGTGTACCAAATTTTAATTCTCTAGGACGTAGGAAAGTGCATTAAAAATGCCATCAAATAAGTATATCACGAAAGTTACATAAAATTAAAAAAAAACTTGAAAAATTGTTATCTACCAAATTTAATTTAAAATGTGAAGACTCTTTAATATACAAAATGATCAAACTTTTGGAAAGATATTTATTATATAATATATCTCCTTTTTCTTTCTGGAGGATATCCGAAAAGTCAGAATTTAATTGAATTTGGTTTTTTCCCTATATTAAATAATTTTTAATTAAAAAACTACTTAATATATTTTACTGAAATTTTTTTTATACATTTTATGGGATAATGTGAATATTTCCTAAAAATTTCGAAGCAATTTGTGAATTTTAAATTTGCTTAATAAATGTTTGAAAAATTAGGTCCCATAGAGTTCAATGTATTTCACTTTTTCAACCCGGGTTCAATAAAAAACTAATTGGGTGATATTATTTATTTATATTCCCATAGGTCCCATAGACCGTCTGAAAAACATACTAAAATTTCATTTTGATAAAGTCATTTTTACGGCAGTTATCGTGCTAACGGACAGACAGACAGACAGACAGACAGACAGAATGAACAAAGTCATAAACACTTTTCAACTATGTAGTAAAGTGTTAAAAACACAAAATTAAACATTCCATAAAAATATAAATAATTCTAGAAAATTATATTATGTTGTTTAGCAATGGAATTAAATCAAATATGTTTATATGGCTGTCGATTTTCATTTAATTCATCCAATTTAAATAATATAGGAAATAAAATTTTATAAATGAACGGTATTATATGTTTGATTGCGTTGAATCACTTACAGCTTTGGAATATAAGATTACGAGCATTATTTTGTTCTCCAGATATATCTGTGAAGATAATTTTTTATAGCAAGAACATAGCTTCTTTTCAGGGGAATTTAAATATTTGAATATACTCTTTTGAAGAACAACAACATTTAGAATACAACTGGAATTTTCACATAGTTTAAAACACGAGCAACGGCAGGGTATATCTGCTAATATGAATGTATGAGAAGTCAAGTAGAATATACTCCAAATATTTTAGCAAGCCACTGCTGGTGCAAAGAAGCAAGTTCGAAGGATGTGTTCAGCTAAAAAGATTGGCAATGAAGTTGCAAAATGCATTTTGGAACATTTAATGATTAAGTAATAAACGATAACGATTATACTCTATCCATACTTTTTTAATTAGCTTCAGATGATGAACGTTAAAACGATCGTTTTGATAGCACGCAAACTTCATCCAAGTCCACGTTCATGTACTAAATAGTTTTGCATAAAGTCGTAATCATTCAAGTGTCCAAAATGATCTACTGCATTATTTATTCTGATAACATTATATTTTGACAATTTTGAGAACATGCCATTTAGATTTCAATCATAAAGTTTCGTATCTGTGTTGCCGATTCAACCGTAATTTTTATTCAACATAAACAATGCCCGTTTGAAGTGTTCTTGAAGATCCTGTCATATTCTATTTAACTCATTGACATCGACGTTCGATGTCCTAATTTTAACGCAGAATGATCGAATTGTTATAATTCCTTCTGATAAGTATAATATTTTTTCTTAACCCGTTTATAATAATCATTCGAGCCCTGCAGCGTCTTGATTATCATTTAGAGCGAATCTTTACCGACTAAAATTAAAAGATGGTTATTATCTGTTTGTAGAATGAGACAAGGATGAGCGCCCAAGTAGAGCAGGTAGAGGGAATTTCGTGCTTTACATCCAGAGACTTTCTATGGATGGTGAATAAGGAACTGGTAATGTTTGTGAAATGAGTTGAAGATAGCGCAATCCGTTGTAATCAGTTCCGCTGCCACCCAAAAGGAAGAAGTAGATGGTAAAATTCTTATGGGAATGTATAGTTAAGGTACATTTTGCTGTAGTTCCGTATTTACATAGGTGTCTATTTGTCACGCAGTGTGAAAATATGAAAAAAAAAGTTATTTCCGGAACATAATACGATGCAGATTTGCCATACATACGAAGGTATAAAATATAAAAAGTATATTTTTAGCCATTTTTACACCTAATTCAATTTCTTAATGGGACTTTCTTGATAGTTTTTAAATCCAACTCTTTTGTTAACGGTCATTGACACTCCTTTCCTTCCGCTTGAAAATATCTGGTATAATTTTCCATTACAGTCTGCTTCCTTCATTTTTTATCAATTATTTGTCTTCCTTTTTCCAGATTTTAGTTAATTTTTTGCAATTTTATTTAACAAAGTTAGTTTATATAGCCTCCGAAATTAGTTAGTTTTACATATCTGTTTTTATCTTCCATTTCTGTTATTTCTTTTTCAATTGTTTTACCTGTCGTTGTCAGTTATTCTCATTTTTTTCCCTTTGTTTTTATCTTTATAAATGGTTTAAACGTTTCACATTCTCCCGTTATCGTTTTAGTAGATTTAGTCACTATTCAATTGTCTCTGTCCGCTCTGGTATTTGGTTTCTTATCGTTCATTTTTTTACTTTCTGCTATTCATTTCTCTCCTCCGTAGTTTTAACTTTTCATTCTTAGTATCTAGTCACTCGATTTCTTACTCCTTGGTTTCACCTCTTTTCATTTCTCCTTTCAGCGATGGCAACCTTTCTCTTACCCTGAGCCACTTGTGTTATTCTATCGCAGATGCCGAATTCGCTGGAATAAGTGCGGTTGCACTTTTTATTTCTGATGAAAAATGCTGTTTTTACCTTCAAATGTGGTTGACGCCTAAATTTTATTGTGTGCTGTATTTATACTAACATTTTATAGTAGTTTATATTGCTTGCGTTATAAAAATTATACTAATTATGCATGCTAATTATTTTTAAATCACATCACTACATGATTTTTTTTTTGCGTTTTTGTGATTTTTGAAAAATATTTTTTTGTATAGTACCTCAATTCGCAACGGGAAACGGCGTAATGAAAGTAATTGATGTGGATAGCTCATAACTTTTCTCAAATTAATATTTACTTCGTTATATGTATGTGTAAAATAGAGTTTTTTCTTTATAAAAAGACGTAAACTAACACACAAAATCAATACTTAATTACATGTAATTTTCATTTATTAGACAATTTCCTTTTTATATAGAGACATAGTTTTACATTTGGTACAACTTCGTCAAATAAAAAGGAAGCCGTCCAAAAATCCAAAAGCAAAAATATTTTAAGCGTGATTTATTTTCGAACAGGGTTTATGGTTTCATTCAAATGGTTACCAAAAGTTATATAGGAAACAATGGTTCATATATATATGTATACATAAGATAAGTCTATGTATCTGTCTGGCTGTCCGTTTATCTGTTTGTATGTTACGATTTGCGACAAATTTGAAGAAATATCCCCAACTTGTCGATTTTGGGGGAATGTCGCCATGTTGACAATTATTTCACGTCTTTCAACATTAAATTCAATTTCTGATCTTTCCTATCGCTGTGTAGCAATCATTAATTTAATATTCTTGATGTCGCCATGTTAACAATTATTTCAAGGCTTTCAAAATGAAACTCAATTTCTGATCTTCCTACCGCTTTGTAGCAATCATTAATTTAATATTCTCGATTTAAAATATAGAGTTTCACGGTTCGTGGAAAAAGTGCGTTTTGTACGTGGGCTGTAAAATATTTTTGTTTTGTTGGGTGGTTTAAAGCAGTGTTTATCAATCTTTGTGAGACTGCAGCCCGGTAAATTCCTTTTTAATAAAACGAGGGCCTGGTCCCAAAAATTTACCCGTAAATACCTTTTTAATTCTTATTTTAAGTTAATACATAAAACTAAGCATTGATAATCAATCATGACATAATCATAAAGCATGTTAGTATATAAAAGTAAAACTGTATGGCAATACGTCAAAGCAATCAATACTTTAAAAATAAAGACAACCAAAAAATTGACCATAATTAAAAATCCTTTATTAAAATCTCCTTTTACGAAGCGGTATGGCTGAGTAATTTTGATACGTCGTAAAAGGAGATTTTAATAAAGGATTTTTAGTTATGGCCAATTTTTTGGTTGTCTTTATTTTTAAAAAACGTGTTAGTGTATTTATGCATACGGTGTGACATGTTAATAAATGTAAAGTTACATTTAAATAAGTTATCGATCACGGGGTTCATGAAACTTGTAGCATAATGTAATTTCTTCAGGCCAACATCGTTCAATTAATTTCTGCTGATTTTCATTGACATATCCCATTCTGATCACCAAAAATGTATAATATTATTCAGTATGAAATGGATTATTGTATTATTAAATTGATTTTACAGATGTTGGTTTGAGAAAAAGAAAACGGTATTGAAAAAAATATTTATCCATTGTAATTCACCATAGAAGTCAGCTGAGCAGTCTTATTCATATTAAAATTGAAACACTGATTGGTCACTGATATTTGCCACATGGATGTTATTTAGGCTTCCTGGTTCTAAGCTTTTTGGCATATTCGCGAATATTATTATTCTCCTTAGAAGATTTCCCCTATGAAATATTTATTCATAAAAAATGCTTAGAACACTAAAACGACACATTCCAGGAGAATCTCTCATGGCCCGGTATAATAGATGCCAGAGCTGCGGACCGGTATAATGGATACCAGAGCTGCGACCCGGTATAATGAATGGCAGAGCTGCGGCCCGATATAACGCATGCCAGATCTGCAGCCCGGTATAATGGATTCCAGAGCTGCGGCCCGGTATAACGGATGCCAGAGTTGCGGCCCGATATAATGAATGACAGAGCTGCGGTCCGGCGGCTGAGAAATACTGGTTTAGACTCCAGAGGGTCGAAAAGTAATTGTACTTTTCGTTAAAATGCAGCACATAGTAACGGTGTCAACCGATTTCGGAGAAAAACTTCCACTTTCTTCAGGATAAAAAGATTGAGCAATCACATGAATTAAAGCAAAATGACGTCCGACATACACAAACGGAGTTTTTAAAGTTGTTTTCGCAACAGTCAGAGCAGTTTAAAGTTATAACTTTATGCCATATATGAAGACATTACCTGCTCGGATATTCCGCAGTTGCATTGGTATCCCTGGTGGATGTAGATGCCGAGGAGGACCATGATGCCTACGATGGTAGTCACTGCCAGCAGCGTTAGGGATAGAATGCGGGCTACCTTCAGCGTCGTTGACACGGGCTTGTCATAAGCCTAAATAGAAGAAAGTTGATAAAAACACTGGAAAAGTTAATGAGTGGAGGTTATTAAGTAACTGGAATCTAAATCACAAGCACCCGCCAGAAAGGGGAGCCCTTTCTGACTGGTGCTTGTGATTTAAATTCCAGTTACTTAATGCGAAGAATATTACAGATTACTCAGTGCAAACCATTTTATGCTTAATAATGGAAGTTGTCTGTAACGGAAAATCTAAACGTCGTACGACCATGAAATTTGATACACAGGGACTTCAGGATTCGAATAAGTCCACATCGAAATCATTTTTTTAAAATTTCGAATTAGTTTTCTAGTTATTTTATGTTTTAGCCCAATTTAGAACGATATTGGGCGACCTTCACACAAATCGATTCCTTAACGACCTAAAATATCATCTCAGAATGTTATTTTAATATTATTGAAAAGTTTGAAAAATTCTTCTTCCAGCAACTGGAAATTGAATCCATGCCATCATGCCATAATTAGTCGATATTTGGTGATTTGATATATATATATATACATATATATATATAAATTTAACATCCCTTATCAACGGAAATTAATAAAATCATGGGTATTTGCCATTAAGAAAAAACATTTAAATAACATTCATGCCATTTTCTTAAAATTAAATTTAGCTAGTAAACATTTTAATCATATTTTCTATGATTTGCTCATTACTAGATCAAAGTATTTAAAATTAAAACTTAATCAATTTCATAATAATAATAGTTCTTCTAATTCTTAGTGTGTAGTTTCTTTTAAACATCCAATTTATATTTCTATAAATTTTAGTAATTTATTTAATAAGTTCAAACATTTATTGCCTATTAAGAATTTAAATGTTTCTAAGACTTTCAAATACAACAAGCCTATTGGAAGATCTATCTTTAATTACAATTAAATTTCACAATCTCTATAGATAAAGATTCAAAGTTAAATGTAGATAATAAATGCATATGCAAATTAGACAATTATGCTAAATATATTAATCCACACTTGGAGCATATAGTTACAGGAGACTTAGCCATAGTTAAAGACGATTCTTTAAGAACCATAATGTCTTTTGGTTCAAAATTCAGGTTACCATCTTGTAATAACTCTTTTAAAGTTTGAAAGTCAATAAATCTTGACCTAGATAAATATATTTATAAATTAGCTTCTCAATTTTTAGAGGCATTTAATATGTGGAAATTTATTTTATTAAAATTTATTTAAAATAATATTTGTAGTATTAAATTGTCTACCTCTATATATAATATTGATAATATAAAACAATCTATTAATGATTTACAAAGATCTTTTGTTATTACTTATGTTTATAAAGCCTCTAATAATTATGCTATTATCTATAAAAAATTCTATATGCAATATCTGTTAGATTATTTAAAGAACAATAGTCTATTTAAACATGATTCACACTCCATAATAGTATCAAACTGAAAATTATCAATATGAATAGTGATTTAAATACTAATTATAAATTATTCAAATTTCCATATATTGTGCTTATTCCTAAATTTCATAAAAATCCTATTAAATTTAAAACTGTAACTAGTGGTCATAATTTTTACTCTACTACTGCGAGTAAATTACTACTAAATTATTTAAATGTACTAAATGATAGTTTACGTTATTCTAGTAATAACAATTTTATTCTAAATAATAGTAAAGAATTAAAGAATAAATTAACATCACTAGGTAAACTAATTGGATTTCAACTTTTGATTTTAAAGATCTTTTTAATAATATTAAGATCTCTGATCTTTTTGATGTAATTTTAGCTCTATATAATGCTTATATTACTAATCAATCTACTCAAACTAAATTTACCAATTTTCCTAAATTTCTTCACTTTAATCTTTTCAATAGTTATATATTTCAAGGTAATAAATTATACTTACAAGTCTCAGGGGTTCCACAAGGTGGATGTAGTAGCAGTATGTTAGCTAATTTATACCTTTGCCATTATGAAAAATCTTTTACTTCAACAGATTATAAAATTTACTGATATGTTGATGATCTGATTTGCTTAGTATTTACTGATAACTATGTCATATAGATATAGATTTCTATCCGGATAATTTGGAATTAATTCCTAATGAAGCCACTATTAGTAATAATATTAATTTTTTGGATTTAAATCTAATTATTGAACCTACTAATGGGATAGTTACTAATTTATATGATAAAAAAGACTATTTTAAATTTAACATTAATAAAATATTACCATTTAATTCCTGCAACTCGATTCAATTGTTTAGAAATACTATACTTAATCAACTTTTTAGAATTTATAGATTATCAGATACAAAATTTCATGCTATGCACATTAATAACCTAAAAATTACCAGTAAATTATATAAATATCCAGCATATTTAGTAAATGGTATATTTAAAAAGTTTGGATTAGCTGAATATTCTTATATTTCTCTCCTTAGTAACTAATATTAGCCAAACATCAACATGCTCTTGAATAAACATTACAATGTATTTACATCCCCTTATATTTTAGCTTCTATATTTTCAATTATATTACACGCCCTTTTTTTTTTTGTAGTTTTTACTGTAGAATATATCACATTTTATTGCCTTATTGCAATACTGTTATTTATTTCTCACGATTGGCAACAGTAGATCTCTACATTTATCTTTTGCGATTGGCAACATTTATCTCTTCATTTATAGCACGAATGGATCGGACTTCTGCAGTGTATTTCAGGTATTCTTATTTCCTATTTAAGTTTTTAATCTTTATGCTTGTAGCCCTAGTATTAGTTTATAGATATAATTTATCTAACAATTCAGAAACAAGTATATTTTGTGTTCATTTTGATTAAATACTTGGACTTAACAAAGAATACTTCCGAAATGAACAATTTTTTTAGGCCTAGTTCTTATCCACGTGTATACGTAGTTTTAATGATAGGAAATTTTTTGTTTTTCTATTTTCGAATCCACACCATTGTTGATTATCTTTAGTTTGATGACTAGAAATATGCATTTCATTTCCCAAATTATTAATGATTCTCTATTTAATACTTCTTTTTAATTTATTGGCATATTTTAAGTTAGGTTTATTTAAGGTATATATATATATATATATATATATATATATATGAGAGCTTTATTATTTTTCTATCTTTATGTGTGTAGTCCAAGTTTTTAGAGTTTATAGATATTATCTATTTCTAAAATCAGAAACACACATTTTGTGTTCATTTTGATTAAATACTTGGACTTGACGAAGAGTTTTTTCAAAATTAAAAATTCGTTTATTTAAGCCTAGCGCTTATCCACTTGTATAGATTTAATGCTTGGATTTTATTTGTTTTTCAATTATCGATTCCATTCCATTGATATTTGTTGATTATCTTTAGCTTGATGACTAGCAATTTGCATTTTTTTACCATTTGATTGATTATTCTATATTTAATACTTCTTTTTACTATGTAGACAATTTTTAAAATTAGGATTTTTGAGTTGCAACTTCTCTCTATTCTATCATTGGATTTTCAAACTATTATATATATATATATATATATATATATATATATATATATATATATATATATATATATATATATATATATATATATATATATATATATATATATATATATATATATATATATATATATATATATATAGTTTGAAATCTCTTCAAATTGTATTTGCTTAATTGTGCAAGTCAATATGCATTTTATTTGATTCTCCAATAACAAAATCTCACCACTTAAAGAAACCATCTATAACAAACTTTCAACATTGGATAAATAAATCATTATCAAATTTATTCAAAATAAAAGAAACTCACTTTTGATTCTTCTTTAAGAAAACGAACTAAGCTTTCTCCAGTCTTGATCATAAAACTATTTGTTGCATCCTATCTGATTTGGTATAGATTTATTATGTAATAATATAATATTTATTCATTATTAAGTTTATATTTAACATCACAGCAAAAAGTATGTTAATAGCATTTAAAATTGATGTTTATTTAAAATGATATAATGTTAAAATTGTATATTTTGCAATTTCTTGTATTTTCAGCATTCTTTGAACTTTCACCTTTCTTTGTACTTATTTGTATTTTTATACTTCTCAAATTTGTATATTTTATATACACGGTGATTAAAAAAAGATGGGCTAAACTTTACGAGGTAGTAATACACACCAAACCAAGCATTTTTCGTCATAGTTTACCGGATCGGAAATGAAACAAACGTAAAGGCGTTACAGGGTGCTTACTCGTTGGGAAGCGGCCGCTCCGCAAACTTAAAAGCGTCATTCTTGTTGTTATTTTCTGGTTGAAGGAGAAAACCATGAATGGAAATTTCATCTGAGAGAGGAAGAACACTTATGCAAATTTTCGTAACACCGAATGTACACCTTTATCAGTTTGCAGCAGTTATCCGTAGCGAGATGGTTCCATAGCTTAGCCCCCCCCCCCCCCCCCCCCCGATTGCCCGATCTGTCGTGTCTTGACTTCTTTTTGTGGGGATATCTCAAGAGTCTCGCCCATGACACTCCCTTTGAATCTGAAGAGGAACTCGTCGCCATAATTTCAGCCGCTGCTGCCTAAGTGCGCGACATACCTGGTCGGTTCTAGAGAGTTCGTCAATCCCTTCATCGTCGCTGTGAGACGTGCATTCAGGTTGGCGGTCGCTCTTTTGAGCCATTACTGTAATTATTGTTTATTAAATGTCATTTTATAACTTTTAAGTAATTTTTGTGTTTTCGCCTCACCTCATCGGTTTCACAATCGAGCACCTCCCCAGCGCCTTTACGTTTCATGTCCGACCCGGTAAACTATGGCGAACAATGCTTGGTGCTGTGTGTACTACCACTTCGTTAAGTGTGCCCCATCTTTTTTTAATCACCCTGTAATGTAACAGTTTCTAAATTTTAAATAAATATACTTGATAGAGATTGGTGATAATAAATATAGGTGATAGAGATTAACTAACCCTTCAAACTAGAGCTCCTCTACTACAGGCTGACTTATAAAACATATTGAAGCCCATAGGGTTCCATACTACAGTTGCAAAAATTATAAGATAAGTGTTTAAAATAAATACTTTATATAATAAAAGAAGTTTCAATTAGAATATTGTAGAACTTAACTCGCACAAGTATGCTCCAGTACCGGGTATCCAATTATTTATTAGCCATTGTTTTCTTCTTTCTTCGTTTCTAGGAACGCGAAATAGCCTAAAATCCTTTCTAGAATGATTAGAGTAGTTCTGTGCAGAACCACCACCCATAACTATTTCAATTATACTTCCTAAAATGAAAATACGAATAGAACTAATGCTAATGGGTTGCGCTTCCAGTTATGGTGGGCTTCAATATGCTTGATGAGTCAGCTCGTATATAGAGGAGCCTTACTTCAAACCATTCTCCCAAGAAAAGTAAAAAAGGAAAAAGTATGGATCATTAGAACCTAACGTAGTCCAATTTTTTTATCCCTACCGCAGAATGGAGTTTATGATTTTTTTTTTTTTTAATGTCTTTCCAGACCCTCAAGCAGTCCTTCAGAACAATTGTACTTTCTCAATATAACTGTACAAAATTCATTTGAATTGCTGAACTTCTTTACGAAAAATCATGGTTACAAACGCACATGTATCATTTAAGAAAGCTAGATTCGTATTCAAGGATGACAAAAACCTGTTAATTCGTCAACATCCTTATTCGCATTTTTGACAACACAATACTTTAGAAGACACTTCCATTGCCGATACCAGCATCCAAGAACCTGTTTCGCTCTTATTATGCGCTTGTCAGCATGGAATGGCCGATGTGTGTAATGGCAACAAGAAAATACTATAAGCCGCAATTTTGTGAGCTTCTATGGGAACTAACAATTTCAATCCTTCCATGTAGCCGGCATAAAATTCGTTTATAATTTAGTTCAGTCCACCCGAAGCTGAAAAGGCAAAGTTCATAAAATGAATTTTATGCCGGTGATGCGGAAGGGCTGATATTTCAATATAGCAATAAATGGGGGTAATTCCCCCCCTCCCCCAAGGGGGTTCATGATATCACAAACGCAAAAATTTTATCACTGTTATTTTTCACTACAGTGATTGAAACTGTTAAATTTCACGATCATTGAGATATAATAACCTCTTTTATGCATAATTATGTCAGATTTTGTCCTATGCGAATCAATTCGAATCAATTTCGAAGTTTTTGTTCGAATTTCAAATAATCATATCTAGTTCTA
This sequence comes from Amaurobius ferox, assembly GCA_951213105.1. Classification (NCBI taxonomy): domain Eukaryota; kingdom Metazoa; phylum Arthropoda; class Arachnida; order Araneae; family Amaurobiidae; genus Amaurobius; species Amaurobius ferox. The sequence continues at coordinate 130,813,771 of OX578149.1, read as the reverse complement.
GATTTTTCATTAACAAAGCCGGATAAAAAGTTTCGTGAAAATCCATTAATATTTGTGGCTGCTACCGTGTGCACAAAAAATCGACCACAAGCAGACAGACAGACAGACATCACTCTAAAAATAGTCAAAAACGTGTTCAGGAGGTCCTAAAACAAATTAGTATCAAAATATCGAAATCGAAAATTTTCGTGAAAACAACACTTTCCCATACTATATTCTCCAAAGTATGAGAAGATAAAAATAAGTAAAGTATTTATTATAAATAAATAACATTTTGATGTGAATCGGTCTATTATTACGTTAAATAAAAATATATTTAAGAATTTCTGCCATCCATATCATGCTTACAAAAAAGAAAAGTAAAAGAAAATAAGGAAAGCTAATATCAATTGAAATGCCACGATCAACCGCAATTTTAGCAAAATGATCAGCGGTTTCGTTTCCAGAATTTCACATATATATAACTTCCAATATAAGAAACGTGTTTTTCTTTTTTAATTATCCAGGCTGTCCAGCTTGCTCGAAACATGTAGAGTAGTTGCAATAAGAAACGTGTATTGAAACCTTCTCTTTTAAATATGTAGATAATTTCTGCATTTTATAAAGCTCTCATTGTATCCCAAATGCATAATGAAATGCAAAAACAGGGCATTCGTTCTATCCTGCGGAAACTGTGGTGAGAACACTTCAGAATAAAGAAATAGTTTGACTCATTCGTCGAAAAATATTTTGCCAATAGCATGATCGCATTGTCTTCTAAAGTTTAATAAATAAACGTGAAATTAAATAAATTTGAAATCTCCAAGAGTGGACATTGGAGATTTTATCAACATGGTTTACCACTGCAATAACAGTAATTTATAAAGTAGTTTCAGAAACTCGATTGAATCACTTGCACACTTTCTGGGTATGCCACTACACATACTATACATGGTAATGACAGTTCAAAATTTTCGCAATGAATTTGTTAATATCAAATTAAAAAAAAAAATCTTCCATTTGTAAAAAGTGCACAGAACGAGATCTTACCGGAGGAAGACTGACTATACTATTTGCATCATTTCTATAATCCACTGTCGAGCTCTCATCTACGGCAACTTTAGATTTTTCCATCATATTTTAGATGCGTTCTAAATCAGCAGACGATTTAAACGAGACTGAGAGAAATAAGGGACTGAGCGCCTCAACTCGACTCGAACCGGACTGGATTCTGAATATGGGACAAACGCGAAACGCACCAGTCAAAGACCTCTCTACATGTATTGTATGGTTTTATTTTGTTTTTTTATACCTTTCTTCCTCCTTCTGAATGATTTCATGTGGAACGACGATCCCACACCTTCTAACTGGGACCAGTCACGTGACAGAGTTTATAAAAAGACATCAATTTTCTTTCTTTTTATAATTGTCTGAAATGTAAAGATCTTTAAATATGTGTCATAGACTAGCGGTTAAAGATGGTTGACTGGTTAAACGTTTAACAGCTCGGTGAAAGATTAAATATTGCTTTTAATCAGATACCTAATTTTATTTCTTATTTAAACGATGTGAGAATGAACGATAATGAAGAACCAGTTACTACAGCATCGATTAGATAGAGCACAGATTTCCCTATTTATAGATGGATATGATAAGCTTTATAGATTTACTTTATCGCAGTTGGTAGGACGTATTACTTCATAGGACCATAACCGTGTAAGGGTCAACCACCCAGGCGTAGCCAGGATCTCGTTAAGGAGAGCTATGACTAAATGATGGTGGCGGTGGTGGTGGTGGTGGTGTGTGTGTGTGGGGGGGGGGGGGTCACAGTTGAAGATTCCTTTTTCAAATATAGATTCCATGATAAAATTATTTAAATTCATTCCCAACAAGGGGATATGACTTCGAACTTCCCCCTGACAAGTCGATGGGATGAACAGATCTGAGGAGCTGTACTTAAAAAATGGGTTCAATACCTGTTTCTAGTCAATAGTGATTTTAACAAGTGAAATGAAGCTTTATTAGAAAACCTTCGTATCAAAATAAAAACATGTTATTGGAGGTCCCCTTCCTCCCGACCATGTTCGGACGAATAAAAATATAAAATTGAAGGTGCACATGGGTAGCTAGTATCTTGGAAACAAAGGGTTATGGCAGAATGGGGGGGGGGGGGGGTTATAATGCGGGATTTCGTTTTCCAGTATGAACTTTATGGAGAATTAATATAATTTTTCTATCAATGGGGTGGGCAGTGTTCGTTTCAGGCATACATCCGGGGGGGATGTAAGCCCCCCCGGATGTATGCCCCCCGAAGACATTTTATATTAACATAGTTTCTATTTATATGACAGCATTTAGATATATTTATATAGGGCAAATAGAAAACTTGTATTCCCTAAAGTTTCATTTGTCCCCGGTCAAAAAGTCCTGAAAAACTGCCTGGGGGTAGGGGAGGTTATAACCGAAGTCTGTGGTGTGGCAGGACCAGAATGATGGCAGGACATGGCAGGACCGGACATGGCAGGACCGGACATGGCAGGACCGGAATGATGTATGATTCCGGGATGATGTTTAAGTAAAATGGTGTTCTACGTCAATTCCAAACAGTTAGATCGACATAATTTTGTGTTTTTAATTACACTGACTACGTAGCCTAAAATTATTATATCTCTGTTTGAACTTTAATGTAACAACTTATTCATTTGCTACATGCAAAATAGGATAAATATATTGTTTTATATTTAAAAAAATCCTGCAATATTTTAACACTGAATTACGAACAGATTGCAAAACGTACGGTTCTAAAATTTTGCACATGCACTAATATGAACCCGTAGATATGCAAGACGGGCTTCTTCTTCTTCTTCCACCCAGCCCGTCCGACTTACTCGAAGGTGTAAGGTATCTATTTCAACGACAGGGAAGTTCCTTTCAATTTAGACCGGAACTTAGTGGGAGCGGCATCCACAAGGACCGCCCCCTCCTTCCGCTACCAACAACCTCTCGGAAGGACTTACGGACTCACATATTTAACTTGTCTGTACTCCGTGTGAACACGGGGACAATCTGGAGAGGCGGGAATCAAACTCGGGTCGTCCACGTGCAATCTCCGCTTGTTAACCGCTGAGCTGTCCCACCCCTGTGCAAGACGGGCTTAGAACTTTCATTTAGTTAAATATCAATTAATAACATTTTGCACTGCCATTATGGACAACCATTTAATGGTTTGAGCCCATTTCCAACTTCTCTATGATGAATTGCTGGTAGAAACCTCCCAAAGATGTCTGAGGACAATGATATACCTTATAATTGATTTTTATAAACAGAGAGCTTTCACAACTATTGTTGTTATAAACAATTATTATTCAAATGTAATTATTGCTGCAGTTAGCAATTATATATATTATAGCTGATTCTTATAAATAATTAAACACAGAAATTTCGAAAACTAAATATTCATGATTGCGATTGTTAAAGTTTAACTGTGTGTTTAATTGAAATCATTTAATTTGTTTAAATTGTGAACCGCGTGCGTTGTACAATCAGTTAAATCTCGAATTACATACTTATCTGGTTATTAATACAGCTCAGTTTCGGTTATTCACGTTATTAAAGAACTCCATAAAGCAAATGCGATCGTATCGCATTGTTAACGAAAATCAAAACGTTGTAGAACTGACTACCTTCATTGCTAAGTAACAATATTTCTTTTCGTTAAGTAAAATGTTTAGAAAAATAATAGTCAGCGTAATGCTATATTATGGAAAATAATTATTTTTTATTAATATTTCGATAAATAATGTACCTAGAGATTCGAAACATATAAATATAGATTGTTTACAAATCAAACAGACAGCTTTTCAATTTTATATACAAGGTGTCCCAAACACATTGACCTCGACTTTTATTCCTTAAATATTGATCTTAGACATATATAATAAATTACAAAGTTGCGTAAAAGAAGGTACAGAATTTTATGAAATCGATTGAAATTTTCAAGGGAATTAAATTTTAAGAAATACAAAATTTAAATTTTTGTACGGTCCCCGTACAAAAACATTTCCTATGAGTAAAATGTGCCCCATACAGTAATAAGGTAATGTACAATATTTCAGCATTTTATCATAAAAAGTCCCAGAGATATAAAAAGACAAAAATGCTGACTTAAATCACTTTTCGATGCATCGACATGGGTTCTCAGAGGGAAAAAATCATGCCGGCAGATCGCGTTTCAGGGATCATACACAAATTACGAAAGAAAACAATGATTACATAAATAAATAATCATTTTGTTATTTATTGGTACAAAAGTATCTATACTGTGTAGATATAATAACTTTACATAAAGATTTACATAAAGAACTTTACATAAAGCTTGTTCAAAAATTTTTTCCTTCCATGCCAAAGATCCATTAAAGATAAGAGGCAGATATTATTTACTTATGATGCATTTCTGCGTTGCGTCATTTGCACTCTTGCTGTAAACTTTTACATTTTAATTTGTGATTAATCCCTCACCAACTTTGCTTAAACATATCTTTGGGACTTTTTATGATAAAATGCTGAAATTTTGTACATCACCTTATTAGTGTACGGGGCACATTTTACTCATTGGAATCTTTTTGTACGGGGCCGTTTAAAAAATTAAATTTTGTATTTTTTCACATTTAATCCCCTGAAAATTTTTATCGATTTCATAAAATTCTGTACTTCTTTTTACGCAACTTTATAATTTATTATATATGTCTAAGATCAATATTTAAGGAATAAAAGCCGAGGTCAATGTTTTTGGGACACCCTGTATAGAGATATCCTAAAAGATTTTGCAATTCGTGTATTTACAACATTAAAGTAAAACACCGACAGAATACAAAATACCTCGCAAAACAAATCAATGAAAGATATTATTTCAGAAAAGCACATAAAAGGCAAAGTATAACATTTTTATGAAGCAAATTTCACGCATCAATTTTTTTTGTGTGTGTGAAATAAAACCCACACCGACCTATTAAATTCTCCGAACACATATGGCGGATAAAATTTTATGGTTAAAATTACGAGTTCTCGTTAGCTACGTTTTCCAAACAACAGAATGTAAAACTGCTTTTGGAGCATAGGCAGATAAAATACTTATCCACTTAATTGAATCTGAATTTATGATTATGTTGCTGAGATTATGTAAGTATTTTCTATGTAGTATCTTCAATGTGTATTAAGACAGCTTTGTTATGTAACAAAGAACAAATTGAGGACAGTGCAGTTCCATTTCGTCGAGAATGGCATTGGTAAAATGTTTAATGATTATCCCCGTTAATTTTAATAGCTAGTATTTTACTCCGTAATTCGAGTTTAAAACTAAAAAATCTGATGTGGGCAGCGCATGACTTTCCCTGCAGACTTATATCCACGTTCTCTTTATTTTAATTAAATTCAATTCACTTTTCATTCAATTTTCGTTTTCGTTTGGTAACTGGACTTATTTTCAAAGGTGGCGTAGAGGAAATACAAAAAACTAAAATATCTCGAGAACGGCTAGTCCTGGTGTAATGGGGTTGGTCTTATTCTTTTCTTTATTAAAAATTACGTATGAAACAAGCATTTAATAGATATATTTAAGCATAAGTTGTTTTTACTTTAGATTTTGACGATTTCTGCTTGTCATTTCGCAAAAAAGGCAGGTTATTTTTTTCCGAAGTTTACCAAAATCTAATCAGCACCAGAGTAATCCTCAAGCGACTTATCTACGCCGAATGTTGTGAAATTCGGTGCATTAGAGTAGATACAGACATTTGAGGGACATTTCGCAAAAAAGGCGGGTTCTTTTAACCCGAATCGTACCCAAAACTAATCAGCACCAGATTCGCCCACAAGTGACTTACCTACCAAATGTTATGAAATTCGGCCGATTAGTTTTTTAGTTAGAGTGGATACAAAATCTGCATAGACAGACAGACAGACACACAGACACTCACACAGACGTCACGCTAAAAATGTATTTTTCGTATTCTAGAGGTCTTGAAACGTGTAGATCCGTCGAAAACTCGAGTTGCGATTTTCGACATGATTCCAATACTTTCCCTATACATTACCATGTATTGCAGGGAAAGTAAAAAATAAATTTTATTGACTAAGATGGCATATTTAACTGAAATTTTTTTGAAGAATATTAAATACTAACTTTATACCCTTTCTCAGTGAAATGTATAAAGAAACTTAATTCACAATTTAGGGTGATCTTTAATATTTCAAATATTTCTTTTTGTAATTTTATAATAATTCTCACAAAAAGAAAAGTGAGTTCTGCCGTGTTGAGATTATAAACATATATCATCACTTGCTGCATACCCGTTCTTCGTACGGAGTATATAATGTTGAAGACCCAGACCGACCGACTCGTCGACAAGGACATGAGTAGCCATTTGGTCGGCCGGGGAGTATATAATGTAAAGAAACTTATAATTCGCAATCATGTGCAAATTATATTAAAATATTAAATTTATTGCTCCTAAAGAGAAGTTTAAGAATATCTGTTCTCACTAAGCAAAATTATCTTCACGGGCAGATCTGAAGAATAAAACCTCCTGGCCCCTTTCGTAAGCAAATTTACAAAACAAAAGGAATTGAATCATTATGTGCAACCCCGCACTACTTATATTGTCGCAGATTAGAAAATATGCCAGTGTGTTAGTAGAAGATTACCCGTATTACAATATGAGTCTGAAAAATCTTTGCCAAAATAAAAGAGATGACGTAATAAATTGAAATTATCAATAATCCCCGTGCTCTTTATACCAAAAGGTCGTAATTGATTCCAATATCTGTCAATATATATCAAAATATATGCCAATATACCTGTACTACTTATATTCTCGTAGATTAGAAGATATATCCGTGCATTTGTAGAAGATTTCTCATACAATGTACTATATATGAGTTTCAACAATTTTCGTCATAAATAAACAATGGCATAATAACTTGAAAATATCAATAATCCCTGAATCAACAGTCCCCGAAAATATCAATGGTAATAATGTTTAAACCTGAAGACCGTAATTGATATTATCCAGTCAAAAATGCAATGTCAATGAAATTTATTTTATATAAATATATTTATTATTCCAATCGAAAAAGATTTAATAAAAATCGTATGACACATAACACATTGAATCCGTTGCTAAACGACATGATATCATTTGCTTCAAATAAATTGATGGAAATCATATCGTCTGAATAATGCTATCTCCATAGAAGGTTTGGCGACATTTTCGTCAATTTAGCGATAACTTAAAAGATCGCTATATTTATCGCCAAGTGGGACTGTAGAATTGATAGTCCCATTTTGCGACAAATTGACGAAACATCATCACAATACTATCCCCTAGCAAAACACAATTAATTTCATTTATTAAGCGCAATTTTATCTATTCCATGATATTTTTATGGATTTACAAATATTTTTATCAATTTGGTGGTATTAAAAAAAATCGTTAAATGTGTTACTAAGTCGAATGGATGGACTGACCGACAAATGCTACAGAAACATCATTTCAGTACTCTATTCTAAAAAAACAAATTTAATTTCATTGATTTGGGTCATTTTTATCAATTTGGAGACATTTCCACTAATTTGGTAAAGTTTAAGAAAAGTTACCAAGTTATTTAGAGATACTCCGCTAAACTCGTAGCTCTAAATTTGCAGATCTGAAGAATAAAATATTCTGACCCCGTTTGTATATACTAAATGAAAACACTAAAATTGTATTATAAGATACAGCCGTTCTACTCTTTTCCTGCTTCAACAATCGGCTAAATGAATTTATTGGGTAAACACAATATATGAGTTTATTAGCTAAACACAATATATGAGCTGGAAACCTCTTTGCTAAAATAAATGAAAATGATGTACGCAATTTATATAATTAAAAGAACAACCAAACCTTTCATTTAAAAATATATTTTTACATCCATTTATGTATTATTCAAATAGAAAAAATAATAATAAATATTAACAACACATTTAATTTCATTCCGTTGCCGAGCAACATGATATAAGATAGAATCTTCCTCATAAAATGCGAAATTAAATAGCCATTTTGATTTCTTTATACTTTTAATCGTTGAGTAAAAGCTCGTGAAATATAACCACGGAGGTAGATTTTTCCATTTAAATTCATGTTTCAAACAATTCGTGTTTTCCGATAGTGACTAATTAATGCAAAAATCCTGCACCAAACTCGGAAATAAAGTTTTATTTCATTTCGCCGTTTTAAACAAACGATTTTCATCCTTTCCGTTTGAATAAACCAGGGAGTTGGAGAGTATAACTTATAGGAAAAAGTTCCGTTTTTCATTAATATCTCGACAACCCCTGGTCTTAGTAACTCGAAACTTGAACTAAATTTATCGGGGGCTATTTCAAAGCTATCCACAAAATTTCATTAAATTAGGTTCAGCCGTTTTTCCGTGATGATGAGACAAACGAAAATTTCGTTTTTTACTAATATCTCGAGAACCACTGGTCGTGGAAACTCAATACACGAACTAAATTTTAAGTAGGGCTATTTCTAGGCTACCCACCAAATTTCATCAAATTCGGTTCAGCCGTTCTCCCGTGATGATGGGACAAAGAGACAGACAGACAGACAGACAGACAGACAGACAGACAGACAGATTTTCAATTTTATTTATATAGACTAGCAGCATACCCGTTCTTCGTACGGAGTATATAATATAAAGAAACTTGAAATTCATAATCATGCCCAAATTCTTATAGTATACTAAATGACATGTTTAATCAAAATATTCTGTTAAAATATTTAATATAATGCTCCTAAAAAGAAGTTTAAGAATCTCTGTTCTTGCTATATAAAATTATCTTCATGGACATATCTGAAGAATAAAACATCCTGGTGTGATAAGGCTTTCACACCTCTGTGTTAAAATTGTATATTAAAGTATTGTTTTATTTCTGTGTGATTGAAAGTGTCAATTTCGAAATGTAAATGTCTTTTCTACATGTTTTCAATTACATTGACTTTTAAGGGAAGTGAACTCTAAAATCGCAAAAGTGTTTATGTTCCAGAAAAATAGTAATAGTTTTGTATTTTCGCTTCTCAGTCGCTAGTTGGGAACTTGCAGGTTTTGCGCACGCGCGAGTTTGAAAAAGGATTTTGGAAGCAGTGTGGAAGGAGTCGTGGAGAAATGTAGACGTGTGTGTTTGATTCGCGTATGATCGCGAATTTTAAGAAAAGGTGGATTAATTTTGAAAGTGGAAGGATGTGATTAAAATATGTAACATAGTTCGACAAGTTGTGCGCAGAGTCGTTTGGCTCGGTTCAGAGATGAGTCACTCGTGTTTTTAAATGAATCAGCCTGGTAGTAATGGAATAATGAGTCGTGTGAAAAGAGAAAATGGTTCTTTCACTGGTCGGCTTGAATCGCTAATAGGGCAAGAGGGAAAGCTCATTTTACAGCGATTTGTATTTGCCTGACTCCTCCTTGTGTCCTAAGGTACGAATCAACCAATCTCCGTAACCAACCAAGATGTCGAATTCCGCCAGCATGATGTTGTGTAGTCAAGTTTCCCGACCATTATGGATTTTGTTCTGCGCAAGAATCTCGATGAGTTTATGCCGAGAGTCCATCCTGATATCCTTTCCCATGGTACAGAATTGTAAATGTTATATTTAAAAGAGACGAGGTAAAGTTTTATATATATTTAGTCTTCCACCTAACGAATAGAGTGTTAATTGTCAAATCCTCGTGAGTATCGAGTCATTGATGATGTTATATGAAAATGTCGTATATGTTCAAAGTATACAAATGTCGTATATAAGTGTCAAGTATAAAATGAGGAATATTGTGTTTATTTTATGTATCAGAAAATATGTGTATTCTCTTGGTTCCTCTTCCTCCAGGGGTGTTCTTAATGGTCACCCTACCGAGTGTAACTCTGAGTTATTGCGAGAAATGCTTGTACTCCACTGTTTTCGATCAACTGCCTTGTTATTTCATGTTTAATAAATGTGTTTGATTTCAAAACTTTGTCTTCTCTGTCGAGTATACCAAAACGTACGCGACAGAATTGGTGCCGTTACTTTTCTCGGTGAGTGGGGACGAGCTGAGAGAATTAAAATTTTTAAAAATTTTCTTAAGAATTGAAATTTTGAAGGTTAAAAATTACCGTTGTGCTAAAATGAGTGTTTTCTTAAGTAAACAGAGTTCCATGTTCTGCTTTCGGTATTCTCAAAAACGAGTGTTCTTGGAATTTGATATGTGCCATTTGATAAAAAAAATTGATTTGTTTGCATATTTATGTCATTTGATTTGATAAAAACTGGTTTTATTGTAAATACTGTTTAAGAACATTGCAATTGCATATTGTGTTAAACTATACGAGTATATTTGATTGTTATGCAAAATGGCTCCAATTACTAGAAACAAAAAAGTAAATGTCGGTAAGATGAGTAAAAATTCAAGTAAAAAATTAAATTCCTCCTTGAATTTGTCGCTTGATATTGCTACTGAGTCGGATTCTGTTAATTCTAAAAGTAAAGTTAAAAATGTTAGCCACAAAGCTAAATCTAATGAGGAAAATATATCAGATAAATCGCCGGTATGTCTGAATTCTTCTTCTGGCACTTTGCCAAATCAAAACAGTGCTTCATCGGTAAATGATAACATGTTAAAATCATTCCATATTTTCACACCTAAGTTCGCACATCATGTTCCAAAATTCTCGGGAAATTCAGAGCTTTCGTTGTCACAGTTTTTGGAAAAGTTAAATTTAGTAGCCACTCATGCAAACTGGAGTGAGTGTGACAAATTAGTTTGTTTGAGATTGAATTTAGAGGGGGAAGCAAATAGATTGATTGAAGAGAATCCAAAGCACAGAAATTGTAAAAATTTGCAGGAAATTATTCACATTTTGAAAGATCATTTTGAAGTGACCGAAAATGTTACTAAAAACATAATTTCACTCGTGAACTTTACACAGAGACCAAATGAGTCGGTTAAACAGTTTTCGATGAGAATCGAAGCTGCTTCATTTAAGGTTGTTCCGGAAGATGTAGATTCCGAAAGTGAGAATAAAATCAGGCAAACACTTTTGAAAACTTCATTTATTAATGGTTTATATCCGGAACTAAAAAGATTGGTGTTGTCACAAAACCCTAGAGATTTTTATTCGGCTAGAAAACTTGCAATTCTTGAGGAATCTATTTTAAATGAAAATAATGCTATGTACTTGACTAATCCGGTACTTACAAAAAAAGGTGTTCTCACACCAGAAAAATATGTTCTCACACCAGATCAAAGTGAAAGTATGTCAGATTTAAAAAGAAAAGTGTTAGAACAGGAAAGGGACATTGAATTTCTTAGGGGTAAAATAGAAAAATTTAAGTTTAATTCAGATAAAGTTAACGAAAAGCGTTCACCGCGTCCAAAGTGTGACAAATGTGGTAAATTAGGTCACGTTCAAGAACAGTGTTGGAAAAAGGTTTTTCAAAAAAGAGATGTGTACGGTATAAAATGTAGGAAAATTTATACCAGTCCTGGAACTAGGTATCACCAGGGTGAAAGACACAGAGGGCAAATGTCTGCAAATGAGTGGAAGTATAGAAAGCAAGGAACGCAAAATTATAAAAATAAGGAGTCATATAAATCTTTGCAAAATTCCAAAAATCCTTCTTCTGGGAATCAGAGTAGATATCCCATGCACAATTATAATAATAGAAAAACTTTTGATAGGCAAACATCACATTTTGAGGAAAATAATATTTGTCATAATATTACAAATTCTTTGTCATCTTCTTCTATTATAAAAGGAAAATTAGTGAGCAGTGAAGTGTCAATATTGATTGATACGGGTAGTTCAATTAATTTAGTGTATGAGGAAGCTTTAAATACTGTACCCATTGCACATATGTTGCTAACATACAAACCAACAATTTTGCGTAGCTTTAGTTCACAAGATACTAAAGTTGAATGTTTAGCCACTATTTCGCTAAATTTGGGAAAAGAAAGATTCCCTACCGAATTTTTTGTGTTAAAATCACCAGCTCCTATTTCATATAATGTAATCCTTGGTAACAAGTTTTTACATAAACATAATGCTATTATAGATTATAATCACTTCTGTTTTAAGTTTTCAAACTCTTCCATTCCTTTTGTTGGTTATCAATGTACGAATAATTTACTTTCGATTTCAAATCATGAACCGGCAAATGAGTCGGAAATTGCAGACTCAAACCTAAGTAGTGTCGCAAAGCGTATTGCTGTGCCTGACTCGCAGATGAGTAGTGGAAAAAATGTTCGTGTGGTAGAGGACTGTAAACCGAAAGAGTTCCATACGAATGCATGTGCCAAATGCAAAGCAGATCTGGCACCGGTAGTGAATGAGTCTCAGGTCATTCGGGAAGAGTATGTGAGCAGAAATTTTTCGGAAAATAATGTAGTGCCACATTTGGGTAGTGAAGAGGTACATATTAACGATTTGGAAAATGGAAGCAAATCTTTTAGAGATTTGGTAGTAAATGCACAGAATGTTACTTTGCATATGGGGGAAAAGCAAAATCATGTTAGAGGTGGTACTGAAGTTAACTTTGTCATTCAACACAAAAACAATCCATGTAATCAGCAATTGGTCCACGTTAATAGATTAACTCCTTTACCTCCTAGACGTAGTGAATTGATTTCTAGCACATATAATGATAACATTGATAATTCTTCAACTCAAGAAACAAGACAATTTAAAAGTAGATATTTTCTAAACCATCAAAATAGGGTTAAAACTCAAAATGTTCCTAATTCACACAAGTATGACTTGCGCCCAAGAGGCCAATTTATTCATTAAAGTTACTTGTCAATTAAGGCAATATGTCAAGAGAGCAATTGGCTCAAAAGTAAAGTAAAATGTTTAGATTATGAAATTCTCACATTTTCAAAAAAAAAAAAAAAGACTGATATTGTTGTGAGATGGACAATTATGTTTCATAATATTATATTTTCAATTGTTTCACAAAATGTTTTGCAAAACTGTATGCTATGTTAAAATGGATCCAATATTTCTGAACTTCTGTGTAATTTGCTTTATGTGTCAGTCAGCTGAATGTTCTGTACTGCAAGTTCTGTGCCAGTGCAGCTTTCTGAATGTGAGTGCCATGTTAATCAGGTTGAAGTAGTGTTTTAAAATTCTAAATACTTAAATAATAATTTTTTTTTGCTTTACTTTAATGATAAGCAGTAATGTTTTAAAGTAATTTTAAGATAATTAAGTACTTGATGGATTAGAGTTTTGGTAAGGATTTTTAAGGATAACTGATAATTTTTATCTCTGTTTTATTTTATGAATGTGTGAATGATTTTTTTTAATTTAAAGGTCTAGTAAATTTTAGAAATTTTTTTTTGTCATTTGGTGTTTGTTGACTTATTGGTTGGGGGTACCGCCACCTCTAGGTTTGCAACTTTCTAATGGACTTGTTTCTTGCCTGGGTGCCTGATCAACATTCTTGGTTTGAAAATTTGTCTCATTTTCTAAATTAGTAATTTTTTTAAATGTCCTTTAAAGTAATTTGTTGGCAAGGTTGGATAATAGTTAATAAATTGATTTCTGTGAAAAGTAAATTTATAGAATTTTAATTGTAAGATTTTTGAAGAAAGATAACTTTTTGTTTAGTTAAACTTTTTGTGAGTTGAGTAAATTAAATTTTCATGTCTCTGTGGTACTCACCAGAAAATGTATTAGTGTTTAAATTTTAAAAGGGGAAATTTCATCATTTGTGTCTTGTTAATTTGGTGTTGTCTTGTAAAGGTCTATGCTTGTATTGAGACTTATTTTTTTTTGACTCACGAGTCAAACTTTAGGCCACTCTTGGATTTTGGTTATTATGCTGGTCATGATCTTGTTTGTTTTTGTTTTTTCTTTGATGTACATGTACATCGCTCAAAATTTACACTAAATTCCTCTCAATGGAACATATGTCATTGGGAACTTAATGCAGGTATTTTCCTAGTATTGTGTGGAAAAATTCCCCGCTTTGCAGGAAATTTTTCTCCCGGGCCCCGAAGGAGTGTGATAAGGCTTTCACACCTCTGTGTTAAAATTGTATATTAAAGTATTGTTTTATTTCTGTGTGATTGAAAGTGTCAATTTCGAAATGTAAATGTCTTTTCTACATGTTTTCAATTACATTGACTTTTAAGGGAAGTGAACTCTAAAATCGCAAAAGTGTTTATGTTCCAGAAAAATAGTAATAGTTTTGTATTTTCGCTTCTCAGTCGCTAGTTGGGAACTTGCAGGTTTTGCGCACGCGCGAGTTTGAAAAAGGATTTTGGAAGCAGTGTGGAAGGAGTCGTGGAGAAATGTAGACGTGTGTGTTTGATTCGCGTATGATCGCGAATTTTAAGAAAAGGTGGATTAATTTTGAAAGTGGAAGGATGTGATTAAAATATGTAACATAGTTCGACAAGTTGTGCGCAGAGTCGTTTGGCTCGGTTCAGAGATGAGTCACTCGTGTTTTTAAATGAATCAGCCTGGTAGTAATGGAATAATGAGTCGTGTGAAAAGAGAAAATGGTTCTTTCACTGGTCGGCTTGAATCGCTAATAGGGCAAGAGGGAAAGCTCATTTTACAGCGATTTGTATTTGCCTGACTCCTCCTTGTGTCCTAAGGTACGAATCAACCAATCTCCGTAACCAACCAAGATGTCGAATTCCGCCAGCATGATGTTGTGTAGTCAAGTTTCCCGACCATTATGGATTTTGTTCTGCGCAAGAATCTCGATGAGTTTATGCCGAGAGTCCATCCTGATATCCTTTCCCATGGTACAGAATTGTAAATGTTATATTTAAAAGAGACGAGGTAAAGTTTTATATATATTTAGTCTTCCACCTAACGAATAGAGTGTTAATTGTCAAATCCTCGTGAGTATCGAGTCATTGATGATGTTATATGAAAATGTCGTATATGTTCAAAGTATACAAATGTCGTATATAAGTGTCAAGTATAAAATGAGGAATATTGTGTTTATTTTATGTATCAGAAAATATGTGTATTCTCTTGGTTCCTCTTCCTCCAGGGGTGTTCTTAATGGTCACCCTACCGAGTGTAACTCTGAGTTATTGCGAGAAATGCTTGTACTCCACTGTTTTCGATCAACTGCCTTGTTATTTCATGTTTAATAAATGTGTTTGATTTCAAAACTTTGTCTTCTCTGTCGAGTATACCAAAACGTTCGCGACACTGGACCCCTTATGTAAGCAAATATAAAAAAAAAATATGGAATTGAATCAATATATGCAAAATAAAAGCGTTAAAATTGTATGGGACCCGTATTAATTATATACGCGAATATTAGAAAATATAACCTGTATTAGTAGATTACATGTATAAATTGAAAATACCAATAAACCCGTAATCTTTAAATCTGAAGACAGTCATTTATTCCAATATATGTCAAAATTAAAGTGCTAAAATTATATGGGAAGATATACACGTACTACTTATAATGTCCGATTATTAGTAGAAGATTACCCGTTTTGCAATATGAGTCACAAATGTTTCTTGGTAAAATACAACAGACGACGTAATAAATTGAATATATAATTAATCCCCTTAATCTTCATACCAGAAGACTGTACTTGATTCCAATATATATGCCAATATATGTCAAAATATATGCCAATATACCTGTACTACTTATATTCTCGTAGGTTAGAAGATATACCCGTGCATTCCTAGAAGATTACTCGTACAACGTACAATATGCGTGTGTCAGCAATTTTTGCCGCAATAAAACAATGGCGTAATAACTTTAAAATATCAATAATCCCTGAATCAATAATTCCGGAAAATATCAATAATAATAATGTTTAAACCTGAAGAGTATAATTGATATTATCCAGTCCAAAATGAAATGGCAATGAAATTTATTTTATATACATATCTTCATTATTCAAATCGGAAAGGATTTAATAAAAATCGTCTGCCGCATAAACACATTGGATTTAAATCCGTTGCTAAGCGACATGATATCATTTGCTTCAAATAAATTGGTAGAAAAAATATCGTCTAAATAGTTATATTTCTATGGAACATTTGGCGACAGTTTCGTCAAATTAGCGACATTTTAAAAAATCGCCAAATTTATCGCCAAGTGGGACTGTAGAACTGACAGTTCCACTTTGCGACAAATTGACGAAATATCATCACAATACTATCCCCTAACAAAAAACAATTAATATCATTTATGTAGCGCAATTTTATCAATTTCAAGATATTTTTATAGATTTGAAAACAGTTTTATCAATTTGGTGACATTTTAAAAATTCGCTAAATGTATTACTAAGTAGGATGGTTGGTCTGACAGATAAATGCTAACCAAACATCATTTCAGTACTCTCTTCTAACAAAACAAAAAAAAATTTCATTGATATGTAGAAGACCCAAGCCACACGACCAACCCGAAGGTTTATGGCAGCTGTTTGTGTGTCGTTTATATCAATTTGGCGACATTTCCGTCAATTTGGCAAAGTTTAAGAAAAGTTGTCAAATTAGCGATATCCCTCCAAATTCGTAGCTTTGAATTTGCAGATCTGAATGAAACATTCTTATCTCGTTTCAATATACTAAATGAAAACACTACAATTGTATTAGAAGATATACCCGCTCTACTCTTTTTCCGTTTCAACAATCGGCTATATGAACTTATTGGCTAAACACAATATATGAGTTTAGTAGCTAAATACGATATAAGCTTGAAAACTCTTTGCCAAAATAAATGAAATTGATGTACGCAGTCAGCAATTAATATAATTAAAAGAAAAATCAAACCGTCCATTCATAAGATATACTTTTATATCCATTTATCCATTTATTTATTATTTAAATCGAAAAAAAAAAATAATAAAAACATTAACAAACACATTTAATTTAATTGCGATGCCGAGCAACATGATATATCCTCCTAAAATGTTAAAATTTATTAACCACTAACAGCACACCCGTTATTCGTACGGAGTGTATAATTTAAAGAAACTTAAAGTTCGCAATCATGTGCAAATTCTGTTAAAATATTAAATTTATTGCTCCTAAAGAGAAGTTTAAGAATATATGTTCTCACTATGCAAAATTATCTTCACGATCAGATCTGAAGAATAAAACATCCTGCCCCCTTTTGTAAGCAAATTTACAGAAGAAAAAATAGGAATTGAATGAATATATGCAACCCCGTACTAATTATATTGTCGCAGATCAGAAAATATGCCAATGTGTAAGTAGAAGATTACCCGTATTACAATATGCGTCTCAAAAATATTTGCCAAAATAAAAGAGATGACGTAATAAATTGAAAACATCAATAATATCCGTACTCTTTATACCAGAAGGTCGTAATTGATTCCAATATATGCCAATATATATCAAAACATATGTCAATATACCTGTACTACTTATATTCTCGTAGATTAAAAGATATACACGTGTATTTGTAGAAGATTCGTACAACATACAATATATGAGTTTAAACAATTTTTGTCATAATAAAATAATTGCATAATAACTTGAAAATATCAATAATCCTTGAATCAATAATCCCCGAAAATATAAATAATAATAATTTTTAAACCTGAAGACCGTAATTGATATTATCCAGTCAAAAATGCTATAAGAAAAATCAAATCGTTCTTTTCTAAAATATATTTTTATATCCATTTATTTATTATTCAAATCGAAAAAATAATTATTAAAATTAACAGACAGATTTAATTTAATTGCGTTTCTGAGTAACATGATATAAGATAGAATCTTATAACATGTTAAATATGTCATGTCTTATAACATAAACTGCGAAATTAAATAACGATTTTGATTTCTCTATACTTCTCATTGTTCCGTAAAAGCTTGTTTTAAATAAACCATGAACCATGGAGATAGATTTCCCCTTTAAATCATGTTTCAAGCAATTCATGTTTTCAGAAAGTGACTAATTAACGCAAAAAATCTCCCATCAAACTCAGAGATTAAATTTTAATTCACTTTCAAACGATTTTCAAGCTTTTCGTTTGGATAAACCACGGAGTAGAACTCCTAGGAAAAAGTTCCGTTTTTCATTAATATCTCGACAACCCCAGGTCTTAGAAACTCGAAACTTGGACAAAATTTATGGGGGGATATTTCAAGGCTATTCACCAAATTTCATTAAATTCGGTTCAGCCGTTTTTCCGTGATGATGAGACAAACGAAAATTTAGTTTTTTTCTAATATCTCGAGAACCACTGATTGTAGAAACTCCATATATGGACTAAATTTTAAGTGGGACTATTTCCAGGCTACCCACAAAATTTCATCAAATTCGGTTCAGCCGTTCTCTCGTGATGATGGGACAAACAGACAGACAGATTTTCATTTTTATTTATATAGATTACTAGCAGCATACCCGTTCTTCGTACGGAGTATATAATATAAAGAAACTTGAAATTCATAATCATGCCCAAATTCTTATAGTATACTAAATGACATGTTTAATCAAAATATTCTGTTAAAATATTTAATACATTGCTCCTAAAAAGAAGTTTAAGAATCTCTGTACTCGCTATATAAAATTATCTTTATGGACATATCTGAAGAATAAAACATCCTGGATCCCTATGTAAGCAAATATAAAAAAAAATATGGAATTGAATCAATATATGCAAAATAAAAGCGTTAAAATTGTATGGGACCCGTACTAATTATATACGCGTATATTAGAAAATATAACCTCTATTAGTAGATTACATGTATAAATTGAAAATACCAATAAACCCGTAATCTTTTAATCTGAAGACAGTCATTTATTCCAATATATGTCAAAATGAAAGTGCTAAAATTATATGGGAATATATAAACGTACTACTTATAATGTCCGATTATTAGTAGAAGATTACCCGTATTGCAATATGAGTCTCAAATGCTTTTGGCAAAATACAACAGACGACGTAATAAATTGAAAATATCATTAATCCCCTTAATCTTCATACCAGAAGACTGTAATTGATTCCAATATATACGCCAATATATGTCAAAATATATGCCAATATACATGTACTACTTATATTATCGTATGTTAGAAGATATACCCGTGCATTCCTAGAAGATTACTCGTACAACGTACAATATGCGAGTGTCAGCAATATTTGCCGCAATAAAACAATGGCGTAATAACTTAAAAATATCAATAATCACTGAATCAATAATTCCGAAATATATCAGTAATAATAATGTTTAAACCTGAAGAGTGTAATTGATATTATTCAGTCCAAATTGAAATGGCAATGAAATTTATTTTATATACATATCTTCATTATTCAAATCGGAAAGGATTTAATAAAAATCGTCTGCCGCATAAACACATTGGATTTAAATCCGTTGCTAAGCGACGTATCATTTGCTTCAAATAAATTGGTAGAAAAAATATCGTCTAAATATTTATATTTCTATGGAACTTTTGGCGACATTTTCGTCAAATTAACGACATTTTAAAAAATCGCCAAATTTATCGCCAATCGCCAAGTGGGACTGTCAGTTCTACAGTCCCACTTGGCGACAAATTTACGAAATATCATCACAATACTATCCCCTAACAAAACACAATTAATTTCATTTAGCTCATTTTTATCAATTTCAAGATATTTTTATAGATTTGAAAATATTTTTATCAATTTAGTGACCTTTTAAAAATTCGCTAAATATATTACTAAGTAGGATGGTTGGTCTGACAGATAAATGCTAACCAAACATCATTTCAGTACTCTCTTCTAACAAAACAAAATAAATTTCATTGATATGCGTCGTTTTTATCAATTTGGCGACATTTCCGTCAAATTGGCAAAGTTTAAGAAAAGTTGTCAAATTAGCGATATCCTGCCAAATTCGTTGCTCTGAATTTGCAGATCTGAATGAAACATCCTTATCCCGTTTCAATATACTAAATGAAAACCCTACAATTGTATTAGAAGATATACCCGCTCTACTCTTTTTCTGTTTCAACAATCGGCTAAATGAATTTATTGGCTAAACACAATATATGAGTTTAGTAGCTAAATACGATATAAGCTTGAAAACTCTTTGCCAAAATAAATGAAATTGATGTACGCAGTCAGCAATTAATATAATTAAAAGAAAAATCAAACCGTTCATACATAAGATATACTTTTATATCCATTTATCCATTTATTTATTATTCAAATCGAAAAAAAATAATAAAAACATTAACAAACTCATTAAATTTAATTGCGATGCCGAACAACATGATTTGTCCTCATAAAATGTTATAATTTATTAACCACTAACAGCACACCAGTTCGTCGTACGGAGTATATAATATAAACAAACTTATAGTTCGCAATCATGTCCAAATTCTGTTAAAATATTAAATTTATTGCTCCTAAAGAGAAGTTTAAGAATGTATGTTCTCACTATGCAAAATTATCTTCACGGGCAGATCAAAACATCCTGGCCCATTTTGTAAGCAAATTTTCAGAAGAAAAAAAAAGGAATTGAATCAATATATGCAACCCAGTACTAATCATATTGTCGCAGATTAGAAAATATGCCAATGTGTTAGTAGAAGATTACCCGTATTACAATATAAGTCTCAAAAATACTTGCCAAAATAAAAGAGATGACGTAATAAATTGAAAATATCAATAATATCCGTACTCTTTATACCAGAAGGTCGTAATTGATTCCAATATATGCCAATATATATCAAAACATATGTCAATATACCTGTACTACTTATATTCTCGTAGATTAAAGGATATACACGTGTGTTTGTAGAAGATTATTCGTACAACATATAATATGTGAGTTTAAACAATTTTTGTCATAATAAAATAATTGCATAATAACTTGAAAATATCAATAATCCCTGAATCAGTATTCCCCGAAAATATCAATAATAATAATTTCTAAACCTGAAGACCGTAATTGATATTATCCAGTCAAAAATGCTATAAGAAAAATCAAATCGTTCTTTTCTAAAATATATTTTTATATCCATTTATTTATTATTCAAATCCAAAAAATAATTACTAAAATTAACAGACAGATTTAATTTAATTGCGTTTCTGAGTAACATGCTATAAGATAGAATCTTATATCATGTTAAATATGTCATGTCTTATATCATAAACTGCGAAATTAAATAACCATTTTGATTTCTTTATACTTCTCATTGTTCCGTAAAATCTTGTTTTAAATAAAACATGGAGATAGATTTCCCCTTTAAATCATGTTTCAAACAGTTCATGTTTTCAGAAAGTGACTAATTAGCGCAAAAAATCTCCCATCAAACTCAGAGATTAAATTTTAATTCACTTTCAAACGATTTTCAAGCTTTTAGGAGTTCCGTTTTTCATTAATATCTCGACAACCCCTAGTCTTAGAAACTCGAAACTTGGGCAAAATTTATGGGGGGCTATTTCAAGGCTATTCACCAAATTTCATTAAATTCGGTTCAGCCGTTTTCCCGTGATGATGAGACAAACGAAAATTTCGTTTTTTACTAATATCTCGAGAACCACTGGTCGTAAAAACTCAAAACACGGATATAATTTTAAGTGGGGCTATTTCTAGGCTACCCACAAAATTTCATCAAATTCGGTTCAGCCGTTCTCCCGTGATGATGGGACAAACAGACAGACAGACAGACAGACAGACAGACAGACAGACAGACAGACAGATTTTCATTTTTATTTATATAGACTAGCAGCATACCCGTTCTTCGTACGGAGTATATAATATAAAGAAACTTGAAATTCATAATCATGCCCAAATTCTTATAGTATACTAGCAGCATACCCGTTCTTCGTACGGAGTATATAATATAAAGAAACTTGAAATTCATAATCATGCCCAAATTCTTATAGTATACTAAATGACATGTTTAATCAAAATATTCTGTTAAAATATTTAATATAATGCTCCTAAAAATAAGTTTAGGAATCTCTGTTCTCGCTATATAAAATTATCTTCATGGACATATCTGAAGAATGAAACATCTTGGACCCCTTATGTAAGCAAATATAAAAAAAAATATGGAATTGAATCAATATATGCAAAATAAAAGCGTTAAAATTGTATGGGACCGGTACTAATTATATACGCGAATATTAGAAAATATAACCTGTATTAGTAGATTACATGTATAAATTGAAAATACCAATAAACCCGTAATCTTTAAATCTGAAGACAGTCATTTATTCCAATATATGTCAAAATTAAAGTGCTAAAATTATATGGGAAGATATACACGTACTACTTATAATGTCCGATTATTAGTAGAAGATTACCCGTTTTGCAATATGAGTCACAAATGTTTTTTGGTAAAATACAACAGACGACGTAATAAATTGAATATATAATTAATCCCCGTAATCTTCATATCAGAAGACTGTACTTGATTCCAATATATATGCCAATATATGTCAAAATATATGCCAATATACCTGTACTACTTATATTCTCGTAGGTTAGAAGATATACCCGTGCATTCCTAGAAGATTACTCGTACAACGTACAATATGCGTGTGTCAGCAATTTTTGCCGCAATAAAACAATGGCGTAATAACTTAAAAATATCAATAATCACTGAATCAATAATTCCGGAAAATATCAATAATAATAATGTTTAAAATTGAAGAGTATAATTGATATTATCCAGTCCAAAATGAAATGGCAATGAAATTTATTTTATATACATATCTTCATTATTCAAATCGGAAAGGATTTAATAAAAATCGTCTGCCGCATAAACACATTGGATTTAAATCCGTTGCTAAGCGACATGATATCATTTGCTTCAAATAAATTGGTAGAAAAAATATCGTCTAAATAGTTATATTTCTATGGAACATTTGGCGACAGTTTCGTCAAATTAGCGACATTTTAAAAAATCGCCAAATTTATCGCCAAGTGGGACTGTAGAACTGACAGTTCCACTTTGCGACAAATTGACGAAATATCATCACAATACTATCCCCTAACAAAAAAACAATTAATATCATTTATGTAGCGCAATTTTATCAATTTCAAGATATTTTTATAGATTTGAAAACATTTTTATCAATTTGGTGACATTTTAAAAATTCGCTAAATGTATTACTATGTAGGATGGTTGGTCTGACAGATAAATGCTAACCAAACATCATTTCAGTACTCTCTTCTAACAAAACAAAAAAAAATTTCATTGATATGTAGAAGACCCAAGCCACACGACCAACCCGAAGGTTTATGGCAGCTGTTTGTGTGTCGTTTATATCAATTTGGCGACATTTCCGTCAATTTGGCAAAGTTTAAGAAAAGTTGTCAAATTAGCGATATCCCTCCAAATTCGTAGCTTTGAATTTGCAGATCTGAATGAAACATTCTTATCCCGTTTCAATATACTAAATGAAAACACTACAATTGTATTAGAAGATATACCTGCTCTACTCTTTTTCTGTTTCAACAATCGGCTATATGAATTTATTGGCTAAACACAATATATGAGTTTAGTAGCTAAATACGATATAAGCTTGAAAACTCTTTGCCAAAATAAATGAAATTGATGTACGCAGTCAGCAATTAATATAATTAAAAGAAAAATCAAACCGTCCATTCATAAGATATACTTTTATATCCATTTATCCATTTATTTATTATTTAAATCGAAAAAAAATAATAAAAACATTAACAAACAAATTTAATTTAATTGTGATGCCGAGCAACATGATATATCCTCCTAAAATGTTAAAATTTATTAACCACTAACAGCACACCCGTTATTCGTACGGAGTGTATAATTTAAAGAAACTTAAAGTTCGCAATCATGTGCAAATTCTGTTAAAATATTAAATTTATTGCTCCTAAAGAGAAGTTTAAGAATATATGTTCTCACTATGCAAAATTATCTTCACGATCAGATCTGAAGAATAAAACATCCTGCCCCCTTTTGTAAGCAAATTTACAGAAGAAAAAATAGGAATTGAATGAATATATGCAACCCCGTACTAATTATATTGTCGCAGATCAGAAAATATGCCAATGTGTTAGTAGAAGAGTACCCGTATTACAATATGCGTCTCAAAAATATTTGCCAAAATAAAAGAGATGACGTAATAAATTGAAAACATCAATAATATCCGTACTCTTTATACCAGAAGGTCGTAATTGATTCCAATATATGCCAATATATATCAAAACATATGTCAATATACCTGTACTACTTATATTCTCGTAGATTAAAAGATATACACGTGTATTTGTAGAAGATTCGTACAACATACAATATATGAGTTTAAACAATTTTTGTCATAATAAAATAATTGCATAATAACTTGAAAATATCAATAATCCTTGAATCAATAATCCCCGAAAATATAAATAATAATAATTTTTAAACCTGAAGACCGTAATTGATATTATCCAGTCAAAAATGCTATAAGAAAAATCAAATCGTTCTTTTCTAAAATATATTTTTATATCCATTTATTTATTATTCAAATCGAAAAAATAATTATTAAAATTAACAGGCAGATTTAATTTAATTGCGTTTCTGAGTAACATGATATAAGATAGAATCTTATAACATGTTAAATATGTCATGTCTTATAACATAAACTGCGAAATTAAATAACGATTTTGATTTCTCTATACTTCTCATTGTTCCGTAAAAGCTTGTTTTAAATAAACCATGAACCATGGAGATAGATTTCCCCTTTAAATCATGTTTCAAACAATTCATGTTTTCAGAAAGTGACTAATTAACGCAAAAAATCTCCCATCAAACTCAGAGATTAAATTTTAATTCACTTTCAAACGATTTTCAAGCTTTTCGTTTGGATAAACCACGGAGTTAGGGAGTAGAACTCCTAGGAAAAAGTTCCGTTTTTCATTAATATCTCGACAACCCCAGGTCTTAGAAACTCGAAACTTGGACAAAATTTATGGGGGGATATTTCAAGGCTATTCACCAAATTTCATTAAATTCGGTTCAGCCGTTTTTCCGTGACGATGAGACAAACGAAAATTTCGTTTTTTACTAATATCTCGAGAACCACTGGTCGTAGAAACTCAAAACACGGATATAATTTTAAGTGGGGCTATTTCTGGGCTACCCACAAAATTTCATCAAATTCGGTTCAGCCGTTCTCCCGTGATGGTGTGACAAACAGACAGACAGACAGACAGACAGACAGACAGACAGACAGATTTTCATTTTTATTTATATAGACTAAATGATATGTTTAATCAAAATATTTTGTTAAAATATTTAATATAATGCTCCTAAAAAGAAGTTTAAGAATCTCTGTTCTCGCTATATAAAATTATCTTCATGGACATATCTGAAGAATAAAACATCTTGGACCCCTTATGTAAGCAAATATAAAAAAAATATGGAATTGAATCAATATATGCAAAATAAAAGCGTTAAAATTGTATGGGACCCGTACTAATTATATACGCGAATATTAGAAAATATAACCTGTATTAGTAGATTACATGTATAAATTGAAAATACCAATAAACCCGTAATCTTTAAATCTGAAGACAGTCATTTATTCCAATATATGTCAAAATTAAAGTGCTAAAATTATATGGGAAGATATACACGTACTACTTATAATGTCCGATTATTAGTAGAAGATTACCCGTTTTGCAATATGAGTCACAAATGTTTTTTGGTAAAATACAACAGACGACGTAATAAATTGAATATATAATTAATCCCCTTAATCTTCATACCAGAAGACTGTACTTGATTCCAATATATATGCCAATATATGTCAAAATATATGCCAATATACCTGTACTACTTATATTCTCGTAGGTTAGAAGATATACCCGTGCATTCCTAGAAGATTACTCGTACAACGTACAATATGCGTGTGTCAGCAATTTTTGCCGCAATAAAACAATGGCGTAATAACTTTTAAATATCAATAATCCCTGAATCAATAATTCCGGAAAATATCAATAATAATAATGTTTAAACCTGAAGAGTATAATTGATATTATCCAGTCCAAAATGAAATGGCAATGAAATTTATTTTATATACATATCTTCATTATTCAAATCGGAAAGGATTTAATAAAAATCGTCTGCCGCATAAACACATTGGATTTAAATCCGTTGCTAAGCGACATGATATCATTTGCTTCAAATAAATTGGTAGAAAAAATATCGTCTAAATAGTTATATTTCTATGGAACATTTGGCGACAGTTTCGTCAAATTAGCGACATTTTAAAAAATCGCCAAATTTATCGCCAAGTGGGACTGTAGAACTGACAGTTCCACTTTGCGACAAATTGACGAAATATCATCACAATACTATCCCCTAACAAAAAACAATTAATATCATTTATGTAGCGCAATTTTATCAATTTCAAGATATTTTTATAGATTTGAAAACATTTTTATCAATTTGGTGACATTTTAAAAATTCGCTAAATGTATTACTAAGTAGGATGGTTGGTCTGACAGAGAAATGCTAACCAAACATCATTTCAGTACTATCTTCTAACAAAACAAAAAAAAATTTCATTGATATGTAGAAGACCCAAGCCACACGACCAACCCGAAAGTTTATGGCAGCTGTTTGTGTGTCGTTTATATCAATTTGGCGACATTTCCGTCAATTTGGCAAAGTTTAAGAAAAGTTGTCAAATTAGCGATATCCCTCCAAATTCGTAGCTTTGAATTTGCAGATCTGAATGAAACATTCTTATCCCGTTTCAATATACTAAATGAAAACACTACAATTGTATTAGAAGATATACCCGCTCTACTCTTTTTCTGTTTCAACAATCGGCTATATGAATTTATTGGCTAAACACAATATATGAGTTTAGTATCTAAATACGATATAAGCTTGAAAACTCTTTGCCAAAATAAATGAAATTGATGTACGCAGTCAGCAATTAATATAATTAAAAGAAAAATCAAACCGTCCATTCATAAGATATACTTTTATATCCATTTATCCATTTATTTATTATTTAAATCGAAAAAAATAATAAAAACATTAACAAACACATTTAATTTAATTGCGATGCCGAGCAACATGATATATCCTCCTAAAATGTTAAAATTTATTAACCACTAACAGCACACCCGTTATTCGTACGGAGTGTATAATTTAAAGAAACTTAAAGTTCGCAATCATGTGCAAATTCTGTTAAAATATTAAATTTATTGCTCCTAAAGAGAAGTTTAAGAATATATGTTCTCACTATGCAAAATTATCTTCACGATCAGATCTGAAGAATAAAATATCCTGCCCCCTTTTGTAAGCAAATTTACAGAAGAAAAATAGGAATTGAATGAATATATGCAACCCCGTACTAATTATATTGTCGCAGATCAGAAAATATGCCAATGTGTTAGTAGAAGATTACCCGTATTACAATATGCGTCTCAAAAATATTTGCCAAAATAAAAGAGATGACGTAATAAATTGAAAACATCAATAATATCCGTACTCTTTATACCAGGAGGTCGTAATTGATTCCAATATATGCCAATATATATCAAAACATATGTCAATATACCTGTACCACTTATATTCTCGTAGATTAAAAGATATACACGTGTATTTGTAGAAGATTCGTACAACATACAATATATGAGTTTAAACAATTTTTGTCATAATAAAATAATTGCATAATAACTTGAAAATATCAATAATCCTTGAATCAATAACCCCCAAAATATAAATAATAATAATTTTTAAACCTGAAGACCGTAATTGATATTATCCAGTCAAAAATGCTATAAGAAAAATCAAATCGTTCTTTTCTAAAATATATTTTTATATCCATTTATTTATTATTCAAATCGAAAAAATAATTATTAAAATTAACAGACAGATTTAATTTAATTGCGTTTCTGAGTAACATGATATAAGATAGAATCTTATAACATGTTAAATATGTCATGTCGTATAACATAAACTGCGAAATTAAATAACGATTTTGATTTCTCTATACTTCTCATTGTTCCGTAAAAGCTTGTTTTAAATAAACCATGAACCATGGAGATAGATTTCCCCTTTAAATCATGTTTCAAACAATTCATGTTTTCAGAAAGTGACTAATTAACGCAAAAAATCTCCCATCAAACTCAGAGATAAAGTTTTAATTCACTTTCAAACGATTTTTAAGCTCTTCGTTTGGATAAACCACGGAGTTAGGGAGTAGAACTCCTAGGAAAAAGTTCCGTTTTTCATTAATATCTCGACAACCCCAGGTCTTAGAAACTCGAAACTTGGACAAAATTTATGGGGGGATATTTTAAGGCTATTCACCAAATTTCATTAAATTCGGTTCAGCCGTTTTTCCGTGATGATGAGACAAACGAAAATTTCGTTTTTTACTTATATCTCGAGAACCACTATTCGTAGAAACTCAAAACACGGATATAATTTTAAGTGGGGCTATTTCTGGGCTACCCACAAAATTTCATCAAATTCGGTTCAGCCGTTCTCCCGTGATGGTGTGACAAACAGACAGACAGACAGACAGACAGACAGACAGACAGACAGACAGACAGACAGACAGACAGACAGACAGATTTTCATTTTTATTTATATAGATAATGAAATTTAACACTGTCAAAAAAAATCTGATGTGGATTCCAAACATAAGTAATTGCCTTCTTTCTGCTAAGCAATATACTTCATATTAAAGTATATTAACTTTAATTTCATGAATTTGACTTGATTTTTGTAAATGTAGCTTCATTTTTGTCAATTTGGCGACATACTTGTTAATTCGGTCCCACATTAAAAGCCGTCAAATTGGCGGAATTTCGCAAAGTCTTACATATAGGATACTTACTACTGTTCACTATTCTGTATTTTTAAAATACTTTTAATATTTGAAAACGTGCAAAATCTCGATAACCGTTTAAGCTAGCATTCTGAAGTTTATTTTATATGTGTAAGAATAAAAAAATAGGTACAAAATAATTATTTATTTAAAATTATTGAATGCCCTCATGGTTTTTTTCAAAAATGCATTAGAAATTTCGGGGTTCTTCCGAACGTTTGATCGCGTTTAAAATCAGTAGGGTTCTCGCATCCACAGACTCACGGACACACATACGTACATATATCACTTCAAAATATTCGATTCGCGTTCAGGGATGCTTGAAACGTACTCTTCTCTCAAAAAGTCGAATTTGAATTTTCGATCACGTCACAATATTTTCCGTATACATTGTATGTAGGGAATGTACTATGTATGTAGGGAAAATAATAATAATTTTGATCATAGATGAACATATTTTTGATGTGAATAATTTTACGAATGCATAAAATGTTTGTGCCTTATATTGACCCCATGCAAAGAGAAAACACTTCTACAGACAATTATTGCTATTACGTGAAAGTAAGGTTGCCAGAATGTTGCGACTTTTCGGGGCAGAGCTGCCATGTTTGTCGAAATGTTGCCAGTTTGGCGACTTTTGGCGAATTTCTAAATCTATTAGAACTTTGGCGAAATACCGACTATTTCGGTGATACCGAGCACTCTCTAGAAATGTCTATGGAGAGTATATAAGGGAGCCATCGCTCAGTTAGAGACAGTTGAAGTAATGCGAACTAAATTGAATTGTGATGTACTTCAGTATTTTGAGAAAAATTTCGGTTATTTTTTAAATCAGTTGAGCTTTTAATTGTTGTTCTATTTGATAGTTTAATGATCTTGAAAGATAGTTATCAAGTTATTAGCTGTACATTGCTCCTGTGTGTTTACGCTTATTAGTACTTTCAAATATAATCGTTAGTTTCCCAGAAATGTGGACCCATTCTTGTATACTGAGAGTACACCCACGATTTAAGAGGATACGTTCTAACAAATGGGTGTTAGACGTGGGATTCGGATCCATTTATGAATATGTTTATAAGAATAATTTCAGTACTTTATTATTTTGAACTTTCTTTTATCTTAAAATTAAAGTATTTTTGTCTAAACCAGGTTTAACCCCCACTCTGTTTATTTTCACTCGAAATACCTTCTAAACTGCAAAAGATGCAAAGAGTAAGAGACAAAAATGTTCAATAGAAAACTTAGATAGAGATTGAGCCAAAAGTCGCCATACGTAGGGAATTGAAAGTTTGACAAGAAAATTGAAAAATTTCCGGTTTTCAAGTTCGTGATGCCTATATATCCAGAACTAAAATTTATGAACTATAAGACTTAATTTGTAACTCTTTGAAAGCCTTACAGGGATATATAATTGGATTTTGCACCATCATCTTTGTTTCCGAAATGTGTTTATAATTTTAATATTTTGAATTATTTTAAAAAGGTGGCTCTAATTTCGATATTTTAATGTTTTGAACAGTTTTAAAAGTGCCTGAAGACAAACCACCCATAAAGAATGATGCTATTCACGCAAAACTATGTTGGATCGATCGGACTGGATATTTTATACTAGCCGCCTTTGGCGACCAGCCTGTTCGCTACCCTTGAAAATTCTGACCGTGGCAAACTCGTTGGCGCGACCTACCAGAAAGGTGTAAGGTCACTGCTTGGAAGGCCAGGAAGTGCTACACAATTTAGACCGGAACCCAATGGGGGAGGCATCCAAAGAGACCGTACCCTCCTTCCCCTACCACAAACCTCTCGGAAGGACTTGCAGTCCCACACGTTTAACGTGATCGTACTCCGCGTGAACACGGCTGCAGTTTTGGCAATGGCGGGAATCGAACCCGGGCCTACCGAGTGAAATTCCCGCGCGCTAACCACTGGGCTACCGTGCCATCCGCGACAATCTCCATAACTTTATTTTTATTCGGCAATTTTGGGAATCGAACCCGGGCCTACCAAGTGCAAATCCCGCGCACTAACCACTGGGGTACTTCACCCTCCGCGATATTCTTCATAACTTTCTTTTTATTCACCCAATTTAGACCGGAACCAAGTGGGAGAAGCATCCACAGGGACCGTACCCTTCTTCCCCTACCACCAACCTCTCGGAAGGACTTACAGACCCACATGTTTAACGTGATCGTACTCCGCGTAAACACGGCGGCAATTTTGGGAATCGAACCCGGGCCTACCGAGTGCAATTTCCGCGCGCTAACCATTGGGCTACTTTGCCCTACGCGACAATCTCCATAACTTTCTTTTTATTCATCCAATTTAGACCGTACCCTCCTTCCCCTACCACCAACTTCTCGGAAGGACTCACGGACCCACATGTTTAACGTGCTCGTACTCCGCGTAAACACGGCGGCAATTTTGGGAATCGAACCCGGGCCTGGTAACTGGTTGGACGGCCAGGATGTGCCACCCAATTTAGACCGGAACCCAGTGGGGGAGGCATCCACAGGGAACGTACCCTCCTTCCCCTACCACCAACCTCTCGGAAAAACATACGGACCCATATGTTTAACGTGATCGTACTCCATGTCAGTGGCGGAAATCGAACCCGGGCCTACCGCGTGCAATTCCCGCGCGCTAACCACTGGGCTACTTCGCCCTCCGCGACAATCTCCATAACTTTCTTTTTATTCACCCAATTTAGACCGTACCCTCCTTCCCCTACCACCAACCTCTCGGAAGGACTCACGAACCCACATGTTTAACGTGATCGTACTCTGCGTGAACGTGGCGTAAGTTTTGGCAGTGGCGGGAATCGAACCCGGGCCTACTGAGTGCAATTCCCGCGCGCTAACCACTGGGCTGCCGCGCCCTCCGCGACAATCTCCATAACTTTCTACATATTCACCCAATTTAGACGGGAACCCAGTGGGGGAGGCATCCACAGGGGCCGTATCCTCCTTCCCCTACCACCAACCTCTCGGAAGGACTTACGGACCCACATATTTAACGTGATCGTATTCCACGTAAACACGGCGGCAGTTTTGGCAGTGGCGGGAATCGAACCCGGGCCTACCGCTAACTTCCCGCGCGCTAATTTGCAATTTAAAATAACCATATGCTTAATTCCATCATCCTCATTCCATTGTTTCATTGTTCCATCATTTAAAATATCCATAAAATTAAAATATCCAAAAGTTAAAATATACATTTAAAAAATCCAGATCGTCCCATCATCTATATAATAAAAGGCAATGTCTGTGTGTCTGTCTGTGTGTCTGCCTTATACACTATACGTTTCGCGACCGCGCGTCGGAGAGTTACGAAATTTTTACAATCGGAGACCCTGGGGGGTAGGAAGGGGACACGTGAAAACCGATTTTCAAAATTCTAATTATTTTTTTATTTATTTAATGTTTTATGCGATTTCGACCTTTTTTTGATCTTTTTGCCCTTTTTTCTCCTCGATCCAGACATCGTAGAAAAAAACAAATCACACCATCGGAAAGAGCAGAGAATTTCGAGTAAAAATATATCAATTTCAAATCTCAGAGATAAATTCTAATATTTTTTTATGATTTTAAAGCAAAAGTCACTTTTGACTCAAAAAAACGATTTTTGGTTTTTAAATTCTCGCATAGTAAAAAGTACTCATAATTTCGACTAATAATTTACATTTTTAGAAAGCTGAAATATCTGGCATTCTTACAAGTCTAATCTGGTCCAGAAATAATGAAAATTGCCTTCAGGATCGCAATTTTAAAGACGTCATGATTTTAAATTTCTCGGCGTTCCGTTCGTTTCTCCCCCGCTGAAGCAGGGAAGGTGGTGGGTGGGGACGTCAAGGTGGAGGTGACGTCACGGTTCTGTATATGCATAGCGATGCTTTGCTCTATATAAATTATTATATTTATATTTTAAATGATGGGACGATCTGGATTTTTTAAATGTATATTTTAACTTTTGGATATTTTAAATGGATATTTTAATTTTATGGATATTTTAAATGATGGAACAATGAAACAATGGAATGAGGATGATGGAATTAAGCATATGGTCATTTTAAATTGCAAATTAGCGCGCGGGAAGTTAGCGGTAGGCCCGGGTTCGATTCCCGCCACTGCCAAAACTGCCGCCGTGTTTACGTGGAATACGATCACGTTAAATATGTGGGTCCGTAAGTCCTTCCGAGAGGTTGGTGGTAGGGGAAGGAGGATACGGCCCCTGTGGATGCCTCCCCCACTGGGTTCCCGTCTAAATTGGGTGAATATGTAGAAAGTTATGGAGATTGTCGCGGAGGGCGCGGCAGCCCAGTGGTTAGCGCGCGGGAATTGCACTCAGTAAGCCCGGGTTCGATTCCCGCTACTGCCAAAACTTACGCCACGTTCACGCAGAGTACGATCACGTTAAACATGTGGGTTCGTGAGTCCTTCCGAGAGGTTGGTGGTAGGGGAAGGAGGGTACGGTCTAAATTGGGTGAATAAAAAGAAAGTTATGGAGATTGTCGCGGAGGGCGAAGTAGCCCAGTGGTTAGCGCGCGGGAATTGCACGCGGTAGGCCCGGGTTCGATTTCCGCCACTGACATGGAGTACGATCACGTTAAACATATGGGTCCGTATGTTTTTCCGAGAGGTTGGTGGTAGGGGAAGGAGGGTACGTTCCCTGTGGATGCCTCCCCCACTGGGTTCCGGTCTAAATTGGGTGGCACATCCTGGCCGTCCAACCAGTTACCAGGCCCGGGTTCGATTCCCAAAATTGCCGCCGTGTTTACGCGGAGTACGAGCACGTTAAACATGTGGGTCCGTGAGTCCTTCCGAGAAGTTGGTGGTAGGGGAAGGAGGGTACGGTCTAAATTGGATGAATAAAAAAGAAGTTATGGAGATTGTCGCGTAGGGCAAAGTAGCCCAATGGTTAGCGCGCGGAAATTGCACTCGGTAGGCCCGGGTTCGATTCCCAAAATTGCCGCCGTGTTTACGCGGAGTACGATCACGTTAAACATGTGGGTCTGTAAGTCCTTCCGAGAGGTTGGTGGTAGGGGAAGAAGGGTACGGTCCCTGTGGATGCTTCTCCCACTTGGTTCCGGTCTAAATTGGGTGAATAAAAAGAAAGTTATGAAGAATATCGCGGAGGGTGAAGTACCCCAGTGGTTAGTGCGCGGGATTTGCACTTGGTAGGCCCGGGTTCGATTCCCAAAATTGCCGAATAAAAATAAAGTTATGGAGATTGTCGCGGATGGCACGGTAGCCCAGTGGTTAGCGCGCGGGAATTTCACTCGGTAGGCCCGGGTTCGATTCCCGCCATTGCCAAAACTGCAGCCGTGTTCACGCGGAGTACGATCACGTTAAACGTGTGGGACTGCAAGTCCTTCCGAGAGGTTTGTGGTAGGGGAAGGAGGGTACGGTCTCTTTGGATGCCTCCCCCATTGGGTTCCGGTCTAAATTGTGTGGCACTTCCTGGCCTTCCAAGCAGTTACCTTACACCTTTCTGGTAGGTCGCGCCAACGAGTTTGCCACGGTCAGAATTTTCAAGGTCAGAATTTTCAACGATTTTTGGTTTTTAAATTCTCGCATAGTAAAAAGTACTCATAATTTCGACTAATAATTTACATTTTTAGAAAGGTCAAACATCTGGCATTCTTACAAGTCCAATCTGGTCAGGAAATATTCCGTATTGCCCACAGGATCGGGATTTTAAAAGTTTCCGAATTTCAATTTCTCGGCGTGCCGCTCGGCGTGCCGCTTCGTTTCTCCCCCGCTGAAAGAGGGAAGGTGGTGGGTGGGGACGTCAAGGTGGAGGTGACGTCACGGTTCTGAATAGAGCTCCTTTGCTCTATATAAATTATTATATTTATATTTTAAATGATGGGACGATATGGATTTTTTAAATGTATATTTTAACTTTTGGATATTTTAAATGGATATTTTAAATGATGGAACAATGAAACAATGGAATGAGGATGATGGAATTAAGCATATGGTCATTTTAAATTGCAAATTAGCGCGCGGGAAGTTAGCGGTAGGCCCGGGTTCGATACCCGCCACTGCCAAAACTGCCGCCGTGTTTACGTGGAATACGATCACGTAAAATATGTGGGTCCGTAAGTTCTTCCGAGAGGTTGGTGGTAAGGGAAGGAGGATACGGCCCCTGTGGATGCCTCCCCCACTGGGTTCCCGTCTAAATTGGATGAATATATAGAAAGTTCTGGAGATTGTCGCGGAGGGCGCGGCAGCCCAGTGGTTAGCGCGCGGGAATTGCACTCAGTAGGTCCGGGTTCGATTCCCGCCACTGCCAAAACTTACGCCACGTTCACGCAGAGTACGATCACGTTAAACATGTGGGTTCGTGAGTCCTTCCGAGAGGTTGGTGGTAGGGGAAGGAGGGTACGGCCTAAATTGGGTGAATAAAAAGAAAGTTATGGAGAATGTCGCGAAGGGCGAAGTAGCCCAGTGGTTAGCGCGCGGGAATTGCACGCGGTAGGCCCGGGTTCGATTTCCAAAATTGCCGCCGTGTTCACGCGGAGTACGATCACGCGGAATAAACATGTGTGTCTGTAAGTCCTTTCGAGAGGTTGGTGGTTGGGGAAGGAGGGTACGGTCCCCGTGGGTGCCTCTCCCACTGGGTTCCGGTCTAAATTCGGTGAATAAAATAAAGTTATGGAAAATGTCGCGGAGGCCGAAGTACACCAGTGGTTAGCGCGCTGGAATTTCACTGGGTAGGCCCGGGTTCGATTTCCGCCACTGCCAAAACTGCAGCCGCGTTCACGCGGAGTACAATCCCGTTAAACATGTGGGATCGTAAGTCCTTCCGAAAGGTTGGTGGTAGGGGAAGGAGGGTACGGTCCCTGTGGATGTCTCCCCCACTGAGTTCCGGTCTAAATTGGGTGGAACTTCCTGGCCGTCCAAACAGTTACCTTACACCTTCTGGTAAGGTCGCGCCAGCGAGTGTGCCACGGTTACAATTTGCCACGGTCAGAATTTTCAAGGGTAGCGAACAGGCTGGTCGCCAAAGGCGGCTAGTCTTCTTCTATATAATAAAAGGCAATGTCTGTGTGTGTGTGTGTGTGTGTGTCTGTCTGTCTTATACACTATACGTTTCGCGACCGCGCGTCGGAGAGCTACGAAATTTGGCAATCGGAGACCTGGTGGGGAGGGAAGGGGACACGTGAAAACCGATTTTCAAAATTCCAATTATTTTTTTATTTATTTAATGTTTTATGCGATTTCGACCTTTTTGTGCCCTTTTTGCCCTTTTTTCTCCACGATCCAGACGTCGTAGAAAAAAACAACTCACACCATCGGAAAGAGCAGACAATTGCGAGTAAAAATATATCAATTTCAAATCTCCATTTCGATTTCTAATATTTTTTAAAGATTTTAAAACAAAAGTCACTTTTGGCTCAAGAAAACGATTTTTGGTTTTTAAATTCCCGCATCGTGAAAAGTACTCATAATTTCGACTAATAATTTACATTTTCAGAAAGGTCAAACACCTGGCATTCTTACAAGTCTAATCTGGTCCAGAAATAATGAAAATTGCCTTCAGAATCGCAATTTTAAAGACGTCATGATTTTAAATTTCTCGCCGTTCCGCTCGGCGTTCCGTTCGTTTCTCCCTCGCTGAAGCAGGGAAGGTGGTGGGTGGGGACGTCAAGGTGGAGGTGACGTCACGGTTCTAAATAGAGCGCCTTTGCTCTATATAAATTATTATATTTATATTTTAAATGATGGGACGATCTGGATTTTTTAAATGTATATTTTAACTTTTGGATATTTTAAATGGATA
Source organism: Amaurobius ferox (assembly GCA_951213105.1). Lineage (NCBI taxonomy): Eukaryota > Metazoa > Arthropoda > Arachnida > Araneae > Amaurobiidae > Amaurobius > Amaurobius ferox. The sequence continues at coordinate 130,777,159 of OX578149.1, read as the reverse complement.
TTTTAATTTTATGGATATTTTAAATGATGGAACAATGAAACAATGGAATGAGGATGATGGAATTAAGCATATGGTCATTTTAAATTGCAAATTAGCGCGCGGGAAGTTAGCGGTAGGCCCGGGTTCGATTCCCGCCACTGCCAAAACTGCCGCCGTGTTTACGCGGAATACGATCACGTTAAATATGTGGGTCCGTAAGTCCTTCCGAGAGGTTGGTGGTAGGGGGAAGGAGGATACGGCCCCTGTGGATGCCTCCCCCACTGGGTTCCCGTCTAAATTGGGTGAATATGTAGAAAGTTATGGAGATTGTCGCGGAGGGCGCGGCAGCCCAGTGGTTAGCGCGCGGGAATTGCACTCAGTAGGCCCGGGTTCGATTCCCGCCACTGCCAAAACTTACGCCACGTTCACGCAGAGTACGATCACGTTAAACATGTGGGTTCGTGAGCCCTTCCGAGAGGTTGGTGGTAGGGGAAGGAGGGTACGGTCTAAATTGGGTGAATAAAAAGAAAGTTATGGAGATTGTCGCGGAGGGCGAAGTAGCCCAGTGGTTAGCGCGCGGGAATTGCACGCGGTAGGCCCGGGTTCGATTTCCGCCACTGACATGGAGTACGATCACGTTAAACATATGGGTCCGTATGTTTTTCCGAGAGGTTGGTGGTAGGGGAAGGAGGGTACGTTCCCTGTGGATGCCTCCCCCACTGGGTTCCGGTCTAAATTGGGTGGCACATCCTGGCCGTCCAACCAGTTATCAGGCCCGGGTTCGATTCCCAAAATTGCCGCCGTGTTCACGCGGAGTACGAGCACGTTAAACATGTGGGTCCGTGAGTCCTTCCGAGAAGTTGGTGGTATTGGAAGGAGGGTACGGTCTAAATTGGATGAATAAAAAGAAAGTTATGGAGATAGTCGCGTAGGGCAAAGTAGCCCAATGGTTAGCACGCGGAAATTGCACTCGGTAGGCCCGGGTTCGATTCCCAAAATTGCCGCCGTGTTTACGCGGAGTACGATCACGTTAAACATGTGGGTCTGTAAGTCCTTCCGAGAGGTTGGTGGTAGGGGAAGAAGGGTACGGTCCCTGTGGATGCTTCTCCCACTTGGTTCCGGTCTAAATTGGGTGAATAAAAAGAAAGTTATGAAGAATATCGCGGAGGGTGAAGTACCCCAGTGGTTAGTGCGCGGGATTTGCACTTGGTAGGCCCGGGTTCGATTCCCAAAATTGCCGAATAAAAATAAAGTTATGGAGATTGTCGCGGATGGCACGGTAGCCCAGTGGTTAGCGCGCGGGAATTTCACTCGGTAGGCCCGGGTTCGATTCCCGCCATTGCCAAAACTGCAGCCGTGTTCACGCGGAGTACGATCACGTTAAACGTGTGGGACTGCAAGTCCTTCCGAGAGGTTTGTGGTAGGGGAAGGAGGGTACGGTCTCTTTGGATGCCTCCCCCATTGGGTTCCGGTCTAAATTGTGTGGCACTTCCTGGCCTTCCAAGCAGTTGCCTTACACCTTTCTGGTAGGTCGCGCCAACGAGTTTGCCACGGTCAGAATTTTCAAGGGTAGCGAACAGGCTGGTCGCCAAAGGCGGCTAGTAAATAATAAAAGGCAATGTCTGTGTGTGTGTGTGTGTGTCTGTCTGTCTGTCTGTCTTATACACTATACGTTTCGCGACCGCGCGTCGGAGAGCTACGAAATTTGGCAATCGGAGACCCGGGGGGGAGGGAAGGGGACACGTGAAAACCGATTTTCAAAATTCTAATTATTTTTTTATTTATTTAATGTTTTATGCGATTTCGACCTTTTTTTGCCTTTTTTGCCCTTTTTTCTCCACGATCCAGACGTCGTAGAAAAAAACAACTCACACCATCGGAAAGAGCAGACAATTACGAGTAAAAATATATCAATTTCAAATCTGAATTTCGATTTCTAATATTTTTTAAAGATTTTAAAACAAAAGTCACTTTTTGCTCAAGAAAACGATTTTTGGTTTTTAAATTCTCGCATCGTGAAAAGTACTCATAATTTCGACTAATAATTTACATTTTCAGAAAGGTCAAACATCTGGCATTCTTACAAGTCCAATCTGGTCCAGAAATAATGAAAATTGCCTTCAGGATGGCAATTTTAAAGACGCCATGATTTTAAATTTGTCGGCTACCGGCTCAGTTTCTCAACGGCATTTTCCACCCATCCGCATTAGTTTCTTCCCCGGCTCCATGGAGACCGCGCTTTCGGTTTTAACTGAATTACGAGCATAAGTGTTGTATACATCGGGCGAAATTATTATATTTATATGATATTTTAAATGGATATTTTTAAATGGATATTTTAAATAATTTAAATGATTGAATTATGGTGGTTTGAATTGTGGTGATGTATTTGAAATTATTATATTTATGGATTGGTGGAACGATATGGTTGATTTTTTTATTTTAAATGGATATTTTAATTTATGGATATTTTAATTTATAGATATTTTAAATGGATATTTTAATTTTATTGCTATTTTAAATGATGGAACGATGGAACGAGGATGGTGGAATTAAGAGCCTAGCATATGGTCGTTATAAATTTAAATTAGCGCGCGAGAATTGCACTCGGTAGGCCTGGGTTCGATTCCCGCCACTGATGCGGAGTACGATCACCTTAAACATATGGGTCGATAATTCCTTCCGAGAGGTTGGTGGCAGGGAAAGGAGGGTACGGTCTCTGTGGATGCCTCCCCCACTGGGTCCTGGTCCAAATTGGGTGAATAAAAAGAAAGTTATGGAGATTGTCGCGGAGGGCGCGGTAGCCCAGTGGTTAGCGTGCGGGAATTTCACTCGGTAGGCCCGGGTTCGATTCCCTCCACTGACAAAACTGCTGCCGTGTTCACGCGGAGTACGATCACGTTAAACATGTGGGTCCGTAAGTCCTTCCGAGAGGTTGGTGGTAGAGGAAGGAGGGTACGCACCCTGTGGATGACTTTCCCACTGGGTTCCGGTCTAAATTGGGTGAATAAAAAGAAGGTTATGGAGATTGTCGCGGAGGGCGCGGTAGCCCAGTGGTTGGCGCGCGGGAATTGCACTCGGTAGGCTAGGGTTCGATTGCCGCCACTGCCAAAACTGCTGCCATTTTCACGCGGAGTACGATCACGTTAAACATGTGGATCCGTAAGTCCTTCCGAGAGCTTGTTGGTAGAGGAAGGAGGGTACGGACCCTGTGGATGCCTCCCCTACTGGGTTCCGGTCTAAATTGGGTGAATAAAAAGAAGGTTATGGAGATTGTCGCGGAGGGCGCGGTAGCCCAGTGGTTAGCGCGCGGGATTTGCACTAGGTAGGTCCGGGTTCGATTCCCGCCACTGCCAAAACTGCCGCCGTGTTCAGACGGAGTACGATCACGTTAAACATGCGGGACCGTAAGTCCTTCCGAGAGGTTGGTGGTAGGGGAAGGAGGGTACGGTCCCTGTGGATGCCTCCCCCACTGAGTTCCTGTCTAAATTGGGTGGCACTTCCTGGTAGGTCGTTCCTTCTGGTAGGTCGCGCCAGCGAGTGTGCCACGGTTAGAATTTGCCACGGTCAGAATTTTCAAGGGTAGCGAACAGGCTGGTCGCCAAAGGCGGCTAGTCTTAAATAATAAAAGGCAATGTCTGTGTGTGTGTCTGTGTGTGTGTCTGTCTTATACACTATACGTTTCGCGACCGAAATTTGGCAATCGGAGACCCGGGGGGGAGGGAAGGGGACACGTGAAAACCGATTTTCAAAATTCTAATTATTTTTTTATTTATTTAATGTTTTATGCGATTTCGACCTTTTTTTGCCCTTTTTGCCCTTTTTTCTCCACGATCCAGACGTCGTAGAAAAAAACAACTCACACCATCGGAAAAAGCAGACAATTACGAGTAAAAATATATCAATTTCAAATCTGAATTTCGATTTCTAATATTTTTTAAAGATTTTAAAACAAAAGTCACTTTTTGCTCAAGAAAACGATTTTTGGTTTTTAAATTCTCGCATCGTGAAAAGTACTCATAATTTCGACTAATAATTTACATTTTTAGAAAGGTCAAGCATCTGGCATTCTTACAAGTCCAATCTGGTCAGGAAATATTCCGTATTGCCCACAGGATCGGGATTTTAAAAGTTTCCGAATTTCAATTTCTCGCCGTTCCGTTCGGCGTGCCGCTTCGTTTCTCCTCCGCTGAAGGCGGGAAGGTGGTGGGTGGGGACATCAAGGTGGAGGTGACGTCACGGTTCTGTATATGCATAGCGATGGGTTGGACAATAAGAAACCGAATTAGTTTTTACTTTCCGTTTCCCGCGCTTCCGATTTTAAATGAAATAAGAGCTTAACATATGCACTGTAGAAATTATTATATTTATATTTTAAATGATGGAACGATATGGATTTTTTAAATGGATATTTTAAATGATGGAACGATGGATATTTTAAATGATGGAACGATGGATATTTTAATTTTATGGATATTTTAAATGATGGAACAATGGAATGAGGATGATGGAATTAAGAGCTTAGAGAGCATATGGTCATTTTAAATTGTAAATTAGCGCGCGGGAAGTTAGCGGTAGGCCCGGGTACGATTCCCGCCACTGCCAAAACTGCCGAAGTGTTCACGCGGAATACGATCACGTTAAACATGTGGGCCCGTAAGTCCTTCCGAGAGGTTGGTGGTAGGGGAAGGAGGGTACGGCCTAAATTGGGTGAATAAAAAGAAAGTTATGGAGATTGTCGCGGAGGGCGAAGTAGCCCAGTGGTTAGCGCGCGGGAATTGCACGCGGTAGGCCCGGGTTCGATTTCCAAAATTGCCGCCGTGTTCACGCGGAGTACGATCACGCGGAATAAACATGTGTGTCTGTAAGTCCTTTCGAGAGGTTGGTGGTTGGGGAAGGAGGGTACGGTCCCCGTGGGTGCCTCTCCCACTGGGTTCCGGTCTAAATTCGGTGAATAAAAAGAAAGTTATGGAAAATGTCGCGGAGGGCGAAGTACACCAGTGGTTAGCGCGCGGGAATTTCACTGGGTAGGCCCGGGTTCGATTCCCGCCACTGCCAAAACTGCAGCCGCGTTCACGCGGAGTACGATCACGTTAAGCATGTGGGATCGTAAGTCCTTCCGAAAGGTTGGTGGTAGGGGAAGGAGGGTACGGTCCCTGTGGATGTCTCCCCCACTGAGTTCCGGTCTAAATTGGGTGGCACTTCCTGGCCGTCCAAACAGTTACCTTACACCTTCTGGTAAGGTCGCGCCAGCGAGTGTGCCACGGTTACAATTTGCCACGGTCAGAATTTTCAAGGGTAGCGAACAGGCTGGTCGCCAAAGGCGGCTAGTAAATAATAAAAGGCAATGTCTGTGTGTGTGTGTGTGTGTGTGTGTGTGTGTCTGTCTGTCTTATACACTATACGTTTCGCGACCGCGCGTCGGAGAGCTACGAAATTTGGCAATCGGACACCCGGGGGGGAGGGAAGGGGACACGTGAAAACCGATTTTCAAAATTCTAATTATTTTTTTATTTATTTAATGTTTTATGCGATTTCGACCGTTTTTTGCCCTTTTTGTACTTTTTTCTCCACGATCGGGACGTCGTAGAAATAAACAAATCACACCATCGGAAAGAGCAGACAATTGCGAGTAAAAATATATACATTTCAAATTTCAATTTCGATTTCTAATATTTTTTAAAGATTTTAAAACAAAAGTCACTTTCGGTTCAAAAAAACCAACTTTTGTTTTTAAATCCTTCCATCGTAAAAACTACTCATAATTTCGACTAATAATTTACATTTTTAGAAAGGCCAAAGATCTGGCATTCTTACAAGTCTAATCTGGTTAAGAAATATTGAAAATTGCCTGCAGGATCGCAATTTTAAAGACGTGATGATTTTATATTTCTTGCCCAATACTCGGCGAAGAACCGATTCTTCCCCGACATTTTTCCCCCCGCAGTAGTTTTTCCCCCGTTTCCATGGAGACCAGGCTTCGGGTTTTAAATGTATTAAGAGCTTAGCATTTGTATTGGATAGATACATCGGGTGAAATTATTATATTTATATGATATTTTAAATGGATATTTTAAATTATTTAAATGATTGAATTATGGTGGATAGAATTCTGGTGATGTATTTGAAATTATTATATTTATGGATTGGTGGAACGATATGGATGATTCATAGAATGATATGGATTTTTTAAATGGATATTTTAATTTATGGTTATTTTAAATGAATATTTGAATTTCTGGATATTTTAAATGGACATTTCAATTTAATGGATATTTTAAGTGATGGAACGATGGATATTTTAATTTTATGGATATTTTAAATACCATATGGTCATTATAAAATTAAAATTAGCGCACGGGAATCGCACTCGGTAGATCCGGGTTCGATTCCCGCCACTGCCTAAACTGCCTCCGTGTTCAGGCGGTGTACGATCACATTAAACATGTGGGTCCGTAAGTCCTTCCGAGAGGTTGTTGGTAGGGGAAGGAGGGTACGGTCCCAGTGGATACCTCTCCCACTGGGTTCCGGTCTAAATTGGGTGAATAAAAAGAAAGTTGTGGAGAATGTCGCGGAGGGCGAAGTAACCCAGTGGTTAGAGCGCGGGATTTGCACTTGGTAGGCCCGGGTTCGATTCCCTCCACTGACAAAACTGCTGCCGTGTTCACGCGGAGTACGATCACGTTAAACATGTGGGTCCGTAAGTCCTTCCGAGACGTTGGTGGTAGAGGAAGGAGGGTACGCACCCTGTGGATGACTTTCCCACTGGGTTCCGGTCTAAATTGGGTGAATAAAAAGAAGGTTATGGAGATTGTCGCGGAGGGCGCGGTAGCCCAGTGGTTGGCGCGCGGGAATTGCACTCGGTAGGCTAGGGTTCGATTGCCGCCACTGCCAAAACTGCTGCCATTTTCACGCGGAGTACGATCACGTTAACACATGTGGATCCGTAAGTCCTTCCGAGAGGTTGTTGGTAGAGGAAGGAGGGTACGGACCCTGTGGATGCCTCCCCTACTGGGTTCCGGTCTAAATTGGGTGAATAAAAAGAAGGTTATGGAGATTATCGCGGAGGGCGCGGTAGCCCAGTGGTTAGCGCGCGGGATTTGCACTAGGTAGGTCCGGGTTCGATTCCCGCCACTGCCAAAACTGCCGCCGTGTTCAGGCGGAGTACGATCACGTTAAACATGCGGGACCGTAAGTCCTTCCGAGAGGTTGGTGGTAGGGGAAGGAGGGTACGGTCCCTGTGGATGCCTCCCCCACTGAGTTCCTGTCTAAATTGGGTGGCACTTCCTGGTAGGTCGTTCCTTCTGGTAGGTCGCGCCAGCGAGTGTGCCACGGTTAGAATTTGCCACGGTCAGAATTTTCAAGGGTAGCGAACAGGCTGGTCGCCAAAGGCGGCTAGTAAATAATAAAAGGCAATGTCTGTGTGTGTGTGTGTGTGTGTGTGTGTGTCTGTCTGTCTTATACACTATACGTTTCGCGACCGCGCGTCGGAGAGCTACGAAATTTGGCAATCGGAGACCCGGGGGGGAGGGAAGGGGACACGTGAAAACCGATTTTCAAAATTCTAATTATTTTTTTATTTATTTAATGTTTTATGCGATTTCGACCTTTTTTTGCCCTTTTTGTACTTTTTTCTCCACGATCGGGACGTCGTAGAAATAAACAAATCACACCATCGGAAAGAGCAGACAATTGCGAGTAAAAATATATACATTTCAAATTTCAATTTCGATTTCTAATATTTTTTAAAGATTTTAAAACAAAAGTCACTTTCGGTTCAAAAAAACCAACTTTTGTTTTTAAATCCTTCCATCGTAAAAACTACTCATAATTTCGACTAATAATTTACATTTTTAGAAAGGCCAAAGATCTGGCATTCTTACAAGTCTAATCTGGTTAAGAAATAATGAAAATTGCCTGCAGGATCGCAATTTTAAAGACGTGATGATTTTATATTTCTTGCCCAATACTCGGCGAAGAACCGATTCTTCCCCGACATTTTCCCCCCCGCAGTAGTTTTCCCCCGTTTCCATGGAGACCAGGCTTCGGGTTTTAAATGTATTAAGAGCTTAGCATATGTATTGGATAGATACATCGGGTGAAATTATTATATTTATATGATATTTTAAATGGATATTTTAAATTATTTAAATGATTGAATTATGGTGGATAGAATTCTGGTGATGTATTTGAAATTATTATATTTATGGATTGGTGGAACGATATGGATGATTCATAGAATGATATGGATTTTTTAAATGGATATTTTAATTTATGGTTATTTTAAATGAATATTTGAATTTCTGGATATTTTAAATGGACATTTCAATTTTATGGATATTTTAAGTGATGGAACGATGGATATTTTAATTTTATGGATATTTTAAATACCATATGGTCATTATAAAATTAAAATTAGCGCACGGGAATCGCACTCGGTAGATCCGGGTTCGATTCCTGCCACTGCCTAAACTGCCTCCGTGTTCAGGCGGTGTACGATCACATTAAACATGTGGGTCCGTAAGTCCTTCCGAGAGGTTGTTGGTAGGGGAAGGAGGGTACGGTCCCAGTGGATAACTCTCCCACTGGGTTCCGGTCTAAATTGGGTGAATAAAAAGAAAGTTGTGGAGAATGTCGCGGAGGGCGAAGTAACCCAGTGGTTAGAGCGCGGGATTTGCACTTGGTAGGCCCGGGTTCGATTCCCAAAATTGCCGCCATGTTCACGTCCGGAAGAACCAAAACAAATTTACATTGGTCTGGAAAAAAAGAAAGTTACGAAGATTGTCGCGAAGGGCGCGGTAGCCAAGTGGTTACGCGCAGAAATTGCACTCGGTAAGCCCGGGTTCGAATCCCCCCACTGGCGAAACTGACGCCGTGTTCAAACGGAGTACGATCACGTTAAACATGTGGGACCGTAAATCCTTCCGAGGGGTTGGTGGTAGGGGAAGGAGGGTACGGTCCCTGTGGATACCTCCCCCACTGAGTTCCGGTCTAAATTGGGTGGTACTTCCTGGCCGTCCAAACAGTTACCTTACACCTTTCTGGTAGGTCGCGCCAGCGAGTTTGCAACGATCAGAATTTGCCACGGTCAGAATTTTTAAGGGTAGCGAACAGGCTGGTACGGTCCCCGTGGGTGCCTCTCCCACTGGGTTCCGGTCTAAATTCGGTGAATAAAAAGAAAGTTATGGAAAATGTCGCGGAGGGCGAAGTACACCAGTGGTTAGCGCGCGGGAATTTCACTGGGTAGGCCCGGGTTCGATTCCCGCCACTGCCAAAACTGCAGCCGCGTTCACGCGGAGTACGATCACGTTAAACATGTGGGATCGTAAGTCCTTCCGAAAGGTTGGTGGTAGGGGAAGGAGGGTACGGTCCCTGTGGATACCTCCCCCACTGAGTTCCGGTCTAAATTGGGTGGTACTTCCTGGCCGTCCAAACAGTTACCTTACACCTTTCTGGTAGGTCGCGCCAGCGAGTTTGCAACGATCAGAATTTGCCACGGTCAGAATTTTTAAGGGTAGCGAACAGGCTGGTACGGTCCCCGTGGGTGCCTCTCCCACTGGGTTCCGGTCTAAATTCGGTGAATAAAAAGAAAGTTATGGAAAATGTCGCGGAGGGCGAAGTACACCAGTGGTTAGCGCGCGGGAATTTCACTGGGTAGGCCCGGGTTCGATTCCCGCCACTGCCAAAACTGCAGCCGCGTTCACGCGGAGTACGATCACGTTAAACATGTGGGATCGTAAGTCCTTCCGAAAGGTTGGTGGTAGGGGAAGGAGGGTACGGTCCCTGTGGATGTCTCCCCCACTGAGTTCCGGTCTAAATTGGGTGGCACTTCCTGGCCGTCCAAACAGTTACCTTACACCTTCTGGTAAGGTCGCGCCAGCGAGTGTGCCACGGTTACAATTTGCCACGGTCAGAATTTTCAAGGGTAGCGAACAGGCTGGTCGCCAAAGGCGGCTAGTCTATATAATAAAAGGCAATGTCTGTGTGTCTGTGTGTCTGCCTTATACACTATATGTTTCGCGACCGCGCGTCGGAGAGTTACGAAATTTGGCAATCGGAGACCCTGGGGGGTGGGAAGGGGACACGTGAAAACCGATTTTCAAAATTCTAATTATTTTTTTATTTATTTAATGTTTTATGCGATTTCGACCTTTTTTTGATCTTTTTGCCCTTTTTTCTCCTCGATCCAAACATCGTAGAAAAAAACAAATCACACCATCGGAAAGAGCAGAGAATTTCGAGTAAAAATATATCAATTTCAAATCTCAGAGATAAATTCTAATATTTTTTTATGATTTTAAAGCAAAAGTCACTTTTGACTCAAAAAAACGATTTTTGGTTTTTAAATTCTCGCATAGTAAAAAGTACTCATAATTTCGACTAATAATTTACATTTTTAGAAAGCTGAAATATCTGGCATTCTTACAAGTCTAATCTGGTCCAGAAATAATGAAAATTGCCTTCAGGATCGCAATTTTAAAGACGTCATGATTTTAAATTTCTCGGCGTTCCGTTCGTTTCTCCCCCGCTGAAGCAGGGAAGGTGGTGGGTGGGGACGTCAAGGTGGAGGTGACGTCACGGTTCTGAATAGAGCGCCTTTGCTCTATATAAATTATTATATTTATATTTTAAATGATGGGACGATCTGGATTTTTTAAATGTATATTTTAACTTTTGGATATTTTAAATGGATATTTTAATTTTATGGATATTTTAAATGATGGAACAATGAAACAATGGAATGAGGATGATGGAATTAAGCATATGGTCATTTTAAATTGCAAATTAGCGCGCGGGAAGTTAGCGGTAGGCCCGGGTTCGATTCCCGCCACTGCCAAAACTGCCGCCGTGTTTACGTGGAATACGATCACGTTAAATATGTGGGTCCGTAAGTCCTTCCGAGAGGTTGGTGGTAGGGGAAGGAGGATACGGCCCCTGTGGATGCCTCCCCCACTGGGTTCCCGTCTAAATTGGGTGAATATGTAGAAAGTTATGGAGATTGTCGCGGAGGGCGCGGCAGCCCAGTGGTTAGCGCGCGGGAATTGCACTCAGTAGGCCCGGGTTCGATTCCCGCCACTGCCAAAACTTACGCCACGTTCACGCAGAGTACGATCACGTTAAACATGTGGGTTCGTGAGTCCTTCCGAGAGGTTGGTGGTAGGGGAAGGAGGGTACGGTCTAAATTGGGTGAATAAAAAGAAAGTTATGGAGATTGTCGCGGAGGGCGAAGTAGCCCAGTGGTTAGCGCGCGGGAATTGCACGCGGTAGGCCCGGGTTCGATTTCCGCCACTGACATGGAGTACGATCACGTTAAACATATGGGTCCGTATGTTTTTCCGAGAGGTTGGTGGTAGGGGAAGGAGGGTACGTTCCCTGTGGATGCCTCCCCCACTGGGTTCCGGTCTAAATTGGGTGGCACATCCTGGCCGTCCAACCAGTTACCAGGCCCGGGTTCGATTCCCAAAATTGCCGCCGTGTTTACGCGGAGTACGAGCACGTTAAACATGTGGGTCTGTAAGTCCTTCCGAGAGGTTGGTGGTAGGGGAAGAAGGGTACGGTCCCTGTGGATGCTTCTCCCACTTGGTTCCTGTCTAAATTGGGTGAATAAAAAATAAGTTATGAAGAATATCGCGGAGGGTGAAGTACCCCAGTGGTTAGTGCGCGGGATTTGCACTTGGTAGGCCCGGGTTCGATTCCCAAAATTGCCGAATAAAAATAAAGTTATGGAGATTGTCGCGGATGGCACGGTAGCCCAGTGGTCAGCGCGCGGGAATTTCACTCGGTAGGCCCGGGTTCGATTCCCGCCATTGCCAAAACTGCAGCCGTGTTCACGCGGAGTACGATCACGTTAAACGTGTGGGACTGCAAGTCCTTCCGAGAGGTTTGTGGTAGGGGAAGGAGGGTACGGTCTCTTTGGATGCCTCCCCCATTGGGTTCCGGTCTAAATTGTGTGGCACTTCCTGGCCTTCCAAGCAGTTACCTTACACCTTTCTGGTAGGTCGCGCCAACGAGTTTGCCACGGTCAGAATTTTCAAGGGTAGCGAACAGGCTGGTCGCCAAAGGCGGCTAGTTTAAAATATAAATATAATAATTTATATAGAGCAAAGGCGCTCTATTCAGAACCGTGACGTCACCTCCACCTTGACGTCCCCACCCACCACCTTCCCTGCTTCAGCGGGGGAGAAACGAAGCGTCACGCCGAGCGGAACGGCGAGAAATTTAAAATCATGACGTCTTTAAAATTGCGATCCTGAAGGCAATTTTCATTATTTCTGGACCAGATTAGACTTGTAAGAATGCCAGATGTTTGACCTTTCTGAAAATGTAAATTATTAGTCGAAATTATGAGTACTTTTCACGATGCGAGAATTTAAAAACCAAAAATCGTTTTCTTGAGCAAAAAGTGACTTTTGTTTTAAAATCTTTAAAAAATATTAGAAATCGAAATTCTGATTTGAAATTGATATATTTTTACTCGAAATTCTCTGCTCTTTCTGATGGTGTAATTTGTTTTTTTCTACGATGTCTGGATCGTGGAGAAAAAAGGGCAAAAAGGGCAAAAAACGGTCGAAATCGCATAAAACATTAAATAAATAAAAAAATAATTAAAATTTTAAAAATCGGTTTTCACGTGTCCCCTTCCCTCCCCCCCGGGTCTCCGATTGCCAAATTTCGTAGCTCTCCGACGCGCGGTCGCGAAACGTATAGTGTATAAGACAGACACACAGACATTGCCTTTTATTATATAGATACCAATATTTTTTTTAAATCGTTGGTTTTTAAATGTGAGTTTCATTTAAATTTGTTATCAAATTTATACATTTTTTGAATATAAATTTTTTGAAAATTCTTAATAGAAATTTGAATGAATTTTTTTTACAAAAAAAAAAAAAATAAATAAAACACACACACACACACACACATATATATATATATAGGATAAATGTATTTAAATTTTATTCCCGTTTTTCCATGCTATATTAAAAAAAAATTGAAAGAAACTAGAACGAAATGAAAATTAATATAATACATTATTTTTTATTTTCTATGGAATTTAAAAAATTAATTTTAAAAAAGTAATTTTATTTTTATCTTTTCAGATTTTGTTTTCAAGACTCAGCTTGCATATTTGTTCATTTAATGATAGGAGGTCCCAAAATATTTTTATCCGGGTAAGTTCAAATTATTAATTTCGCTCATGACGTTCTAGAATGACATAAATTAGAAGTTGCCGATATATAAATAAGAGATTCCGATGGCGTCTTCATGACAGCTTGAGCGGAGGATTATTGTTACATTGTTATTCGCAGGGAAATGTAACATTACGGAATTTAATGCTACTTAGTAATGGTACTTGGAATAATACAAGATGCTACTTAAGAAGCTACTTAGAAAGATGGTCCCTGGATTTTCAAGCAATAAGTATAAGGTTCTCGATTGACCATCTGGAACAGAAATGTGCAAACGCCCCGGACACTTCACCTTTTTACTGCTCTCTCTCTCGTACTCTCCCGTGCCTGACTAACAGGCCGAGTTTTATTAAGTTAGGAGTTAAAGCCAATACTTAACGGGACTCAGTTACGATTGCTAATTTAATATTGTTTTATTTTATTGAAAGCTATTGAGGGATTTAATGAATGTGTTTTGTGTACAATGAAATTAATTGAAACTTGTTGGCGAATATTTGTAAGGGAACTTAGAGAATACTATGAGAATGATTTTTGAGAAGTAGTAATATAAAGAGTACAAGATATGTTAAATCCTAAGATAGAGATGTCAATTGGTATTGTGTCTTTTTAGATGTTAATTCGTATTTTTAGTATTTTTGATCTTGTAAATAAATTGTTATTGTTTTATAATTATTCGGTGTCCTCATTATTCAATTATTTTAGCACAGTTTATTTTCAGGTTATGATTTTCTCGATACGACCAATATCGAATCTGCTGATATTGGAGAATAATAATAATAATAATTTTGCCTCCTGACTGGGCGTGTGGTAAAAACCCAAACAACAATTATGTTGAGAAATAATTATGTTTGTTATATTAGAATCTATTAAATTCGAAATAAAGTTCTCGATGCAAGACCACGTTTCAAGTATCCCTGAAATTGAGTTCAACATTTTTGGCGTAATGGTATCTGTGGGTGCGATATCTCACAAACGATTCAAACATTTGGCGCGAACATTACAATCAGTAACTATTGGGACCCTACTGATTTTAAATGCAATTAAATGTTCGACCCCGGAACTTTAATAATGATGCATTAATAATCATTCCAAATATAATTTTTCATTAAAAAACGAATAACACACATTTTAGAAGGCTAGCATGACTCGAGATATTGCACGATTTTCGAGTAAATTAAAAAAAAATGAATATATAACCAAAAACTTCAACATTGTTAAATAAATAATCATTTCATATTTTAATTTTTCACTGGAAAACGAATGATAAAAACTTTAGAACGTGAACACGAACCACTCTCGAGATATTACATGTGCTCAAAAAAATTTCATATATTTGAAAAAGTAGTAGGTATCGTCCAATATGTTCACTTTCCATATGCAATATTATGCAACATCATTCTCATGAATCTAGATCGTTCCATTCACGAGAGAAGAGTCTTTTTGTAATAGTTTTTGCACGTTGACGTGGCGATTTTGCACATGAGCATGAATGAATAAATCTTTCTGTTTGGATTAATTAGTTGCCAAAAGCGCTCAGTTTAAGTTTGCGTGGTAATAAATCAATCCTAGAAGCACTGTGATATGACTTTTTTACAACCTTATTTTGCTGTGAAAGAAATAAAGTCATTGCATTAATGCAGGTAAAGTCATGCGCTGCCCACATCTGATTTTGTTTTCCAACGTTTCAGAAAAGGAATTGATGTAAACTATTTCCTTCACCAATTTTGCTAATTTTTAAGTCTTCATGCGAATACGCAATCGTTGGAATTCCCGCGGAGGGAGAGGAGGATGTGATTTCAGAATCAACGTGAAAAAATCGCGTGCTCCATTTTCATCCAATTCGCTTCCTTCTTGCAGGCAGAGCGTTTAGGTAAGGTAATCCTTGTGATGCAAGGTTTGAAGAAAAGGAATGTGATTTGTTCACTTTCCTTCTTTTTTTTCTTCATATTTTGAAACTTTTATCTTTGAATGCACTTCGAAAGAAAATATGTTAATGTGCCCAACAAAACTTTGAGGGGTTTTGCTACAAACTAGCAGATTTTGATTTTGTGTCAGAGCGATCTCGTGTTTTACTAAGACGATCTCGTGTTTTTGCAAGGTCTGATACTATTATTTGTATCTTTAATATCCTTGTTAGGTCGAGCCAACGGCCCTACCGTGCTGAAAACACCGGTTCTCGTTAGATCACCGAAGTCAAGCAGCATCGGGCGCGGTTAGTACTTGGGTGACCGCCTGGGAACACCGCGTGCTGTTGGCAGATTTCGGGTGTGGTAGCCCGGTGGTTTGCGCGCTGAATTTGCACGCTGCCACAACTGCCGCCGTGTTCATGCGGAGTACAATCACGTTAAACATGTGGGTCCGTAAGTTCTTCCGAGAGGTTGGTGGTAGGGGAAGGAGGGTACGATCCTTGTGGATGTCTCCCCCACTGGGTTCCGGTCCAAATTGGGTAGCACTTCGCGGCCGTCCAAACAGTTACCTTGCACCTTTCTGGTAGGTCGGACGGTATGGGTCTCAACAACAACAACAACCCTTGTTAGGTCAATATTGGAATATTGAGCAATGATCTGGTACCCTGTTTACGGTCTGCATTCTCAAAGAATAGAAATTGTGCAAAATAAACTTTTACGTACTATGGATTACAGATTGTCTGGCTATTGTCCTTATGATATGCATATGAGTGAACTCAGACGGAAATATAGTTTAATGTCTCTTAAAAAAAAAGAAAATGGTCCTGCTTTTTGTTTTATTATAAAGTTTTAAATAATACTATTGATCTACATACATCTTACTTTCTTGTCTGGAATTTCATATACTTGTTAATAATACAAGGAAAAAAAAACTTTGTTTCACAATACTACTGTTAAACACAACTACTTTAAATGCTACTCTAACTACAAATTTGTTGATCTATATAATACCAATTGTACTGATATTGATATATTTAATTTGACTCCTGTCTGTTTTAAAAAAGCCTGTTTGAATGCGCTTGACATGTATACGACTTAGTATTCTTGTATCTTATATTCTGTTCTTTTTATTTTTGTGTGGATACTGTAACTGGATTTCATCTGTAGTTGCCACGTAAATTGAATAAAATAAAATAAATAAGATAAAATATCTAGGTATTTGCGTGACTCAACAGGAAGCGAGGGAGCTTTTAGTGAAAATACTTTTCGTGGAATTATAAATTAATTGGAGTGTGGCTGAACTCGACTGTCTTCAAAATCTTTCGATTGATACCAAACTTGACAATGTATCCCCCCCCCGGGGATACCCCCCAAGGGGGTTAATGACGTCACAAACAAAAAAAATTTTATCGCGAAAATTTTTCCTAATAATGATTGAAATTATTAACTCTCGTCGTCATTGAGCCACCAATAAACTCTTTTATGTATGATTATGTTAAATTTTGTTCTCTGCTACCATGTTAAGAAAATATAAAATTTCGAATAAATTTCGAAGTTTTCGCTCGAATTAAAAAGAAAAAAAATTCTATCTGGTTTTAGATTTTTTGATAACAAAGCCAGATATAAAGTTTCATGAAAATCGATTAATATTTCTGGCTTCTATAGTGTACACAAGGAATTGACCAAAGACACCAGACAGATGGACGGAGATCACTCCAGAAATAGTCAAAACATGTTCAGAAGATCTTAAAATATATATTGGTATCAAAATCTCAAAATCCAAAATTTTCGGGAGATCAATACTTTCTCAATAGTACGTAATAATATAATAATTCTGAAACTTGAATGTTTCCTATACGCAGTACGTTAGAAATTGTTATTATTAAAGAAGCAGTGCAATGGCTTCGACATTATGGTCGAAAAAGTTTTGCCATATCATTCTTTTAACTTAAAAAATCTGATGTGGACAGTACATTTCCGGATTTTTAAAACGGCTAAATGTCTTATGTTTGCAGACGATTTGAAGCTTTATATGAAAATCAACTCATTAACTGATTGTGAACTGATGCAGAGAAGATGAACTGTATAACTGGTCTGTTCTAAATAAACTCCATTTAAATATTTCTAAATGCTATGTTATGAGCATTGCTAGGATCCATAATATTCTTAATTACAATTATATATTAAATAATTCATCTCTATCTCAATGTACTCATATTATTGATTTAGGCGTCACTTTCGATGATACTTTTAACTTTCAGAGACATATCGATAATATTATTGAAAGAGCCTACCAAAGACTTGGTTTCACCTTAAGACGATCTCGTGTTTTTGCCATTTCTGATACGATTATTTGTATTTATAATACCCTTGTTAAACCAATTTTGGAATATTGTGCAATGATTTGGGACCCTGTTTACAATCTGCATTCTCAACGGATAGAAATCGTGCAAAATAAACTATTACGTACTATTGATTACAGATTGACTGCCTATTATCCTTATGATATGCATACAAGGGAACTCAGACAGAAATATAGTTTAATGTCTCTTAAAAAAAGAAGAAGCTGGTCCTGCCTATTGTTTTATTATAAGGTTTTAAATAATACTATTGACTGCCCTATTTTACTTTCTTGTCTGGAATTTCACATACCTGTCAATAATACCAGGAAAAAAACTCTTTTTCACAATACTACTGTTAAACACAACTACATTAAATGCTATTCTATCTATAAATTTGTTGATCTATATAATACCTATTGTGCTGGTATTGATATATTTAACTTGACTCCTGCCTGTTTTATATATTTAAAAAAGCCTGTTTCAATGCGCTAGACATGTTTACTACTTAGTATTCTTGTATCCTATGTTCTGTACTTTTTAATTTCTTGTGTGGCTACTGTAACTGGATTTCATCTGTAATTGCCACGTAAATTGAATAAAAATAAAAATAAAGATAAAATACATGGCTTTTCGTATACAGGGTGTCCTAAAAAGATTGAAACGCACTTTAATTCTTTACCTGTTGGAGATAAGTGGGCAATGTAAATTGCAAAAATGTAGAAAGTAAGGTAGGAAATAAGACTACGTTAATGAAATAGTCTTCCCATTCATTTTCAAAAAATTACACTTTTTAAATTTTTATACGACCCCCCCCCCCCCCCTTAGACAAATTGGGTCAATCAGAAAAAAAAATTTTAATGCAAAAAAATCATTATAAAACCCGCATATCTGTATCTTTAAAATTGAGTGAGTTATATTTAATTGAAAATTGAACATTGTGAATGGGGACCCTATATAAAATTACAAATGTAAATTTGTGACCTATCACAAAAAAGATAAAATTGGATGATAATTTTAATTATGTGCCCCAACTGCGTTAGTGAATACCACTGCTTTATATGATCTGTGGCTGTGTAATGTTTTATTTAGATACATTTATGATAAAATATTTTGACACATATTAACGTATTTTTGATCTAAACGATTTCCATCGTCAATTTGTTTATGATCCCTATTTTCACTGATGAAACACCGTTTCACATAGTACAGAAAAGTGACACAAGTCACATTTTTTCCTTTATTGGTCACGAAAACATTATTTAGCTAAAAATAGCCAACCACAGATGGATTAATATATCGTCAAAATTACGAAAAATGACTCTAAATGAACGAAAATGACCCCAAATTTATAAACCAATTATTAAAACATTTTAGTATATGGACTATATTGCTTATTGCGGATTCTATCTACATCGATAATTGTCACAATGTCGCAATGTTATAACAATGTTATAACATAATTCAGTTGATTTTAAAGATACAGATATGCGTTTCTTTTTAATGATCTTGTTGCATTAAAAATAAAAGTTTTCTGATTGACGAAATTTGTCTAAGGGGGTCGTATAAAAATTTAAAAAGTGTAACTTTTTTAAAATGAATGGGAGGACTATTTCATTAACGTAGTCTTATTTCCTACCTTATTTTCAACATTTTTGAAATTTACATTGCCCACTTATCTCAACATGTAAAGAATTAAAGCGCGTTTCAATCTTTTTAGGACACCCTGTATAATGCAATGAATTCACTGCTTTCAAATGAAAAAATGATGCATAAGAACCACGGTACAATGTTTCAACATTGAATTCCACATCTAAGTTAACTTTGAATTGTACATCCCATTTAACTTTTATTTTACCCAACTCAAAATTAACAATTATCAATATCGATAGAATCCGCAATAAGTAATATAGTCCATATAATAAAATGTTTTAAGAATTGATTCATAAATTTGGGGGTCATTTTCGTTCATTTAGAGTCATTTTTTGTAATTTTGACGATATATTAATCCATCTGGGGTTGGCTACTTTTCGCTAAATTAGTCACTAAATTCGCAAAATGTATTGCCAAGTATAACAGATAAACCAAAATATTTCGTATATATAAATGGCAATTGACCAATTGTTGGGCGTCAAAATACAAAGCTGTTGCCCGAAATATCTTCTCTCAGGAATGGAATGAACATATTCCACGAGAATGATGTTAAAAAATTTGTCGCATAATATTACATATGAAAAGTGAGCATATTTCACAATAGTTATTACTTTTTAATTTTATGTAATTTTTTTTATAAATTTATGTGAAAAGCATGCAATATCTCAACGGTTCATGCCAGAGTTCCTAACTTTATGTCATTCATTTTCTAATGAAAAATTACATAAGACATGATCTTTTTTGTAACGATACATTAAGATTTTAATTTTTTAATGTTTTTTTTAAAAATTTCATTCGAAAATTTGGGAGTCTTTCTGATTGACTTCAAAATTAATAGCGTTTCAGTATTCACTTATTGTAATATTTGTTAAAATATTATATTTTAACAAATTATTCACTTATATATATTCACTTATTGTATAAATTATTGTATAAATTGTATAATTCACTTATATTGTATTGTATATATTGTATATATTGTATATATATTGTATATATATTGTATATGTGTTGCATATATTGTATATATTGTATATATATTGTATATATATTGTATATGTGTTGCATATATTGTATATATTGTATATATATTGTATATATATTTTATATATATTGTTTATATTGTATATATTGTATATATGTTGTATATGTTGTATATATTGTATATATTGTATATATTGTATTGTATTATATTATATAATTCACTTATTGTATAAATTGGACAATTATTCACTTATTGTAATATTTGTCCAAATTTCGTTCAAATCGCCGGTGAGATATCGCATTCACAGACTAACGTACGCGCGCGCACACACACACACACACACACACACACGCACACACGCACACACACACACACACACACACCACCTCAAAAATGCTCGATTCGAGTTCAGGGACGCTTGAAACGTATTCTTCGGTTGAAATCACAATACTTTTTCTATGCATTATACTATATATAGGGAAAGTAATAAAGGCCGACTTATGGGTAAGATGATTGAACGGAATAAAATTGTTTAAAATGAAATAAAATGTCATAAAAATTATATATCCAAATCTTATTTAAAATAAGAATTCAGTACTAAAATCCGAAACATAAAAATATAATCAATCTTATTTATCAAACAATATGCAAACATATAATGCTGTAAAAGAAACATAATCAATTTAGATAAGCCTAAAAAACATATAGAATCCATATATTCTATCAAATTTAATTTAATTACATTTTAATATGACCTGCAATATAAAACTAACATATTAGTAAAAATCTGATGTGGGCAGCACATGACTTTCCTTATATAATGCAATTAATTTGCTACTTTTACAGTAAAAAACATAGGTTATTCTTATAGTAGATACTTATATTCTTTCCAAGATATTGAATTTTCGTCAATTAGTCATTGATTTAGCGTCATTTTTATCCATTTGGTGAGATTTTCGTTAATTTGGCAACATTTGAAAAGTCGCCAAGTTGGAGACATTCCGTCAAATTTGTCATCAAAATTTCACCAACCGTTATGGACAGAGAAATAAGTTATTCTTATAACAGATAAATAACTATTGGCGTTCAAATACAAAAGTATTACTCAAAGTATATTTTCTCATGAATGGAACGAGTTAGATCCACGAGAATGATGTCACCAAATTTATCGCATGATATTACATATGAAAAGTGAACATGTTTCTCAAAAGTTAATTTTTTTTTTTATTTATGGGATTTTTTGATAAATTTATTTGAAAATGTGCAATATCTGGAGAACGGTCCATGCTAGTGTTCTAAAGTTTATGTCAATCGTTCTCTAAGGAAAAATTACATAAGAAATATCGATTTGCGTAACTTTATTAAATGTTTTGATATTTTGATGATTTTTTCAAAATCTCAACCGAAAATTTAGGGGGGTTCTGAACATTCGATTGTGTTAAAAAACAATAGGCATCCAGTATTCATGGATTGCAATTTTTGCACCAAATTTCATTCCAATCGCTCCCTTCGTTCGCGAGATATCGTCTCCACAGATTCACTGACACACACACACACATACTTTCACACACACACACACACGCACACACAGACATCACCTCAAAAATGTTCGATTCGTGATCAGAGATGCTTGAAACGTGCTCTGCCGTCGAAAACTCGAATTCGAATTTTCGACCTCGTCACAATACTTTACATTATACTATGTATATAAGGAAAGTAATATAGTTCAAATGCTAGAAGCATTAAAATAGTATATATACACATTACTATTTCGTAAAACCTTACTTTAACATGAAAACTTGTAAAAATTGGCATCTGTGAACTAAATCTATATAAAACATATGTACTATACATAGCGTGTAAATAATCTAGTGATATGAAAAATATGTTCTTCAAAACACGAAAATAATGAAACTATATTATTTTATTAATTTAAATATGTTACTTTTAGTATAGCTAAATTATATCACAAGTCTATAAAAGTTTGTACAATTTAATAAAAGTGTAAAATATCTCTAAATTATGACTTTAAATAGCATAGAATACAGTATGTGAAACCAGTGAAAGTATTGTTTACCCGGAGAATTTTCGACTTCGGGATTTTGATGCCAATATATGTTTTAGGATCTCCTGAACACGTTTTGACTATTTTAAACTGCCCGTCCGTGGTCGAAATTTATTTGAAACTTCGAAATTTATTTGAAATATATATTTTTACTTTCCCTGCAATACATGGGAATGTATAGGGAAAGTATTGGAATCATGCCGAAAATCACAACTTGAGTTTTTGACGGATCTACACGTTTCGAGACCTTTAGAATACAAAAAAACTATTTTTAGCTTGACGGCTGTGTGCGTGTCTGTGTGTCTGGCTGTGTGTGTTAGCTGTGTGTGTGTCAGTGTGTCTGGCTGTGTGTGTCTGTGTGTGTCTGTGTGTGTGTTTGTGTGTCTGTAAAATGTATTTATCCACTCTAACTAAAAATCTAATGGACCGAATTTCATAAAATTTGGTATGTGAGTCACTTGGGTTACACCCTGGTGCTGATTAGTTTTTGGTGGGATTCGTAAAAACAGAATCCGCCTTTTTTTGCGAAATGGCCCGTAAAAATTTCATGTATCCACTTCAGATAAAATACTAATTGACCAAATTTCACAAAATTTGGTAGATAAGTTACTTGTAGGACGATCTGGTGCTGAGTAGATTTTGGTACGATTCGGAAAAGGACAACCTGCCCTTTTTACGAAATGTCCCGCAAAAATCGCCAAAAATCTAAAATAAAAAACTACGTATGCTCAAATATATCCATTATATACTTGTTTTATACGTAATGTTTAACGAAGAAAAGAATAAGACCAACTCCATTACTAGCCGCTCTCGAGATATTTTAGTTTATTCGTATTTTCTCTATGCCACCTTTGAAAATAAGTTCAGTTACGAAATGAGAACGAAAATTGAATTAAAAGTGAATTAATTATTAGTAAATGTAGTCTTGTGTCTTTTACTCGTAGAAAAGTGCCTATTTTATTTTCTTATGGTATTGGCAACTCTGTTTTGGCTAGAAAGTTCTCCATTACTGATCTTGGAGTTATTTTTACGTCTGATTTTTCCTTTTCTCCTCATATTTTTAATATATGTGCTAAATACTATAGAAAACTGGGTTACATTAAGAGAATTACTCAGGATTTTGCAAATGAGGTTACCATTATAGTTCTTTTCAATGCCTTGGTCAGGTCTGGGGTTGAATATACATCTGTGGTTTGGAGGCCTTTTCATGCCGTTCACACAAACAGGATCGAGATCATTCAAAATAATTTCTTGAGGTATCTTTATTATAGGAAAACTCGCATTCGTTGTTAGGCCTTATCCGCTACTTTTCTACGTGATTTGCTTGGTTTAAAAAGCTTACAGAGCAAGCAGAAGGGATTACATTCTGTTTTCATTCTTCAGGAATCTGTTTGGTGGCCGAGTTGACTATTCCCCTGTTTTGGGGGGGATTGAGTTTCGTGTTCCTCAGTATACTACAAGAAGCATTAACTTATTTGCTGTAAAGAATTTTAATTCAAATTTTGGCTGTAATTGTGCAATTACTAGTTTTTCTAAATTATACAACAATTTCCCTGATAATCTGGATATTTTTTATTCATCGGAGATGGATTTTGAAAAGCATTTGTTGTAAACATCCTGTATTTTATTGTATGTATTCATGCGAATCTGTTTATGAAGATCATTGGTTGTTGAAGGTTTGCTTTTCTTTTTAATGTATTTAACTTTTTAATGTATTTTAACTTTTTAATGTATTTTACGGTATTTTAATCTGTATTTGATTTAATGTATTTTTTTCCCTGCACGCTGTAACTGGGACTACGTCCTGCAGCTTGCAGTCTTTTTCAAATAAATAAAAAAGTAAAATAAATTTAAATAAAATAAAGAGAACGTGGATATAAGTCTGCAGGAAAAGTCATGTGCTGCCCACACCAGATTTTTAACATGGCAACATAGGGCAAAATTTGATACAATTATGCATAAAAAATGTTATTTATGGCTCAATGATCACGAAACTTAATAGTTGCAATAATTGTATTGAAAAGTATTCACGACACAATTTTCTGTTCGTGACGTCATTAGCCTCTCCTGAAGGAGTACATTGTCAAACTCAATATCAGTCTAAACAATTTTTCAAACTCTTTAAAATGAAGGCTAATATGCTATAAATCTGAAAATTTGGACCCACATTGCGGATTTTTCAAAATTTTTCTTGCAGAAAAAAAATCTGATGTCGGCAGCACAAGACTTTCCCTGCAGACTCAAATTCATTTATTCATTATTTCTTTAATAATTCATTGCATTGAGTTTAATTACACAAAATAACACTACATTTGCATTTTTAATTCAATTTTTGTTTTCATTTGGTAATTGGACATTTTTCCAAAGTCGGAGTAACAAAAATGCAAGAAATCTCAAATATCAAGACAACGGTTAGTCATAGAGTAATGGAGTTGGTATTATTCTTTTCATCTTTTCATTTTTAAACATTGCTTATAACACAAGCATTTAATTGATATATTTGAGCATAAGTAGTCTTTTATTATAAATTTTGAAGATTTTTGCGGGCCACTTCTTGGATGTTTATTTCTGAATCGTACCAAAATCTTATCAGAACCAGAGTATCCCACAAGTAACATATCTACCAAACTTTGTGAAATTTGGTCATTAGTATTTTAGCTAGAAATAATAAATGAGATTTTTGCGAGGCATTTTGTAAAGGAAAGGCGGGTTCTGTTTTTCTGAATCGTACCCAAAACTAATCAGCACCAAGGTCACACCCAAGTGACTTACGTACCAAATTTTATGAAATTCGATCCATTAGTTTCTGAGTTAGAGTGGATACATACATTGCACAGACAGACATACAGACACAAACTCACAGACCTCATGCTAAAAATAGATTTTTCGTATTCTAGAGGTAGGTCTCAAAACTTGTAGATGAGTCGAAAACTCGAGTTGCGATTTTCGGCATGATTTCAATAAATTTTCCTATACATTGCCATGTAAAAAGTAATTTCCTATACATTGCCATGTAAAAGTAGCCAGAAAAAGTAAAAAACTGACATGGACAGCACATGACTTTCCCTGCATTACGGACTCAAATTCATTTTTTTTTATTTCTGTAATAAATAATTCATTAAATTGAGTTTAATTGCACAAAATAATACGAAACTTGCATTTTGAATTCAATTTCTGTTTTTATTTGGTAATTGGACATTTGTCTAAGGACGGCATAACAAAATATCTAATGTGGGCAGCACATGACTTTCCCTGCAGACTTAAATTCATATTTTCTTTATTTCTTTAATAATTCATTAGACTGAGATTAATTGCACAAATAACACTAAATTTGCAATTTTACTTCAGTTTTTATTTTAATTTGATAATTGGAGATTTTTCCGATAGCGGCGTAACAAAAATGCAAGAAATCTCAAATATCTTGAGAACGGTTTGTCCTAAAGTGTAATGGAATGTGTTATATTCTTTTTCTCGTCAAAAATTGCGTATAAAACAAGAATTTAATTGATACATTTCAGCATACGTAGTCTTTTTTTTTTCTTTAAGATTTTTGCGATTTTTGCGGGACATTTTTTAAAAAAAGGCAGGTTGTTATTAAACGAATCGTACCAAAATCCAATCAGCAGCAGAGTGTCCCACAGTAACTCATCTAACAAATATTGTGAAATTTGGTCAATTAGCAGTTTAACTAGGGTGGATACATGAAATTTTTGCGGACCATTTCGTAAAAAAGGCGGGTTCTTCTTTTCCGAATCATACCAAATTCTAATCAGCACCAGAGTATCGAACAAGTAATTTATGTACCAAATTTTGTGAAATTTGGTAAATTAGTGTTTTAGCTAGAACGGATAAATGAAATTTTTACTGGCCATTTCGCAAAAAAAGGCGGGTTCTGATTTTACGAATCGTAACAAAAACTAATTAGCACTAGGGTCACATCCAAGTGACTTATCTACCAAATTTTATGCAATTCAGTCCATTAGTTTTTGAGTTAGAGTGCATACATACATGAGTTAGAGTGGACAGACACACAGACACACACATAGACGTCACGCTAAAAATAGTTTTTTCGTATTTCAGAGGTCTCGAAACGTGTAGATCCGTCGAAAACTCGAGTTGCGATTTTCGACATGATTCCAATACTTTCCCTATACATTACCATGTATTGCAGGGAAAGTAAAAATCTGATGTGGGCAGCACATGACTTTCCCTGCAGACTCAAATTCATATTTCCTTTATTTCTTTAATAATTCGTTAGATTGTGTTTAATTGCACCAAATAACACAAAATTTGCATTTTTAATTCAATTTTTGTTTTTATTTGGTAATTGGACATTTTTCCGATAGCGACGTAACAAAAATACAAGAAATCTCAAATATCTTGAGAACGGTTAGTCCTAAAACACAATGGAGTGTGTTATATTCTTTTCCTCGTCAAAAATTGCGTATAAAACAATAATTTAATTGATACATTTGAAGATAAGTAGTCATTTTTTTTATTAGATTTTGGCGATTTTTGAGGGGCCATTTTGTAAAAAAAAGGCAAGTTGTTCTTTTACGAAATGCACCAAAATCTAATCAGCACTAGAGTCCCCCACTAGTAACTTATCTATCAAATGTTGTGAAATTTGGTCAATTAGTATTTTAGTTAGGGTGGATACAGGACATTTTTGCGGGTCATTTCGTAAAAAAAGGCATGTTCTTCTTTTCCGAATCGTACCAAAATCTAAACAACACAAGAGTTTCCCACAAGTAACTTATGTACTAAATTTTGTGAAATTTGGTCTATTAGTATTTTATCTAGGGTGGATACATTAAATTTTTGCGGGTCATTTCGTAAAATAAAGCAGGTTGTTCTTTTCGAATCATACCAAAATCTGATCAGCACCAGAGTATCCTACAAGTAACTTATTTACCAAATTTTGTGAAATTTGGTCAATTAGTATTTTAGCTAGAGTGGATACATGAAATTTTTACGGACCTTTCCGCAAAAAAAGGCGGGTTCTGCTTTTACGAATTCTACCAAAAACTAATCAACACCAGGGTCTCACTCAAGTGATTTACCCACCAAATTTTATGAAATTCGGTCCAGTAGTTTTTTAGTTAGAGTGGATACATACATTGCACAGACAAACAGACAGACAGACAGACACACAGACAGACCCGCAGACACACACACAGACGTCACGCTAAAAATGGTTTTTTCGTATTCTAGACGTCTCGAAACGCGCAGATCCGTCGAAAACTCGAGTTGTGACTTTCGGCATGATTTCAATACTTTCCTTATACATTACCATGTTTTGCAGGGAAAGTAAAAATATCATTATTTCATTGTATTTTCATTAAAACATCTATCAAACCATCCTCTGAGTCACTGTTTATATGTTTATATACCTGTTGATGAAACTGACGTGTTGGTAGTACGAATTTCTTTTATCTGCTTTCTTTATCTTCTGCTGGCTCATTCAACAGCGGAACTGATAAATACTCAACTTAATATCTGTTTCTTTCACATTGTGTGTCTGCATTTATTTTTACTGCTTTCTCTTCCTTATACATAATCATTTATTTATTATATTAAACTGGCCTATCTAAAAGCAACTAAATACCTGTCCATCCTCTCGTATAACACTAAAAAAAGCTTCCATTTCTCTCGTATTTTCTAAACTTCCTCAGAACCTTCTTGGTTCTATACAAATACCTCACTCCACCCGGTATGCGAACCACTTCCCTAGGTTGAGAGGGACAGCCTGTTGCCTGGTTTCCCACAGCTTCTTCAGCGTTGCAGAACTTTCTATTTTCTACTACTATCTGCTAATGCATGGTGCCTCTTTGTCGCATGCTATTTCTATGAACTCTATCTATTTTTTGGAACATGCTAGTTCTATACGACTACATTGAGCGATGATCTTGATCTGCAAACCATCAATCTACAATCTCCAAATTTCAAGTAAGTTGGATATAGCAGAAGGATAGACAAAAGCAAATAGATTTCCACTGAAAAATAAGAAGTCCAAACATTTTGCTCCTTGGCCTTTTACATTGTAGCTCTTCTTCACTTTCTCATTTATATTCAATAATTTATATGAACTCTCGTTCAAAACTGATTCGTTTGTAAAGAAAAAAATCTTAAGAATCCATATTAACCTTTTGCATAGGGCGGAACAGCGTCCATCCCAAACGAAGAACCTCTGAAAAAGATAGATATTTGACATACCCTATCCCAAACAGTTCGATCTCCCTTTGCAGACATTGGTGTCTATGGACGTCAATGTCGCCAAGTTGATGTCGCGCTCCAGCAATACATTGATTTGAATAATGCAGTTCACATGGATATCCAGGTCTGGCTTTAAGTTGGCATATTCCAAGGAAACTGATGTCCCTTTTCTTTTTTGAGGTGCCAGAGACGCCAACTTGACGCTAGATCTAGCATACCGATTGAACTGCATAGGAAAAACAATGTTTCCACGAAAAATTTCAATTTCTAGATTTTAATACTAATTTATGTTTTAGGACATCCTGAACACGTTTCGACTATTTTTAGAGTGATGTCCGCCTCTCTAACTGTCTGTGATCGATTTTCTGTGTACACTATAGCTGCCACGACTGTTAATGGATTTTCTAACTTTATATCCGGCTTTGTTAACAAAAATTCTAGAACTGGATAGAGTTTCGAGCGAAAACTTCGAAATTTATTTGAAATTTTATATTCTCTTAACGTGGCGGCATACGACAAAATTTGATCTAAGTATGCATCACAAAAAGTGTTATTTATGGCCCAATGAAAACTGAATTTAGCAGTTTCAACTATTGTAGTGAAAAGTAGCCGGGATGCAATTTGTGTGTGTATGTGAAGAGAGAGAGTTACCCCTCTCCCCCAATGAGGTACATTGTCAAATTTAGCAATTATCAAAAGATTTTTTTTCAAGTCCTTTAAAACGAAGGATAAATGATATAATTGTGATCATTTAGGCTAACGATACAGATTCTTCAAATTTTTACTTTCCCTGCATTACATAGTAATGTATAGGGAAAGTATTGGAATCATGCCGAAAATCGCAACTCGAGTTTTCGACGGATCTACACGTTTCGAGACCTCTAGAATATGGAAAAACTATTTTTAGCGTGACGTCTGTGTGTGTGTCTGTCTGTCTGTGCAGATTTTGTATCCACTCTAACTAAAAAACTAATGGACCGAATTTCATAGAATTTGGTAGGTAAGTCACTTGCGGGCGAATCTGGTGCTGATTAGTTTTGGGTACTATTCGGGATAAAAGTATTCGTCTTTTTTTGCGAAAGGGCACGCAAAAGCTTTTATCCACTCTAGCTGAAAAACTCATTGCCCAAATATCTTAAAATTCGGTAGATAAGTCACTTGTGGGTCACCCTGGTGCTGATTAGATTTTGGTATGATTCGGAAAAAAAATAACCTGTCTTTTTTTGCAAAATGGCCAGCAAAAATCTCAAAAATCTAAAATAAAAAACTACGTATGCTCAAATATATCTATTAAATGCTTGTTTAATACGTAATTTTTAAGGAAGAAAATAATAAGACCAACCCCATTACACTAGGACTAGCCGTTCTCGAGATATTTTATTTTTTTCGTATTTTCTCTACGCCACCTTTGAAAATAAGTCCAGTTATCAAATGAGAGCGAAAATTGAATTAAAAGTGGATTAGATTTAATTAAAATAAAGAGAACGTAAATATAAATCTTCAGGGAAAGTCATGTGCTGCCCACATCAGACTTTTTCTTGTAAAATTTGCAATAAAAAAAAACATAAGCTATTGAAAAATGGAATTTGGTATGAAAAAGCGGAGTTGAGCCACACTCCAGTAAATTTAATTTTGTACACGTGGTAGTTTACAGTACATCGTCGTACAAATAAGGGAATGAAAAGGGAAAACCTTCACTATTTCAACTTCCAAACAGTCTCTCTTTCACCACATCGGAAAAGCCAATTAACCAATAATATTTCCTTTCATTGTTGGGAAAGTTCCACTCTATTATACCGCAGAATGAGATACGTGTTGACCGGGGTCAGTGATCTCTGGGCGCGGGACATTAGTTGAAGTTGACCCATATTTTTCTATTGTCTGCAAAATTGGCGAGTTTTGAGATTGTCCGGAACCCAATGGGATGATTTCAATATTGGACATTCAAAATGTAGTGGTATTGGTGTAAAATTTAGGCCTTGTACAAAGTAGGTCGGTGAACATATTTTACTTTCCCTGCAATGCATGGGAATGTATAGGGAAAGTATTGGAATCATGTCGAAAATCGTAACTAGAGTTTTCGACGGATTTACACGTTTTGAAACCTCTAGAATACGAAAAAACTATTTTTAGCGTGATGTCTGTGTGTGTGTGTCTGTCTGACTGTCTGTGCAATGAATATATCCACTCTAACTCAAAAACTAATGGACCGAATTTCATAAAATTTGGTAGGTAAGTCACTTGAACGTGACCCTGGTGCAGATTAGTTTTTGGTACGATTCGTAAAAACAGAACCCGCCTTGTTTTGCGAAATGGCAGTAATAATTTCATTTATCCGCTCTAGCTAAAATATTAATTGACCAAATTTCACAAAATTTGGCAGATACGTTAGTTGTTGAATACTCTGGTGCTGATTAGAATTTGGTACGATTAAAAAAAGAAGAACTCGCCATTTTTACGAAATGGTCAGCAAAAATTTCATGTATCCACTCTAGTTAAAATACTAATTGACCAAATTTCACAAAATTTGATAGATAAGTTACTTATGGGATACTCTGGTGCTGATTAGATTTTGGTACGATTCGGAAAAGAACAACCTGTTCTTTTACGAAATGGCCCTCCAAAATCGCCAAAATCTAAAAAAAAAGACTAAGTAGTGTATGCTCAAATGTATCAATTAAATTCTTGTTTTATACGCAATTTTTGAAGAGGAAAATAATATAACACACTCCATTATACTTCAGGACTAACCATTCTCAAGATATTTATTTGAGATTTCCTGCATTTTTGTTACGCCGATTTCGGAAAAATGTCCAATTACCAAATAAAAACAAAAATTGAATTAAAAATGCAAATTTAGTGTTATTTCGTTCAATTAAATGCAATCTAATTTATTAAAGAAATAAAGAAAATATGAATTTGAGTCTGCAAAGAAAGTCATGTGTTGCCCACATTAGATTTTTAATTTTACTTTCCCTACAATACATGATAATGTATATAGAACGTATTGGAATCGTGTCGAAAATCGCAACTCTAGTTTTCGACGAATCTACACGTTTCAAGTACTCTAGAACCCGAAAAACTATGTTTAATGTGATGTCTGTGTGTGTGTGCGTCTGTCTGTGCATTGTATATATTCACTCTAGTTGAAAAACTAATTGACCAATTTTCACAAAATTTAGCAGCACATATGAGATATCCTGGATCTAGTTAGATTTTGGTACGATTCGGATAAAAAAAACCTGATTTTTTTTTTTTGTTGGAAATGACTCACAAAAATCCTCTCCCTCTCTTTCCCAGTCTGTTTTTGCCTTGGTCATCATTTTCATTATTTTCAAATACCATCTTTTAGCTGTCCTTAGTGGAATTCAACATAGTATATGCCTGGGCCAACGGCCGTACCGTGCTGAAAACACCGGTTCTCGTTAGATCACCGAAGTGAAGCAGCATCGGGCGCGGTTAGTACTTGGTGGGTGACCACCTCGGAACGCCGCGTGCTGTTGGCCATCTCGGGTGCGGTATCCCCGTGGTTTGCGCGCTAGATTTGCACGCTGCCACAAATGCCGCCGTGTTCATGCGGAGTACGATCACGTTAAACATGTGGGTCCGTAAGTCCTTCCGAGAGGTTGGTGGTAGGGGAAGGAGGGTACGGTCCCTGTGGATGCCTCCCCCACTGGGTTCAGGTCTAAATTGGGTGGCACTTCCCGGCCGTCCATACAGTTACCTTACACCTTTCTGGTAGGTCGGACGGCCTGGGTCTCAACAACAACATAGTATATGCCTTTAGATTTCGCTAATTTTTATTCACAATTTTATTTCACAAATTTTCCTCTAATTTTAATTTACACCGGAACAAACACTAATGACGTACTTAACATGTTTAATGCTTATGTTGGGCGGTAAGGGTTTATGTTTTGAGACAATTTTGTTCTGTAAGAAATGATTCTTTTAATTACAAACCTGTATAAATAAAATTATCATTATTTATTACCATGTATAATACGAAACGACATGATTTGTGATTATAAATTAACCAATCCCATCGAATGGTGAATTTTTTCGAGGACACCTCACCGCGCTTTTTTCTCCAAATCAAGGTTTCAAAATGTGGTCATTTCATATTTGGTCAAAATAAATGTATGGACGGCGTTAGAATGTCGAAATTATTTTTCATGTAAATAAATTGTAATGGAAATTAATAAATTATATAATTATATGTATTTAAAGCACTTGATTCATCCTTTTTTCAGTGTTGTCCATGGGGGGGGGGGGGGGACGAACACATTCGAAGGGACCATATCTCCCCCTCCTGTCCTTCGAATTTTTTTTAAGACAAAACATGAAAAATCCGGTGTTGCCAGATTTAAGGAATGAATTGACCAAAATTCTGCACAAAGGAAGAAGGAAGGAATTTGGGAAATATGGTAAAATCCAGGGAATATAATGTTTTTGATAACAATTTGTTAACACAGCTTCAAACCTTAAAGTTCGTCAACGTTTGAGTCCCTATATACTATATATCTATACTATAATTCTCCCCCTATATAGTATATACAGTCCCTATATAGGGACTCTAGTCAACGTCAATAAAGGACTGACTCTACAATCAATTTTTCTTCTAAATCATGCTTCTCAAAAAGTCTACTAAAATTTCTACTGAAAAAAAAAAAATACCAAAAATCTACTGAAAAACGAAATTTATTAAATTTTCTACTGGACCTTAAAATTTCGCTTAAAATATATTAAAAAAGTAGAAATCTATAGAATTTGGTCACACTGTGAATATAAGTTCCTTTTGAATTTATATGTGCTGCCATCTATGAGCTCTTAATAATACTAGATATCAAAATTTATTTCTTATTATCACATAAAATACCGAAAATTACCTTTGGAAATTTGGAAACAGAGCAATATTTCTTTCTGGCATATATCCGTTAAGGGTGGGTGGGGGATTTCCCTCAGTACACATTTTATGTCACTGTGAATAGTTAGTGTTTAGTGAATGGTTAGTGTTATTGTTATTTTATTTATACGATTCTAAACAAATTACTAGTTGATAAATCTAAACAAAATAATAAAACAAACAAATATTGTACTCTGAATTTTACGAATTCTGTAATTAATGA
Organism: Amaurobius ferox; assembly: GCA_951213105.1. NCBI lineage: Eukaryota > Metazoa > Arthropoda > Arachnida > Araneae > Amaurobiidae > Amaurobius > Amaurobius ferox. Next base: position 130,743,699 of record OX578149.1, on the reverse strand, counting down.
TTTAAAGTTTAATAACTTTTTACTTTCCCTGTAAGGAATACATGGTAATGTATAGGGAAAGTATTGGTATCATGCCGAAAATCGCAACTCGAGTTTTCCACGGATTTACACGTTTTGGGACCCACAGACGTACGAAAAAAATAATTTTAGCGTAATGTCTGTGCAATGTATGTATCCACTCTAACTCAAAAACTAATGGATCGAATTTCATAAAGTTTGGTAGGTGATCGAATTTCATAAAATTTTGTCACTTGGGTCTGACCCTGGTGCTGATTAGTTTTTGGTATGATTCGGGAAAAAAGAACCCGCCTTTTCTTGCGAAATGACCCGCAAAAATCTCATGTATTCACTCTAGCTGATATACTAATTGATCAAATTTCACTAAATTTGGTAGATAAGTTACTTGTATGATACTCTGGTGCTGATTATATTTTGGTATGATTCTGAAAAGAACGACCTGCCTTTTTTTACGAAATGACCAAAATCTTAAAAAAAAAAAAAAAAAAAAAAAAGACTACGTATGTTTAAATGTATCAATTAAATGCTTATTTTATAACTAATTTCTGACGAGGAAAAAGATAGTTGAGATTTTGAGATATTTGAGATTTTTCGCATTTTTGGTAGTCTGCCTTTAGAAAAATGTCCATTTACCAAATAAAAACATAAATTGAATTAAAAGTGTAAATTTACTGTTATTTTGTGCTATTAAATTCAATTTAATGAATTATTAAAAAAATAAAGAAAAAATGAATTTGAGTTCGCAGGGAAATCATGCGCTGCCCACATCAGATTTTTTAATTTGGTATTCCAATTTAAAATGTAAATCCCAAATTAGCATTTAAGTATAATAAACCACTTGTACGATACATTTTCAAATACAATCAAAGTCAAATCAATAGTTATTAATAAAATTTAGGAATTAGATAACGAATCCTACAGTCATTGTCAGTTAGATAAATATAAAGATTATGTAGATTTACACCACACCATGGGCACATTAGTATGGGAAATCTAGGGATTGTTAATTGTGATACACTGAGATAATCACTTATGTTACTATGTACTAATTACCATTTTACCTTCTACTCTTAAACATGGCCTTATTTGTAGATCTTTACATTTTGATTTAAATAAGTTTATATATATATATAATTAGCTATTCTAGTTGAAGCCTTCAAACCTTGGAGTGTTTAAATAGAGCAATACTTTAAATGCATGTATATAATAATTATTATTAATAAATCACATAAACTTAATTTACTTAGAAAATAAAATAAAAACTTAAAAAAAAATCTGATGTGGGCAACACAGGACTTTCCTTATATAATGCAATGAATTTACTACTTTTACAGTAAAAAATAGGTTTTTCTTATAATAGATACGTATATTCATTCGAAGATATTGAATTTTCGTCAATTAGTCGTAATTTCATTAATGTAGCGTCATTTTTAGCGTCATTTCGTGAGATATCATCTCCACACACACACATACTTTCATACACACACAGACATCACTTCAAAAACGTTCGATTCATGATCAGTGATGCTTGAAACGTGCTCTCCCGTCGAAAACACGAATTCGAATTTTTGTCCCCGTCACAATACTTTCCTCATACATTATACTATGTATATAAGGAAAGTAATTAAACTACGTAATCTTTTCATCCTATGTCGAATTGAAATAGCATAGATAAGGAAAAGAATCTGATATGGGCAGCACATGATTTTCTTTATATAATGCAATGAATTTACTACTTGTACAGTTAAAAAAAATAGGCTATTCTTATAGTAGATACTTATATTATTTCCCAGATATTGAATTTTCGTCAATTAGCCTCCATTTTCATTGATTTAGCATCATTTTTATCCATTTGGCGAGATCTTTCGCCAATTGGGCAACATTTAAAAAAGTCGGCAAGTTGGCGACATTCCGTCAAATTTGTCGCCAAAATCTCGCCAAGTGTAATAAACCGAGAAATAAGTTATTCTTATAGCAGATAAATGACTATTGGTGTTCAAATACAAAAGTATTACTCAAAGTATCTTTTCTCATGAATGGAACGAAGCTAGATCCACTAGAATGATGTCACCAAATTTATCGCATGATATAACATATAAAAAGTGAACAGGTTTCTTAACAGTTAATATAATTTTTTGAATTTATGGGATTTTTTGATAAATTTATTTAAAAATGTGCAATATCTCGAAAACGGTTCATGCTAGCGTTCAAAGTTTATGTCAATCGTTTTCTAAGCAAAAATTACATAAGAAATGTCTACTTGCTTAACTTTATTAAAAGTTTTGATTTTTGGATGATTTTTTCAAAATTTCACTCGAAAATTTAGGGAGGGTTCTGAACATTCGATAACGTTTAAAATCAATAAGCTTCCAGTATTCATGGGTTGTGATTTTTGTACCAAATTTCATTCGAATCGCTCCATTTATTCGTGAGATATTGTCTCCACAGACTGACTGACACACACACACACACATACACACACACACACACATCACCTCAAAAATGTTCGATTCGTGATCAGGGATGCTTGAAACGTGCTCTCCCATCGAAAACTCGAGTTCGAATTTTCGACTCCGTCACAATACTTTCCTTATACATTATGTATATAAGGAAAGTAAAAATGTTACTACTTATGTTGACAAAGCTAGTAGTAAGTACCTACTATATTATTTGAAAATATTATTATATGAGTACTCTTAAATCACACATTCTTAATAATTCTATGTAGAATTTACACAATAAACTTTAAAATCCTATTTAACAGAATTGCCGCTATATATAAACAACTCCATCTAAAAAATAATTGTTTATAACTTTCCCTATATAGTATTAGTAATTTAGTTTTATAAATCTAGTGTGGCTTTTCAAACTGTCACAAATGACCACAATTCTTGCCTTACTATTGCTGCAAACTTTACAAAAAATTTAAAATAAAATATTTCATTTAGTTGATATTTCCAATAATAGTCATATAAATAAGTAAAATACATTTCGTGCAAGGGATAGGGAAAACTAGACCGTAAATAAGCACACGTGCGTTTCGCCCCATAAACATTTTCCTCTTGTGGACTTCAGGCTTATTGGTTCTCTTGCCAGGACGAAGGGTATCCAGCGCACGTCGAAACAGCTGCATGATGCATTATTATGTTATTTGTGCTTATTTACGTTGCCCTAGTTTTCCTTAATAGTCATACAGTAAAGAACAGTTTTGAATTAGTTAAGAATTTAAAAAATCGACTACTGGCCTTAGCATTTATACCTTTCATTTTAAAGACTCCATTTTAATATACATATTAATGATCGCTTTAAAATTATTTTAGAAATATTTGAACAGCATAATATTAAGCTGAAATATTTATCATACCTATTTTGAAAATTAATTTGTTTTTGACACTATATGAAAATTATATACAGCATGATAATTCTTTTTTTAAGCATGAATTTGGTACCCCACAAGGGAGATGTGTTTCATCAATGCTAGCTAATCTATATTCATACTTCTATGAAAAAATTTTATAATCACGGTTTGCATGATAATCCCCGATTTATAAATTTAGGTGATATTTTATGTGCATGTCATAATAATAATCCTAATGTGACCTTTAACTTTTATCGTAATAATCTTCAATTGACAAGCTAGTAATAATACTTTTAGTGTTGCTAATATTTTAGATTTAAATTTAGTTATACAGAATAATAAACTGGTCATAAACTTACATGATAAAAGAATAGATTTTAATTTTAATACTTCTAAAATTTGGCATTTTAAATCATGTTTCATCTATCTGCATTTAGAAACATTATTTTAAGCCAGCCTCTTAGAATAATTAAAATTTGTGATAATAAATATATATTAGTAAATTTTAGAGAATTATTGAATACTGCAACTGATTATGTATAACCTCCCCAATTAGCCATTAATATTATTAACTTAGTGAACTCGATATAATCCAAGAACAAATTTCTAATTACAGTGGCATCCATTAAATAAATAAATAAATAAGCAAACAATAAAATGAAATAAATAAACCTTACAAATTATTACTAATTACGTGTGTCTATAAAAACGAAACATTAATAAAACAATAATAAAAATTGTGAAATAAAAAAATAATGCTCATAAATATTTAATAGATTGAATGGCTATTTCTTTTAAAAAATACGTATTTTTAACCAGCCTGAAGCAACAATTTTCAGCCTTCTTTTTGGTGTTCTTGACATACTCTATTATTCAATTTTCCTGTGCCTCTGAGTTATTATTGCAACCTTTTTGCATTTGATTCCTTCCCTGTTCATTCTATTTACTCTTTCTTAATGACTCTCCCATAATTTACTCACTGGTTAAGGCTTCGTTGGAAGTCCTTTCTACTTACTCTCAGTCACATTTCTAGTCACCATGATCCACTCATCTACTCTATTCTGCTTAGACATAATTCAACTCGTTCCGCTGTTTCTGGATACTTGCACATGGTTTTTCAAAAATCGCCAAGTTTGGCGCCAAGTGGAACAGACGGGCAGATAGACAGCCCCTATTGAAACAATTAGTGTGCCATTCCTTTATGGGTTTGAATTACAATCCATTCCTAAAATTTAATATTAAATGTTTGCATGTTATGTTTTGAATTTAAATATATTGATTTGGCATCGTTTTTGTTAATTTAGCATCGTTTGCATGAATTTAATAACATTTTCTTCAATTTAATCATTAATTTTCATCAATTTAATGACTTCTTAAAAAATGGCCAAATTCACTGCCAAGGTCACAAATTTTTCTTCAAGCGTTCCAGACAGACAGATAGATAGATAAACCTGGTTCATCAGTAATTCAAATGGATATTGGTACGAACGTGTAAAATGGCCTCACTGGAGCCTCTTTTAAAACCAGACGAAGATAACACCCGTATAGGCAACCTTTCCTATGGCCTAGGATTATAATTTCAGGACTTTTAGTTCAGTTTCAGTCGACGCGGTGGCCGAACGGTCAAGGCCAGCGTTTCCAAGCGATTGATCGGCCGCCGCGTTGTGGGTTCGAGTCCCACGTAAGACATGGATGTTGTGTGATGTGGGCGCAGTGTGTTCCGCCCCCCCCTCTGGTGCGCCTGGGGCAACGTCCTAGGACGGCGAAATGGTTCACGATTCCGGCCGAATATAGGACGAATGACGAAGAGTCTAGTGCCTGGCCATTTGGGGGAAAAAAGTTCAGTTTCTAGATCTGACAATTTAGCACCAATTTGGCGACTTTTGGAGACACTTCGAATGTTCTAGAACCTTTTTAATATAACAAATATTCTTCGAGCCCCTTCTAGAAGTTTCTGCAGAGAATACATAAAAGGAAAAGGAGTCATCATTACTCGGAGAGCAATTTACTTGATCGAGGTACATTGAATTGTGATATACATGGCCCACTCAATAAGTCTCCGGTCTAACTAAGAAAAACAATTTATTTTTTAGAAATTCGACTTTATTCATCAATATACTCTCCTTCAAGAGTGATGCATTCATTCCAACACCCCTCTAACTTTTCGATGCCTTTTTTGTAGAACGATTTGTCTTTGCTCTCAAAATAGGCCTCAGTTTCGGCAATCACTTACTTCTTCATTTGAGCCAAATTTCTTTCCCTGGAGCATCTTTTTGATGTAAAAGCCAGTAGTCGCTGGGGGCCAGATCGGGAGAGTACGGTGGGTGAGGAAGCAATTCGAAGCGTAATTCATATAATTTAACCATCGTTTTCATCGACTTGTGACACGGGTTATTGTCTTGGTGGAACAGCACATTTTTCTTTTGCATGTGAGGCCGTTTTTCTTGATTTCTACACTCAATCGATCCATTAATGCCATGTAATATTCACTATTGATAGTTTTACCTTTCTCAAGATAGTCGATGAACAAAATACCATGCGAGTCTCAAAATACGGATGCCATAACCTTGCCAACTGACTTTTGGGTTTTGGGTCACTTTGGACGACTTTCACCGGCTGCTGTCCACTTAGCTGACGATCTTTTTGATTCAGGTGTGTAGTAATGGATCCATGTTTCATCTATTGTCACATACCGATGCAAGAAATTCTTCTTATCTCGCTTGAACAGCTCCAAACAGCGCTCTGAATCGTCGACGCGTTGTTGTTTTTGGTTCGGTGTGAGTAAACGCGGCACCCACTTGCACGAAAGCTTACGCATGCTCAAATTTTGGTGTAAAATTGTAAACACACTACCTTCTGATATCCTTAAGGTGTCAGCTATCTCACGCAACTTCACTTTACGGTCTTTCAAAACTATTTTGTGGACTTTTTTTATGTTTTCCGGAACAACTGCCGATTTTGGGCGACCAGAGCGTTCAGCATCATCGGTGTTTGTACGACCGCGTTTAAATTCAGCATACCAGTCAATAATAGTTGATTTCCCTGGTGCAGAGTCTCCATAACGCTTATCAAGCCACTGTTTGGTTTCAACAGTATTTTTCCCCATCAAAAAACAATGTCTAATCCATACACAAAATTCTTTTTTATCCATTGTTTTGAAAATTGCAAAACTGGGATCACTAAAACCACTGTAACCTATAAACTAATTGTCAGAATGTCATGAAATTTTGACACGTGTCGTTTGAAGTTTGGTACTATCCAGAAATCGTATGGGTCTGTCAACAGTGTTGCTATATATGTGTCAGACCGGAGACTTATTGAGTGAAGTGTTATGTCAATGTTTTGAGTATAGTAGCTGCTGTTTTGTGAAATGAAATATATCAATATTTTGATAAAAGTACCGACTGTTTTGTGAGTTTAATGAAGCATTTATCTGTGTTTTATTGTGCCTAACCGTTGTTTAGCAATCTTGTGAGATAATTATCGAGCTATTTACTGTATATTGTTTCTGTTTACTCTGTACTTGTAATTAAACATGTTAGTTATCTAGAAATGTGGCATTAGTCTTGTATCCTGAACGTACACCCTTGATTCCAGAGGATATACGTAGTGATAATAAAATGGTATGACGACAAGAAAGGTGAATCTAAATAAGATTTAAACATAAGATTTAAACAAAATTGTGAAGACGGTTAAGATTTTTTGAAAATCCGTTATATCTCTCTACGTGCCCAATATCTCATTAGTGGGAAGAAGTAGTTAACAATTGTATGGGGTGATTTAACCAGTGATGTATTTCGTTTTCTAATATGAACCCTATGGAGGAATAATGTAATTGACAGTTGTTCAGGCAATGGAGGATAAGACAAACAACACATCTCCCTATCTGCGCCACTACTCGTATACGCACGAATACAAACGAATCAATACGATGAAATGCTAATTTACAGAAATACACTGGCTTCCAAAAGTTAAGCGCGGACGGTAAAATCAACAAAAATGGAAAAGTAAAGCTTTGATTAACTCAAAATTTTACATGAAGGTAGCAAATGTGTTTATGCATTAAAGAAAACAAGAATTATGTATAAAGATGAAAAAAATATTTACTTTTCGTAAGTTATATGATGACGTCACACTTGTGTCATTAACAAAATGATGTTTAAAGGCAAACAAACCAAACAAAAAATTACATTAATAAGGTATGTAACCACGGCGGACCGCCACACAAACGTTACAAATACTTTCCATGCTTTCAATGAGGCGATCAACCATCGCAGATGAGAGCAATGGTCATTCCTCCAATAGGGCAGTTTCCAACTCTCTGAGACTGGCTGGAGGAGGTAAACGTGCAGAGACAGCGCGCCCGAGGGCATTCCAAAGGTTTTCAATGGGATTAAGGTCGGGGGAATACGCCGGCCACTCCATCCGAAAAATGCCCTCACTTTCCAGGTATTCGTCAACGATGTTAGCTCAATGGGGACGGGAATTATAGTTCATAAGGAGGAAATCAGGACCCAACTGCTGTAGAGTAGAGTCTCACAATGGGGTTTAGGACTTCATCCCGATACCGAGCGGCTGTCAAAGAGCCGGCTTTAAAGCTGTGCAGCTGTGTCGAAAGCCCAGAACGACCGACTCGTCCGAAGACATGAGCAGCAAGATGGACGTCCGGTTGTGCAGCTGTGTGACATATCCCATTGAAATTCCAGCCCACACCCTGATGCTGCCACCTTTAAATGCGTGATGTTCCATTATGTTCTTGGCCTGATTGCGTGTGCCTCATTCTCTCCAGATACTTACACACTTATCATCTGATTCCAGGGCAAATCTGGACGCGTCCGTGAACAGGACGTTGCACCAATCTGAGACAGTCCAATTGACATGTTGACGACACCACTTTAATCTTGTCCCTGTGGCTTGAACGGTTAGTGGAACACAAAAACATGTTATTCGTGCATACAGTCCCTTCACGTGGAGCCTTGGCGCACAGTACTGGCAGATATTGTCTTACCAAGTGCCGCTGCAGTCATGGATGCAGCAGTTGTGTGGAGGTCGCTCGTCGATTCCGCTTGACTACTATATCAATATACCAATCATCGGATGGGGGGGGGGGGCAGTAACCCTTGGACTACCGGGCACAGGTCTCCGGACAACTGTTTGACTTGTTTGGAATTGTTTCCATAATCGAGAAATTATCGAATGATCAATGCCAAAGAAAATAGCGACATCTTTGATTGACTGTCCTGCTTCAATGCGTCCGACAGCACGACAGCCCTCACTGTCTGTCATTCGTCTTCTTTAAGCCATAGAAACGCGAATATCATCAAAAATAATCCTACAAAAGTTATAAACACTTCGTATCAGCATTTAAATGCACCTCCTCAATGCTGGCGTCTTCAACGACTGCCTAATTAGCATATATCCGAACAGTCAACCGTGATTGGCTGTAACATACGATATTTGCATACTGTCATCTACATCCGCAACGATTTTTAGCTACTCAAATTCAAATACGTTTTCGAAAAATAAAAAGTTGTATTGCCTGCTTAACTTTTGGAAGTGAGTGTATATTTAAGGCCCATGTTCAATGACATTTGTTTTAGGGGGTCCAAAAATATTCGAATTTCATTCAACATGCTTATCATTTTCTGCACAGACGGACATACATTTATAAGGTCCAAAAGTACTGTTAGGAAGGGATAAAAGCTATATCAAAACATTATAAGAAATATTAATGCAAAGGAAATAGACGCCTTAATAGTTGTTAGCCTCCAACATTTGCCTGGTATAGAAAACGGCTCCAAGGAGAATACGATCTTCCTTTTACTTTCCTTATATACATAGTATAATAAATAAGGAAAGTATTGTGACGGGGTCAAAAATTCGAAGTGAAGATTCCCATGGCAGAGCACGTTTCAAGCATCTCTGAACACGAATCAAACATTTTTCAGGTGATGTCTGTTCGCGTGTGTGTGCCAGTGAGTCTGTGGTGACGATATCTCACCAACGAATGGAGCGATATGAATGAAATTTGAAACAAAAATTGCAATCCGTGAATACAGGAAGCCTATTGTTTTTAAATGCAATCGAATGTTCAGAACCTCCAAAATTTTCGAGTGAAATGTTGAAAAAATCATCAAAAACTCAAAACCTTTAATAAAGTTACACAAATCACCAGTTATGTAATTTTTTATTAGGAAACTATTGACATAAACTTTAGAATGCTAGCATGAACCTTTCTTGAGATATTGCACATTTTTCAAATAAATTTATCAAAAAATCACATAAAAATATTAACTATTGCGAAATATATTCACCTTTCATATGTAATATCATGCGATAAATTTGGTGACATCATTCTCGTGGATCTAGCTATTTCCATTCATGAAACAAGATACTTTGGGTAATACTTTTGTATTTGAACGCCAATAGTCATTTATCTGCTATAAAAATAACTTATTTCTCCGACCATAACGCTTGGCGAGATTTTGGCGGAATTTGGCCGTATTTGGCGGAATGTCGCCAATTTGGGGATCTTTTTAAATGTTGCCAAATTAACTAAAAGGTCCCTAAATTAATGAAAATGACGATAAATCAATGACAATAACGACTAATTGACGAAAATTCAATATCTTGGAAAAAATATAAGTATCTATTATAAGAATAACCGATTTTTTCGTCCGTATTGCTTGGCAAAATTTTGGTGACGGATTTGTCGGAATGAATATCTCCAACTTGTTGACTTTTTAAAAGTTGTCAAATTGATGAACATGTCACCCAATTGATAGAAATTCGCCAAATTGATGAAACCTACACTAAATCAACGAAATGGCGACTAATTGATGAAAGTTTAATATCTTGGAAAGAACATAAGAGTATAAGAATAACTCATTTCTCCCTCTGTCCATCCGTAACGCTTGGCGAGAAATTTAGCTAGACGTGGCCAATTTGGCGACTACTTCAAATGTTGCCAAAGTGACAGAAATGTCACCAAATTGATGAAAATGTCGTCAAATTGATAAAGATGGCGCCAAATGGGAAGTAATGTTTCGCAAATTCTGATTTCCGTCATATAATAGCATACCTTCTAAAGAAATGCTCTTTTCTCCATTTGTCTGTAACACTTGGTGATGCATTTTGGCGAACTTGGCATTTTGGCGAATTTAGCAAAATATACCAACTTCACGATATTTCGCCCCAGATTGACGAAAATATGGTTAAAATTGCAAAAATGGCGCTAAATTAATGAAAATGACGCCTAATTGATGAATTAATTATTAAATTATTTTAATATATGGACTATATCGCTTATTGAGGATGCTATCAATATTGCTAATTGTTTATTTAGAATTCCTCGAAATATAAGTTAATTGAGTACTTTGAAATAGTTTTACATGTTGTCATCCAGAAAATCACTGAATGTACAATTCAACGATAAAAACACAGTACCGTTGATCTTATACATTATTTTTTGAGTGTAGAAAATTGAGTAGAAAATTCATTGCATTATATAATGACAGTCATGTGCTGCCCACATTTGATTTTTATACTCGGATTTCATGTTTTATAGCTATCGTTAGCAGTAACCGCACACACACACACACACACACACACACACACACAGAGAGAGAGAGAGAGAGAGAGAGAGAAAGAGAGAGAGAGAGAGAGAGAGAGAGAGAGAGAGAGAGAGAGAATCCTGCTGAAAAAGTTTCAGCAAGTTTTTCCGGGGACCGTAGCTAGTAACTAATAAAACATGCTTTAAATATAGATTAGAAGGAAATTTAAACAAAATTTTAAAGTTGAAATATATTTTATACATGATTTAGAAATATAAAGAGTAATTATAAATTTGCCACCCTTCCCGGTTAAAAATAACGCCTAGATGTTGTTAATTTATATTAGAACTTCGTTCAGAAATTGCAAAATAAATAAATAAATAAATAATTAATTTTGTTTAAAATGTTTTATTTAAAAGTTTGCTGGGTTAGCGGGTTACAAAAATATTTTACAGTTCGGAGCCCTGCAGAAGGACATACGTATGACATATGCAATATATATAGGGTGTCCCAAAAAGATTGAAACGCGCTTTAATTCTTTACCTGGTGGAGATAAGTGGGCAATGTAAATCGCAAAAATGTTGAAAGTAAGGTAGGGAATAAGACTACGTTTATGAAATAGTCCTCCCATTCATTTTCAAAAAGTGACACTTTTTTTAATTTTTATACGACCCCCTTAGATAAATTGGGTCAATCAGAAAATTTTTATTTTTAATGCAACAAGATCATTAAAAAAAAACAAAAAATCCCCGCATATTTGTATCTTTAAAATTGAGCGAGTTATATTTAATTGAAAATTGAACATTGTGAATGGGGACCCTGTATCAAATTAGAAATGTAAATTTGTGACATATCACAAAAAAGATAAAACTGGATGATAATACATAGGAGACATTTTTGCGAATTCCGCGTACGCTCACGATGCAATCACGGATTCTTAAGTACTTTTCAATAACTAAGTACTTTTTCAATAATTAAGTACTTTTAAGTACTTTTTTTATCTAAACAATTTACATCGTCAATTTGTTTATTATCCCTGTTTTCACTGATGAAATAACCTTTCACATGGTACGGAAAAGCGGCATAAGTCAGATTTTTTCCTTGATCCTAATTCAGTTGATTTTAAAGATACAGATATGCGGGTTTTTTTTAATGATCTTATTGTATTAAAAATTAAAATTTTCTGACTGATCAAATTTGTTAAAGGGAGTCGTATAAAAATTTAAAAAGTGTAACTTTTTGAAAATGAATGGGAGGACTATTTCATTAACGTAGTCTTATTTCCTACCTTACTTTCAACATTTTTGCAATTTACATTGTCCATTTATCTCCAACAGGTAATGAATAAAAGCGCATTTCAATTTTTTGGGGCACCCTGTATAATATATAATATTTAAAGGTCTTAACAAAATAAGGAAGTAGAGTTCAGTTACTCTAAATTAACATTGGCGATATCCTACATAGTGGATACCAAACAAGCCAAGGCTTAATTTCGCCAAACTATCCAAACGTGTCTGGACAGAAGATTTTTAAATTGTCTTTCTGCCTATTTTAATTTTCTGTGCCCTTGTTCAGCACAGCTTTCTAGATTTTTCAATGCTTTTGAACAAATACTTCATGATACTATGCTAGAAAATATCCGTATATAAAACACATTTTTAAAATTTTGTCGGTATATATATGAACAATATGCAAACATATTTCACTTTTAAATTTCCTCAATCTCATAATAAGTGGGGCGATAAATTAATGTGATTCATTTGACGCTTAAGTAAGGACTGCATGTATGACTGTCGTCTAAACAAATTTATCTGTGACCTGTTGGGCTTTAAATAACATAAAACAAAAAGTAAGACATTACATGACAAAATTAGTGCAAATATAAAATCCAAACTAAAAAGTTATTTTAATTTCTGTATGTCTTCTGGGTCACTTTAGCAACCTGTTGAAATAGCGATTTGGAATGAAACCATTTGCTTAAAAATTTATTCTCCCCTATTTCACATTTATTGCAAATAAATGCTATTTTAATGCCCAAAGGAAACTCTGAATGCGACAAAAGGGAGCGGTTAAATGTGGGCGTGGCCATATACACTTTTGATGGCTATGTACACTGTCACGACCATTCTTAATTAAACAATTGGCTATTCACAATTAAAAAATATTTTTAAAAAATTAGTAAATGTTGATGGGGTAAAGGAAATGGATCTTTGAATAATTTTAGCCTCAACATTTGCCTATGGAAAAAAACGGCGTTGGTCTAAATAGTTATAAATAATATATTGAGCAGAGAAGTATATCAGGAAAGATGTGAAAGTTGCAAAATATAACTTCAGTGAAACCTGTACATGCCGATAGGAAGCCAAATACGGGAATTTGAAAGTCTTTGAAACAAATGGAAGCTGCATACATATAGACAAAGCTACGGGAAGGGAATGGGCCTGCCACACCCCAATAAAACCGTAGCTATGTTATACAATAGATAGACAACACAGGACTCAGAAACGGTCCAAAGTTGTTTCTTAGGTGGATTGGGATTAAACTGTAGAGGGTTCTTTTTCGGATGATCCCTTCCGTGAAATAATTAAGAAAGGGTATCGATATTTATGATCCGCACGGGTGGTCGACACTCAAATCCCATTAGCATACCAAAATAAGGCGTGGACATAAAGTAATTAACAGTTGACGAGCAGAATGTCAAAATAAAAGTAGCTAATCAGAGAAGAAATTTGACACGTTCTCGTCAAAACCATGAAGTGAAAGTGAGAGTTCGGAGTGAGATGTTACCACCGGATTTCTAATATTGTAAAAGATAGGAAGACTCCATCTACTCAAGATATCTACGAATAAAATGATTTTCCAACTTGTATCTCATACTTTAGAAATTTAACACTTTTCTTACTTCGTGAAAATACAAACGAGTTGTTTTGTACATTAATAAAACATGTTAAAAGATGAATGGACATGACATTCTTCAAAGGTCTCATTAAGCGCGGCCCTCTTTCAACCGAAAGCAGAATGTTATGGCTTTATGAACGCAGGGAGTACAAACATGTTAGGGTCCTGTAGTTTTCATTTTAAAGGAAAATACAATTATAAGATTGTAATGTAAACTTTGGCCTTATCAATATTTGAATGGTGACGTATTATTGACACAAAGAGTACAAAATTGACGGCAGTGCCCCTAGCGGCTTTTGAGAAAAATAATACAAAATCTCGCATTTTTTAGAGAATTGAATGCAACCAAGCGAATATTCAGGGAACTAGAGGCGAGTTTTCGGCGTTCCAGGGGCTTAAGAACTTTTTCTTTGCAAAACTTTGTGTTTTTAGAAAAGAAACGCCACCTAGGAGGTTTTTAGAGAACTAGAGATTCATTTTCGATGTTCTATAGGGTTTAAGACTTTTTATTTTTTACAATACTTGGTGTTTTTTAGAGAATGGAACACCGCTTAGCGGATTTTCAGGGAACTAGAGGCGAGTTTTCAATGTTCCATGGGGTTTAAGACCCCTTTATTACAAAACTTTGTATTTTTAGAGAATTGAACGCCACCTAGCGGGTTTTCAGGGAACTAGAGATTCATTTTTGATGTTCCATGGGATTTAAGACTCCCCCTTTTTTACTGAGTTTCATGTTTTTTAGTGAATGGAACGCAACTTAGTAACTATTTTTAATGAATAAGGGGAAAAATATCAGAATTTTTTACATTGAACAACGTTAGAAGTTAATGATAAAAAGTCACTGGTCCTGCGGACCAGTGAATACAAGAAAACACTGATCCGGCACCATTATGACTGGTCCGCTAAGATAATAAACAGCATGGCAAGAATGTATAAATAAATACGCGAATATTTAACACAGTAATATGCATGTGTAAGTTTGACTTACCTTTCAAGAGGTGTGCAACAAATTATCCTAAATAATTATCAAATCAGTTAATACACTATGAATAATAACAAAAACTACAAAATTTCCAAATTTATTGCTAATTTTTGTTCTATCAACCTTTTCAGAATTCAGGATTTTATTTCTTTTTTTTCTTTTTCCTTCTTTTGTCATAATGAAAAATATAAATTGAATTTATAAGGTTGTTGACTTACAAAATAGTTTTTTTTTTAATTAGTAAAAGGTTTGATTTAAAGTCTCCTTGTTATGAGGCTTAATGACAACCAGTTTTGGCCTCGTGCCTTGCGTACCATTCTAACCAAAAAGATGGTACAGCAGGCACATGATGGTACAGCAGCCAAAATGATGGTACAGCAAGAAATCTTTGATGTTCGGTGTATCTAAATGTCTCATGTCTCTATCATTTTATTTAGTTGGTTTTTCCAGTCGATTTTTACTTTCTTTATATACATAATGTATAAGGAAAGTATTGTGACGGGGTTGAAAATTTGAATTCGAGTTTTCGACGGGAGAGCACGTTTCAAGCATCCCTGATCACGAATCGAACAATTTTGAAGTGATGTCTGTGCGCGCGCGCGCGCGCGCGTGTGTGTGTGTGTGTGTGTATGTGTGTGAGTCTGTGGAGACGATATCTCACGAACGAATGGAGCGATTCGAATGAAATTTGGTACAAAATCACAATCCGTGAATACTGGAAGCCTATTGTTTTTAAACGCAATCGAATGTTCAGAACTCCCTAAATTTTCGAGTGAAATTTAAAAAAAATCATCAAAAATCAAAACCTTTAATAAAGTTACACAAATGGACATTTTTAAAGTAATTTTTCCGTAGAAAACGATTGACATAAACTTTAGAACGCTAGCATGAACCGTTTTCGAGATATTGCACATTTTTCAAATAAATTTATCAAAAAATCACATAAATTAAAAAAAATATATTAACTGTTAAGAGACATGTTCACTTTTCATATGTAATATCACACGATAAATGTGGTGACATCATTCTTGTGGATCTAACTCGTTCCATTCACGAGAAAAGATACTTTGAGTAATACTTTTGTATTTGAACGCCAATAGTTATTTATCCGCTGTAAGAATAACTTATTTCTCCGTTCATAACGCTTGACGATATTTGGGCGACGAATTTAGCGGAATGTCGCCCACTTGGTGACATCTTTAAATGTTGCCAAATTAACGAAAATCTTGCCAAATGGATAAAAATGGCGCTAAATCAATGAAAATGACGACTTATTGAAGAAAATTCAATATCTTGGAAAGAATATAAGTATCTACTATAAGAATAACATTTTTTTAAACTGTAGAAGAAGTAAATTCATTCATTGCATTATATAAGGAAAGTCATGTGCTGCCCACATCAGATTTTTACTCTATGTATAAATCTCTGAAGCTTCTTTCAGCTTCAGTTCACATATATGAAATGCAGAGCGCAACATCAACAGCCAAAATGTTTTCATGTCTAATATAGTATAGTGCATTTGTGCTCTCTGAGTTCATTTATCTTTCAAGAAGCTAAAATTAAGAGGATTTTAAGGACTTCAAAAGTCAATTTCACTACCATTTTATATTCATATTTTGCCACTTTAGCTAAATATCACTATCAATTTTATATCATAATTTGCAATTTTTACTAGAAGAAGCATGGACAAAAATTATAATTTAAAGCTCTAATTTCCTAAAGAATGTACGTAAGGGTCATTAAACATTTTTAACTTGCACTAGAATATTCTCTGTCAATAAGTATAGATAACAGCATATATCTTAGAATTTTTGTGAAAGAGCTGTAAAATTCCTGCTGAGAAAAAGTACGAGCATTTTCGATTCAAAAGAATGCTTAAATTTACGATTCTTATCAGAATGCGATAAAATTCGTCATTTACATGAAAAAGCGACATAACTAGCTATTTTAACGATTTTAAAAGAGCTATTTACGATTATTTTAAAAGCCTTAAAATTTGTGATTTTTTGTAAAAGTGCTAAAATTTGAAATTTTATTTAAAGGCGCTAAAATTTGAGATTCTTTTTATAGCTTAAAATTAGTGATTTTATACAAAACCGCTAAAATTTGAGATTGTAAGTGGTAACATTTTCAATTTAATTTAAAAGTGGTAAATTCGCAATTTTTATGAAAGAATGTAAAATTTGCGTTTATATGTAAAATCGCTAAAATTTGTGATTTAAAGCCTTAAAATTAACGATTTTATGTAAAAATCGCTAAAGTTTTATTTTTTATTAAAATACTCTTAAAATTTGACATTTTATTTAAAAGTGTTAAAATTTGCAATCCATTTAAAAGTGATAAAATTTGCAATTCATTTAAAAGTGATAAAATTCCCAATGTTATTTAAACGCGGTAAAAGTTGTAATTTTAATGAAAAACAGCTTAAATTTGTAATTTTATTTAAAAGATGAACGTCGTCTTTCGTCTGTTTTCGGGACGCTGCGTGCTGGAAGTAAAAGAATGCCTATAGCTTGTCACACGAGACTGCGGACGTTCTTGTGTGACAAGCTCTACTGTCCTACCGCCACGAGAAAGTCCCCAGACAGCAGACGTTTTGGTGGCGGTCGCTATGGAAACAGGTTATTCCACTTAGTAGGCATTCTTTTACCAGTAGGCATTCTTGTACCCGTAGCACACAGCGTCTCCAAAACGGACGGCAGACAATGTTCGTGTGTCACACTTAGAGGAGAGATTCTTATTTCTGCTCTAAGGTGTCACAGCCCTCCGCTGCCTCTCCTTCAAGCACGTGACCACTTACAACACCTCTGAAGCGTCTTGGCAGCTGGCCAAGTAAAGCGTTTGTGCGCCGTCCGTCCTTAGCACCGTCCGACGAAAGTTCCGTCCGAGCACGGACGGAAATTTTGTCTCCACAGGACGACGATGTTGTTGGGCGTTTTTTCAAAAGATGAAACCGAAGAAAACATTTATTTGGAGATGAAATTTTGCGGTCTTAATGAATGCAAAATTTACCGCAGATTTCATCTCTGCCAATAGATTTACTATCTATTGGTCCCGCGGACCACCAATATTTTGAATCTTTTGGAGGTCTCGGACCAACGGACCACCAATGATTTTGAACGCTGCTGAACTTAAAATAACAAGTGTAAGAAGTGACCCTGTGTCAGGGGAAAATACCTTTCTGCGTGAAATGAAAATGTTTGTATCATTTTAAAGCGAAAGTCCTACCATGAAACAGTGGAGAGACACTTGAATGTCTCTATTCTAATAAATTGTGAAAAATAATAAGACGAAACTGAAATCTCCGAGCGATGGTAATGACCGATATGTGAAATGTACTTACGACTCGACTTAACTTCTTTTAAATTTTTTGATAGACAGATTACTAAACACATTACATTTCGAGGGGGATTTGACAGGGTCTGGAAAGAGGTTTCGAGCCTCACCATTTGGTCACCTCGGTCGCAGACATTGAAAATTCGGTATCTTTAGATTCGGCTTCCCGGTTGATACTATAAATATGCAAAGATTCAGCCTTCTGGGCCATCTGGGGGTTTTGAAGAATTTGAAAGAGTTTACAAACTTCCCATTTTCTCCGTCCCAAGAGGAGAATCGTAGGTCTCCCTTAGGATCTGTTTCTTGATCGATATTATAAGAATACAAAGATTCTAGTTCACTGGACATTTTCTAGAGGGTCTAAAAATACTTTTCGACTGTCCCCCCTTTTTTCTTCGCCCCCGTGGGAGGAAATAGAACATTCTGCTTCCCTCGGTTTTGCCCTTTTGTTGATACTATAAGTATGCAAAATTTCAGTTTTCTAGGTCATTAGATGGTCACTGCATGGTCTGGAACGGCAAAAATGCATTTGATAATTATTATGTACATAATTATTATGTTGTTATTTTTGTTAAATGTTTTGTTATTTATTATTAAATTTCTTTGTTATTTATTATTAAATCTATCTGTTATTTATTATTAAATTTCTTTGTTATTTATTATTAAAACTATCTGTTATTTATTATTAAATTTCTTTGATATTTATCATTAAAGTCATTTATTATTTATTATTAAATTTCTTTATATTCAGATGGAATAAATTAAACTACAATCGTCTACCTTATCAACAATTTGATTAACAAACATTTTTGCGGAATGAAAGAAAATGATTCCGTTGCTAAACAACACCCAATAATTTTCTTCAAATAAAGTTTCTTAAAACAACTTCTACTCTATGTTATTCCTGTGGAAGGGTTAATATTTTGTTTTATATTGATATCTCCACAATCTTTGTGCAGAGAAGCTCAAAATATGTTCGCAGTTACCTGCATTGAAATAAAGAATAACCATATTTTTACTTTCCTTATATACATAATGTATAAGGAAAGTATTGTGACGGGGTCGAAAATTCGAATTCGAGTTTTCGACGGGAGAGCACGTTTCAAGCATCCCTGATCACGAATCAAACATTTTTGAAGTGATGTCTGTGTGTGTGTATGCGTGTGTGTGTGTAAAAGTATGTGTGTGTGTCAGTGAGCCTGTGGAGACGATAACTGACGAACGAATGGACCGATTCGAACCAAATTTGGTACAAAAATCACAATCCGTAAACACTAGAAGCCTATTGTTTTTATATGTAATCGAATGTTCAGAACCCCCCTAAATTTTCGAATGAAATTTTGAAAAAATCGTCAAAAAATCAAAACCGCTAATAAAGTTACGCAAATAGACATTTCTTATGTAATTTTTCATTAGAAAACGATTGGCATAAATTTTAGAACGCTACCATGAACCATTCTCGAGATATTGTACATTTTTCAAAAAAATTATGAAAAAGTCACATAAAAAAAATTCCTATTGAGAAACATGTTCACTTTTCATATGTAATACCATGCGATAAATTGAGTGACATCATTCTCGTGGATCTAGCTCGTTCCATTCATGAAAAAATATACTTTGAATAATACTTTTGTATTTGAACGCCAATAGTCATTTATCTGCTGTAAGAATAACTTTTTTCTTAGTGCATAACGCTTGGCGAGATTTTGGCGACGTATTTGGCGGAATGTCGCCAACTTGGCGACTTTTTTTAAATGTTGCCAAATAAATGAAAATCTCGCCAAATGGATAAAAATGATGCTAAATCAATGAAAATGACGACTAATTGTCGAAAATTCAATATCTTGGAAAGAATATTAGTATCTACTATAAGAAAAACCTATTTTTTTACTGTAAAAGTAGTAAATTCATTACATTATATAAGGAAAGTCATGTGTTGCCCACATCAGATTTTTACTTTCCTTGTATACATAATGTATAAGGAAAGTATTGTGACGAGATCGAAAATTTGAATGCGAGTTTTTGACGGGAGATCACGTTTCAAGCATCCCTGATCACGAATCAAACATGTTTGAAGTGATGTCTGTGTGTGTGTGTGTGTGAAAGCATGTGTGTGTGTGTGTGAAAGTATGTGTGTGTGTGTGTGTGTGTCAGTGAGTCTGTGGAGACGATAACTGACGAACGAATGGACCGATTCGAACGAAATTTGGTACAAAAATCACAATCCATAAACAATGGAAGCCTATTGTTTTGATACGCATTCGAATGCTCAGAACCCCCTAAATTTTCGAGTGAAATTTTGAAAAAATCGTCACAAAAAATCAAAACCGCTAATAAAGTTAAGCAAATAGACATTTCTTATGTAATTTTTCATTAGAAAACGATTGACATAAATTTTAGAGCGCTAACATGAACCGTTCTTGAGATATTGCACATTTTTCAAAAAAATTATCAAAAAGTTATATAAAATAAAAAAAAAATTTCTATTGAGAAACATGTTCACTTTTCATATGTAATACCATGCGATACATTTGATGACATCATTCCTGTGGATCTAACTCGTTCCATTCATGAAAAAAGATACTTTGAGTAATACTTTTGTATTTGAACGCCAATAGTCATTTATCTGCTGTAAAAATAACTTATTTCTCTGTCCATAACGCTTGGCGAGATTTTGGCGACGAATTCGGCGGAATGCCGCCAATTTGGTGACATTTTTAATTGTTGCGAAACTAACAAAAATCTCGCCAAATTGATAAAAATGACGCTAAATCAATGAAAGTGACGACTCATTGAAGAAAATTTAATATCTTGGAAAGAATATAAGTATCTACTATAAGAACAACATTTTTTTAACTGTAAAAGTAGTAAATTCATTATATAAGGAAAGTCATGTGTTGCCCACATCCTATTTTTTTAATAGAAAACAGAATTTTTTTTAAATTTGAGTATAGAACAATCAGACAGGCAAATAAGAGAGCCAAATAAACAGTCATTTTCAATTTCATTTAGCAAATAACATTTTACCTATAAGAGATATTCAGATTGTAACTAAAACTCATACAGATAAAGTAAATTAAGATTTATACATAGCTATCTGTAGATAGCTATTTAATTTCCCCTAAAGTGAAAGACATTTACCCAGGTATGTGTGTATGTATGCACTGTCCACATGAAAAACGATCTTCCTTTCCAAGAAACGGGAAAAATCAATAAAAGAATAAGAGCGATTCCTGGAAAGACGAAGGACACTTCGGAGATATGGGTCTGGAGAAAAAGAGGGAACGAGATCATCCTTCTCTACTAAAAATACTTCTTTATTACTACTTCTTTACTAGTAATCTCTACTACTATATTGATGAGATAAAGGAGAATCAGAATAGCTTAATAAATTCCTTATATGCACAGTATAATATACAGGGAAAGTATTGTGACAAGGTCGAAAATTCGAATTCAAGTTTTCCACAGAAGTGTACATTTCAAACCTCCCTAAACTCGAATCGAATGATTTTAAGGTAATATCTGTGTGTATGCGCGTATGTATGTTAGTGTGTATATGTGTTAGTATGTGATTTTTGAGTCTGTGGAAGCACAAAAAAATGAAGTGATATCTCACGAACGAAATCTCACGAACAAATGAAGAGATCGCTTCATTTGTTCGTGAGATTCATTTGTTCGAAAAAAAATTGGTATGATTATTACAGTCAGTGAACCTTATTTACTTTAAACGCAGTCGAATGTTCGAAAGACTGCGACCTGCGACCGTCCGACCTACCAGAAAGGTGTAAAATTAGTGTTTGGACGGCCGGGAAGAGTCACCCAATTCAGACCGGAACTCAGTTGGGGAAGCATCCACAGGGACCGTACCCTCCTTCTCCTACCACCAACCTCTCGGAAGGACTTACGGGTCCACATGCTTAACGTAATCGTACTCCGCGTGAACACGGCGGCAGTTTTGGCAGAGGCGGGAATCGAACCCGGGTCTACCGAGTGCAATTGCCGCGCGCTAACCACTGGGCTACCGCGCCTCCTATTACCGCGCGTGTTGGTCTTGTTGTTGTTGTTGTGGAGACCCAGACCGTCCGACCTACTAGAAAGGTGTAAGGTATGTGTTTGGACGGCCGGAAAGAGTTACCCATTTCAGATCGGTACACAGTGGGGGAAGCATCCACAGGGACCGTACCCTCCTTCTCCTACCACCAACCTCTCGGAAGGACTTACGGGCCCACATGTTTAACGTGATCGTACTCCGCATGAACACGGCGCCAGTTGTGGCAGCGTGCAAATCCAGAGCGCAAACCACGGGGCTACCACGCTCGAAATGTGCCAACAGCACGCGGTGTTTCCAGGTGGTCACCCACTCGCAATTTATGTGTTAAATTAAGTTTTTTAACCATAAAAATTAAAGACAACCAAAATAGGTTTAAAATGTCGTTTAATAAAAACTGCGACAGTTTTGGCAACGGAGGAAATCGAACCTGGGCCTACCGAGTGCAATTCCCGCAAGCTAACTACTGGGATACCGCTCCCCTTATTATAGTGTATTTATCTTTTCTCGTTTGCCATTTAAAATTTCAAAACACCCGTTTGCAGTAGAGTGTATTGCTCAAATGAACGTAAAAGTGCATTAATTTTACTAAAGGTTCCTAAATTCCGAAATATGCTGACAGTTGAATAGCTGTTTTATACAGAAAATGCTTTGAATTCCTCAGCTCCCTAAATGTCACGGATATATAATATATCATCTCAGAGGTATAAGCTTCATCCTCACCAGATTTTGCCATGGACTGGTTAGACACCTATATAGTGTCTTTCATACTGCCATCTGAGATACAAATTTCTGTTGATAATGCAATCTTTGGTTTATCGAAGCGAGAGAGCGAAATTGGTATTTGGTTAAAATTTGATTATTTGATTCTCACTTTTGTGTTGTAGGCTATCTGACTTTGTTTGCACAACTCCGATTTTGTCTACTTATTTTCCCCTGTGTGAAGACTTGTTGGGAAGGTCTTGAAAAATTTAAAAATCTGATGTGGGCAACACATGACTTTCCTTATATAATGCAATGAATTTACTACTTTTACAGTAAAAAAATAGGTTTTTCTTATAGTAGATACTAATATTCTTTCCAAGATATTAAATTTTCGAAAATTAGTCGTCATTTTCATTGATTTAGAGTCATTTTTATCCATTTGGCGAAATTTTCGTTAATTTGGCAACATTTCAAAAAGTCGCCGTTGGCGACATTCAGCCAAATTCGTCGCCAAGAGCTCGCCAAGCGTTATGCACTAAGAAATAAGTTATTCTTACAGCAGATAAATGACTATTGGCCTTCAAATACAAAAGCATTACTCAAAGTATCTTTTTTCATGAATGGAACGAGCTAGATCCACGTCAATGATGTCACCCAATTTATCGCATGGTATTACATAAGAAAAGTTAATATGTTTCTCAATAGGAAATATTTTTTTTTATTTTATGACATTTTGATAATTTTTTTGAAAAATGTACAATATCTCAAGAACGGTTCATGTTAGCGTTCTAAAATGTATGCCAATCGTTTTCTAATGAAAAATTACATAAGAAATGTCTATTTGCGTAACTTTATTAGTGGTTTTGATTTTTTGACGATTTTTTAAAAATTTCATTCGAAAATTTAGGAAGGTTCTGAACATTCGATTGCATATAAAAACAATAGGCCTCCAGTGTTTACTGATTGTGATTTTTGTACCAAATTGGGTTCGAATCGGTTCATTCGTTCGTCAGTTATCGTCTCCACAGACTCACTGACACACACACACACACACACACACACACATACTTTCACACACACACACACACACAGACATCACTTTAAAAATGTTTGATTCGTGATCAGGGATGCTTGAAACGTGCTCTCCCATCGAAAACTCGAATTCGAATTTTCGACCCCGTCACAATACTTTCCTTATACATTATGTATATAAGGAAAGTAAAAATAGGTTATTCTTATAGTAGATACTTAAATTCTTTCCAAGATATTGAATTTTCGACAATTAGTCGCCATTTTCATAGATTTAGTGTCATTTTTATGCAGATGGTGAGATTTTCGTTAATTTGGCAACTTTTCAAAAAGTCGCGAAGTTGGCGACATTCCGCCAAATTCGTCGCCAAAATTTCGCCAAGCGTTATGGACGGAGAAATAAGTTATTCTTATAGCAGATAAATGACTATTGGTGTTCAAATACAAAAGTATTACTCAAAGTATCTTTTCTCATGAATGGAACGAGCTAGATCCACGAGAATGATGTCACCCAATTTATCGCATGGTATTACATATGAAAAGCGAACATGTTTCTCAACAGGTAATATATTTTTTTTAATTTGTGGGATTTTTTGTTAAATTTATTTGAAAAATGTGCAATATCTCGAGAACGGTTCATGTTAGCGTTCTAAAGTTTATGTCAATCGTTTTCTAAGGAAACATTACATAAGAAATGTCTCCTTTTCATAAGAAATGTCTATTTGCGTAACTTTATTAAAGGTTTTGATTTTTTGATTATTTTTTCAAAATTTCACGCGAAAATTTAGGGGGTTCTGAACATTTGATTACGTTTAAAAATAATAGGCTTCCAGTATTTACGGATTGTGATTTTTGTACCAAATTTCATTCGAATCGCTTCATTCGTTCGTGAGATATCGTCTCCACAGACTCACACACACACACACATCACCTCAAAAATGTTTGATTCGCGATCAGGGATGCTTGAAATGTGCTCTCCCGTCGAAAGCTCGAATTCGAATTTTCGACCTCGTCACAATACTTTTCTTATACATTATGTATATAAGGAAAGTAAAAATGGGAGTGTAAATGTTAAATTTAAGGGTGTTTAAAATCCACTGTTGTTCTATGACATCGGTATGAGCGAATTGCAACCAGGGCCGGATTTGGATTCTTTGGGGCTCTAAGCACAGACATTTTTGGTGCCCCTAGGCAGTTGAGTTGATAATTCCCCCAGTGATCGAAAAAAATGTTATTATATGTCTTTATAATATAGTAATAATATGTCATCATTATATGTCTCCATAGCAAAAAAACCTCCCCATTTGATCTTCGAATATCTCCTTTCAAAGATCATGGCAACACCTATGTTTCTAGATATTGTTACAAATTATCCTTTGGAATCGTGGGTGTACTTTCAGGATACAAGAATGAGTACAAATTTCTGGATAAGTAACACGTTTATTCACAAGCACAGAGTAAACAGGAACAATATACATTAAAACAGCTGCTCCATTAATTTCACAAAACAACCGATACTATACCGATACTACTCGAAACATTGACGCAATTCATTTCTCAAAATAGCTGCTACTATTCTCAAAACATTGATGAACATCGCAGTTTAATGTAACTTGTATTACGTCAACTGCTCTTTAACTGAGTGATGACTCCTTTTATAGACCCTATCTGTAGAAACTTCTAGAAATATCTCATACCTCGTAGAATAACTGTTATTTCGAAGTGATTCTCGAACTTTCGAAAAGTCGCTAAATTGATAAATCGCCAAATCTGTCAACATGTTTTCGAATTTTGGTATATGGCAACCCTAGATTAATGCCATGGGAAAGAATGCCTGTACGGGTGACTTTCAAAAGAGACTTGAGTGAGAGGGAGAAAAAGAGACTGCAAATCATTTTAATATTCGTAACAATATCTTTATCAAAATATTTCTATGCCACGGGTCCAAGAACTGTCCTTCAAAATTACATTTAAATTATATTTAAATTTCGGCATGCCGTATAATGATAAAAACTTTGAAGATGAAGCCAAAAAATTATTTGGTCTTATTTTCCTAAATTCATAAACACGGCTAGGGGGTCCTTGTGTATGACCACAAACGAAAGCGAGTGTCACGATATTCAGCACCTTCTTCCTAAAAGAAAACAATAAGATGTTATAGGTCATACGTATCTTTTAAAATAAAAAATAATTTAAATTCCATTGATAATCAATGTTACTTTGTCTTTGTACATGCTATATTTATTTTTTAAATCCAAAAATTGATATTTTTCTCTAATTTTTATAGCATTTAGCGTCTGAATGCCAACGACATTTTACAATTGCTTTACATGGGTTGACAAATGAAAAATGAACGCTATGTAAAATATTATTGCGAGTGAATAAACATTTTGCACAGTTAAAATAATAATAAAATTGCATTTTTTCACACAGGCTTTTTTTTATAATTCTCCTGTGGTACTGGTTTTCGTTATAGGCCACCTCATGTAACATATTTTCGACAAGATTTCAAATGTTTTGAAATCATTTTTTAAAATGATCATATGGTATGTTAAGGAGCAATCTGAGCACGTTTTAAAATCTAGTTTTTTTTTTTTAATTTGTCATGGCTGAAAATTTCATTCCATATTATCAACATGAAAACAAACTCCTGTTCCTACGTTTTGTTAACATTTTCCAACATAGTTGAAAAGTGTTTATGACTTTGATAATTCTGTCTGTCTGTCCGTTCGCACGATAACTGCCGTAAAAATGACTTTATCGAAATGAAATTTTAGTATATTGTCTATGGGACATATCAGAATAAAAATGAATAATATCACCCAATTAGTTTTGGATTGAACCCGGGTTAAAAAAGTGAAATACAATTGAACTCTATTGGACCTAATTTTTCAAACATTTTTTAAGCGAAGTTAAAATTCGTAAATTCCTTTGAAAATTTTAGGAAAAATTCACATTACTCCATAAAATATATAAATAAATTTGAGTAAAACATGTTTGAGAGTTTTTAAAATAAAAATTAAAGTAATAATTACACCCATATTATATGAAGAGATCACGTGACCCACTTCGAAATAAAATATTGCATCCATTTATTTCCCAGTGTCAAAATCGTGATTTTTAAGGTTCTTTTAAATTTATATTTAATGTTGAATCCGTTCTAAAACCTCTCTATTTTTGCGTATTTTCTGTGCATCTATATTCTGTACCAACGCAATTACAATATTTTCGAGTTTAAATGACCATCAAATTTTGATTATTTCTACAGCAAAGCCTAATTTTAACGTATGCAGAATGTAAACAAATCGAGCTGTAAGGTGAGTTGTATAAGAATTGCTGAATTTTTTTACGCAAAATTGTTTAGCTCTGTAGTCTGGAATATAGGTGTTATAAATGAAATATTCATTGATTTTATATAGAGAAGCAGACGATTTTACAGCATTGCCTTTTTCGATGAAGTTTTTAGCATGGAGTTAGAAAGTACATTTACCTCCATGGTTTTAAGTTTTTAAGTAAAATAAATTATTGTAGTACTGTGACAATTTAAAAAATATTCTCGCTGAATGTATTGCATTTTAGAGATGTTTAAATAAAATTGCTCTGCAATTGGAAAGTGTTTCATATTCAATGCTGTATGCATGATTGGTCTTTCTTGTTTGCAATGATTTTGGGTTTTCAAATTATTTAAACTTTTTGCGTCTTATCATCAGTTATTGTTCATGACGCCCCAATATCTTTGCTAAAGTCTCTGAAATAACACTTGCGATTTCATAAGCTTCCCAGTGAGAATCAGATAAGGTCATGATCGCTTTCCAAGTGAAATTCAAATTATTGCCCACAAATATGTTTTTGTATATAATATGTGTATACGGGTGTATAAAGGTGTCCCAAAAAGATTGAAACGCGCTTTAATTCTTTACCTGTTGGAGATAAGTGGGCAATGTAAATTGCAAAAATGTTGAAAGTAAGGTAGAAAATAAGACTACGTTAATGAAATAGTCCTCCCATTCATTTTCAAAAAGTTACACTTTTTAAATTTTTATACGACCCTCTTAGACAAATTCGGTCAATCAAAAAATTTTTATTTTTAATGCAACAAGATAGTTAAAAAAAAACCGCATATCTGTATCTTTAAAATTGAGAGAGTTATAATGAATTGAAAATGGAACATTGTGAATGGGGACCCTATATCAAATTAGAAATGTAAATTTGTGACATATCACAACAAGAAAGATCAATCATGCTTAAAGCATTGATTATGAAACACTTTCCAACTTCAATGCAATTTTATTTAAACAAGTCTAAAATGCAATACATTCCTCGGTAATATTTTGAAACTTATCACAATACTGCATTAATTTATTATATTTGAAAACTTAAACCTTCATCGAAAAAAATGAACTTCATTCAAATGACGGCATTGAAATATAAATTGCCTGGTTTAAACATCTCTAAAATGTTATACATTCCTCGGTAATAGTTTTAGAATTATCATAATACTACGATAATTTATTATATTTGAAAACTTCATCGAAAACAACTGAAATTAATTCAAATGATGTCATAGAAAAAATAACACGCCTGGATCTCTCTATAAAAACAGGATTTCATTCATACTTTCTACCATTCATTTCATTCATCACAATACTATAATAATTTATTTTATTTAAACATTTTGTTTAAGACCATGGAGCTACAAAAAATTAAACTCTATGCTTGAAACTTCATCGAAAAAAATCGTCCTTCTCTTTATGAAATCAATTAATATTTCATTCATATCAGCCATGCAGACTCCATGGACTAAATTATTTTGCAGGAATTCTAATACAACTCATTCTATATATTTTGCTGTTTACATTTTACATAGGTGAAAAATAGGCTTAGTTGTAGAATTAATCAAATTGACATGAACATTTAAACTCAAATATATTGTCATTGCGTTGTTTCAGTATGTAGATGCACAGAATTTAAGCAAAAATAAAGTAGTTTTAGGACGGATACAACACTCAATATGAATTAAAAAGAACTTAAAAAAATTACGATTTTGAAACAAGATGGATGCCATATATCATTTTGAAGTGGATCATGTGATCGTTTCATATCATTGTCACGTGATCGTTTCATATAAGAGGTGTAATTATTATTTTAATTTTTATTTAAAAAACTACTGAATATATTTCGCTGAATTTTTTTTTATATATTTTATGGAACAATTTGAATATTACCTAAAATTTTCGAAGCAATTTGGGAATTTTAAATCCGCTTAAAAAATGTTTGAAAAATTAGGTCCCATAGGGCTCAATGTATTTCATTTTTTCGACCCGGGTTCAATCCAAAACTAATTGGGTGATATTATTCATTTATATTCCCATAGGTTCTAAAGACCGTCTGAACAACATACTAAAATTTCATTAAGTCATTTTTACGGCAGTTATCGTGCTAACGGACAGACAGACAGACAGACAGAATGAACAAAGTCATAAACACTTTTCAACTTTGTTGTAAAGTGTTAAAAAAGATAAAACTGATAATAATACATAGAATACATTTTTGCGAGTTCCGCTTAGGCTCACGATGCAATTGCGGATTCTTAAATACTTTTCAATAACAAAGTACTTTTTCAATAATTAAGTCCTTTTTTATGTAAACAATTTCCATCGTCAATTTGTTTATGATCTCTATTTTCACTGATGAAACAGCCCTTTACATGGTACGGAAAAGTGGCATAAGTCAGATTTTTCCTTTATCATAATTCAGTTGATTGTAAAGATACAGATATGCGGGTTTTTTATGATCTTGTTGCATTAAAAATTAAAGTGCGTTTCAATCTTATAGGGACACCCTATATAGTGTATATGTTTATGTAGATAATATGTGCATATGAGTATATATATACGACTATATAGTAGAATAGCTGAAAAGTTGAAAAAATATAACTTCATCTATCAAAAGCACTAATACTTACCAGATTTAAAGAGTAAGAAGCATATGGTAAAAATATTGCATATTTATTCACTTCTAAAAGTTTTTCTGTACTAGTATTTGATAATGGCCTGAAATATTAAAAGCATTGTCCTACGATTGGCCTCTATACATTGAAAAGTCAATATTGTAAGTTTGATTTAGGTAATTCAACGTTGGATGTGCTATATGTTCTCCTGTAGAACTTTTAAGTTAAAAAAATATATCAAAAATTTCTCAATTGGTTTTCCATTTGTTCGAGACACATACCTTAGTATTATACTAGGTTATTCTGTCCAGTAATGAATCCACAGATAAACGAAAACACTCAGCCATTTTCATTTCCTTAACAATGAGCATATATTTTGACTCATCAAACAAAAGAGTTCTTCACAAATTATTTTAGATAGCTTGAGCGGATTGTCTTCTTCTGTATTGCGGTATTTTGTTATATGGCTTGTTAGAAACGGATCAAATGTTTGCGAGAAATTCTACTATTCCAAAAAGAAAAAAAAATCTGATGTGAGCAGCACATGAATTTCCCTACAAATTCAAATTCATTTTCTTATTTTTTTTTATATTTCTTAATGCGTTAAATTGAGTTTAATCGCTGGAAATAACATTGATACTTCTTCGATATTATATCCAATTTTCCAGTTTTAATGCATGTTCGTTTCATTTGGAAACTTATAAAGTCTTCAGCTCTTCAAAATTATAAATCAAAAACAAACATATCTCGAGAACGGTTCATTCTAGTGCCATGGGGATGGTCTTATTCTCTGTGTTGTCAAAAATTACATGAAGAACAAGTACTTGTCAGCAATTTCAGTCATTTATTTCACATTTTAAAGATATTTGCGAGCCATATCCCAAAAAAAGGTTTGTTATAATTTTCCAGATACATGTCAAAATCTAATGAGTATCAGAATATCCCTCAAGGGACGTAAGTACTAAATTTTAAGAAATTTCATTCAATAGTTTTTTCACTATGGTGAAAACGTCTTTAGTTCCCCATATTAAAAACTAAAATGTCTCGACAATGGTCCATCTTACAGTAATGGGGTTGGTCTTATTCTTTTCGACGTCAAAAATTACGTATAAAACAAGCATTTAATTCATACATTTGTAGTTTTTTTAATTTTGATTTGGAAGATTTTTTCGGGCCATTTCGCAAAAAAAAAAAAATTGCAGGTTCTTTTATTCCAAATGGTACCAAATTCCAACCAGAACCAAGGTAACCCATAAGCAACTTATATACTACATTTTGTGAAATTTGGTCTAGAAATTTCTCAGTTAGAGGGGATGCATACAAATTTTGCGAGCCATTTCGCAAAAAAAAAAAAGAAAAGTTAGGTTTTTTTTATTCCTCGTAGTACCAAAATCTAATCTGCACAATAACCCGCAAGTGCCTTATCTACCAAATTTTATGAAACTTGGCCAATTAGTTTCTACTTTCCCTTTAATACATGGTAATGTATAGGGAAAGTATTGAAATCATGCCGAAAATCGCAACTCGAGTTTTCGAGGAAACTACACGAATCTACTGTTAGCTTGACGTCTGCGTGGGTGTCTGTCTGTGCAATGTATATATCCACTCTAACTGAAAAACTAATTGTCCAGATTTTATAACATTTGGTAGGTAAGTCACTTGTGGGTGACCCTGGTGCTGATTAGATTTTGGTATGATTCGGGATAAAGGACCCAGCCTTTTTATGAGAAATGGTCCGCAAAAAATGTATGCATTCATTCTGACTAAAAAACTAATGGACCGAATTTCACAAAATTTAGTAGATAAGCCACTTATGGGCTACTTTGGTGCCGATTATATTCGGGTATGATTCCGGAATAAGGAACCTGCTTTTTTCTGTGAAATGATCCTCAAAAATCGTATACATACACTCTAGCTGAAATTGACCAAACTAATTAACAAAATTATGCAAAATTTGGTAAATAAGTCTCTTATGGGATACTGCGGTGCTGGTTACACTTTGGTATGATATGGAAAAAATAATCTGCCTTTATTTGCGAAAAGACCGACAAAAATTAATAATATCAGAATCTAAAATATCCGATCTAAAATAAAATACTACATATGCTCAAATGTAATAATTAAATTCTTGTTTTATGCTTAATTTTTGACAACGAAAGGAATTAGGACCTCCTCATTACTTTAAGATGAACCATTCTCGAGATATTTAAATTTTTAATTTTGTGGGAATGAAGACGATTTTCACTGTAGTTAAAAAATAATTTAATAAAACTTTTTAAACTTAGCAGTTCAGCCCCCTGATGGTTATTTTGATGCTGATTAGCTTTTGATATGTTTCGGAAAAGTATAACCGACTCTTTTTTGCGAAATGGTAGTGAAAATATGGTAGTGAAAATCGGAAATAAATGACTACAGTTGTTGAAAATATTAATTAAGTACTTGTTCTTCAAGTAAACTTTGACAGCTAAGTGAACAAGACTGACTTCATGACTGTACGTTGAACCATTCTCGAGATATTGTATTTTCTCTGAATTTTGTATACCTGAAGAATTTAAAGTGAATTAAGTTGCCAAATGAAACGAAGATGAAAAAAAAAAGTCAAACTGGATATAATATCAGAAAAGTATGCATCTTATTTTGTGCAATTAAACTCAATTTAATATATAATGAAATAAAAAGTGACAATATTAATTTAAATCTGCAGAAAAAGTCATGTGCTGTACCCATCAGAATTCTTTGAAGAATTTTGTATAATGGATTTTTCAAGATCCATCTCATGATCAAGATAAACATGAGAACCTAAAAAAGTTCAAGGAAATAAATACAATTTAATTATCAAATAGTAAATACATTTTCAAATTTGATAATTAAAGTAATTCCCTTCATCCTTGTGGAGATATAAGAATACTGTTCTACTTTTATAAAATTATAATGGAATATTAATTTTAATTGTTAATTTTTTTGAAAACATAAAATAAGCTTCATCATAGATAATAATAGTCATATTTCGTACTCAAAATTTCATAGATAATAAAAATTCATACTAAGAGAGTCAAAATAGGAAATATATATTCAAAAGCTAACTCACAGATTTACTTGCGTAATCTTAATGAAGGGTAAAAAATGATAATTAGTTGACGTATGTGTGTACTATATGTCTAATACTAAAAATGCTGTTGCTTCCTACTTATATCATGATGGTAAATTGTTTCAACTGTATTCATCTTACACAATGTGCCAACTTGAACTATTTTAAATTATAGCTATTTTTATATCTGTCTTCAAGCAGACATGGAAAACATTCTGTAAAATTTTCTTGACATGGCCTGCTGTAAGCCAAGGCTTTGTGTATTCACTGAGACCCAGAACGTGAGATCCCTACATTGGTATCATTCTTCATCACAAGACAACATTAACGTCTTTATACGGCGGGCCGCACTAGGTCATAAAGCCATACCGCCCGTTGTTTCATCGGAGATGTTATATTTAAGACACACCCACCTTACTTTAAAAAAAAGATGCCACAAAAAGTAGTTGCATGTCTGATTCGACATTTTTTTCAAAATAAATTATCACAAGTCCCATTTGCAACAACTGGATAAAATTCTAACACATCTTTGGCTGTTAATTGCACACTCATTCATAGTTGTAGACTTAATTACTCAAACTCCTTGAATATTTTTAGAAGACAAAAATTCATAAAGCGTTACCCCCTTCTCCCCCCATTCCTTGCAGTAGATATTTTGCAGTTACTGGTCACCTATTACTCAGGATAAAAATTTGACGAATTAAAAATGGTATTATTATCAGCTCACAGCTCTCCCTGAAAGCTGAGTAAGGAGATGTTGTTGTTGAAACCCAGACCGTCCGACCTACCAGAAAGGTGTAAGGTAACTGTTTGGACGGTCGGGAAGCGTATTAATCTGTGTGTAAAACCCTACACAACAAACAATCCTTACACAATACAATGGTCATCACACACAACTAACATCCGACAGACTGACATACTTAAAATCAAGTAATGCACAAGAAATTCAAGGAGTCTTACACCAAAGGGGGAGAACCCAGGAGCAAAAACAGGATTAAGAAATTCATAGATCACCAAAAATTAAGAGCAGAGAATACTCACAGAAGTGTCACTTAACAGAATTTGAAATCTCTCTCGCAGTTTGAATACAGTCCTTCAGTTTGTTTATTAATACTTTATTTCTGCGGACACCGGAAAACCAAGCTGCAGAGTGGGCAGGGGAAGGTTTGACGAGGTGGAATTTTTTAGAAAAGGGACAGGAAAAAACATAGTGATCAGCGTCACCAAAAGCATTACAGGGACAGTTAGAAGAGGTTTTGTGCTTAAAGAAATTGAGGTAATCAAGGAACGGGCCGTGTCCGGTAATAAAATAAACAAGAAATCTGTTACAAATAAGAAGAGAAGGGTCAACCAAAGGGAGGAAAGAAAGAATACGGGCCGGGTCGTGATTACGGGGAGAGATATAGTCGTTTAAGTAAGTTTGCCACAGATTATTTAGGAATATTTTACAATGACGAGTGAGAAGAGAAAAAGGGAAAGGGACCGTAAAAGGGGAACCAGAAAGGGAGGCAGCTTTGGCATGAGAGTCAGCAACTTCGTTTCCCAGTATTCCAGCATGGGCTTTAACCCATTGAATGTTAATTAATTTAGATGCCGAAAGGGCCAAGAGTTTAATATCACATAAGTATTTGGATCTATTTTTAACAGATTTTAGAGCCAGAATGGAGGACAAACTGTCCGAAAAAATATTGACCTTTGTATTGTTGTCCAACGCCCATTGAATAGCGACTTTAATGGCAGAGATTTCCGCTTGAAAGACCGTGTTTCCATGAGAGAGCTTAAAAGAGAACGATTCGACCAGGTCATCTTTTTTAAAAATGCAAACTGCAAATCCAATATTTTCGTCAGTTTTAGAGCCATCTGTGTAGATATTAAAAGGGGAGAATGAATCAGGGTCAAAGGAGGGAAGATTAACAATACGATGCGAGGGAGGGAGACTGGAAAAGGGAACGTTTGTATCAAAGCTGGAAGGGTCAGGAAGGGACGGGGATGAAAAAAGGTCAGTTTTAAGGCGCCAGAAATGAAATTTTTTGTAAAGGGTCTGTATAACAAATTGAACAGGGGGGATACCAGTAATTGAGTATAGAGAAATGCTCGAAGTTGTTCTAAAACCGGAAGAAATCTTCAAAAGGAAAATCCTTTGGAGAGAAATGAGACGTGAAGTTTGATCCCCCGTAAGACATTTACCCCATATTCCTGAGCTGAAAGTGATAATTTTTTCTATAACTGTAAGGTACCAGATTTTAAGGAAAGACCTGTTAACCCCCCAATTTTTACCCGCGATTTTCCCGAAAGTAGAAGAGAGCTTGAAGCATTTCTCTTTAAGATAAAATACATGAGGACTCCAGGTTAAGTTGTCATCTATTATAATTCCGAGATATTTAAGATGGCGGGTAATTTTAAGGGGTTTGTTTAACATTTTAAATCTTGGGTTTTGTTTTCTCTTGGAACGAGTTTTATTGAAGATAATACATTGTGATTTTTCGGGTGAAGGAGAAAGTTGAAGGGAGGACAAGGAGGATTGAAGGGAGTCCAGGAGGGAATTGGTTCGGAGTGTAAGTTGTGAGAGGGAATCACCAAATGTCACCACTGCAAGATCATCTGCAAAGGCCTGAAGATAGAAAAGGTCATTATTAAGGAGGAGAACTCGGTTGAAGTAAATGTTCCACAGGATAGGTGACAAGACCGATCCCTGTGGAGCACCGAAGGAAATGACTTTAGAGGAGGAATGGATATCGTTTGAAAAGGTAATGGACCGTGAACTGAGGTAAGAAAATATAAAAACTTGAAATTCGACGGGAAGATGAATGCTTTCCAGTGATGAAGGAAGGATATGCCAATTAAGGGAGTCGAAGGCTCCA
This sequence comes from Amaurobius ferox, assembly GCA_951213105.1. Classification (NCBI taxonomy): domain Eukaryota; kingdom Metazoa; phylum Arthropoda; class Arachnida; order Araneae; family Amaurobiidae; genus Amaurobius; species Amaurobius ferox. The sequence goes on along the minus strand of OX578149.1, from coordinate 130,707,873 downwards.
CAGATGTCCACAGTGGTGAGTGAAACAAAATGACCTGGTCTAAAGTCTCTAATAGAGGAGACAAGTTTGTGAGTAGCATCTTCGCAACTGACCATTTCCCGAAAACCGAATTGGAGCTGATGAAGGGCGTCATTGGTTTTAATCCAAAAATTAAGTTTATTAGCAAATAATTTTTCGAGTATTTTTCCGAAAGTAGGTAAAAGACAAATGGGACGGTAGGAGGAGCAAAGGGCAGGATCTTTACCAGGTTTATTAAGAAATAGAATTTTAGCGTTTCGAAGACAAGCGGGGAAGTAGCAATATTTAAAACATAGGTTAGCAATTTTTGAAAAGATGAAGGGGAATGAAGTAAAAAGTGATTTCCAGATTTTAAAATCAATAGAGTCGAGACCAGGGGCTTTACCGTTTGGGAGATTGTTAATAACCAATGAAAGCTCTTCATCAGAGACCGAGCCCAACCCATCAGAAGGAGGTGAAAAACAAGGAAAGCTGGTAAATGTGGGATCATCTTTGAAACAGTGGTCCAAAAGACGTTGAATTTTTGTTTTATAGTCTAAGTTAATATCATCAGAGAAATGCAAATTAATATGATTAAATTTGTTTTGTTTCTGAAAAGCAAATTTGAATAGTGTGCCGAATTTAGAAGAACAGTTAGTACAAAATTTACGCCAGGATTCCGTTTTAGATTTATTAATTAATTTTTTGTATTTGGCACGATTTAATTTATATTTAATCTTTGCCTCTGTAATAGTTTCTGAAGAGGCGGAGTTTCTCTCGAGTGATTTTATTCGTTTGCCGAGGGCTGTTACGAAGTTTCGGAATTTTGCTAAATTAGGATTCCACCATTTAAAGCCAGAGCGAGTAGAAGTTTTCTTTTTCCTGATAAATTTGAAAGCACATGATTGGGTGGTATCAATGAAGGATTTTACGAAGTTGTTAAGGGAGGTGGAATCAGAAATTTGATCAAGGGAGCGGGAAAGGGAAGGAATATGAGATCTGAAATTAAATAGAAATTTACCTAAACTATAGTTCGTTTTAAAGAAAAAGGAGTTGTCTGAAGGAGGATCAAGTCCAAGGGTTAATTTTATGTATTTGTGGTCACTGAATGTATCACAGGAGAGAATCTCCCATTTTTGAATAAGATCATAAAGTCCAAAAGAGACAAGAGTTAAGTCGGGGAATCCTTTACCTGAGTGGGAGACGAATGTTGGACCAAGTGAAGGATCATTTACCACAATTAAGTTATTATTCATACAGAAGTCAATCACACTGTATCCCCGGTGATCTATGAAGGAGTAACCCCACATCAGGGCCCTGGCATTAAAATCTCCAAGTATCAATGATTCTGTTGCAAAAAAATTCAGATTTGAGAGTTCGTTTAAAATATCTACGATAGGATCATGGGGGGGACAGTAAATAGAAATCAAGTTAAGGGATTTATTATTTGGAAGAAAAATTTCAACCACCACAAATGAGTTGGATTGAAATTTAAGGGAGACGGGAAAAGACGAGTTCAGGATTAAAAGGGAAGCTTTATTGGACAATGAATTAAATTGTTTAATTCCGAGAGGAGGGCGAAGTACCGACCCCTCGGAAAGGAAAGGTTCTTGTAAGCTTATAATGTCCAAGGATTTCTCAACTGCAAACTGAAGAACATTATTGTGTGCAGAAAGCGAATGATTAGTATTTGTTTGTAGAATTTTCAGAACCATCGCGGGAGGATCAATGCCCGGGAGCAGAAGTGGGGAAAGCAAGGATAAAAATAAACAGATATATAATATACAATAACAATTTAATATTTACAATATTTACAATATTTACCATAATGGTGAGTTCAGATTGATTTTTGAAGTTCCCTTATTCTATTTAGTTCACTTTGCATCGAAGGGCAATTAGCCCGGTCTCTGGCATTGTGATTAGTTTTCCAGTTTAGATTAGCGTTCTTGACGTTTGCCGTTGAGCAGTTAATGCATGATGGAGTTTTTACCTTACAAGTCTTGAAGGTATGATCATCATCGCCACATTGCGAACAGTTACCAGTAACCCAGTGACAGGCTGCAGCCGAGTGACCAAAACCTTGGCATTTGTAGCATATTTGGATTGAGATGTATTTTTTAATGAAATAGTACTGGAAATGATGATATAGTTTTTTGGTGTTGATGAGGATTTTAGCAGAAGAGATGTCCACAAGTATAACCCAGTTGATTGATCCCGCTCTGTTTCTGAAGTTTTTGATGATTTTGAACTCCTGAGGTTCGGATGGAAGGTTTTTAGTCAGAAGGTCTTTTATATCCTGTTCCCGGAGAGTTTCTGGAATATTGAACAGGATCAGTGCTTGCTTACGTATTGGTGGCTTAAAGATAGTGAATTTCTGACCAATTTCGGAGTTTGTAAATTTGGGGATAAGATTGTCTGCATCTTTATCTCTGCATGTTATCTTGAGTGTTCCATTTCTTTGAGATGAGACGTTTTGGATGCGGATGCCCGGAGGACACTGGAAAGAGAGAAGGTCTTTATGCAGTTGTTCCATATTTCTAGTACGGTCCTTTCCCTGTAGCAGGACACTGGCAAAAGATGGTTTGGGGGGAGCAGGAGGTGGTAGATTGGTTGATTGAGTCAGATGTTCCAGGTTTTTCTTTACTGCCTCATCGACCAGGGAAGGCAGATCCTGCGTCAAGTTCTTGGAGAAGTTTTCTAGATTTGTGGCGATTGCATTTTTCAGTTGGTTGAGGTCTTCGTTAAATGACGTTCTGATATTTTGCAGGGTATTTGAAGCTTCCTGGTTTTGAGAGAATATGACTGAAGGGATCTGGTTTTCAAAGTTCAGGCAAGCTGCTTTCAATGCTTCAAATTTATCGTCCAAGTATTTCGTTTGCGTTGCATTAGGTTTTACATATCTAGTTAGGTAATTCTGGACCTGGTTACAATGACGCTGTACTTTAAGGAGGAAGGTGTTGCAGAATTCTGATTTCTCCTCAGTCATGTCTGTGGTTGCAACTGAAGTGGTATCATCTGGTTCGTCCGTATTTGATGTTGGTTCTGGTAGAGTTGGTTTACTGGATCGAGACATAGCCAAAGGAGGGTTGGAGAATACAGTAAACTGCGTTTTCGGTGTTGAGAGGACTGATGAGCGAAGAGGAAGAGGGAAATTCGATGGAGAAGAGCGGGAAAGCACTGTTGAGAATGATGGAGTTGTTGAAGAAGCAGAAGCTTTTAAATCAATCAGTTTAGCAGTGGGTTGCAGTAGTGGATTGAATGAAGATGATATGATGGTAGAAGGCAGAGTTGATGAAGTAGAGGGGTCACCAGGCTGAGCCTGAGCACAGGAGTAATTCGATGTTTGAGACCTTCTATTATAGTTTGATGCCATAGTACGGGATTGATGAGATAGGTCACTGAGAGAATCAGTTGTGGGATTTGAAGGATGATTAGGAGAGTTTCTGTTATAGTTGGAGGCAGAAGAAGTTGATGCATTGTCAGGAGATGTTCGAGGAGAAAGATGTTGGGAAACAAGAGGAGGGAAATCTGGGATCGGAGATGAGTATATGTCATTAGTATCCATGATAGAGGTAGTGAAAAACTGGTATCTCTTAAAAAGTTTCTTGTTGATAATATAAAATGCAATATTTCTGATAATTCGTGAGTATATAGTATCGAATTTCACTAATAATCTTAAGACACTGAGTAATACACTGTTTCAAACATAACATTAATTTTAATACAATATGTATATACAGTATCACAAAAATCACCAAAATAACATATAATAATATATAGATTGTCCATTTTCTGTCATATAATTTACAAAAGTGAAGGGTACGACAAGTTGTATTTAATATCAATTACAGGAACGAAGGCAAAATGATGCGACGGGTGAAAACAATAATAATAAAAAAAAAAGCTAAAACAAACTAAAGACGAAACCGGTCAGCGGGAAAATCCCAAATCCAAAAAACTGTAAAAAAATCCATGATAAACAAAACAACCAAATTTTGAGACGATAGCAAAAGAATAACCGGAGAAAATGAGAATAAATGAAAAAAGGGGATGGGGAGCAGAAAAGAGCAAAATAAAATTTATAAATCAAAAGAAAATAAAAAACAAAAGAGTGCAACCGCAAAAATTGGAGCTCTAGCACCTATGGGACACAAGATATAAAGAAAAAAATGAATACTGTTAAAAATTACAAGTCCCACTGGGACAATATGCTAATTAGAATTAAAATTAGATTTAAAAAGATATCAATGTTATCCATAGCATGAGATTCAATAGGAAAGTACAATATGAATTTTACAAAAGGGCTGAAAAACGAAGAAGAGGAAGAGCGCAGCAAGCTACGAAGGCAGGGAGAAACCAAAGCCGGGCGAAGGGGTGATTCGCCGAAATACCACTACAAGGAACGAGCAAAATACAGGGAAGGGGGGGAAAATGAAATCAAAAGTGTGAAGCATGAAAACAACCAATTTTAAAATACATAATACATATCGAAAAAATGCTCCCAGGTTCTAAAATTTTTACAATAAACAGAGTTAAAACTTCAAATCATATGAATATATATACTTTAAATTAACAAATTACATAGATTACAATAGGATTTACAGTTGTATAAACGGTCCAATTTGGACCGTTCAAGGCAGGATCTCCATTACAATTGCATACTGGAACCAATGGAATATTTATAATTTATAAATTGTATTATCTCACCAATGAGTAGACGTACAGACAAGCCACCGGTATGAAAATGAAGCTACGGTGAGGGGCAACAAATAATACGCAGACTCAAAACACACAACACAAGAAATCACGCCACCACGGCTCAAAACACCAGAGCTCGAAAAAAGCGTCTAAACAATGCTAAACCGTGTCGGAGATCCGAGTAAGGAGATGTGTCATTTCCCTCTGTTATTGGTTTTCAAACAGATGACGTATATTTGTCCAACCAAGCAAAAGAAGTGGTAAAATTTCTGCCATTTTTCACGGGATATTTCACAATTTCTAGAGGAATAGCTGAAATGGATATTTTAAACAAAAATAAAGTGTGGTTGAAGGCGTGTGGGATAAAGAAGAAGACGTAAGCCGTCTCATAAATTTTGACAGCGAAATAATTTAAACTGTTACTCTGACATAGAAAATGGCTTTGCAATCGTAAAGATATCCTTAATTGGAATATGCATGAGGTCTTTGAATCCTGAGAATGTTTTTTATACCTTTTAGACATAGGACCATAAGATGAGAATGCAAAATGGAATAAGGATCGGGTGTTTTTGCTAACTGCTTTTATCTTGTATACCTCTGACTGAAATGTGAGAAACATATTTTTTGAAAGACCAGCTGCAAATTGGGGAAGTTTTCCATATAGAAAACGATATATTGGTACAAATTAATAAAAAAGCAAAATAGTGGTGTTCTGAGTTTAAAATATAAACTCATCACGATAAAAGCATCCTTGAAACAGTTTGTTTAAATATTTATGCTTAATTATGTTGTTTAAGTTTTTATTCACTAATTTCGAGTATGATTTTCCTGCTTATTTTAACTAACTGCACGCTTTATTCGGTACAGTGTTCTTGAAAGAACAGATCACAAAATGCACTGATTAAACGAAAAATAATTTTATATAGAATATATTAATAAAATATTACCGATACATATTTACGGTCCGCATAAATATTTTAGTTTATACGTTTAGCAATATCATGATCTGTGGGGCAATAACTGTCATCTATTTAGGGCTTAACAAATTACTATTTAGATGATTCCCGTTAAAAAATGACCAATGACACTTTGACCAGAAATAAAATAAAATGAAAATTTAAACTTGATATGGCAGAATTAAGGTCGATATAAAATCCACATTGAAAAGTTATTTCCTGTCGAAAAAATTTCTCTGTCACTTTGTTGAAATAGTGGTTCGGAATAAATACATCTAATTAAAATTTTACAGGCTTCTCCCCCCCCCCCCCCCAGAAAAACTCTGAAGGAAAAAAAAATGAGCGTGGGCAAGTATAATTGCCACAAGTTGGGCCGTTTTTTAAAATTAAATCTTATCGATGTATTTTAACTAGTGTTTTTCATTATTAATGACAAGTCACTTATGTGTGATCCTGGTGCTGATTAGATTTTGGTATGGTTCGAGATAAAAAAAAACCCGCCTCTTTTTTTTTTTTTTTTTTTGCAAAATGGTCCGCAAGAAGCTCCTGCAGCCACTCTAGCTAAAGAAGTAATTAAGTAAATTTCACAAAATTTGGTAGATAAATCACTTATAGGACATCCTGGGGCTGAATAGATTTTGATACGATTCAGATTTACGAAATGGCTCACAAGAATCGCAAAAATCTAAAATAAAAGATTACGTATGCTCAAATGCATCAATTAAATACTTGTTTGAGATGTAATTTTTGACGATAAAAGAATAAGACTAACCTTATTACTCTAGAACTAGCCGTTCTCGAGATATTTTAGTTTTTTCGCATTTTTGCTACGACGGTTTTGAGAATAAGCCCAGTTGCCAAATTAAAACGATAAGCTGAATTAAAAGTGCAAATTCAGTGTAATTTCAATTAATTATACGTGTTATTTAGTGCAATTAATATCAATTTAATGAATTATTAATGAAATGAAAACGAATTTGAGTCTGCAGGCAAAGTTATGTGCTGCCCACATTAGATTTTTACTTTCCCTGCAATACATGGTAATGTATAGGGAAAGTATTGGAGTCATGTCAAAAATGGCAACTCGAGTTTTCTACTGATCTACACGTTTTGGGACCCCTACAATACTCAAACACTATTTTTAGCGTGACTTCTGTGTGTGTGTCTGTGCAGATTTTGTATCCATTCTTACTCAAAAACTAATTGGCCAAATTAAATAACATTTTACAGGTAATCCTCTTGTAGGACACCCTGGTGCTGACTAGATATTGGAACAATTCAGGATAAATGAACTTGTCTATTTTGCGAAATGGCTCGCAAAAAATGTCTGTATCCACGCTAGCTAAAAAACTAATGGACCAAATTTCACAAAATTTGGTGTATAAGTAAGTCACTTGTGAGTGACCCTGGTGCTTATTAGATGTTGCTACGATTCGAGAAAAAGAACCGACATTTTTTTGCGAAATGGCCCTCAAAAATTATATGTATCCACTCTAGATGACAAACAAATTGACTGAATTACACAAAATTTGGTAGATAAGCCGCTTGTGGGATACTTTGGTGCTGGTTAGATTTTGGTATGACACAGAAGATACAGAATCTGCCTGTTTCTGCGAAATGACCCGCAAATTTCAAATATCCAATCTAAAATAAAATATTATGTGCTCTAATGCATCAATTAAATGCTTGTTTTATACATAATTTTTTAACGGCAAAAGGAATAAAACCAACCTCATTACTCTAAGATGGACCATTCTCGAAACATTTAAATTTTTAACTTTAAAGAACTGAAGACGTTTTTCACTGCAATTAAAAAACTATTTAATAAAATTTCTTAAAACTGAGTACTTAGGTTCCTTGATGATTATCCTGATGCTGATTACATTTTGATAACTTTCGGAGAAGTATAATCAACTCGTTTTTACGAAATGGTCTCATAAATAGTGAAAATCTTAAATGAATGACTAAATTTGTTGAAATATATTATTGAAGTACTTGTTCTTGAGGTAAATGTTCACAACTAATCGAATAAGATTGACCCCATGACTATAGGCTGAACCGTTCTCGAGATATTTCAGTTTTGGGGAATTTTGGGGACTTGAAGTGAATTAAGTTGCCAAATCAAATGAAGATGCAATAAAAAGGCAAATTGTATATAATATCAGAAAGTATCCATGTTATTTTCTGCAATTAAACTCAATTTAATGCATAATGATATAAAAATGACAAAATGAATTTGAATCTGACGGAAAAGTCATGTGCTGCACACATCATACTTTTTTTTTAAAAATTCGTATAGTAGATTTTTCAAGATTCATCTCATGATCAAGATAAATATGAAAACCTAAAAAAAGTCATGACAATAAATACAATTTAATTACCAAATAAGGAATACATTTTCTAATTTGATAATTAAAGTAATTCACTTTATTCTTGTGGAGACATAAGAATATTATTCTACTTTTATAAAATTATAATAGAATATTAGTTTTAATTATTAACTTTTATATAAAACATAAAATAAGCCTCATCATTGATAACAATAATCACATTTCATACTCAAAATCTCAAAAATAATAAAAATTCATAGAGTCAAAATGGGAAATATATATTCAAAAGTTAACTCACAGATTTTCTTGCATAATTTATGAAAGGTAAAAAATGATAATTATTTACCGTATGTGTATACTATATGTCTAATACTAAAAATGCTGTTGCTTCCTACTTATATCATGATGGTAAATTGTTTCAACTGCATTCAATTTACACAACATACCAACTTGAACTATTGGGTTGGAGGGAAAGTTATGTCGTATTTTAAATAGGCAGGTGATTTTTCTTGTAAATAAAAAGAACATCTGTAACAAGTCGAGAAATTGCAGAAGAGTTTGGCATTCATCATACAACTGTTGGAGATCACATTAAATCTCTTGGGTTTGTGTTAAAGCAAAGTTTTTGGGTTCCACATGAATTAACGGAAAAGAATTTGTCTGATCGTGTAAGAATGTGTTCATCACATCTGATTAGACACAATCTGGAGCCGTTTTTGGACAGGCTGGTTACTGGAGATGAAAAGTGGATTCTTTACGAGAATATTAAGAGAAAAAAATCTTACTGCAAACCAGGAACATCATCAGCAACAGTTCCAAAATCAAGTATCCATCAACGAAAAGTACTGCTTTGTTTGTGGTGGGACAGGAAAGGTCCAGTGTACTACGAATTGCTGAAACAGGGGAAAACCATCAACGCGGATCTGTACTGCAATCAGCTGGATAAATTGAATGCAGCTATCAAAGAAGAAAGGCCAGAAAAAGAATAGTGTTCCACCACGATAATGCTCGCCCGCATACTGCAATGGTGACACAACAAAATGAATGCGTTAGTATGGGAAGTCCTTAGTCACCCACCGTATTCACCTGACATTGCACCATCTGATTATTACCTGTTCAGATCTCTGCAAAATTATCTAACGGGAAAAAAATTCACGTCTTTTGAAAGTGTTTTTAAGGCAGTTGCTGACTATTTTAACTCCAAGGATGAGAACTTCTACAAAACAGGAATTCACAGGTTACCTGAAAGATGGGCAACAGGTTGTAACAAATAACGGAGCATATATAATTGATTAATATTAAACACATATTTTTATAAATGAATTCAAATATTTTCTTTAAAATACGACAGAACTTTCCCACCCAATATTTCAAATAATAGCTATTTTTATATCTATTTTCAAGTAGACATGGAAAACATTCTGTAAAATTTTCTTGGCATGGCCTATCGTAAGCCAATGCTTTGTGTATCCACTGAGACCCAGAATGTGAGACTCCTACACTGGCATCATTCTTCATCACAAGACAACATTAACGTCTTTATACACCGTGCCGCACTAGGTCATACAGCGATATCGCACGTTGTTTCATCGGAGATGTTATAATTCAGACACACCCACCTTACTTTAAAAAAAAGATGCCACAAAAAATAGTTGTATATCTGATTTTACATTTATTATTTTAAAGAAGTTATCACAAGTCCCATTCGCAACAACTGAGTAAAACACATCTTTGGCTGTACCCGGCCACTCAAACTGCTACTGTGAACCCCTGGGTCAACCGAGTGCTCTGGGACTTCAACATCCTTGGCTGTTACCTGCGTACTCATTCATAGTTGCACACATTTACTCATACTCGTCGAATATTTTTTAGAAAACCAAAATTCATAAAGATTTACCCTCCTCCTCCCCCATTGGGATATTCTGCAGATACTGGTCACCTATTACTCAGGATATAATGTTTACGAACTAAAAATGGTACTAAGACCAGCTCACAGCTCTGTATTCACTGAAACAAATGATAATTATTTGACGTAGGTGTATACTATATGTCTAATACTAAAAATGCTATTGTTTCCTACTTATATCATATGGTTGTTGTTGTTGTTGTTGTCGTGTCCCTAACATTACAATTAAGGAAGAATGAGTGCACTGCTTCTATTTAGTCTAATGACCCGGGGCACCCGAAGGTAGAAGTCTGACATCTGCCCCAAATAAGACATTACAACATCCATGCCCGCAGGCGGGACTCGAACCCGCAATCTGCCAGCCGAGCCATCACGAGGAAACGCCTGCCTCTTTGACCACTCGGTCAAAGTCTCACCATACGATGTCTCACCACATCGGCATATCATATGGTAAATTGTTTCAATTGTATTCAGCTTACACAATGTGCCAACTTGAAAGCTGGCACATCTCTCTCTCTCTGAAAGCTGGGTAAGGAGAAGAGTAATTTCGCTCTGTTATTAGTTTTCAAACCGATGGCGTATATTTGTCCAGCTAAGCAGAAGAAGGGATAAAATTTCTGCCACTTTTCACGGGATATTTCACAATTTCTAGAGGAATAGCTGAAATGGATATTTTAAACAAAAAATAAAAAGTGGTTGAAGGAGTGTGGGATAAAGAAGAAGACGTAAATTGTCTCATAAATTTTGACAGTGAAAAAATCTAAACTGCTACTCTGACGTAGAAAATGGCTTTGCAATCGTAAATATAGCCTTAATTAGAATGTGCGTGAGGTCTTTAAATTCTGAGAAAGTTTTTTGCACCTTATAGCCATAGAACCCTAAGATGAGAACCCTAAGATTACTCAGGATAAAAATTTGACGAATTAAAAATGGTATTATTACCAGCTCACAGCTCTCCCTGAAAGCTGAGTAATGAGATGTGTCATTTCCCTCTGTTATTGGTTTTCAAACAGATGACGTATATTTGTCCAGCCAAGCAAAAGAAGGGGTAAAATTTCTGCCACTTTTCACGGGATATTTCACAATTTCTAGAGGAATAGCTGAAATGGATATTTTAAACAAAAATAAAGTGTGGTTGAAGGAGTGTGAGATAAAGAAATCTTTTTTAAGACGTAAGCCGTCTCATAAATTTTGACAGTGAAATAATTTAAATTGCTACTCTGACATAGAAAATGGCTTTGCAATCGTAAAGTTATCCTTAATTGGAATATGCAGGAGGTCTTTGAATCCTGAGAATGTTTTTTGTACCTTTTAGATATAGGACCATAAGATGAGAATGCAAAATGGAATAAGGATAGAGTATTTTTGCTTACTGCTTTTATCTTTTATACCTCTGGCATATTTTTTGAAAGACCAGCTGCAAATTGGTGGAAGTTCTCCATATAGTAAATAATATGATGTAGGTACAAATTAAAAAACAAGCAAAACAGCGGTGTGCTGAGTTTGAAATATAAACTCATCACGACAAACGCATCCTCGAAACACGTTGTTTAAGTTTTTACTCACTGATTTCGAGTACTACTCTATTCGGTAAAGTGTGTCTTGAAGCAAAAGAGACCACTGTGGTGTACATTGACTAAACGAAATCATTTTATATAGAATATATTAATAGAATATTATCGTCACGTATTTACGGTCCGTATAAATATTTTATTTTATACTTTTAGCAACACCATGATCTGTGGGGCAATAACTATTATCTATTAAGGGCTTAATAAATGACTGTTCAGATGATTCCTGTTAAAAACATGACCAATGACCCTTTGACCAGAAATAAAATGAAATGAAAATTTAAACTTGGTATGACAGAATTAAGGTCGATACGAAATACACACTGAAACGTTATTTCCTGGTCAAAAAAATATTTCTGGTCACTTTTTTACTTGCTGAAATAGTGATTTGGAATAAAAACATCTAATTGAAATTTTAAACCCTTCCCACTTTCATATTTATTGAAAATAAGCACTATTTTATAAAGAAACTCTAAATTAAAAAAAAAATGGGCGTGGCCAAATTCACTATTGATACACGCTGGGCCGTTTTTTTACAATTAAATTTTGTCGACGTTGTATTTTAACTAATGCTTTTCATCATTATTGAACATAATTATCAGGATTTTCAATTTATTTAATTTCTGTCAGGATTATTCAAAACTTATTTAAATTGCTATATGCTTTTCTGCTCAGAAAGATAAGCTAAGTCTTAAATGACGCTCAGGAGTAATAAAAGCTAGTTTAAAAAAAAAAAGATCAATCATGTTTAAAGAATTGATTATGAAGCACTTTCCATCTTCAATGCAATTTTATTTAAATATCTCTAAAATGCAATACATTCCTCGGTAATATTTTAAAACTTATCACAATACTATATTAATTTATTATATTTGAAAACTTAAACCTTCATCGAAAAAAATGAATTTCATTCAAATAACGGCATTGATATATAAATTGCCTGGTTTAAACATCTCTAAAATGCAATACATTCCTCGGTAATACTTTTAAAATTATCATAAAACTACGATAATTTATTATATTTGAAAACATCATCGAAAACAACTGAAATTCATTCAAATGACATCATAGAAGAAATAACACGCCTGTCTCTCTCTATAAAAGCAGCATTTTATTTATAAACATTTTCCCATTCATTTCATTCATCACAATACTATAATAATTTATTTTATTTAAAAATTAAGACCATGGAGCTACAAGTAATTAAACTCTATACTTAAAACCTTATCGAAAAAAATCGTCCTTCTATCTGTAAAATCAATGAATATTTCTTTCATATCAGCTATACAAACTCCATGAGCTAAATAATTTTGCGTTAAGGAAATACAGCAATTCTTATACAACTCATTCTACATATTTTGCTGTTTACATTTTACATAAGGAAAAAAATAGGCTTCGTTGTAGAAATAATTAAATTTGGATGATGATATAAACTCAAATATATTGTAATTGCGTTGTTTCAGTATGGAGATGCACAGAATTTAAGCAAAAATAAAGCGGCTTTAGGACGGATACAATACTCAATATAAATTAAAAAGAACTTTAAAAATCACGATTTTGGGACAAGATGGATGCCATATTTCATTTTGAAGTGGATCACGTGATATGAGTCTGCAGGGAAAGACATGTGCTGCCCACATCAGAACTTTTAACAATATTACAACAATGATTTATAGAAGTGAACGGGGATTATTTGCAGGCCATTTCGAAAAAAATGTATGATCTATATTTAAAGATCCACCAAATTTTTGTAGAATAAAATGTTCAACAAATTTAAGCTGTGCACCAAATTTTAACTCTCTTGGACTTAGGAAAGTGCATTAAAAATGCCATCAAATAAATATATTACGAAGAGTTATATAAAATTAAAAAAAAGTTTGAAAAATTGTTATCTACCAAATTTATTTTAAAATGTTAAGCCTCTCTCATATACAAAATGATTAAACGCTTGGAAAGATATTTATTATATAATATATCTCTTTTTTCATTCTGGAGGATATCCCAAAAGTCAGAATTTAATTGAATTTGTTTTTTTCCCTATATTAAATAATTTTTAATTAAAAAACTACTTAATATATTTTACTGAAATTTTTTTATATATTTTATAGGATACTATGAATATTTCCTAAAAATTTCGAAGCAATTTATGAATTTTAAATTTGCTTAAAAAATGTTTGAAAAATTAGGTCCCATAGGGTTCAATGTATTTCATTTTTTCAACCCAGGTTCAATAAAAAACTATTTGGGTGATATTATTTATTTATATTCCCATAGGTTCTACAAACCATCTGAACAACATACTAAAATTTCATTTTGATTAAGTCATTTTTACGGCAGTTATCGTGCTAACGGACAGACAGACAGACAGACAGAATGAACAAAGTTATAAACACTTTTCAACTATGTTGTAAAGTGTTAATTATACGAAATGCTGATGAGATAAAGAAATGGACCATTAAATATTTGCGACCCCCACAAATGTGAAGGGAAAATAAAAATTATGATCGGAAAATAAACATATAGTAGCAGTTAAAATTGGTATTTCATGCCCCAAATATATGATTTGAAACTAGATTACGATCGCTACTAAATTGAAAATGTGATTGTAAAATGTGTAAAAAGCCCATGTATTGAAGCCCATGTATGTGTAAAAGCCCATGTATGTGTAAAAAGCCCATGATTGTAAAAAGCCCATGTGAAGATTCATTTATTGTTTGCTTTTCTGCATGAAATTACGAAAACCTGGTTCGAGACTTTGCAACGTCCACTTCGATGATAAGAGCTTACAATTTCGTCCCAGTAGCTTAACGGTAGAGCGTCGGCTGGCCAGTTCGGAGATCCAGGGTTCGATTCCCGGTTGGGGCAGCAAGGTTCAAAGATGTCGGAAAGTTTGATAGTGACCCTAGTACAACTAGTACGGATTCAGTGAGCTCTGGAAGATTGAGCGCCGATTTCATTTTAAGGGGATAAAGACCACATAGGATACTAACCTGGATAAAAACAGTAGTTGCAGGAGGCTAACCTGAGGTAAAAATAGCAGGAGGTGGTCAGTAAAATTGTCAGTTGCCCATCAATCTGGCGTTAGAGGGTGGAGAATGCAAAGTCCACTTCGACAATAAGAGCTTGCAATTTTGTCCCAGGATCTCAACGGTAGAGCGTCAGCTGGCCAGTTCGGAGATCCAGGGTTCGATTCCCGGGTGGAGCAGCAAAGTTCTTTACAACTTTAAAATGATTTTAAAAGCACAAATCTTTCCCACTGCGTCTGAGGATGTAACACTGATCCATAGCAAGAGAATATTTCCGAAAGATTTCTTAATATATTTGTTTCATCTATTGCCTTTTTATTATTTTCTTCAAGTGCCAAAAACAAAATGATTTTTCAACATGAGTATGTAATAAAAATATAGCTTTGCAAATTATACTTTACAACCGAGCACCATTTATTTATGTTTATTTTTTAAATTTTTTAAATTTTAAATCAAATTTATTTTTTTGTTTTAAAAGAAAAGTATGTACTTTCCACCATAACACACAACATGAGCCATCATTAATGAAAATCGGTTCAATAGTTAAGGCTGTCGATCCTCCAATACTGAAGAATAAAAAGCCGGAACGACAATCATAAAAAGTGCCATTTTAAAATTTTTTTTCTTAGGTGTTACCACATCAATTGTATTTTTTCTTTTGTTTATCTCTGCTTGGAGACGGTTTTACAGGGGAAAAAGTATTAAGTATTGAGCTTTCTTGGTGGCTGAGTTACAAACCCCTAGAAATCCGTGTTTATTAAGTATAATATACACTTGTCAATTATAGATTCGGACTTGGCGGGATGGAATGCTGCCGTGTTCCTAAAATAACATTTCAAGTGGAAAAGTTTACAAATACGCAATTTTGGTCCCAAATTGATGTCGCATAACATGCAGAAAATGTTAACCATAAGAAGTCTTATCATCACCTTTCTCAATTATTATTGCTCATCCTTAAAGAGTAGGTAGGAATTGGTTAAATGGGAAACAAAATCTCAATATAGTCAGAAAATCTGAACTTTTATGGTTACTTTGAACATTCTTTGGTTCTAGCTGACACTTTCTTTTTTAATATTAGGTAATAACTGAACATTTGGGCTTAAAAGAAGAGTCTGCATATACAAACAATTAAAACCAGAGTTCTTACATCAACACCCTTCGACAGTTTTTGTGGTTATTGCTATTCAGTCATTGCTACATCAGTCTAAAAACAATTAATTCCTGTCCTATGTCTATGGTGTTCAAAACGTAGAGATCTATTGCAAACTAGGATTCGAATTTAGATCTCATTAAAATTCTTAATGTATAAATTATATATTGAAAAGGAAAGCACAAAAACTTTTATACTTCCATTTCCTTTGATAAAATTTTAATCTCAGCTCTTTTTACAATACAAAAATAGAAAACTGTGCTAACAAAATAGCTCAGTGCCGGATGCCCTCGGGCCATCCTTATTTTGGGTCCCTTTTTGTTTATGATATAAAGAAATAATTCAGAAATTTAAATTAACAGATTCACGGGCCACCAAAAAATATTCTAAAGAAGCATAATACTGTTAACAAAAATTTAATAAATAAATAGCACTAATTATTTTCAATGCATTTCTTGTGGGATTTCTTTGAAAATAACAAAATTGTAAAAAGAAAAATGATAAAAACATAATTAAATTTAAAGAGCCTATTATTTTAAAAAAATGCAGCTCTACCTTCCGTAATAAAATTCTTCTATTAAAATCTTCGATTAAAATAACGCTCAGTAGTTCACTTTCAGTGGATATCAGAGGTTTAAGAGGATTTGTAATGCACATGTTCTTAGCTCAATTTTTTCATTCATTTCAGTTTCGATAATATCATTTCACCTTTTGAAACTGACATCTTTTATTTCAATTTCTTGGGGGCCTCAGTCATTTTGGGACTTCCAGGTGAAGGACCACATAGGCCCAATAGATAATGCGGACCTAACTGAGTCGTCTTATCTAAGGGTTTCTGTGTTCTTGACTCCCAATGTGTGTAGCATAATTAACCATATTTAAAATATTAAAGAGCTATAATGAAATTGTAATTAAAACAGACACTCTAGAATGTTGCTGCCCCGCAACTATTAAGTTTAATGGTTAGGGAAGTGATTAGGAAATTTTAATGGTTAAATAATTTTATGGTTAGATAATTTTAGATTTTTAATGGTTAGATAACTCCCCCTCCCTACTGCAATTTTTATACGGACTATGTTACTACTTACTTTGGTACGGATCAATTGATTATATTAATATTGACGGAGTATAATAAAGCCACCATTGAAGAAGGAAACCACTATATAACTCTGGAAGACCAAAAAATGATAAGGTCGCCTGGGCTCCTTAAATGCAATGGAGCCGATGTTAGAAAATTCACTGTCCTCAATTATTAGATAAGCAATAAGTAAACATATTAAAAGAAGTATATTTTGAATTATTATTGATGCACCCTAATTTGCTGGTGTCCTAAGAACTTGCTTAGTATGCCTATTGTGTAATCCAGCACTGGCTGCAAAGATCGAAGAACGAAGAAAATCTCGCAGCATTTCATAATCTTGAAACTTTCTTTAGTAAAATTCAGATTCACATTTAAAATATAAAATTGTCGACAGCCAATTATCGATATAATCCCATTCTATATTTAGCATATCATCCAATATTTATATTTGTTAATTCCAAATTCAATTTAAAAGCATCCTCTACCAGAGTTCCATCTCTCATTTAAAATAAACAATCACTTTCAAATATCCTGCCTCACCACCAAAAGCCGCGTTCTTCAACGTTAATCTTCCTATAGCGCTAATTCGGCAGACGTCATCCTATGCAATGAAGTCAAATCCAACGCCAACATCTCCCTTTGAAAATAGCGGAAGAGGGTGTCTTAAGAGATACGCCAACCTTGGCCATGACGGGGCTTTACTTTTTTGTGAAGCTGGGCCCTCCAAGCATGGTCGGCCATGTGGAAGGAGAGGGCCGCGCCCCTCCAATTTCCGCTACTTTCGGGCGCACTTGGTAGGTGGTTAGTCGGTTTCTTTGTATTCGGGGTGGTTGGGACTCAGGAGTTCGGAGAGCGTGGGAGGATGTGAAGAAAGTTTCAGGTGGAATGATGTGTAAGCGAAGAGAAAATGTCACGGTCCGCCACTGGTATTCAAGGTTAGACATGAGCGAATACCGTTCTATAGAATTTTCAAGTTCAAGGCTGAAACAGAAATGTAGATTTCCTCAGTAACGCACAATTTTACTTAAATCTTGTTCACACGTGTTCAGTCCTCAAGTTACCTTGGGGATCTACCCAAAAGATTACGTTGAAACCCAGACCGTCCGACCTACCAGAAAGGTGTAAGGTAACTGTTTGGACGGTCGGGAAGTGCCACCCAATTTAGACCGGAACCCAGTGGAGGAGGCATCCACAGGTACCGTACCCTCCTTCCCCTACCACCAACCACTCGGAAGGACTTTCGGACCCACATGTTTAACGTGATCGTACTCCGCGTGAACACGGCGGCAGTTTTGGCAGTGGCTGGAATCGAACCCGGGCCTACCGAGTGCAACTCCAGCGCGCTAACCAATGGGCTACCGCGCCCCCAAAAGATTACGTGTGATTCTCCTTCCATCTTCCAGACCCTTTATGTAACGAAACCCATCAGCTTTTCTGCCAGCCTATATGATTGATTAGAAGTTGCAAGATAATCAGTAGCGTCGCCAAGGGGGTGAATTAGGAGATCATAACCCCCAAGAACTCATTAGAACCCACTGAAATTCATAGAAATGATATTTGGAAGACATGGAAAACAAAATATTTTGTCCCCCCCCCCCCCCCCACACACACAAAAAAAAAAAAAATCTGGTGACGCTACTAAAGAGAGGGAAATGCACGTGTGAACAACTGCCCTCAAAATGGGCTGCACTCGAATTGCAAGTGTAAATATTGTTTAAAGGGGACGTGAGGCATGATACTAAATGTCGAAATTTCGAGGTTTTACCCGACCCTGCTGACACTAAAAGAACAGGAATCAGGGTTAGACTGGGTGTGATTTTCTGCCCGGCCAATTTTAAGGTAGCGGCCCTAGTTCAGTGATGATGGGGTGGGTTGGGGGTCAACATAAGACGTAAGCAATCGCGAAAGCCTATGATCTTCTAGAGAAGTTATAAAATAATATATCGTAATCTATAATAATAAATTGCAATGTCCGTCTGTGTGTTCGCCTCCAGAGCAATAACCGGGTCGCGCTCAGTTATAAAATTTAACAAACAGAGATAGTAGCGTAGCGACATAGGAAACAAGGTGATCCTTGTCACAAGCGTCTAGTCGGTAAGGCAAATTTTTAACCCATCCAACGCGCATTCTTGTGCGCATACTTCAACGTCACGCTTCGGCTTCGACCAAGAGCCTGTTTAAAATATGGCTGCTGAACAAGATGCATGCGTGTGGCGTTTTTATGGAATAAATCAATCTCGTTGTGTTACTACAGGCGTTTCAACAAGCAAATATGGGATAATTATGGTCCTTTTGACAACACATTTTGCGTTTGGTAAATATGTATTTTTCAATATATTTCGTTTTTTTAACAAAAAGCTGATTATTTAGGCGCTTATTTTCATTGTAATTCTTTATTTAAAAGCTACGTAAACATAATTTAGAATCTGCTGATTTTCAGTGCATTAAAGTTATTAACAAACTAGTGTACTTTCAAGGCCGGAAATAATATTTAATTTTTCAGTCTTTTGAGTGCACTTGCTTGTGAAATTTTTCTTTCTTTATATTTTGTAATCAGCAAAGCATTTATTTTTACATATTCCACGTTTTAAATGTTTATATATTCTATACTTAACATGAGTCCAGATATTTTTTTTTAATATATTATATAAAATTGTTTCACAGTGTGGAAAATACTACTAAGTAAGCATGCAGCACATGTATAAATATTAAACAGTATAAGTATGTTTTTTCCGTGTGTGTTAAATTTATGACATATGAATTATTTTTAACTTTTTCTGTTTCCAAACATTTCTCATTATCTACTCAGTAATCAGTTCATACCTTATAAAGGTTTTTAATGCTGTTTGAATTAGTTCTATTTCTCATCTGATATTGCCTGCAAGTTACAGCATTTTATTTATTAAAAAATATTCATTACAGAAAAGAAATATGCATTATATCGAATATTTATGTTATGAACCAGTTTACTTACTGATCAAACCCTGCTTTACTAATATTATCCAATTATAAATTAAAATTATTTTACCAATGTAGACTGCATTTCCATGAGTTTCTCCACATATTATGTATTATTATAAGCTGCTCTATGTTTTCAGATGAGTCGGTCGGCCTGGGTTTTCGACATATTATGTATTATGGTGAATTTACTTTCCATAAGTTTAAAAGATATTAATTAGCATTCCTAGCTCAATTGGTTTATTTCAATAGCTGAATACATTTACTTAGTATACAGCACATTTATTGAAGATACATTTTTATAAGTATTTTTCTTTGACATGAATAAAATTTGACTGGTTTCAAAACCGACATTTGTACCCAATATGTCACGCTTGATGTCATACCATTCGAGGTTTAAAAATCTGTTCTCGCTATATAAAATTCTCTTCAGAGGTAGATCTGATATGTAAAACATTGTGATCCCTTTTCTAAACAAATTTACAGAAAATATTAAATTGAATCAATATATATGCCAAAATAAAAGCGTGTTAAAATTTTATTAAAAAATATGCCTGTACTATGTTATGTTCTCGTGGATTAGAAGATTTACCTGTAATATTTATATTTTCAGTGTATTAGAAGAAATACCATGACTCTTGAATACCATACTCTTTATATTCCCGCCTGTGTATTAGAAAACATATCCATACACATATATAGCTTTTTAAAAATGTTTCACCAAAATAAAACAGATGATATCAGAGTTTGAAAAATATCATTAAAACTCATTGGGTTTAATTCCATTGCTTAGCAATATATATATATATATAATTTTTTTTTCAAATTTGGTTTAATTCTGTTGTTTAGCAACTTATCATTTTTTTTTCCAAATAACTTGGTAGAGCAAATATCGTCTGCATAATGCTATCTCAATGGGAGGTTTAATAATGTATTTTTTATTTATTTCTCCCCCGGTGCTATAAACTCGAAACATGGGGAATAAATTTTAAGTGCTATTCCAAGTTTACCCCAAAAATTTTATCAAATTCGGTGCAGCCATTTGCTCTCTTGTTATGGTGAAACAATTAAACAGTCAGATTTTCACTTTTATTCATATAGATATATTTTTCCTGTTATATTTTAACAAACAGTAGAAATCTACAAAATTTTTTAAACTACATTTGAATAGGTTTTGGCATTTAGCTAATATTTTATAGCATCTAAACTTGTGTCGTAATTTTAACAAGTATTGGATACTACAATATATCAAAATATAGTTGGTGAGAGTGATTATGACCACAGAATGAAAATATAGTGGTTCATAGCTAGTATCCATGTTAATAGTCCAGACATCAGCTATTCTGTACTGAAGAGTGCTGAGAAACTCAAAATAAGTTTACAGATGCTGGTAACTGCACTAATGATGGATTCCTATTTTTTGGATACTCGCCCTTTGCAGTATTTTCTGTAAGGGTGAACTTAGCTATTGTACCGTTTGAACTTCATGAATTTTGAAGTTAACTGTATAGTAAGACTTACTTTATCAGTACTTACAGAATTTGTATACTGTTGTATTGCATTATTTCAAATTTATTCTCTGTTTTCTGTTGAATTGCTGGTCGATTTGGATTTATGGTGTAATACAAGTGATAATGCTGTACTGGGGTTTGTTGGAGATATTTCAGATTTTGAATTTCTTAAAAGCTTTCTTTCTTTTTTTGTTGCATGAAATGTTTGTTGTGGAATTATGTTTTTATTTGCTAGCGAGTTATTTAGTTGTGGGGGGAATGCAGGTTTTGCAAACTGCATTAATGGCACTGATGGAAGGTATAAAAAATTTATATCCTTTTTTCAAGTCAACACATTCATGATTAGTGAATGACATGATTAAATTTGAATATTTTATTTTTGGGCATTCTTTCTGTCTTCAAGTGTGTTACTGATTGTGACTTGTGGCTTTTTAAAAGTTCTTTAACTATAACTTCAGACTCATTTATTGTGTGAGTGTGAAGACCCAGACCGTCCGACTCATCCAGAGGACTTGAGTATCTAATTGGACGGCCGGGAAGAGATCCGGCGACAACACCAGAAAAAACACAACTAAACAAAACAGCAAACAAACAAAGCAGTAATCAAAAACAAAACACAACATCAAAACAACACAGCAAACCAAAATAAAAGGGAAGGCGGCACCACCGTGGAGGAGCAAGTAAAAACCAAGGGGATCAACAACCAGAGAAAAAGTTAAAAGCAGCAATGGCTCTCAGGCTATTCAAGTGATTTTGTTGGATATTTCTCTCGCTATGAGAACACAGTTTTTAATTTTGTTAATTGAAGTTTTATTCGAGCAGACACTCGAGAACAAGGCCGCGGAATTAGCGGGGGAAGGTTCAGAAAGATGAAAAGGTTTAGAGTGGGGGCAAGCAAAGACGTAGTGGTCTGCATCTCCAAAGGAACCGCAGGAACAGCAAGAGGTTGATTTAAATTTAAAAAAGTAAAGGTAATCCAAAAATGGGCCGTGGCCCGTGATAAAATAAATAAGATATTTGTTCATTAAAAGGAAATTAAAGTTTACGTGGGGAAGAAAGTTTAAACTTCTGGCTGGGTCATGGGTGCGAGGGGAAATGTAGTTGTTTAGATAAGATTGCCAGGCGTTTAAGATATCTAGTTTACAATGCTTTTTTAACAGAGAGTAGGGAAAAGGTAAAGGAGATGGGGTACCTGAAGAGGTAGCAAGTTTTGCATTTTCATCGGCGGCCTCGTTGCCCGAGATGTCAGAATGGGCTTTAACCCAACAGAGGTTTATTAAATGTTTGTTTAAATTTGCATCTAGTTTAATTTTGGAAAGATAGTCAGATTTGTTTCTAATGGAGTTACGGGCCGAAATGGAGGATTGACTATCTGAAAAAATATTTATTTTTAAATTATTTGTAGAAGCCCAGTTGATAGCAAAGTGTATTGCTGCTATTTCAGCTTGAAAAACTGTGTTCCCAAGGTTGAGTTTGAAAGTATATATGTTTTGAAGTTTATCCCCCCTGTATATGCAAATGGCGTAACCCACTTTGTCGTCAATGGCAGAGCCATCAGTGTAAATATTTATGTCTGAAAAAAGTGAGGGGTCGAAGGGAGCCAGATAGGCGATACGAAGGGAAGGGGGGATAGAAGAGGAAGGGCGATTGAAGTCAAAGTTAGGGGGAGAGGGAAGAGACGGGTTGGTAAAATGATTTGTTCTGAGTTTCCAGAAGGCATATTTTTTAAATTGTGTATTAATGACAAAATGAATGGGGGGAATACCAGTTATAGAGTAAAGAGAAATGTTGGAAGTAGTCCGAAAACCAGAAGAGATTTTGAGAAGAAAAATCCTTTGCAAAGACAAAAGTTTTTTGACCTGAGCCCCAGTCAAAGCTTGTCCCCAAATTCCTGCGCCGAAAATGATTATCTTTTCGATGACCGAAAGATACCAGATTTTTAAAAAGGATTTATCTATACCCCAGTTATTGCCAGACACCCTCCCAAAGGTGCTGGCGAACTTAAAACATTTCTCTCTAAGATTGAAAATGTGGGAGCTCCATTTTAAATTATCGTCGATAGTGATTCCAAGAAAGGTGAGTTGTCTAGTTGTAGGTATTTTATGGTTTTGAATTTTGAAGGAAGGGCGTTGTCTGATTTTTGAGCGGTTTTTATTGAAGATAATTGATTTACATTTTTCTGGAGCTATGGAAAGTTTTAAAACAGTGAGAGTGGATGAGATAAGGTTTAAAAGGTTATTGGTATTAAGTTGTAGTGTTTTTAAGTTGGATGAATAGGTGACTACCGCGAGATCATCCGCGAAGGCCTGAAGGTGAAAAAGATCGTTGTTGAGTTTTAGAATGTCATTAAAGTAGATACTCCACAGGCAAGGGGATATAACCGATCCCTGTGGAGCGCCCATAGAAATGTGTTTTGTAATATGTGATTTACCTATGTTGAGTGAAATTTCTCTGTTAAAAAGATATGAAAAAATGAAATTTTGAAAAGGTTGAGGGAGGTTGATTTTTGAAAATGAAAGAGGCAAGACGTTCCAGTTGAGACTGTCAAATGCTCCGCAGATGTCCACGGTGGTCAAAGAAACAAAATGTATTGACTTGTGGGAGGAAATGGTTTGAATTAGCCCAAGAGCAGCGTCCTCACAACTCGTTAATTCCTTAAAGCCATATTGGAGGGGATGGAGAGCATCCTCAGAAGAAAGCCAAAAATTGAGTTTATTTATGAAAATTTTTTCCAATATTTTACCAAGGGTCGGGAGGAGGCAAATGGGTCTATACGAAGAACATTGAGACGGGTCTTTTCCAGGTTTATTAAAGAAGAGAATGTTGGCATTTTTGAGACAAGAGGGAAAGTGGCAGAATTTAAAACATAGATTTATAGTTTTTGATAGGAAAGAAGGGAAAAATTTATAAAGTTGCTTCCAAATTGTGAAATCTAAATTGTCAAGGCCTGGGGCCTTACCATTTTTTAAATTTTTAAAGACAATGAGGAGCTCTTCATCCGAAACCACCCCCAGTCCCTCAGAAGGCAAAGTAAATGAAGGAAAGTTTATAAAATCCTTATCTTCTTTAAAATGGTGGTCCAACAAGCGTTTCAGTTTATCATCAAGGTTGAGGGAAGGGGAGTCAGGGAAGTGGAGATTAATGTTATTAAATTTTTTGTGTTTCTGGAAAGTAAATTTGAATTGAGAGCCGAAAGTTTTGCTGCATCCTGTGCAGAAAGATTTCCAGGAGTCAAGTCTTGTTTTCTTAATCAGTAATTTGTATTTGGCTCTATTTTGTTTATAAAGAATTAAGGCCGCAGAGATTTCGGCGGGAGGGGCAAAATTCCTCTCGAATGATTTGACTCTTTTATAAAGGGCGGTAACGAAGTTTCTATGTTTTGTGAGGGTGGGATTCCACCAGGAAAAATTTTTAATTGTTTTTGATTTTTTCTTTCTAATAAATTTTAAGGCACAATTTTGGGTTATATCAATAAGAGTTTTAAAAAAAGAATCTAGGGAGTTAGTGTCATGAATATTATCTAAAAGGGGATTGAGAAAATTTAAGTTTGCTTTAAAGTTATGTATAAATTTACCGATTCCGTATTGAGTTTTGAAAAAGAAGGTATCATTAGAGGGGGGGTCAAGGCTAAGTGTAATTTTAATATATTTATGGTCGCTAAGAGTATCACTCGAGAGGACCTCCCAGCTAAAAAGAGAATCGAAGAGTGAAAAGTTCATGAGAGAAAGGTCGGGGAATCCATTTCCGGAGTGTGAAGCGAAAGTTGGACCACAATTTTTATCGTTACAGATTATGAGATTGTTTTTGAGGCAAAAGTCAATCATGTCCAACCCCCTCTGGTCGGTGAACCCATATCCCCACATCCGAGCACGGGCATTAAAATCTCCCAGAAGGAGAAAGTTAGAGTTCAGGTAGTCAAAGATATCTATTTCTGATAAAAGGGTTAAAAAGTTATCATGGGGTGGGAAATATATGCTAGCTAGATTAATGATGGGATGCTGGGGAAGTAATATTTCTATAAAGATTGATGAGGATGATTTAAATTTAAAGTTTACTGTTAAGAGTGGATTAAAGATTAAAATAGCCGCCTTCTGGGAGACGGAGACAAATTGGCGAACACCAGGAGGGGGGGAGAGAATTAAATTATGATTTATATAGGTTTCTTGAAGACATACGTAGTCTATTGAGTTGTCTATTGCAAATTTAAAGAGATTTGAATGGGCGGAAAGAGAGTGGTTTAAGTTAATCTGGATACCGGTAATAGTCATGGCAAGAAAGGAAGTATAAAAAAGGGAAAAGGCTCGGATGGGGGGATGAAACCCCAAGGCAAAGCTTTAAGAGAAAAAAAAAAAATAAATAAAAACATATATACAGAGGCAATACAAACATATTAAAATAGAACAAGGAAACAGATAAAAAAGCTAAATCTGTATAAAAGTTTTCACGCCTTCCTCTGAAGGGAGCGAATTTTTGCCATTTCGGCCATATAAGTCCTACAGTTTTTTCGATCGTGCGTGTTATGATCAGTTTCATAATGTAGGTTTGGGTTCAGATCGTTCGAGGTTGTGCAATTGACACATGTTGGAGTTCGTGCTTTGCAGTCTCTAAAAGTATGGCCGCTGCGAGTACAGTGGCTGCAGTTGCCTTCGGAGTAATGGCAAAAATTAGCGACGTGCCCGTATCCCTGGCACTTATGACACATTTTTAGGGATATGTAAAGAATAATCATCTGGTTCATGTGTTAATTTCTATGAACATTTGATGATTTTAATGTTTGGTAAAGATGGAGAATATGTTTACACTCACGGGCGTAGCCAGGATTTAATTTCGGGGGGGGGGGGCATTTTTTTGGTTGCCTGGAAATCAAAATTTTCAGCAGTGAAAATTAATTATAAGCATTTTTGTTGCCCAGTAGCTGAAAAAAAATATATATAAATAATTATTACTTGGTGTAGTTTAATTGGGGAAAATTGTTTGGGATTGATTTCGGAGGGGATGGACCCTAAGATCCCCCCTCTGCCTACATCCTTGTTCCATTTAATGAAAGAATCTATAAATGTACATGTGTATTTATGTATACATACTTTACAATACATTTTGAACTCACTAGCTGGCAGCTACAATCAATACCAGTTTTTTGAATTTCATATAATTCTCTGAGGTAATAGCAGAACTAGATGCAACATATTGCTGAAAAACACTATTAAAATAAATTTGGCCCTGGATTTCATCAGACATATTTAAGTTGGTATAAACTAGATCAAGCACCTAATATAAGCAAAGCAAAAACAACGTGACTGACAATGATTCTGCAGTTCTCCGTCGAAATCTGCGCTTCTTTGCGATTGGTCAGAGCAGAGCATGACAATGACGTATGCGCACAAGAATATGCGCTTTGGGCGATGTTAAAAATTTGCCCTTTACCGGCTAGACGCTTGTATCCTTGTCTACCCAAGTAATTTACAGTCAAGAAATTTTATTTTAATTATATATAATTCGAATTAAACGTTTTAAATGTTTTATGTGTAAATAAATGAGTCAGGGAGATATCGACAAATTTTTGCACTGATTAGAGCCCGTTTCTTCTTTTCCATACTTGCATTGAGATAGATAGAGATAGATAAATAGATAGATAGATAGATAGATAAATAGATATAGATAGAGAGATAGAGAGATAGATAGACATATAGATAGATAGATAGATAGAGAGAGAGAGAGACGGGCCAATTGTTTAGAACATACACATTTCAAAGTGTCTCTTCCCGTTAATGTTCTATTGGGCGAACTGATTCAACCCTAGTTATAACAGTTTTCAGCTAGACGTGTCGATCTGCTATTTTCATTACACATCTGCTGCAATTCAAATCTTTGAGGCCTTAACTAACTATGTTCCACTATTCACTGTGACTTTAAATTTGGCATGTCATTGTAGTTTCCTAGTTTTTCATGCTTCTGATTGGCATTCTCTTGAGTTTGTACTGTTAGTATTTGAATTATTTTGTTTGTTACGGATGTTTCACTATTTCTCCTCAATTATTCTACTTTAATTCACCTAAAAATTACCAGTAAATTATATAAATATCCAGCATATTTAGAAAATGGTATAGTTAAATGTTTGGATTAGCTGAATATTCTTAAATTTCTCTCCTTAGTATCTAATATTAGCCAAACATCAACATTCTCTTGAATAAACATTACAATGTATTTACATCCCCTTATATTTTAGCCTCCATGTTTTCAACTATATTACACGCCCCTTTATTTTGTAGCTTTTACTGTAGAATATATCACATTTTATTGTCTTATTGTAATACTGTTATTTATTTCTCACGATTGGCAACAGTAGATTTCTACAATTTTCTTTTGCGATTGGCAACATTTATCTCTTCCTTTATTGCACGAATGGATTGGACTTTTGCAGTGTATTTCAGGTATTCTTGTTTTCTATATAATTTTTCAATCTTTGTAGTCCAAGTATTGAGTCCAAGTATTGAGAGTTTATAGATATAATCTATCTCTCAATTCAGGAACAAGCCTATTTTCTGTTTATTTTGATTAAGTACTTGGACTTGGCAAAGACTTTTTTCGAAATGAACAATGTTTTCAGGCCTATAGTGCTTATCCACGTGTATAACTTTAATGCTTGGATATTTTTTGTTTTTCTATTTTTGAATCCACACCATTGAATTTTGTTGATTATCTTTATCTTGATGACTAGAAATATTCATTTTATTTCCTTAATTATTGATGATTCTCAATTTAATACTTCTTTTCATTTCTAGGCATATTTTAAGTTAGGGTTATTTGAGTTACAACTACTATTTTTTATATCATTCGCGTCCTTTTCTTTCATAATTATTATTCCAAATTCCTATTTCATGTCCAGCACATATTGCAACTATATTAAATTCTATCCCACGTCACTAATGTTAACAAAGTCTGCCAGCACTTCCTCTTTTCCTCGAGCATACCATATATGGTCACTAATCTTAACCTCTACGTAAACTTTCTCATATGAAACTGCTTCCCCACCACATTTTTAAAGCTTAAAGAACGCAAAGGTAGCATCTTTCCCATACCGCCATATCCCTCCCCTCTCTGCTGTAACTGTACATTGTGATAAGCGACGTAGACTGCATTGAGATTTAGTGAGAGCAGGTCGTCGATATGGAGTTCGGCCTATGTAACTAAGTATATTTTAATAGTGTTATATAATAAAGTAGATTTTGGTAACGCGTAAAATGTCTCTTCCTTGGAATATTTCAACCAATATTACATATATATATATATATATATGTATCAGACAAAAGTGAATAAATATATATGTATATATATATAAAGTAGAATAATTGATGAGAAACAGTGAAGCATCTATAAAAAAAATAATTCAAATATTAACCAGTACAAATTTAAGGGAATACCAGTCATAAACATGAAAAACTGGGAAACTACCCGTTTAATTTAAAACAATAATAATAAAGAAAAATGGAATAACGACCAATGTAATGAAGGTGATGTAATAGTAAAATCATCAGCGGTGACTACCATATATCAGCTTCATATTAGCACATTTCCTTTAATGGTATGTTGCTGTGAACAAAAGGCCATTAGACACCCTAATGTGCTGTAAATTGAAATTGATTGAGAAAAGTGAAAAAAAAAAAGTATTGAATAAATTGAAAAACTAAATAGAATTGATTAACACGTGTATAGATGTTCAATACCTTAAACCATCACACCATGATGTGCGTCCAAATGGTTACTCAAGTCCTCTGGATGAGTCGGACGATCTGGGGTTTCCACACCATGATGTGCAAAGAAGGTGTTACCAACCGTAAAAAGTAATGCCCATGTTGCCATTCTTAAAAATTGTAAAAAGTAAATCCATTCTAAAGTATAAGAAGGGAAAACGACCAGATAAATTGCATTCAAAATATAACAAGTGATTATTAATACATATAGATAAAAACGATAATCGTTATTAATACTATAAAATAATTAATAAATAATGAATCGAATAGACTATCGAATGTATTAATCGATTATAGAATTTAGATAAGGCCTACCACTGACGTCTTGCATCTATCTCCTGGTAAAGTGCCTGTTAGATGATGCAAATGTGATACGAAATGCGTAATAATAGAAACTAAAACCATAAGTATCAGAAAGTTAATAATAAGAATAGGGAATCAAAGGGGAATGATTAAAATTCTACAGTGATTTAGACATAATAAAATGCATTAACAACGCTGAGTTACCCTAAACTTTTTGCTCTCCTTATATACATAATGTATAAGGAAAGTACTGTGACGGGGTCGAAAATTTGAATTCGAGTTTTCGACAGGAGAGCACGTTTCAAGCATCCCTGATTACGAATCGAGCATTTTTGAAGTGATGTCTGTCTGTGTGTGTGTGTGTGTGTGTGTGTGTGTGTGTGTGTGTGTGTGAAAGTATGTGTGTGTGTGTGAAAGTATGTGTGTGTGTGTGAAAGTATGTGTGTGTGTGTGAAAGTATGTGTGTGTGTGTCAGTGAGTCTATGGAGACGATATCTCAAGAACGAAGAATGGAGCGATTCGAATGAAATTGGTACAAAAATCACAATCCGTGAATACTGGAAGTCTATTGTTTTAAAACATAATCGAATGTTCAGAACCCACCTAAATTTCCGAGTGAGATTTTGAAAAATTCATCAAAAAATCAAAACCTTTAATAAAGCTACGCAAATAGACATTTCTTATGTAGTTTTTTTATTAAAAAACGATTGACATAAACTTTAGAAAGCTTGCACGAACCGTTCTCGAGATATTGTACATTTTTTAAATAAATTTATCAAAATATCCCATAAATTAAAAAAAATATTAACTGTTAAGAAACATGTTTACTTTTCATATGTAATATCACGCGATAAATTGGGTGACATCATTCTCGTGGATCTAACTCGTTCCATTCCCGAGAAAAGATACTTTGAGTAATACTTTTGTATTTGAACGCCAATAGTCATTTATCTGCTATAAGAGTAACTTATTTCTTAGTCCATAACGCTAGGCAAGGTTTTGGCGATGAATTTAGTGGAATGTCGCCAACTTGTCAACTTTTTTAAATGTTACCAAATTAACGAAAATCTAGCCAAATTGATAAAAATGACTCTAAATCAATGAAAATGATGACTAATTGAAGAAAATTCAATATTTCGGAAATAATATAAGTATCTACTATAAGAATAACATTTTTACTTTCGCTGCAATACATGGTAATGTATAGGGAAAGTATTGGAATCATGCCGAAAATCGCAAATCGAGTTTTCGACGGATCTACACGTTTCGAGACCTCTAGAACACGAAAAAACTATTTTTAGCGTGACGTCTGTGTGTATGTGTGTCTGTGTGTCTGTGTGTCTGTCTGTCTGTGTGTCTGTCTGTCTGTGCAGATTTTGTATCCACTCTAACTAAAAAACTAATGGACCGAATTTCTCAAAATTTTGTAGGTAAGTCACTTGTGGGCGGGGCTGGTGCTGATTAGTTTTGGGTATGATTCGGAATAAAAGAAACCGCCTTTTTTGTGAAATGGCTCGAAAAAGCTTGTATCCACTGTAGCTGAAAAACTAATGGACCGAATTTCACAAAATTCGGTAGATGAGTCACGTATAGGTCACCCTGGTGCTGATTAGATTTTGGTACGATTCAGAAAAAAATAACCTGCCTTTATTTGCAAAATGGCCCGCAAAAATTGCCAAAATCTAAAATAAAAAACTGGGTATACTCAAATATATCCATTAAATGCTGATTTAATACGTAATTTTTAACGACGAAAAGAATAAGACCAACCCCATTACACTAGGACTAGCCGTTCTCGAGATATTTTAGTTTTTCGTACTTTCCCTACGCCATCTTTGAAAATAAGCACGGTGACCGAATGAGAACGAAAATTGAATTAAAAGTGAAATAAATTTAGTTAAAATAAAGAGAACGTTAATATAAGTCTGCAGGGAAAGTCATGTGCTGCCCACATCAGATTTTTTACTGTACAATTAACCAAATATAATGGATAAAAGTATGATTTATTAGTTTGAATACGGTTTTCCATAAGTAATTGATAATACTTTTTATCTGCTAATCAATAAATTCGAAACAATTAATTTTTGATGATATTATGAAAAATATGAACCGAATTACAAGAAGGAAAAGGTAATAATTTATTAATATTAAGATTAAAATAATTTTGTTAGCATATAAATTATAAATAATTCTATTAGTAGATTCACTACTTAGATTTAAATCCAGAAAGTAACTTTAGCACTAATAGAAGTTTCATTAATCAACTATTCCAGATTATATTTATTTGAACAATTTACTCATTCGAAAAACATCTCTATTCCAAAATTCAAAACATTGTTCAAATTTATTCTGTTCACCCAGACTCTCTCTCGGAATAATTGCATATACAAATTAAATAAGGGAATTCCACAGGGAGGAATCTCATCCACAATTCTGGCCAACCTTTATATACATTTTTACGAAATTTAGTACTTTTTCAACAGTCATATCATGTAGAGATTCATTGATGATCTGATTATTATTAAAATTGCTAATGATGCCACAATATTAAACTTTCAATTTTATCCTCCTAATACTAATTGAAAATGTTTATTTATCACACTGGATCAATTACATAATTACCTAGACGTTGGTTTAAAAATGTAAAATGAAGATAAATTAAAAATTAAAATTTATAACAAAACAGAATCATATAATTTCAAAGTAAGCAAACTTCAACATTATTCATCAAATCTTTCAAAATCAGTATTTAAAAATATTATTAGTAATCTGTTATTAAGAATAGAAAATCTGATGTGGGCAGCACATGACTTTCGTTATATAATGCAATAAATTTACTACTTTTACAGTAAAAAAAAAAATAGATTATTTTTATAGTTATTTATATTTTTACCAAGATATTGAATTTTCGTCAATGAGTCGTCATTTTCCACGTCTTCATCATCAATGAGTCGTCATTGATTTAGCGTCATTTTATCCATTTGGCGACTTTTTCGTTAATTTAGCAACATTTAAAAAAGTCGTGAAGGTGGCGCCATTCCACCAAATTCGTCGCCAAAATTTCGCCAAGCGTTATGGACGAAGAAATAAGTTATTCTTACAGCAGATAAATGACTATTGGCGTTCAAACACAAAAGTATTACTCAAAGTACCTTTTTTCATGAATAGAACGAGCTAGATCTACGAGAATGATGTCACCAAATTTATCGTATGGTATTACATATGAAAGGTGAACATGTTTCTCAATAGGAAATATTTTTATTAATTTTATATGACTTTTTGATAATTTTTTTTTGAAAAATGCGCAATATCTCGAGAATGGTTCATATTAGCGTTCTAAAATTTATGTCAATCGTTTTCTAATGAAAAATTACATAAGAAATGCCTATTTGCGTACCTTTATTAGCGGTTTTGATTTTTTGACGATTTTTTCAAAATTTAGGGAGTTCTGAACATTTGATTGCGTATAAAAACAATAGGCTGGCTTCCAGTGTTTATGGATTGTGATTTTTGTACTAAATTTCGTTTGAATCAGTCCATTCGTTCGTCAGTTATCGTCTCCACAGACTCACTGACACACACACACACACACACACACACACACACACACACACACACACACACACACACACACACACACACACACACAGAGATATCACTTCAAAAATGTTTGATTTGTGTTCAGGGATGCTTGAAACGTGGTCTCCCGTCGAAAACTCGAATTCGAATTTTCGACCCCGGCACAATACTTTCCTTATACATTATGTATATAAGGAAAGTAATATTGAGTCCAAAAAATTAATATCCCAGAGCTATCTTATTACTTTCCTTATACGTTTATGTATAAGGAAAGTATTGTGACGGGGTCGAAAATTCGAATTCGAGTTTTCGACGGGAGAGTACGTTTCAAGCATCCCTGATCAAGAATCAACAATTTTTGAAATGATGTCTGCGTGTGTGTGTGTGAAAGTATGTGTGTATGTGTGTGTGTGAGAGAGAGAGTCTGTGGAGACGATAACTGACGAACGAATGAACCGATTCGAACCAAATTTGGTACAAAAATCACAATCCGTAAACACTGAAGCCTATTGTTTTTATATGCAATCGAATGTTCGGAACCTCCCTAAATTTTCGAGTGAAATTTTCGAGTGAAAAAATCGTCACAAAATCAAAACCGCTAATAAAGTTACGCAAATAGACATTTCTTATGTACTTTTTCATTAGAAAACGATTGACATAAATTTTAGAAAGCTTACATGAACCGTTCTCGATATATTGCACATTTTTCAGAAAAATTATCAAAAAGTCATATAAAATAAAAAAAAAATATTTCCTATTGCGAAACATGTTCACTTTTCATATGTAATACCATGCGATAAATTGGGTGACATCATTCTCGTGGATCTAGCTCGTTCCATTCATGAGAAAAGATACTTTGAGTAATACTTTTGTATTTGAACGCCAAAAGTCATTTATCTGCTATAAGAATAACTTATTTCTCCGCTCGTAAAGCTTGGCGAGATTTTGGCGACGAATTTGGCGAAATGTCGCCTACTTGGCGACTTTTTAAAATGTTGTCAAATTAACGAAAATCTCGCCAAATGGATTAAAATGACGCTAAATCAATGAAAATGATGACAAATTGTCGAAAATTCAATATCTTGGAAATAATATAAGTATCTACTATAAGAAAAACCTATTTTTTTCACTGTAAAAGTAGTAAACGCATTGCATTATATAAGGAAAGTCATGTGTTGCCCACACCAAATTTTTGCTATAATTGCTGCTGAAAAGGCTCGAAAGATTTTTTTTTTTCACAAATGTTTTGTTTACATATATATGTGATTCATTTGTATGTTATTTCTTCTAAACAGGGTGTCCCAGAAATATTGAAATGCACGTTAATTCTTTACCTGTTGAATATAAGCAGACAATGGAAATTGCAAATATGTTGAAAATAAGGTAGTAAATAAGACTACGTTGATGAAATAGTCCCGCCATTAATTTTAAAAAGGTTACGCTTTTTAAATTTTTATATGACCCCCTTAGACAAATTTGGTCAATCAGAAAATTTTATTTTTAATGCAATAAGATCATTGAAAAAAGAACCCCGCTTATCTGTATCTTTAAAATCAACTGAATTATGATAAAGGAAAAAATCTGACTTATGCCACTTTTCCGTACCATGTGAAAGGTTGTTTCATCAGTGAAAATAGTTATCATAAACAAATTAACGATGGATATTGTTTAGATCAGAAATACGTTAATATGTGTCAAAATTTTTATCACAAATGAATCTAAATAAAGCATTACACAGACAGAGATCATATAAAGCAGTGATACACATTACGCCTTTTATCTTTTTGTGATATGCCACAAATTTACATTTCTAATTTGATATATAGTCTCCATTCAGAATGTTCAATTTTCAATTAAATTTAACTCGCTTAATTTTAAAGATACAGGTAAAGAAAATAGAATATGCGGTTATTTTAATGATCTTGTTGCATTAAAAATAAAAATTTTCTAATTGACCCAATTTGTCTAAGGGGTTTGTATAAAAATTTAAAAAGTGCAACTTTTTGAAAATGAATGGGAGGACTATTTCATTAAAGCAGTCTTATTTCCTACCTTACTTTCAACATTTTTGCAATTTATATTGCCCACTTATCTCCAACAGGTAAAGAATTAAAGCGAATTTCAATCATTTTGGGACACCCTGTATATACACTTATGGACAATGAAAGTTGCGCACCAAGAAGGAAGCATAGGATGGACCTGAAATTTTATTGATGGAAGGATACAGATGAATGATGTACATGATCACAAAAGCAGCGCAGCAGAACACGTACAGAGGGAGCTATGGTACACAGTCCGGTCATGCTCAATAGAGCGTCTCACCGTTTCGTGCTGCGATACAAGTAGCAATACGGTCCGGCATGGTGCCGAACAGACGCCTGATGTTGTCCTGCGGCAGACGAGTCCTCACCTATTGGACGTTACATTATAAATTCCGAAGATTGCGGCAACGAGGCAGCTGGCATTTCAATTGGTCCCACACATGCTCGATAGGGGGGCAGGTCTGAGGAGCGGGCAGACCATGGAAGTGTCTGGACATGACTGAGGCAGGCCTGGGTGATCCGAGCCGTGTGCGGCCGGACATTATTATGTTGGAATTGCGCACCTGGAATCCCAGCAACGAATGGGAGCACACGGGGCTGTAGAATCTCACCCACGTGCCGCTAGCCCCTCAATGTTCCAGGTACAACTATTAGAGCGGATCTGCTGTCATAGGCTATGGCTCCCCAGCCCATGATGTCTAAAGTGGGACTGGTGTGGCGCTCGATAACGAGATTGGGACTCGGACATGCTGATCATTGAACCCCAAAACGAAGCGGCACTCATCGCTAAACACCACACATTGGGGGCTTCCACGTTACTCTGGCCCGTCACCACTGCAACAGGAGCCGCCGATGTTCTTATGTTAACTGTACTCGTGTTTGCTTCGGCCGAAGCTTTTCGCATTGATGGGGCGTCGACTACACGTGGGTTTATATGGCCGTTGGCTCATGCTTGCAGCACCACTCACGGATGTACTGTCCACACCAGATTGGGATCATTTTCATACCAGCTCGCCCTCTAGCTATTTACATCATTTTGCGGTTATACCATATTTTCTTCTTGGTGCGCAACTTTCATTGTCCGTGAGTGTAGTAAGTAAATTCATCAGTTGTAAATTATTTCAGTTATATCCAACATTTTTTTACTAGAAGTGAGAGGGAGGACTTTCAAAATAATTTAGCTTGTGAGTCCAAAAATTGCAGTTACGTCACTAGTTAGCCCTATACAGAGGCGTAGTACTAATCAGCGAGGCGGAGCGATCGCTTCAAGGCGTAGCATCTCACCCACGTACCGCTAGCCAAAGAAAGAGGCGCCTGTTGCACTATATATATATTTCCCCCACTGGGTTCCGGTCTAAATTGGGTGGCACTTCCCGGCCGTTCAAACGGTTACCTTACACCTTTCTGGTAGGTCGGATGGTTTGGGTCTCAACAACAACTGAGAATATATTTCGGCTTCAAGACCAAAGACTATGAATTAGGGGAAAGGGCGGCCTGGAATTACTTGCTCCAGGGCGCCACAAGTCGAGTTACGTCACTGCCCTTAGAAGTGTTGTTGTTGAGACTCAGACCGTCTGACCTACCAGAAAGGTGTAAGGTAACTGATTGGACGGCCGGGAAGAGCCCTTATAAGTGTTGAAGGCCCAGGCCAAAAGACCAACCCTAGGGCTTATGGCAGCTTAATGTATGGCCGGGCTCTTATAAATATGTATAGATTCAGGCTTCTAGGTCACCAGTCGGGCTTCTGGTCTTGAAATACTTTCCGACTCTGCTTCCTCTTTCCTAGGGGGAGAAATCAAAAACCTTGCTCCGCTAGCTTTTGTCCCGTGTTCGATGCTATAAGTATGCATAGATTATTCCTTCTAAGTCACAAATGGGGCTTCTTTAGGAACTGGAAAAACAAAAACATGGTATACAATTATTATACAGATTTTGTACACCGAGAAAATTTCTGAGGAAGTCACTCTTAGGTGCTGCCGTTCAGCTGCAGCCGACAAACTTTTGTCATGTTTGTATTTGTACGCATATTTGTAATTAAAATGTAAACTTTAAATAAATAACTACAGTTAAAATATTTATAGAAAATTTAAGAAATAGTTGAGACAATATCAACATTCAGTGATTTAATCGAACTACAAGAATCGATTCATCCCACATCTCCACAGCCGCATCACGCTGTCTGACTAATACAATAACAAAAAGTGTATGTTGTGTCCGCGTCGCAGGCATCATCATCATTGGTGAATTACGTCACCCGCCAATTGTCTCTAATTGTGCTCATCGGTCCCACCGAAACAAACGTGGGGTCCAGCCTGGTGATACGCTGCTCCCATGCTGGCTGTTCCATCATTCAGCCACACTCCGAGCGCTGGATCTTGTCTCCCATGATCCGCCGTTGCCTTGAGTAAGCTAGAGCATGAGTGGTGCAGGAGTACATGGAAGACACTTTTATCGCCTGTTGGCGTGTAAAATGAAATTAGATTTCATAGTTGAATAAACCACTGGAACGACTTCTGATTTATGTAATAACAGTAGTGCTATGTAAAGTAAAATAAATTCTCATCCAATAGAATTTTGAGTATTATAAAAAAAAAAAATGCAGAATCCTTGCTTTAATCAATTCTGAACGCAATGGCGATTGTAGAATTTATTTACCAGTCGCTGAACAGCAGCAAACACTGCTTAAAGGGTTGAGTTAATAAGCGACGGAAAAGTTAACCGAGACACGACTTACCTGTTAGTATTTCTGAACAGCCAACCCGTGGACACACACAATATATATATATATATATATATATATATATATATATATATATATATATATATATATATATATATATATATATCACAATATAAAACTTGAAAAATTGCTACAATTTTTAGTCAATTGATTAAGAAGCTAAAAGCAAAAATAATTTATAATATGTCGCATGGTAAACCCATGATCCAATATTTTCGGGGTTGCGATCTAGAGTTTAGAGTTTACTTATTTATTTTGGGGGTCAACCTTTTCGTTGGGCCAGCTGCTCTCGAAGGATAGAAGACAGGATGTCGGAGGTTTCTTTAGAGATCGTATTTTCACCGAAAGGTTTAACGTTTGTCCGTTTTTCGGAGGGATCATAGGGTTTTCGGCCAGCTTTGAATTAGTGCCCGAAAGAATATCAGTTTCGCAGGGGCTTGAGAAGGGGCTTTTTGTTTCTGGAAGGCCTAAAGCCAATGGCGATGCTTTGGGGTCAAGGGGTTAAGACCCTGAATCCAAGGAGATAGTTGTGTGCGCCTCAGGGGCTTGTTTTAAAATCTTGGAGAGAGAGAGTTTTTCAGAAATTGAAAAAAGGAGCGAGTAGAAGGAACTGTGTGGTGTTTGAGAAAAGTCGGCTCCCAATCATTGTCCTCTGTAAAGGGAGATGCTGCTCAACTGCCAGTAATGTTGGTGAATTCCACATTTAAGGGCCTGTGCCTGATTTGCACCTTTTATCTCTCTCTCCGGGTTAAGGATATTTAAATATTTCATAGGGATGTTTTAAGCTTAATTTTTAATTACCATCTTTTCAACTTTAGTCTGTGAGACTATATACAATTTCGTTTTGTTTATCTTTATTTGGTATACTTTCCATTTTTGAATATGGAAAGTGGTCTTTTAAATACTTTGAATCAATGTCATGTAAACATTTATATAGTGTAAATAAATTATTGTTTTATATATACTCACGGCCTTATTCTTTTTCGCGCTCTTACCGGGCGTGTCCTAAAAAGGAAGTTACCTTAGGACATAATGCAACTTGTAAAGCGCTATGTTGCAATTTTACATGTGTATACCTATATAAATTCCCAAATAGGACAAGTAACAATGTACTCGTAAAATTTCTAGAAGAGTGACGGAAGTAACTACCGGGGGGCGACCCCCAACACTCCGGTTAAAGCTTTTTTCCGCCATGGCAAACGCTTCCGGTAGCCGATACTCCCTACACTATTTTCTTCATGACACTTATAAAACCGTAAAAATTACATATATACATATACACTTTCAATAACATGTAAATCTTTAAAAGTTTACTATTCTACGCTAAAACAAACCAAAAAGTACACTATAAAAATATAAAAATTAATTCAAAATACTAATGTATGAAATTACTTCACTCGTGGTTATTTAATACCTTAATATCAATATATTCAAATTTAATGTTTGAAATCCAAGTCAGAGTGGTTATATTTAAAAATTTGGATACAAGATCTATTGGCAACACTATCGCCATATAAATACTAATGTATGAAGTTACTTCACTCGTGGTTATTTAATACTTTCAAATCAATATATTCAAGACTAATGAAATCCATGTCTGAGTGGTTATTTTAAAAATTGGATACAAGACCTATTAGTAACATTATCGCCATATAAATACTAATGTATGAAATTACTTCACTCGTGGTTATTTATCCTTTAAAAGCTGTATATTCAAAACTAATGTTTGAAATCCAAGTCAGAGTGATTGTTTTTTAAAATTGGATACAAGACCTATTGGCAACATTATCGCCATAAAAGTACTAATGTATGAAGTTACTTCACTCGTGGTTATTTAATAGTTTAAAATCAATATA
This sequence comes from Amaurobius ferox, assembly GCA_951213105.1. Taxonomy (NCBI): domain Eukaryota; kingdom Metazoa; phylum Arthropoda; class Arachnida; order Araneae; family Amaurobiidae; genus Amaurobius; species Amaurobius ferox. Next base: position 130,668,418 of record OX578149.1, on the reverse strand, counting down.
TTCAAGACTAATGACATCCAGATCAGAGAGGTTATTTTTAAATATTGGATCCAAGGATTGACAATATTATCACCATATAAATACATAAACACATAAACACGCTATAGTCCAGACTCTCCGCAATACACTTTCCCATGGAACAACAGGTAACTATTGATGTTGTACCTATGTATTGTATGTATTTATATATATATATATATATATATATGTTTAGAAATATTATACTTAATTAACTTTTTAGAATTTATAGATTATCAGATAAAAAATTTCATGCTTTGCATATTAATAAGCTAAAAATTACCAGCAAATTATATAAATATCCAGCATATTTAATAAATGGTATATTTTTAGCTTATTAATATGCAAAGCATAAAAAATTTCATGCTTTGCATATTAATAAGCTAAACATTACCAGCAAATTATATAAATATCCAGCATATTTAATAAATGGTATAGTTAAAAAGTTTTAAAAAGTTTGGAATGGTTGAATATACTTAAATTCTCTCCTTAGTATCTTATATTAGCCAGACATCCACTTCCTCTTGAATAAGCATTGCCATGTATTTACATCCCCTTATAATGTAGACTCTATGTTTTTATCTATTATCATCTGTCTCATTATTTTGTAGCTTTTACTGTTGAATATCACCTTTTATCGCCTTTCCGCATTAATGTTATTTAATTCTCACGATTGGCAACAGCAGTTCTCAACTTTTTATTTTTTGCGATTGGCAACATTGGTCTCTTTATTCAAGGTTCCAATGGATCAGACATATGCAGTGTTTTTTCAGGGTTTTTTTTTTCTTATAATTTTTCAATCTTTATGCATGTAGTCCAAGTTATCAGTGTTTATAGATATAATCTATCAATATCAGAAACATGCATTTTGTGTTCATTTTGATAAAATACTTGGACTTGAAGAAGAGTTTTATCGAAATGAACAGTTTCCTTTGTTTAGGCCTAGGACTTGTCCACGTGTAAAACATGCTTTTATTTGATTTTATTGATGTTTGGATTTTATTTGATTTTCTATTATCGATTCCTTTCCATTGATGCTTGTTGTTTGTCTTCAGCTTGATGGTTTGCATTTTATTTTCCACTTGATTAGTGATTATATTTTTGATACTTTTTTATTTGTTAGGCATTTTTTAATGTTGGGGTTTTTTGAGTTGCACTTTCTCTCTATTCTATCATTGGATTTTCAAACTATTATTACACACACACACACACACAGATATATATATATATATATATATTTTTTTTCTCTTGTGAGTGGAAAGAACTATATACACGAGATCGATGTAAACAAGTTTGTCGCATAACATTGCATATGAAAAGCGATCCTATTTTACAATAGTTTTACATTTTTAATATATTTTAATACATTTTTAATTTTATGTAACTTTTTTCGACAAATTTATGCATCTTGACAGCGGTTCATGCTAGCGTTATAAAAGTTGTATGATTCGTTTTCAAATGGAGCATTACACAAGAAATAATTATTTATGTAACATTATTAATCGAAAATTGGGGTACCAGTATTTCCAATTTTAGTTCTCGTACCATACTTTGATCGAAATGCACCCGTCTTTAGTGCGATATCGCATCCACACACACACACATACACTCGTGCGCGCGTACGCTTAAACATCACCTAAAAATGTTCGATTCGAGTTTATGGGTGCTTGAAGCGTGCTCTTACGTAAAAAAAAAATGGAATTCGGATTTCTAACAGACGCAGTTTTTGACGGACGTGTATTCTCTTTCGTGGTTACTGATGCTCTGTCTTATTTATTCTGAAGAAAAAGGTTCTTTCTGCCTTTGAAACCGGTTGATATATTATTCCATCTTTTTATGCTGTTTAAACGAGGTATTTATTTTAAAGAATTAATTTTTGTTATTCAAGATTTATTAATATTTATCAACTTTTATTTGTGAAATATCGCATCCACACTATTAATTACTTTTCTTGCAATACATGGTAATGTATAGGGGAAGCATTGGAGTCGTGTCGAAAATCGCAACTCGAGTTTTAGACGGATCCATGCATTTTGGAACTTCTAGAACACGAAAATCTGTATTTAGCGTGACGTCTGTGCGTGTGTGTGTGTGTGTGTGCCTGTGTGCCTGTCTATGCAATGTATATATGCACCTTTGACTCAACTAATAGACCGAATTTCAAAACTTTCATAGTTTAGTTACTTGTAGGCGACCCTGGGGCTGATTAGATTTTAGTAAGATTTGAGATAAAAGAGCCCTCCTTTTTTTTTTTTTTGTGAAATGACCAGCAAAAATTGTCTGTATCCACTCTAGTTGTAATACTAATTGATCATATTTCACAAAATTTTGGATAAGTTACTTGTGCGTTACCGTGGTGCTGATTAGATTTTGGCACGATTTGAAAAAAAGAAACCTGCCTTTTTTTGTGCGAAATGGACTACGTATGCTCAAATGCAGGCTACGCATGCTCAAACGCATCCATTAAATGCTTGTTTTATGCGTAACATTTGACGATGAAAATAACAGAATAGATTCACCCCATTACTCTAGCACTAGCTGTTCTCGAGATATTTTAGTATTTTTGTATTTTTGCTAAGCCGCCTATGAAAATACGTCCAGTTACCAAATGAAAACAGAAATTGAATAAAAAATCTGATGTGGGCAGCACATGACTTTCTCTGCAGACTTATACTCACGTTCTCTTTATTTTTATTACATTTAATTCACTTTTAATTCAATATTCGTTCTCATTTGATAACTGGACTTCATTTCAAAGGTGGCGTAGAGAAAATACGAAAAAACTAAAATATCTCGAGAACGGCTAGTCCTAGTGTAATGGAGTTGGTCTTATTCTTTTCTTCGTTAAAAATTACGTATTAAACAAGCATTTTATGGATATATTTGAGCATACGTAGTTTTTTATTTTAGATTTTGGCGATTTTTGCGGGCGATTTTTGCGGGGATTTTGCAAAAAAAGGCAGGTTATTTCTTTCCAAATCTTACCAAAATCTAATCAGCATCAGAGTATCCCACAAGTGACTTACCTACTGATTTTTGTGGAATTCGGTCCATTAGTTTTTCAGCTAGAGTGGATACAAGCTTTTGAGGGCCATTTCGCAAAAAAAGCGAGTTCTTTTATCTCAAATCGTACCCAAAACTAATCAGTAACAGATTCATCCACAAGTGACTTACCTACCAAATTTTATAAAATTCGGTCAATTACTTTTTTAGTTAGAGTGGATTCAAAATCTGCACAGACAGACACACAGACACACACACAGACGTCACGCTAAAAATAGTTTTTTCGTATTCTAGAGGTCTCGAAACGTGTAGATCCGTCGAAAACTCGAGTTGCAATTTTCGACATGATTCCAATACTTTCCCTATACATTACCATGTATTGCAGGGAAAGTAAAAATCTGATGTGAGCAGCACATGACTTTCCCTGCAGACTTATATTAATGTTCTCTATATTTTAATTAAATTTATTTCACTTTTAATTCATTTTCCGTTCTCATTCGGTAACCGGGCTTATTTTCAAAGGTGGCATAGGGAAAGTACGAAAAACTAAAATATCTCGAGAACGGCTAGCCCTAGTGTAATGGGGTTGGTCTTATTCTTTTCATCGTTAAAAATTACGTATTAAAATCAGCATTTAATGGATATATTTGAGTATACCCAGTTTTTTATTTTAGATATTGGCAATTTTTGCGGGCCATTTTGCAAAAAAAGGCAGGTTATTTTTTTCTGAATCGTACCAAAATCTAATCAGCACCAGGGTAACCAATACGTGACTCATCTACCGAATTTTGTGAAATTCGGTCTATTAGTTTTTCAGCTACAGTGGATATAGGCTTTTGCGGGCCATTTCACAAAAAAGGCGGGTTCTTTTATTCCGAATCGTACCCAAAACTAATCAGCACCAGCCCCGTCCACAAGTGACTTACCTACAAAATTTTGTGAAATTCGGTCCATTAGTTTTTTAGTTAGAGTGGATACAAAATCTGCACAGACAGACAGACACACAGACACACAGACAGACAGACACACAGACACACAGACACACACACAGACGTCACGTTAAAAATGATATTTTCGTATTCTAGAAGTCTCGAAACGTGTAGATCCGTCGAAAACTCGAGTTGCGATTTTCGGCATGATTCCAATACTTTCCCTATACATTACCATGTATTGCAGGGAAAGTAAAAATCTGATGTGAGCAGCACATGACTTTCCCTGCAGACTTATATTAACGTTATCTTTATTTTTATTAAATTTATTTCATTTTTAATTCAATTTTCGTTCTCATTCGATAACCGGACTTATTTTCAAAGGTGGCGTAGGGAAAGTACGAAAAACTAAAATACCTCGAGAACGGCTAGTCCTAGTGTAATGGGGTTGGTCTTATTCTTTTCGTCTTTAAAAATTACGTATTAAAGCAGCATTTAATGGATATATTTGAGTATACCCAGTTTTTTATTTTAGATTTTGGCAATTTTTGCGGGCCATTTTGCAAAAAAAGGCAGGTTATTTTTTTCTGAATCGTACCAAAATCTAATCAGCACCAGGGTGACCAATACGTGACTCATCTACCGAATTTTGTGAAATTCGGTCTATTAGTTTTTCAGCTACAGTGGATACAAGCTTTTGCGGGCCATTTCACCAAAAAGGCGGGTTCTTTTACTCCGAATCGTACCCAAAACCAATCAGCACCAGCCCCGTCCACAAGTGACTTACCTACAAAATTTTGTGAAATTCGGTCCATTAGTTTTTTAGTTAGAGTGGATACAAAATCTGCACAGACAGACAGACACACAGACACACAGACACACAGACAGACAGACACACAGACACACAGACACACACACAGACGTCACGTTAAAAATGATATTTTCGTATTCTAGAAGTCTCGAAACGTGTAGATCCGTCGAAAACTCGAGTTGCGATTTTCGGCATGATTCCAATACTTTCCCTATACATTACCATGTATTGCAGGGAAAGTAAAAATCTGATGTGAGCAGCACATGACTTTCCCTGCAGACTTATATTAACGTTATCTTTATTTTTATTAAATTTATTTCATTTTTAATTCAATTTTCGTTCTCATTCGATAACCGGACTTATTTTCAAAGGTGGCGTAGGGAAAGTACGAAAAACTAAAATATCTCGAGAACGGCTAGTCCTAGTGTAATGGGGTTGGTCTTATTCTTTTCGTCTTTAAAAATTACGTATTAAATCAGCATTTAATGGATATATTTGAGTATACCCAGTTTTTTATTTTAGATTTTGGCAATTTTTGCGGGCTATTTTGCAAAAAAAGGCAGGTTGTTTTTTTCTGAATCGCACCAAAATCCAATCAGCACCAGGGTGACCAATACGTGACTCATCTACCGAATTTTGTGAAATTCGGTCCATTAGTTTTTCAGCTACAGTGGATACAAGCTTTTGCGGGCCATTTCACAAAAAAGGCGGGTTTTTTTATTCCGAATCGTACCCAAAACTAATCAGCACCAGCCCCGCTCACAAGTGACTTACCTACAAAATTTTGTGAAATTCGGTCCATTAGTTTTTTAGTTAGAGTGGATACAAAATCTGCACAGACAGACAGACACACAGACACACAGATAGACACACACACACAGACGTCACGCTAAAAATGGTTTTTTCGTATTCTAGAGGTCTCGAAACGTGTAGATCCGTCGAAAACTCCAGTTGTGATTTTCGGCATGATTCCAATACTTTCCCTATACATTACCATGTATTGCAGGGAAAGTAAAAAGTGCAAATTTAGTGTCATTTAAAATAATTATGCATGTTATTTTGTGAAATTAAATTCAATGTAATGAATTATAAAAGAAAAAATAAATTTGAGTCTGCAGCGAAATTCATGTGCTGTCCACATTAGATTTTTTAATTTTTTTTTGTGGCACTGATTTTTACTTTCCCTGCAATGCATGGTAATGTATAAGGAAAGTATTGGAATCATGTCGAAAATCGCAACTCGAATTTTCGACGGATCTATACGTTTCGAGACCTCTAGAATACGAAAAACCTATTTTTAGCGTGACGTCTGTGTGTGTGTCTGCCTGTGTGTCTGTGTGTCTGCCTGTGTGTCTGTGTGTCTGTGTGTGTGTCTGTCTGTGCAATGGTACAATGTATCCACTCTAACTCAAAAACTAATGGACCGAATTTCACAAAATTTCGTAGGTAAATCACTTGAATGTGACCATGGTGTGTTGATTAGTTTTTGGTATAATTCGTAAAAACAGAACCCGCCTTTTTTTGCGAAATGGCCCTTAAAAATTTCATATATCCACTCTAGCTAAAATACTAATTGACCAAATTTCACAAAATTTGGTAGATAAGTTACTTGTAGGATGATCTGGTGCTGATTAGATTTGGTATGAATTGGTATGAACAGAACCCGCCTTTTTTTGCGAAATGGCCCTTAAAAATTTCATATATCCACTCTAGCTAAAATACTAATTGACCAAATTTCACAAAATTTGGTAGATAAGTTACTTGTAGGATGATCTGGTGCTGATTAGATTTTGGTATTATTCGGAAAAGAACAACCTGCCTTTTTTTACAAAATGGACAGCAAAAATCGCCAAAATTTAAAATAAAGAACTACGTATGCTCAAATATATCCATTGAATGCTTGTTTTATACGTAATTTTTAACGAAGAAAAGAATAAGATCAACTCCATTACACTAGGACTAGCCGTTCTCGAGATATTTTAGTTTTTTCGTATTTTCTCTACGCCACCTTGGAAAATAAGTTCCATTACCAAATGAGAACGGAAATTGAATTAAAAGTGAAATAAATTTAAATAAAATAAAGAGAATGTGGATATAAGTCTACAGGGAAAGTCATGTGCTGCCCACATCAGATTTTTCTTTCCCTACAATACATGGTGAGCTAAGCTAAAAAGCTAATTCACGACACTTCACAAAATTTGGACGGTAAGTCATTTGTGGGTTACCCTGATGCTGATTAGATTTTGATACAATTCGGTAAAAAATAGTTTGCCTTTTTTGGAGAAATGACCCGGAAAAAAGTATGTATCCACTCTAGGTTGAAAAACTAATTGACCAAATTTTACAAAATTTGGTATATATATCACCTGTGGAATACTCTGGTGATGACTAGATTTTGGTACGATTCAAAAAGAAAGAACATACTGTTGTGAAAAATTACAACACTGAATTATTTTTTACTCTAAATTTATTACTTTTTATAAATCATTAAATACTTTTATTTTAATTACTTAAAATTTTTATCTTTAATTATTCTAAATTATCCTATTCCAAATTGTATTATTCGAAATTAATTATCTTATTCTAAATAATTTTTTTAGAATAATATAATTTGGAATAGGATAATTTAGAATAATTAAAGCTAAAAATTTTAAGTAATTAAAATAACAGTATTTAATGATTTATAAAAAGTAATAAATTTAGAATAAGAAACAATTCAGTGTTGTGATTTGCCACAACACATACCTTGCTTTGAATGGCCCGCAAAAAGCGTATGTATCCACTCTATGTAAATGTGATTACGTATGCTCAAATGCATCATTTAAACGTTTGTTTTATGCGTAATTTTTGACTACGAAAAGTATAAGAGCAATCCTATGACTTTATAGGACTAACTGCTATGGAGATATTTTAGCTTTTCGTATTTTAGTCACGCCGCCTTTGAAAATACGTCTAGCTGCCAATCGAAAACGAAAATTGATATCAAACTTCAAATTGAGTGTACTTTTAAATAATTATCCATGCTATTTTGTTATTAAACTTAATGAATTATGAATGAAAGAAATAGAAATTGAATTTGATTTTGTAGGGAAAGTCGTGTGCTGCCCACATCAGATTTTTATTTATATAAATAAATGTGTGCTATATTTCTATATTTTGGGAAGATTTTAGATTAAAATCGTACAACAACCGAAGTACGGCGCAGTTTATCATTTTGAAATTTCAGTCGTTCGCTTCTAAATGAAAAGTTGTATATGAAACGGGCATTTTTGCAACAAATTTTAATATTATTATGTTTCTCGATAAGTTCTTCTAGTTTCAGATCCTTTATAATTAACAGGCGTCTGATATTTATTTATTGTAAAAGCCAAATTTTGTCCAATTCGTTCGAGAGATATATCGCGCCATGTGGGAAAAATGAAAAGTGAAAAACCTGGAGAATGGCTCGTGGTAATTTCTAAACAATGGCATTCATTGATTTCGGAGCAAAAGCATTTACAAATTATTACAAAAAGTATTTAAATACACTTAATATTAGTAATTTTTAATATTTTTATAATTTTTTACAATTTAGATCAAAATATGAAATATCTGGTGCAAGTTAGCGTTTTATCAATAATGGCATACGCTTTTAAAAAATATCACAAATATATATTTTAGAAAAACTTTTCATACACAATTATCCTTTTTCGAAAAAAAATTTGATTTTCTAAAAAAATGTCCAAAAACTTACTCTCCTCTTCATCCTTTACCTGAACAGCAATATATATCTGATGTTTGCTGATTGAAATAATCATACCGAACTTCATTTGATTTTCTCAATTTGTTCGATTTCTCTCAATTCGATTATCAAGTTTTCAATTTTCTGAATTTGTTCGTATAGTGTCGGGTTTTTTAATGACAACCCGGTTAAACACCCTAGTTTTGACTGGAGCTTATAATTATTTACCCCATAAGGGTCAAATCACTGGCTATGGTCACTAACAATTTAAAATGTTTTCCATCCTTTAACACCTTACATTTTACTTTTGGATCATTTATTTTCTGTTTTCCTAATACTCAATTTTTTTAATGTACTAGGGAGCTGCTAAGCCAAATCTCGTAACTCAACTCCTAATCGCTGGAGCTCATACTGAGCTCGTTTCGTGGGCGCTTTTAAACCAAACAAAAGTTTAAATCGAACAAGAAAGATCAATCATGCATAAAACATTGATTATGAAACACTTTCCAATTGAAATGCAATTTTATTTAAACACCTCTAAAATGCGATACATTCAGAGCTGATATTTTAAAAATTATCAAAGAACTACAATAATTTATTTTAATTGAAAACTTAAAACCTCATGGAAAAAAATGAACTTTATTGGCATGATGTCATCGAAATATAAATCGTCTGGCTCTCTATGTAAAATCAATGAATATTTCATTCATATCACTTTTATTCTAGACTCCAGAGCTAAATAATTTTGCGTTAAAAAATTCAACAATTTTTATACAACTCATCTTACAATCACTTGTTTACTTTCTGCATCCATTAAAACTAGGCTTCGTTGTAGAAATAATCAAAGTTTAATGATCATTTAAACTCAAAAATATTGTAATTGCGTTGGTGCAGAATATAGATGTACAAAAAATACACAAAAATAAAGCGGTTTTAGGACGGATCCAACACTAAATATAAATTTAAGAGAACTTTAAAAATCACGATTTTTACCCTGGGAAAAATATGGATGTCATACTTCATTTTGAAGTTGGTCACGTGATCTCTTCATATAATACGGGTATAATTATTATTACTTTCCTTATATACATAATGTATAAGGAAAGTATTGTGACGGGATCGAAAGTTCGAAATCGAGTTTTCGACGGGAGAGCACGTTTCAAGCATCCCTGATCACGAATAAAACATTTTTGAAGTGATGTCTGTGTGTGTGTGTGTGTGTGTGTGTGTGAAAGTATGTGTGTGTGTGTGTGTGTATCAGTGAGTCTGTGGAGACGATAACTGACGAACGAATGGACCGATTCGAATCAAATTTGGTACAAAAATCACAATCCGTAAACACTGGAAGCCTATTGTTTTTATACGCAATCGAATGTTCAGAACCCTCCTAAATTTTCGAATGAAATTTTGAAAAAATCGTTAAAAAATCAAAACCACTAATAAAGTTACGCAAATAGACACTTCTTATGTAATTTTTTATTAGAAAACGATTGACATAAATTTTAGAACACTAACATGAACCATTCTCGAGATATTGTACATTTTTCAAAAAATTATTCAAAAGTCATATAAAATAAAAAAAAATATTTCCTATTGAGAAACATGTTCACTTTTCATGTGTAATACCATGCGATAAATTGAGTGACATCATTCTCGTGGATCTAGCTTGTTCCATTCATGAAAAAGATACTTTGAATAATACTTTTGTATTTGAATGCCAATAGTCATTTATCTGTTGTAAGAATAACTTATTTCTTAGTGCATAACGCTTTGCGAGATTTTGGCGACGAATTTGGCGGAATGTCGCCAACTTGGCGATTTTTTTTTAAATGTTGCCAAATTAACGAAAATCTCGCCAAATGGATAAATATGACTCTAAATCAATGGAAATGACGACTAATTGTCGAAAATTCAATATCTTGGAAAGAATATTAGTATCTACTATAAGAAAAATCTATTTTTTTACTGTTAAAGTATAAAATTCATTACATTATATAAGGAAAGTCATGTGTTGCCCACATCAGATTTTTTTAATTTTTATTTAAAAAACTACCGAATATATTTTGCTGAAATTTTTTTCTATATTTTATGGGATAATTTGAATATTTCCTAACATTTTTGAAGCAATTTATGAATTTTAACTTTTCTTAAAAAATGTTTGAAAAATGAGGTGCCATAGGGTTGAATGTAATTCACTTTTTCAACCCGGGTTCAATGCAAAACTAATTGGGTGATATTATTCATTTACACACTCCCATATGTCCCACAGACCGTCTCAACAACATACTAAGATTTCATTTTGGTAAAGTCATTTTTACGGCAGTTATCATGTGAACGAACAGACATACAGACAGAAAGAACAAAGTCATAAACACTTTTCAACTATGTTTAAAACTGTTAAAAACGGTTTATATCAACGTGTTTACCTACCATTTCTCTACAAATGTACAAAATTTCATATTTTTGTATGCTACAGTTTTTGCGATACGGAACAGAAAACATTGAGAGACGCGCCCATACAGCAGAAAATATTCCCTTTCAGAAATACATAAAAATATAATAACTCATAACCTGCCTCGAAATTTAGAAAAAGAGCTCGATCTTGCAAAAATTCAACTATGTAAGTATATTCCTGCAAAAAATCGTGGTCTTGCCATTGCTAGTCTGTCTAGGATTCCGACTCGCAGCGCAAATATTCTGTTTCTGACTTTGTCATTAAATCGGAAAACTGTTTATTTCAGCATGTTCCCCTCTATAACTGTACCAAATTATATATTTTTGTATCCTATAGTTTCGACGGTACGTGACAGAGCAACTCGAAGAATGCGAAATGCATCAAACAACTACCTTTTTATAATATAGAGAGATACGTCTATTATAATTATCATTTAGATCTGTTTTAGTCTTTCTCTGTGGATCACTGTAATGTTCAAATTTTCGGGTGTATTTGTCTACGTATAAAATTTTTACTTAATGGTGCATTTCCTGATGCTCTCTGATGATAGGCGTTTGACACAAACATCAGAGAGCATCAGGAAATGCACCATTAAGTAAAAATTTTATACGTAGACAAATACACCCGAAAATTTGAACATTACAGTGATCCACAGAGAAAGACTAAAACAGATCTAAATGATAATTATAATAGACGTATCTCTCTATATTATGTTCTCTGATGATACGCCCCTGAAAGCTTTTAATACTTAAGTCAAATTTAGAAATAAATATTTCAATGGTTCATTGTTTTTACTTTCCTTATATACATAATGTATAAGGAAAGTATTGTGACGGGGTCGAAAATTCGAATTCGAGTGTTCGACGGGAGAGCACGTTTCAAGCATCCCTGATCACGAATCAAACATTTTTGAAGTGATGTCTGTGTGTGTGTATGTGTGTGTGTGTGTGTGAAAGTATGTGTGTGTGTGTGTGTGTGTGTGTCAGTGAGTCTGTGGAGACGATAACTGACGAACGAATGGACCGATTCGAACCAAATTTAGTACAAAAATCACAATCCGTAAACACTGGAAGCCTATTGTTTTTATACGCAATCGAATGTTCAGAACCCCCCTAAATTTTCGAATGAAATTTTGAAAAAATCGTCAAAAAATCAAAACCACTAATAAAGTTACGCAAATAGACATTTCTTATGTAATTTTTCATTAGAAAACGATTGGCATAAATTTTAGAACGCTAACATGAACCGTTCTCGAGATATTGCACATTTTTCAAAAAAATTATCAAAAAGTCATAAAATAAAAAAAAATATTTCCTATTGAGAAACATGTTCACTTTTCATATGTAATACCATACGATAAATTGGGTGACATCATTCTCGTGGATCTAGCTCGTTCCATTCATGAAAAAAGATACTTTGAGTAATACGTTTGTATTTGAACGCCAATAGTCATTTGTCTGTTGTAAGAATAACTTATTTCTTCGTCCATAATTCTTGGCGAGATTTTGGCGACGAATTTGGCGGAATGTTGCCAACTTGGCGACTTTTTGAAATGCTGCCAAATTAACGAAAATCTCTCCAAATGAATGAAAATGACGCTAAATCAATGGAAATGACGACTAATACTCGAAAATTCAATATCTTGGAAAGAATATAAATATCTACTATAAGAAAAACCAATTTTTTTTACAGTAAAAGTAGTAAATTCAGTACATTATATAAGGAAAGTCATGTGTTGCCCACATCAGATTTTTTAATTATAAAATGCAAGTTTTGAAGAAATGGGGCGGGCAGCCCAGTGGTTAGCTCGCGGGTATTGGAGTTCGATTCCAGTTTCTTTCCAAACTGTCCCCCTGTTCACGCGGAGTACAGATATTAAATATGTGATCCAGTAAGTCTTTCTGAGAGGTAGGGAAAGGAAGACCCTGTGAATGCCTCCCCCCACTGGATTTCGGTCTAAATTTGGTGGCACTTCCCGACCAAACAGGTACTCTACACCTTCGAGTAAGTGGCCAACGGCCCTACAGTGCTGAAAACAACGGCCCTATAGTGCTGAACTCGTTAGATCACCGAAGTCAAGCAGCATCGGGCGCGGTTAGTACTTGGGTGGGTGACCACCTGGGAACACCGCGTGCCGTTGGCACATTTCGGGCGCGGTAGCCCGGTGGTTTGCGCGCTGGATTTGCACTCTGCCACAACTGCCGCCGTGTTCATGTGGAGTACGATCACGTTAAACATGTGGGTCCGTAAGTCCTTCCGAGAGGTTGGTGATAGGGGAAGGAGGGTACTGTCTCTGTGGATGCCTCCCCCACTGGGTTCCGGTCTAAATTGGGTGGCACTTCCTGGCCGTCCGAACAGTTACCTTACAACTTTCTGGTAGGTCGGACGGTCTGGGTCTCAATAACAACACCTTCGAGTAAATCGGACGGTCTGCGATGAAGAAGAAAAATAAGTTTTGAAGAACACCACTGAGACTTTTATATAAAAATTTCAAATAATAATATTATGTTGAAAGAGGTGCATTCCTCAGATAAATGACACAGTTTGGCAGCTAGATATACACATAAAACGCTATAAAATACCTGGATATTTACCAAAAATAGTGTTGTTGTCAAATGCCGGTCGTTTAGACGCTAGGCCGTTAGACAGCGAGCTTCTCCAGTATTTTTATATTGATGAACTAAAAGTCAATAGTATAGGGCACTCGACTAAATGTTTTCGAGACATAGGCTGTCCCAGGTCACATAAAGTACAATCGGGGAGGCAGCAAGTCCAATTCGATGGAGATGAGCCCTGATGAGACAGTCACAAAGCTGAACCTAGTAAATGCTTCTCGTCGAAGAGCCTCTGGAATGACCAAAATGTTCCTGTTGAGGAAGCTCCATGACTTTCCTTTAGATGCCTCCAGAGATTCTATGTCAATTTATTTCTTGTGTAACATTTTGAATTTTGTGCTGAATGAAAAGTTATAGTCTGAGAATCTCTGCTTCATCACAGCACACTTTATAGCCCAAAAGTCCGCTTTTGGTCCTGGTACTCCGCAATGTGCAGGCACCCATTGTAAAGTGATTCTGTGCGTTATGTCTTTTAAAAGCACCCTGATGTCTTGAATCCGGGAACCATTGCTTCTTTGACTGCCGGACAGTGCTTGGAGATCCGAACTAAAGTCCGAGAGGATGACAGCTCTGTTGAATGAAGAGGGACGAAGAGAGAGTTGTTGCAATGCCACAAAAATTGTTTCGATCTCCCCATCAACGTGTCTTGTAGAAGCTCCAACAGGTAAGTAAAAATCAAACAGTGTGTGTGCAAGAGACCCCCAACTCAAGCCCTCCATGCTCTGTCCAGTAAAGAGCGATAAAAGAACCCGCCTTTTTTTTTTTAGAAATGGCCCGCAAAGGTTTGTATCCACTCTAGCTAAAAATCTAATGGACCGAATTTCACAAAATTTGGTAGATAAGTCGCTTGTGGGTCACGCTGGTGCTGATTAGATTTTGGTATAATTCAGAAAAAAATAACCGGCCTTTTTTTGCAAAATGGCCCGCAAAAATCGCCAAAATTTAAAATAAAGAACTACGTATGCTCAAATATATCCATTAAATGCTCGTTTAATACGTAATTTTTACCGAAGAAAAGAATAAGACCAACCCTATTACACTAGGCCTAGCCGTTTTCGAGATATTTTAGTTTTCCGTATTTTCTCTACGCCACCTTTGAAAATAAGTCCGGTTACCGAATGAGAACGAAAATTAAATTAAAAGTGAAATAAATTTAATTAAAATAAAGAGAACGTTAATATAAGTCTGCAGGGAAGGTCATGAGCTGCCCACATCAGATTTTTACTTTCCCTGCAATACATGGTAATGTATAGGGAAAGTATTGGAATCATGCCGAAAATCACAGCTCGAGTTTTCGACGGATCTACACGTTTCGAGACCGCTAGAATACGAAAAAACCATTTTTAGCGTCACGTCTGTGTGTGTGTATGTGTGTCTGTCTGTCTGTGCAGATTTTGTATCCACCCTAACTCAAAAACTAATGGACCGAATTTCACAAAATTTGGTAGGTAAGTCACTTGTGGGCGAATCTGGTACTGATTAGTTTTGGGTATGATTCGTGGTAGCAGAACTCACCTTTTTTGCGAAATGGCCCGCAAAAGCTTGTATCCACTCTAGCTGGAAAACTAATGGACCGAATTTCATAAAAATCGGTTGATAAGTCACTTGTGGGATATCCTGGTGCTGATTAGATTTTGGTACGATTCGGAAAAAAATAACCTGCCTTTTTTTGAGAAATGGCCTTCAAAAATCGTCAAAATCTAAAATAAATACATACATATACTCAAATATATCCATTAAATGCTTGTTTTATACGTAATTTTTAACGATGAAAAGAATAAGACTAACCTCATTACACTAGGACTAGCCGTTCTCGAGATATTTTAGTTTTTTCGCATTTTCTCCACACCTTTGAAAATAAGTCCAGTTACCAAATGAGAATGAAAATTGAATTAAAAGTGAATTAAATTTAATTAAGATAAGGAGAAGTGAATATAAGTGTGCAGGGAAAGTCATGTGTTGTCCACATCAGACTTTTACTTTCCCTGCAATACATGGCAATGTATAGGGAAAGTATTGGAATCATGTCGAAAATCGCAACTCGAGTTTTCGACGGATCTACACGTTTCGAGACCTCTGGAATACGAAAAAACTATTTTTAACGTGATGTCTGTGTGTGTGTCTGTGTGTTTGTCTGCCTGTCTGTGTGTCTGTGCAATGTATGTATCCACTCTAACAAAAAAGCTAATGGACTGAATTTCATAAAATTTGGTATGTAAGTCACTTGGGTGAAACCCTGGTGCTGATTAGTTTTTGGTAGGATTTGTAGAAACAGAACCCACATTTATTTGCGAAATGGCCCTTAAAAATTCCATGTATCCACTCTAGCTAAAATACCAATTGACCAAATTTCACAAAATTTGGTAGCTAAGTTACTCATAGGATGAACTGGGGCTGATTAGATTTTGGTACGATTCGGAAAGGAGCAACCTGCCTTGTTTTTACGAAATGGCAGTCAAACATCGCAAAAATCTAAAATAAAAAACTACGTATGCTCAAATATATCCATTAAATACTTGTTTTATACGTAATTTTTAACGAAGAAAAGAATAAGACCAACACCATTTCACTAGGACTAGCCGTTCTCGATATATTTTAGTTTTTTCGTCTTTTCTCTACGCCACCTTTGAAATTAAATTCAGTTGCCAAATGGAAACGAAAATTGAATTAAAACTGAATTAAATTTAAATAAAATAAAGAGAACGTGGATATAAGTCAGCAGGGAAAGTCATGTGCTTCCCACATCACATTTTTGTAACAGTTTTGGGCTTTGACGTCATAGGATTCATTAATCGTTGTTTATTTCATGAGAAATTAATTAAATACCAATTGGTGTTTGACGAAGAGTTTGCACGTCAGTATGATTAAGTCATTATACTTGCCAAAAGCGCCAAATTTTACTTTATGTGCTATTAATAGTAATATTCAATAGCAAAAACATTATGTTGTGAGACTTTGCACATCTTGATTACGCTGTGAAAGGAATAGTATCATTGCATTTTGTAGGGAAATTCATATTGACCACATTAGATTCTTTTCAATATTTAGGTAATTTATATAACGAAGTATTTTTTATTTGTATTTATTATGATTTAGGGATAAGCGTTGTTTTTATTTTCTTTTGAAATAATTTTATTTTTACTGCATTGTAGGGAAAGTCGTAATAGCGAACAAGGACAGTATTGAAATTGTATTGAAAATCAAAATTCAATTTTTGACGAATATACACATTCCGAGTACTCTAGAACTCGAAAAACTATATTTAGTATGAAGACTGTGTGTGGGTTAATGCATCTATCTTGTTTCTGTCTTTGTGTCTGTCTGTGCAATGTATGTATTCACTCTAACTAAAAAGTTAATTGACCGCATTTCATAAAATTTGCTAGATACGTCCTTTACAGGTGACTTTGGTGCAGAATTACAGAGATTTTGGCAAGAATCAGAAGAAAAACCTGCCTTTTTTTGCCAAATGACTCGCAATAATCGTCTAAATTTAAAATAAAAGACTACATAGGCTCATATGTATCAATTAAGAGCTTATTTTATACGTAATTTTTGACTACGAAAAGAATAAGACCAACCCCATTATTCTATAACAAACCCTTTCGGAGATACTTCAGATTTCTTGCGTTTTGTGCTATGTCGCCTTTGAAAATATGTCCAGTCGCCAAATGAAAACGAAAATTAAATTAAATCTGCTCAATGTAATTTCAAATAATTATCCGTGTTATTTCATATAAAATTCAATGCATTACAAAAGAATGAAATACAAAATGAATCTGAGTCTAGGAAAAGCCATCTGCTACCCACTTCAGATTTTAGGAAATATATTTTTAATAGAATTGTTTTATAGCTAAAACAATGTAATAACACCAGACATGTCAGATAATGTATAAATATTTCAAAATATTATATATTTTAATTATATTTAACCTCCCCCTTTTACTCTAAAAGAATTCTGGTTTGGGTGATAAATTACATTTTCACCCAAGGGAAGGGCGTAGGTGTATCCCCCCAACTTCCTAACTAAATGTCTCAAAACAAATTAAAGAATCTGATGTGGGCAGCACATGACTTTCACTACAGACTCAAATTCCTTTTCTCTTTCATAATCTATTAAATTGTATTTAATTGCACAAAATAACGTGGATATTTATTTGAAATTGCACTGAATTCGTAGTTTTATTTAATTTTCCTTTTCATTTGGCGATTAGACGTATTTTCAAATAGGCGACTTGGCAAAAATGCGAAAACTAAAATATCTCGGGAACGATTACTCCTAGGGTTGGTCTTATTGTTTTCATCGTGAAAAACTACGTATAAAACAACCAATTTAATTGATACATTTCACCATATGTAGTCCATGAGCCTGACGGCCTGAGTTTTCGACCCATTTGACCATATGTAGTCCTTTATTATAGATTTTGACGATTTTTGCGGGTCATTTCGCAAAAAAAGGCAGGTTTTTTTATCGTACCAAAATGTAATCAGCCCCAGGATAAACCATAAATGACTTATCTATACATGTTTTTTAAATTTGAGTTAAAGTAGATACATACATTACACCACAGACACACGCACACATGCACACACACACACACACACGCTAAAACTATAGTTTGTTCGTGCTCTAGAGGTCCCAAGACATGTAGATCCGTCGAAAACTCCCATTACGATTTTCGACACAATTCCAATACTTTCACTATACATTAACATGTATTGTAGGGAAAATAAATATAATTTCAAAATTTTGATATTTTCAATTATTTTCTTTAGAAAAGATAGTTTTGATCCGAACGAGAATTCGTTTTACTTTTCTTATTTTCACTCCAAATATCGGATTGGACAGAATGGGAGGAAGGAACCTCTTGAAGTCCCCATCGTGGACATAAAAATCTGAAGCTCGACCAGGGAGCAGAACTTAATTGGGTCAACTTTTACTCATTGAAAATGTTTTTGTACGGGAGCCGTATAAAAATTTAAATTTTGTATTTCTTAAAATTTAATTCCCTTGAAAATTTTAATCGATTTCATAAAATTCTGTACCTTTTCTTACTCAACTTTGTAATTTATTATATATGTCTAAGATCAATATTTAAGGAATAAAGGCCGAGGTCAATGTTTTTGGGACCAACACACACACGCACACACACACTGGCATTACCTCAAAAATGGTCAATTCGAGTTGAGTTCAAGGATGCTTGAAACGTGCTTTTCCGTTGAAAACTCGAAATCGAATTTTTAACGCAGTTACGATACTTTCCCTATATATTATACTATGTATATAAGGGAAGTAAAAATAGAACAAAGTATTCTGCATTTCAAACACAAATAAACAAACAATTTTAAACACAGTTTCACAAAAGAATCTGTAAATGTTTTCGTTCTTTACAACTTGATTAAGAAGTAAACCTTCGGAATTCACAACGGAGAACGCTTTATACACTTGCACTTTATACACAAAATATAAAAGCCATGCTGTGACTTTCCAGAATGTAACTCCGAAACCCGTAGCAACGAACACGTATACACACAACTAGAAACTAATTCGAATTTGAAAGAAAAATCGCTCCGAAGTAGTTTCGGAACCTCAAATTTCGTAAATATCTCGTTGATACCGTTTCATAAATGATGGCATTATTTTTCCAATAAAAAAATGACATATGGAATATTTATTTTCGTAGCATTTTTATAAATAATTATGTTGTTTCGTAAAATGTCTTTAAACATTTCTGTTTCCAAGTTGACAACGGCTAAGTGACGCCGAAGAGTTAAATGAATATCTAAGTTAATATGAACTATTTTGAAACCATGAATATCTATAACGAAGTTCAAAATATACATTATCCCATACACTATATAATCCCATAATTGTTCCGTGAATTATTCTTGGTTTTCCACAGGAAAAAAAATTGAATAATAGTTGGTTTAAAGCTATTAAAAACTTAAAATTAGAATAACCGTAATTCTAATCATGATAATAACTGAAATTTTTTATATATTTCTAGTTTTATACATATAAAATTTTATAGCGGCAGGGGCATAACACTGAGTTATTGTGTCCACCTCACAGGCACACACACATACGCACGAAAATGACTATCAATTCAAATGTGTTCGAAATGGGTTCAGGAGGTCTTGAAATGTGCATATCTGCCAAAATCTCGAATTTGAAAATTTTCGACAAAGAAATACTTTCTCTATGCAATCTGAGAAAGTAAAAATTATTTTTTTTAAAGAAAATCTTATTTAAAAATAATACATTCCCAAGCTACATTCTCTTTGCATAACTAAATTGGAGTGAAAAAATCTCCCTTCTCGAAATCGCTAAAACCGAAACTTAAAGATCAAGGTTACTTTTGTTTCCATTCCTTGGCGAACCGTCTCATCGCCAACTCCATTTACTCCGTCGCCAAGCTACCCCTTGCAACCCCAACAGTCTCCACCTTAGCAGGATAACAGGCGAAACGCAGAGAACGGCTGACAAACTAACGGCACTGATATGGGTGAGAGAAGGAAGATGAAGATGAAAGGAGCAAAAACAACATAGAATCAGGTGAGAATTTTCACACATACCTCTTGGATATTATTTTTCAAGCAACGGCGGATATTTATAATGGAGATGCCTGGAGAGCATTGCTATCTGCAGTGGACAGTAGATTTTGTGGTGTTATGACCTTCTCTCGCTTAGAAGGGTTTTTAAGATTGATTTTGTTGCACTGTTGTTTAGAACGAAATTTTACCGAGGTGTTTATTTTTAAATACTTGTGAGGAAGGGGCCTGGGAATAGCTTCGAGTATTTCATATTTGCTGCATATATATATATTGCTTTGTTTTAATTCATTTTGCAGTACTAATGATTTTAGATTATGGAATTTGCATGGATGGATTAAATGAGATGCTGCATATAACGTGAAGAAACTGCTGCAAACATACTAATATTAGGTGCAAAATGATATCTACTATGAAGAATAAAATATTAATATTCGATGAGATAATTAATATGCAGTGCGAAGAGTCGAATATTAATATTCGGTGAAATAATGTGTTTACTGTGAAGAGTAAAACATTAATATTGGACGAAATAATATGGTCTAAAACGTCAAGTATTAATATTCGTCGAAATAATATGCACTGTGAAGAGTCGAATATTAATATTCGATGAAATAGTATTCACTTAGAAGAGTCAAATATTTAAACGCGACGAAATAATATGCACATTGAAAAACAAATATTAATATGCGACGAAATTGTAAAAGAGTCATGTGTAGTAAACGAATCAAATGCAGCAAAACTTGGTAAATTTGACTCGATTTAACTCGAAATGTAATAACATTTTAATTTAGTACATACTATTTACAATATATTACATGTCATGTAGATTGAGATTGATATACAGTGAAAGGGGGAGGCATAAGATTTGACCCTCATTAGCATTATTTCTAGATATCATATACTTAACTTGACATTGATAAAGTTGCTGTGCATGCTTTTTGTGCAATAACACAAGCATTTTTTAGAACAAAATGTGGCAATGTACCAACGTTTGCATAATTTTCCTAAGAGTTATTTTAAATTGAAGATCAAATTATTTGTTTCTTCCTTCATATTTTCTTATTCATATTTTTGCATGTTTCGTTATTCATATTTTCATATTCATATTTCTGCATGTTTCATTATTCATTTCTATAAAAATATATTGTTTGCATTGTTAAGTTTGTTTAACATACTCCGACTGCTTTCTCAAAATTACATTTCTTTTTCATGTTCAGATATTACCGACGTTTTCGAAATTATATATTTATTTTCATGTTCAAATATCGCCTATTTTATCAAAATTGCATACCTTCCCTTATGCTCAGATATTATCTATTATCGCTAAGTTTCCTATCTTCTATCATGTTCAGATAGCTACTTTTTCATAATTACATACCATTTCTCATGTTCAGATATTACCTACTTTTTTAAAATAACACATATATATTTTCATGTTAAGATATTATCTACTTTTTCGCAATTACATACCTTCTCTCATGTTCAGATATCATCTACATTTTCATAATTGCATACCCTCTTCTCTCATGTTCATATATTATCTATTTTTTCGTAATTACATGCGACCTCTTATGATATTACCCACTTTTTAAACATTACATGACTTCTCTCATGTTCAGATATTATCTACTTTTTTGAAATTACATATCTTCTATTAGATATCATTTACATTGTCACAAGTACATATAACTCTCTCATGTTTATATTACCTATTTTTTCGCAATTACATACCTTCTCACAACTTCAGGTATTACATACATTTTCGAAATTAGGTATATTTTCTATTGATACTTATTCGTATTATGACCATGTTAATCTAGCATTTCTCATGTAGAGTTATGTCTGGGAATCAAACACCTAGTCTACAGTCATAGGCATATCTTAAATGTAAGTATTTCAAATGTAATACCTGAAATACTTACTGTTAAGATAAGTATTTCAATATTTAACGGTATTGAAGATAAGTATTGATATCTTATTATTGTTATTTTAATGTTAAATAATGACGCATTGCACACGGTTACACATTAACGTATCAAATTGTGGGGATAAACTATGATATATATATATTATATATATATATATATATATATATATATATATATATATTATATATATATATATATATATATATATATTGAGTTGCAAACCAGCTAGTAAGAAAAACTATTCGAAAATTACACTTTTACACTTTCTTAAATATGTTACATATTTGGAAATTATTAACTATTATATTTAACTATCATCACATTTTCTTTAAACTTGAAAAATTATCAAACACTCAAAACTTCTCAGAAAAATGCAAATTCAATGCTTTATGATTTTAAAATAAATCGCTCAATGTTTTATGTTTTGACGGCCAAAAATTTTTCCACGCGAAAGCAGACGATTGTTTGCAATAAAAATCTTCTGAAAAACATGCTGTCAAAATATTTTTAAACATTTATTTGGTTCATTTATTTTCTGTTTATCCCGCTGCTGTCAACAGACAAGTCAAATACAGCTTTCAAATTAAAGTTATTACTTTCCACATGCTTGCGCATTGTTATTTGGTGAAGGTCATTACCTTTTTTTTTAATGTTCAGCTAGCTACTGGAAAGATTTCGAATTTAGTTACAGCTGCAGTGCAAAATCTCCGGCACCTGCGAATTCTAGCCAATTAGGTAGCATGTTGAATGCGTGCACACTGCAGAGTTTGTACGGTCATGCTCGCGCGAATCCGTACACCTGTGAGAGGAAATCTTTTATAGACAGTATAGTACATTACTTTTGGGGAATGTTTGGATTTTAGTTCCTGTACTGAACAAATTTCCATTACAAAAATATAGTGGTCAAAAATATTACTTTCCCTATGTATGTAGTATAATGTATAGGACTTAATAATAGTGTAGTATAATATATAATGTTGTGACGGGGTCGAAAAGTCGAATTCGAGTTTTCGACGGAAAAGCACGTTTCAAACGTTTATGAGATGATGTCTCTCTCTCTCTCTCTCTCTGTGTGTGTGTGAGTGTGTGTGTGTGTGAGTGTGTGTGTAAATGTGAGTGTAAGTGTGTGTGTGAGAGTGTGTGTGTGTGTGTGTGTGTGTGTGTGTGAGCGTGTGTGTGTGTGTGAGTATGTGTGTGTGTGTGAGTGTGTGTGAGTGTGTATGTGTGTGTGTATATATGTTAGTGCGCGTATTCGTGATTCTGTGTATGTCCGTGATATCTCATGAACGGAGGATTTTCAAATGAAATTTGGTACAAATATTACAATTAGGGAATACTGCAACCCTATTGATTTTAAAAGCAATCGAATGCTCGAAGTTCCTCCCCACAATTTTCGAATGAAATTTTGAAATTAAAGTAATCAGAATCTTCAGTAATCTATATAAATAAAATTGAAAATATGTCTGTCTGTCAGTCTGTTTATCCCATCATCACGGGAGAATGGCTGAACCGAATTTGATGAAATTTTGTAAGTGGTCTGGAAATAGCCCCACTTAAAATTTAGTGCGTCTTTTGAGTTTCTACGGCCAGCAGTTCTCGAGATATTAGTAAGAAACGAAATTTTCGTTTGTCTCATCATCTCGGAAGAACGGCTGAATCGAATTTAATGAAATTGTGTAGATAGCCTTGAAATAGTCCCCCATAAATTTAGTCCAAGTTTCGAGTTTCTAAGACCAGGGGTTATCGATATATTGATGAAAAACGGAACTTTTTCCGGGGAGTTCTACTCTCTAACTCTGTGGTTTATCCAAACGGAAAGGATGAAAATCGTTTATTTAAAACGTCAAAGTGGAATAAAACCTTATTTCTGGGTTTGGTGGAGATTTTTTGTGCAAATTAGTCACTATCTGAAAACATGAATTGTTTGAAACATGAATTTAAATGGAAAATCTATCTCCATGGTTTATTTTTCACAAAGCATTTACTCAAAAAAACGTATAAAGAAATCAAAAGGATTATTTAATTTCGTAGTTTATGAGGAAGATTCTATCTTATATCATGTTACTCAGCAACGTAATTAAATTAAATGAGTTTGTTAATATTTATTATTATTTTTTCTATTTGAATAATAAATAAATGGATTTAAAAATATGTTTTATAAATGAACTGTTTGATTGTTCTTTTAATTATATTAATTGCTGACTGCGTACATCACTTTCATTTATTTTGGAAAAGAGTTTTCAAGATCATATATTGTGTTTAGCTAATAAACTCATATATTGTGTTTATCCAATAAATTAATTTAGCCGATTGTTGAAACAGAAAAAAAGCAGAACGGGTGTATCTTCTAATACAATTTTAATGTTTTTATTTAGTATATACAAATGGGATCTGGATGTTTTATTCTTCAGATCTGCAAATTCAGAGCTACGAATTTCGCGACTTCTGGTAAAGCAACTTGACAACTTCTGGTAAAGGTTGCCAAATTGACGGAAATGTGGCGAAATAGATAAAAACGACGCAAATCAATTAAATTAAATTCGTTTTTTTAGAAGAGAGTACTGAAACGATGTTAAGGTAGCATTTGTTGGCCAGTCCATTCATCCTACTTAGTAACACATTTAGCGAATTTTTAAAATGTCACGAAATTGATAAAAATATTTGTAAATCCATAAAAATATCACGAAATTGATAAAATTACTCTTAATAAATGAAATTAATTGTGTTTTGTTAGGGGATAGTATTGTGATGATGTTTCGTCAATTTATCGAAAAATGGGGTTGTCAGTTCTACAGTCTTGGCGATAAATTTGGCGATTTTTTAAATTGTCGCTAAATTTGATGAAAATGTCGCCAAACCTTCCATGGAAATAAAATTATTCACACGATAAGATTTCCATCAATTCGTTTGAAGCAAATGATACCATGTCGTTTAGCAACGGATGTAAATCCGATGTATTTATGCGGCATACGATTTTTATTAAATCGTTTCCGATTTGAATAATAAAGATATGTATATAAAATAAATTTCATTGACATTGAATTTTTGACTGGATAATATAAGTTACGGTCTTCAGTTTTAAACATTATTATTATTGATATTTTCGGGAACTGTTGATTCAGGAATTATTGATATTTTTAAGTTATTATGCCATTGTTTTATTATGACAAAAACTGTTGAAACTCATATATAGTATGTTGTACGAGTAATCTTCTACAAATGCACGGGTATATCTTCTAATCTACGAGAATATAAGTAGTACAGGTATTGCATATATTTTGATATATATTGACATATTTTGGAATCAATTACGACCTTCTAGTATAAAGATTACGGAGATTATTGATATTTCCAATTTATTACATCATCTGTTTTATTTTGGCAAAGATTTTTCAGACTCATATTATAATACGGGTAATCTTCTACTAACACACATGCATATTTTCTAATCTGCGACAATATAATTAGTGCGAGGATATATATATATATATATATATATATATATATATATATTTATTCCGATATAATTTTCGTGCTTTCATTCTGGAATATATTGGAATCAATTACGGGTTTATTGATATTTTCAATTTATACATGCAATCTATTAATACAAGTTATATATTCCAATATTCAAGTATATATGTATTACAGGTTCCGTACAATGTTAGCACTTTTATTAATACTTTACAACAAAGTTGAAAAGTGTTTATGACTTTGTTTATTCTGTCTGTTTGTCTGTCTGTCTGTCCGTTAGCACGATAACTGCCGTAAAAATGACTTAATAAAAATGAAATTTTAGTATGTTGTTCAGACGGTCTGTAGGACCTAAGGGAATATAAATGAATAATATCACCCAATTAGTTTTGGATTAAACCCGGGTTGAAAAAATGAAATACATTGAGCCGTATGGGACCTAATTTTTCAAAAATTTTAAGCGGATTTAAAATTCACAAATTGCTTCGAAAAGTTTAGGTAAT
Organism: Amaurobius ferox; assembly: GCA_951213105.1. Classification (NCBI taxonomy): domain Eukaryota; kingdom Metazoa; phylum Arthropoda; class Arachnida; order Araneae; family Amaurobiidae; genus Amaurobius; species Amaurobius ferox. Next base: position 130,642,406 of record OX578149.1, on the reverse strand, counting down.
ATTCAAATTGTTCCATAAAATATATAAAAAAAAATTCAGCGAAATATATTCAGTAGTTTTTTAAATAAAAATTAAAATAATAATTACACCTCTTATATGAAGCGATCACGTGACCCACTTCAAAATGGTATATGGCAACCATCTTGTCTCAAAATCGTGATTTTTTAAATTCTTTTTAATTCATATTGAGTGTTGTATCCGTCCTAAAACCACTTTATTTTTGCTTAAATTCTGCGCATCTACATACTGATACAACGCAATTACAATATATTTGAGTTTAAAGGATCACCCAAATTTGATTATTTCTGCAACGAAGCCTATTTTTCACTTATGTAAAATGTAATCAGCAAAATATGTAGAATGAGTTGTATTAGAATTGCTGTATTTCTTTAACACAAAATTTAGCCCATGGAGTCTGCATAGCTGATATGAATGAAATATTCATTGATTTTACAAAGAGAAGGACGATTTTTTTCGATGAAGTTTTAAGCATAGAGTTTAATTACTTGTAGGTCCAAGGTCTTAAATTTTAATTAAAATAAATTATTATAGTATTGTGATGAATGAAATGAATAGGAAAATGTTATGAATGAAATGCTGTTTTTATAGAGAGATACAGGCGTGCTATTTTTTCTATGACGTAATTTGAATGAATTTCAGTTGTTTTCGATGAAGTTTTCAAATATAATAAATTATCGTAGTATTATGATAGTTTTAAAAATATTACCGAAGAATGTATCGCATTTTAGAAATTTTTAAACCAGGCAATTTATATTTCAATGCCGTCATTTGAATGAAGTTCATTTTTTTCAATGAAGGTTTAAGTTTTCAAATATAATAAATTAATGTAGTATTGTGATAAGTTATAAAATATTTAGCCTTTTAGACTTGTTTAAATAAAATTGCATTGAAGTTGGAAAGTGTTTCATAATCAATGCTTTAAGCATGATTGATCTTTCTTGTTTTCTATATATTGATTCAATTTCATATTTTTTGTATATTTTCTTTTAAAAGGGACCAGGATGTTTTATTATTCAGATCTGACCTTGAAGGTAATTTTGCATAGTGAGAACAGATATTATTAAACTTCAAGGAGCAATAAATTTAATATTTTAACTTAATTTGCATATGATTGTGAATTATAAGTTTCTTCATATTATATACTCCGTACGAAGAACGGGTATGCTACTAGTGCATAAATAATAATTTCTTATGTAAAGCTTCATTATAAAACCAATGACATGCACTTTTGAACGCTAAAAATCCATTCTCGAGATATTGTGTCGAGATTTTTCAAATAAATTTATAAAAGGGATTACGTAAATTAAAATTTATTAATTATCGTAAAATATGGTCACTTTTCAAATGCAATATTATGTGATACATTTGCTAACATCAATCTCGTGGGTCTAGTTCGTTCCATTCGCGAGAAAGGATTTTTCGTGTAATTGTTTTTTTTTTGCCACCCAACAATTCGTCAATAGTCTTTTATTTATACAGAAGAAAATCCCTTCTTTCCGTCTGTCTGCAACACTTTGAGGCAAATTTAGCAAACTGGATCACTAATTTGGCGAGATATCGTCAACTTCGCGTATTTTTTTGTAATGGTGCTAAATAGATAAAAATTTCGTCAAAACTTTAAAATCGACGCTAAATTAACGAAAACGATGCCAAATTGAGTTATTAATTATTAAAATCTTTTAATATATGGACTATACTGCTTATTGCAGATGCTATCAATATTGAGAACTGTCAAGTTAGGTTTGCGTAAAATATAAGTTAATTGGGTACTTTGTGATATCTTCGCATTCTAATATTTTATTTTTATATTTCTCTATTTTTTAATTTTTTTATGAATTTTTAAGTGCGTCTGTAAAAGTTACGAATTTTCATTTGAACGCTTTCTCCAAAATAAAATTTTCTCCCACGTTCATGGTATGGGGACTTACCTGTTTCTATGGAGGTCCCATACTGTAAATACGGAGCGTAGTGGATTTTCAGTAAACATGACGTATTTATACAGTCGTTGTTAAATTGCGGGGTACAATTTTTGTGTGCATGAAAAAGTTTTGATGTGGACAGCACACATATGACTTTCCCTACATAATTCAGTGGCTTTACTTTTTTCATAGCGAAATAATGGCGTATAAGTTCCATGAAACAATATTTTTGGCATTGTATTAACCCTATCTAAATTTAAATTTAGAGTCCACGTAATGCAATTAATTGTTAATGGATATGCCTCGAAATAAATGACTATTGGCGAATTCTTGGGTGTCAAAATACAAAACTAGTGCATAAACTATCTTCTCTTGTGAACAAACAGTATGAGTTAGATCCCCGAGAATGATGTTAATAAATTTGTTGCCTTATTGCATGATGCGAACATACTATATTTTTTTAACGTACTTACTATACTTTCTTTAACTTTATGTTATTTTTTTTATAAATTTATTTAAGAAACGTCAAATATCTCTAGAACAGTTCATGTTAGCTTTCTAAAATTGATGTCATTTATGAGTTTGTAAGAAATTCAATCGCTCTTGCTTCAGTATTCATTGGTTGTAACAATCGTACTAAATGATATTCAAAACGCTTCATTCGTTCGTAAGATATAAAGTCCACAGATTTACTGACACACACATGAACACACACACACATATTTGTCAAACCTGTTTGAAACGGAACCTGCAAGAAATGGAACACTGTCATAAGCGGAAAATATTTTCAGCCCCGTCCAAAGATATAGAACATTTATGTTATTTCCCCTGTGTGAAACGGAAACTGCGCAACGTGGAAACGAACGGACTATTTAAAATAACGCATTAATAAAGCACCTGTTGTATAACGGACAAAAAACGGAAAAATCAGCCAACGTTTTATTTCCAAGATAACCATTTTTCACAAAATTTTCTGTTAAATCATATTCTGTTAAATCAATAAAAGATATTCTGAAATGCTAGAAAATTCACCGACGCACGATTTTTACTGAAAGGTCGGTCGCATCATTAGTTAAAACACCTGCCCCAAAACCGCATGTTGGACCATTTTGAAAGTTCATATCCTTAAAAACTACAGCTTTTATTTTTAATTTATTTGTTTCATGGTAAATACTATAATATTTTGCCGAAAGTCAATTTATCTAGTTTTTAGGTATAGTAATAAGTTTTTAGGTATGGTGACAGTCAAGGAATATATTTTAATTTCCATATACTCCTGTGATCGCAGTTTGCAAAAATGTACGTATATACATATTTAAAATAATTAAATTAGCTCTTATGGTATAATATAGTATTAATCAGGTGCATATAAATATCCATTTCAGAATGTTTAAAGTGTGATGTATAGATGGGCAGTTACATATGGATTAATTGCACTTTCCGCTAAACCTTAAACTTCGCTTTATCTGAAATAACCTACATGAAACGGAAACCTTTTTAAGACGGAAAATGTTTCCGGTCCCCTGATATTCCGTGTAAGGCAGGTTCGACTGTACTAACATGCACACATGAAAAAACATCATGGAAAAACATTCGATTCGAGCTTAAAACATGTTCTTCCGTCAAAAGATCGACTTTGAGCTTTCGACCTTGTCACAATACTTTTCCTATACATTATACTATCTATGTAAAGAAAGTAATAATGCATATTTGAACTTGGGTAAATAAATTTTTCTAGACAATACGTCTGATACAACACATCATAATTTGCTTTCAGCTCCGAATTACAGAATTCATTTAATTTGATCTTATATTAATTAATATTTCTGGTATTTATTAATGAATTCTCTCCTATTTAAAAAAATCTGATGTGGGCAACACATGACTTTCCTTATATAATGTAATGAATTTACTACTTTTACAGTAAAAAAAATAGGTTTTTCTTATAGTAGATACTAATATTTTTTCCAAGATATTGAATTTTCGACAATTAACCGTCATTTTCATTGATTTAGCGTCATTTTTATCCATTTGGCGAGATTTTCGTTAATTTGGCATCATTTCAAAAAATTGCCAAGTTGGCGACATACCGCCAATTTCGTCGCCAAAATCTCGCCAAGCGTTATGGACGAAAAAATAAGTTATTCTTACATCAGATAAATGATTATTGGCGTTCAAATACATAAGTATTACTCAAAGTATCTTTTTTCATGAATGGAACAAGCTAGAACCATGAGAATGATGTCACCCAATTTATCGCATGATATTACATATGAAAAGTGAACATGTTTCTCAATAGGAAATATTTTTCTTTCTATTTTATATGACTTTTTGATAATTTTTTTGAAAAATGTGCAATATCTCGAGAACGCTTTATGTTAGCGTTCTAAAATTTATGTCAATCGTTTTTTAATGAAAAATTACATAAGAAATGTCTATTTGCATAATTTTATTAGTGGTTTTGATTTTTTGACGATTTTTTCAAAATTTCATTCGAAAATTTAGGGGGGTTCTGAACATTCGATTGCGTATAAAAACAATAGGCTTCCAGTGTTTATGGATTGTGATTTTCGTACCAAATTTGGTTCGAATCGGTCCATTCGTTCGTCAGTTATCGTCTCCACAGACCCACTGACGCACACACACACACACACACACACACACACACACACACACACATCACTTCAAAAATGTTTGATTCGTGATCAAGGATGCTTGAAACGTGCTCTCCCGTCGAAAACTCGAATTCGAATTTTCGACCCCGTCACAATACTTTCCTTATACATTATGTATATAAGGAAAGCAAAAAGAGCCTAAGTAGTATTTTTATTTTTAAAAAGCATTTGAAGCTGTTTTTGCTGAATACAATTACTTTATTTGTTTTGCTAATACGTGTTTATGTCCTTTCACGTGCGTCAATATATACTGTATGCTTTTTCTTCGCTTTCGTTCTTCAATATATATATTTTAAATATATATTTTATACATATGTATGTATTATTAAAACTAAACATTGATCATCCCTATTCACACAGCTGCTTTTGCTGAATCCCTGGCTAGCATTTTCATTCGGTATTGTATGTAACGATGGTAATAACAATGTATGTTGTTGTTTTGCTTGTTTTGCAGACACACATTTAATCGGATCTCAGCTTACAGAATCTATAGGCTAAGGCTGGCGTTAGGGTAAGGTGAGAAACCCACCTTGGGCTTCGCTCTCCAGAGGCCTTGGCCAAGTAACACCTAAACATGATTTTTTTTTTATAATTTTACATGGGAAATTTGAAAATAAAATTATGGCATTTTTTTTTGCCCTCTAAATTTTGAAAAAAGGAAAAGGAAAACCACAAACGTCCTTTATTCAAAATAAAAGAGAAACATTTGTTATATGTAACGTGTCAAATATAACGTTCACAAATGTAACGGCAGTTCTCTTTTGACCTATCAAATTTTCACCCTATATAAAGTACTTGAGGTGACATTTGTTTGTTTTGAAGGAAACGGGGGAGGGGGCTTTTCATTCGTTGTGAGACTCGCGAAAGGACCGCGAACCGCCCATAGAAATTGTGGACCCCCTACAAATATTTATTTCGGGCTTCCCTCTTTTATTTGATTGTGCCGTCCGGACCCCCAATCTAGTGGTCGCCATACCTCCTTATATAGGCGACCATACTCGTGAACTCTACTGTTTTTTGCTATTAGCAAAAATGTAAACTAAAATAAACCTCCCCCCCCCCCCCCTCCGAACATGTTACGAAACAAACAACACTTACGGAGTGGAACATCCCAGTGGTTTGCGATCGGGGATTGCACTCGGTTCGATTCCCGGCTCTGCCCAAACTGCCTCAATGTTCATGTGGAGTACGCGCGCGTTAAATAAGTGGGTCCGAAAGTTCTTCCTAGAGCTTGGTGGTAGGAGAAGGAGGGTACGGTCCCTGTGAATGCTGCTCCCACTAGACTTCGGTCGAAATTGGGCGGCACTTCCCAGCCGTCTAAACAGATACCTTACACCTTCAGGTGCGTTGGACGGTCTGGGTCGAAGAAGAAGAAACATAACTTACAATATTGTGCTTCACGCGTCGCCAACGCTTAAAAGAAGTTGTCTGTGTACGCGCTCAACGAGTTGCTGCTTAGGACGTTAGTAGTATAGAATCGGATTTTTCATTTATTACTCAGTAATGGATTTCAAAGATTGTAAAATAAAAAAAATCTGATGTGGGCAACACATGACTTTCCTAATATAATGCAATGAATTTACTACTTTTACAGTTAAAAAAATAGGTTTTTCTTATAGTAGATACTTATATTCTTTCCAAGATATTGAATTTTCGACAATGAGTCGTCATTTTCATTGATTTAGCACCATTTTAATCCATTTGGCGAGATTTTCGTTAATTTGACAACATTTCAAAAAGTTGCCAAGTTGGCGACATTCCGCCGAATTCGTCGCCAAAATCTCACCAAGCTTTACTGACGGAGAAATAAGTTATTCTTATAACAGATAAATGACTATTGGAGTTCAAATACAAAAGTATTACTCGAAGTATCTTTTCTCATGAATGGAACGAGCTAGATCCACGAGAATTATGTCACCTAATTGATCGCATCGTATTACATATGAAAAGTGAACATGTTTCTCAATAGGAAATATATATTTTTTTATTTTATATGACTTTTTGATAATTTTTTTGAAAAATGTGAAATATCTCGAGAACGGTTCATGTTAGCGTTCTAAATTTTATGTTAATCGTTTTCTAATGAAAAATTACATAAGAAATGTCTATTTGTGTAACTTTATTAACGGTTTTAATTTTTTGACGATTTTTTCAAAATTTCTCTCGAAAATTTATAGAGGGGTTCTGAACATTCGATTACGTTTAAAAATAATAGGCTTCCAGTGTTTGCAGATTGTGATTTTTGTACCAAATTTCGTTCAAATTTGTCCATTCGTTCGTCAGTTATCGTCTCCACAGGCCCACTGACACACACACACATACTTTCACACACACACACACACACACACACACACACACACACACACACAGACATCACTTCAAAAAAGTTTGATTCGTGATCAGGGATGCTTGAAACGTACTCTCCCGTCGAACACTCGAAATCGAATTTTCGACCCCGTCACAATACTTATACATTATATATATATAAGGAAAGTAATATGAAAACATTTTCGTGGGATCCCTTCTTTATATTGAGAATTACAGTATTAACACAGGAAAGAAAAACAAAGAGTTTTCTTTTTTCAATAAAGTAATTTTCGTCAAGGAAGACTAATTTACGTCAAGGTTTCGTTAAGACAAGGAAGTTTCGAAAACCTATGATCCCCATCATATCAACTTTAATCACCTCTCGTTCCCACGGATATATAAACACCATACTTTTTTTACACTTTACCATCAACGATTACGGCGGCCAAACAAAAAACCATTCCTCTATTTAATGGGCGCTTGTTAGTAAGAAATCTCTTTATCTGTGCAATGATAAATTTTCAAACAAGATCCCCGAACACTTTATATCGAGGCCACACACACTGGGTCCTAATGAGAACTGATAACAGTCCTTAGTGCGTCGTCTGGTCCTGAAAATCCCGGGACTTTGGACTTTAATCTCATTTTGGGGTTTTGGTTTTTAAGGTAGGAGCAGACGGGTCGTTATTTGTTTGAAAGATTTCGCGAGAAGTGATAGGCAATATCTCTAGAAGTGTTCAGATTGACAGACGATGTCTAAACTTGTGACGTCAGTAAAAGAGGTAAAAGTCTGGAGTTTGAGTAGGTTTTCTTGCAGTCTGCCCGGACCGGGACAGGACATATTTGTTTTGTGGAATTTCTTGCCGGACCGAGCTCGGGCTTAGTTTGGCAGTTTGAAGAGGTCCATGTTTTAAAAAGCTATAAATCTTCTATCAATCCATATGTATGCTAAATTGTGAGTCCGTTTGTCCTTCTTTTTCGTACGCAAATCCACAGTTTTTAACGGATTTTCTTTTTGAAATTTGGATTGGTTATTCTCTACATTCTTGCGGGTAATCATGTTCAGGTTTTGCGTTTCTAGTACCAGGGATTGTCAACATATTAATAAAAAATGCAAAATTAAACCTTCATTAGAAATAGCATATGAAAACGATATTTTTCCGAGAATTTATTGAAGAACTAGAACGCATTACAGGCGGCGTTGCCGAGGTCGTAAGTAATGCACGCTACTTAAATAATTCATTTACAGATAACATCATTCAATTTCCAAATCGTCTCTTCAAACAGTAGACCACTTCCAAACCATTTCCTGCGTTCTCCGCAAAAGTGGAAAACAAAATACTACTACTACTACTACTACTACTACTACTACTACTATACTACTACTACTACTACTACTACTACTACTACTACTACTACTAATAATAATAATAATAATAATAATAATAATAAAATAAATAAATAATTAAAAGAAATGATCATTTGTACAGGAGAGAAAGTGCGTCTTAAGCCTTCCAAGACAAGCATGCATAGAAAAAAAAGTCCACTGGGAGAAAAGTCGAACGCGGTGAGAAAACTGGGAGTGAAATGCGTTTGTTGCTTTTATGCGTTTGCTTAAAAAATCACAGAAAATTAAATTGTGTTTTAACTTATATGTTTTTTGTCAGAATGGGAAGAAATGCACCCAATTTTCTGCCAAACCATAGAATTATGCTAATCTTACGTTTTTGAATGCAGCGAAACAAGTATCAGCTAACGTTAAGGAGATTCAAATTTCGATGTATTTAAAAAATAAATAAATATGAAGGGAGAGGGGGGGGGGGGGAGTCCTACGGATTCGGTTCAAACATTGTTGGAAAGAACAGTCTTCAATCTTTCAAGATAGAAACTCTGTGATAATATTTTAGATCGCCAAGGAACCGATTTGTGTGAAAATCGCTCAAAATCGTGCTAAAACAAAATAACTATAAAACTAATTCGAATTTTAAAAATATCTCGCCGAGACGTATTGTTCCAGGTCCTGAAATACATGTGCATCAAATTTGGTATCAAATTTGATGACCCTACAGTACTTAGATTTTCCGCTACAGACAACACACACACAAACACACACACACACACATTCACAAACATCTTCCATTCTTATGTATAAGAAATTATTTTCAGTTGCTTAAGAACGGAATTAAACAAAATGTGCTTATACGGCATACGACTTTAATTTAAGTTATATGATTTAAAAAATAAAGAAATTTATATAGAGATAAAATGTATAAATGAATGGTACTATATTTTAGATGGGGGGGGGGGGGGTTATATCTGTTACGGCTTTGTTTAAACTTTCTTTTATTAAATAAGGATATAATTTTGTAATATTTCTTTTGTGATATTTTATAGCATTTTGTGATATTTCTTACCATTTTGCAAGCGTTGGCATTTCTATAATTTTTTTCGAATTGTTGTTTTTTGATTAATTTGTTTAAATTCTCATTTTGTCGATTGTTTTACACTGGAGATTGTTTTAAACTACGATTTTCTTAATCGACTACTGTTTTACGCTAGCCACACGGAAATATAATGGGAAGTGATATGAATTTGACGAATGTCAAATTTTGATAACGAATAGTTAGTGAATTCCATTTTATAATTATCATTGTAAACTATTGTTTAACACTCACTACACGGAAATAGTTTAATGGGAAGTGATTTGAATATGTCGAATATCAAATCTGATGACTAACAGTTTGTGAATTTGATGTTTAAATTGCTATTGCTAACAATTTAATATATACTAACTATACAGAAATAGTTTAATGAAGTTATTTGAATTTCACGAATGTCAAATTTGATCAAGAATAATTGGTTAATTTGACGATTAATTTTTTGACGATTGATCGATGTTAGTTTGACAATTGATTGATGATGACGATTGGTGTTTGCGGGTGTTATAAAATGAAAATGTGAAAGAATAATCGCGGACCTTATAAAACTTTGTCGGGGCGGCACCGGTTTCCGACCCCTGTTTTATTCTATGAAAAGTACATAATATGGGGCTCATAAAACTTATTGCTGTTTAAAGATCCTCTAATCAGTAAATTCTCTGAAACTTAATATTTCTATTTAGTACTATTTGAATCATTCTGATATAAGTGAGCCTATGGAATAACAAGAAAGAACATGAGTAATACATTGATTATGAAACATTTTCCAACTGAAAGGCGATTTTATTTAAACATCTATAAAATGAGATACATTCAGCGCTAAAATATTTTAAATTATCACAGTACTACAATAATTTATTATATTTGAAAACTTAAAACTCCATCCAAAAAAAATGAACTTTATTCAAATGACGTCATCGGAATATAAATCGTCTGGCTCTCTATGTAAAACCAATGAATATTTCATTCATATCACTTTTACTCCAGATTCCAGAGCTAAATAATTTTGCGTGAAAAAATTTCAGTAAGTCTTATACAACTCATCTTACAATCACTTGTTTATATTCTGCATCCATTAATATTAAGCTTCGTTGTAGAAATAATCAAAGTTTGATGATCATTTAAACTCAAAAATATTGTAATTGCTTTGGCACAGAATATATAGATACAAGATGGATGCCATATTTTTTTTTTAAGTGGGTCACGTAATCTCTTCATATAATATGGGTGTAATTATTATTTTAATTTTTATTTTAAAAACTACCGAACATATTTTGCTGAAATATTTTTATATATTTTATGGGATAATTGAATATTTCCTAAAATTTTCGAAGCAATTTTGTAAAGTTTAAAGTCGCTTAAAAAATGTTTGAATAATTAGGTCCCATAGGGTTCAATGTATTTCATTTTTTCAACCCGGGTCTAATCCAAAACTAATTGAGTGTATTATTCATTTATATTCCCATAGGTCCCACAGACCGTCTGAACAACATACTAAAATCTCATTTTGATAAAGTCATTTTTACGGTAGTTATCGTGCTAACGGACAGACAGACAGAATGAACAAAGTCATAAACACTTTTCAACTACGTTGTAAAGTGCTAAAAATATCAGCGCTGTATGTATCACATTTTATAGATGTTTAATTAATATTGCATGTCAGTGTTTCATAATCATTGTTTTATGCATGATTGATATTTCTTGTTTTTATATAATATTTTGTTGAAGAATACCAATATTTAGATTGCTATTAATTTGCACATTTAAAATCAAGATTAACGGCTTGTATATCTGCTAATACAGATAAAAATGTGTGAGAACATCGAATTGAGCCTCTTACTCCGGATATTTTTAATTACCACATCTCTCATGCAAAACAGGGGTACAGTGTCTAGAACAGGGGTGGCCAACCTGCGGCCCGCGGGCCGCATGCGGCCCGCCTTGAATAATTTTGCAGCCCGCGAGATTCATTACAACTTTACAACATACGATTATTTTGTGCAATATTTTTGTTTTTATTGTAGCGTTTTGTTACAAATAAATCCCATAACTGTTTCTATTTTATCACGTTGCTTCTATTTTTATGCATACTTAGACGTGGGCAGTATTGCATTGTAGCGACCCCCCGCAGCATCACGCTTGATTCCTGTCACTTAAGTCTCGAACTGAAGCTTGATTCCTGTAACTTAAGTGTTCGAACTTAAGTCTATCTCGGCAAACAGTGTGTCGTCGAATTAATGACATTTCAAATGAAATTATCGTAAAACTGTGCGATCGAATTCGAGATTTCAAATATTTTTCCTTAGCAGTTGACGAAATTACAGACATTTCTGACACAGCTCATCTTGCAGTATTCGTTCGTGGAGTAAATGAATCATTTCAGGTAACTGAAGAAATGCTAAATTTGATAAGTTTGAAAGGTACGACAACAGGGGAAGATATTTTCCATACTGTTGAAAAATGTTTATGCGAAAACAACTTGTGTTTGGAACATTCTTTCTGGAATATCAACTGATGGGGCACCTGCTATGATCGGTACAGAAAAAAGAGCTATAAAATTACTGATCGATAAAATAGAATTCAACAACAAAACTAATAACTGCTGCAAAAGAGATGATTTAATTATAATCCACTGTGTGATTCATCAAGAAAATCTATGTGCCCAAGTATTATCGATGAATCATGTTATGCAAGTAGTCATAAAAAACAGTGCATTACATTCCATCACATGCACTTTCGCATCGACAATTTAAGGAGTTCCTAAAAGAATTAGATTGTGAATATGGTAACGTTGTATACTTCAGTCGTGGAAGATGGTTGAGTCGTGGAAGATGTTTACAGCGATTTTATGAGTTACGTCAAGAAATTGACTTGCTTATGAATGACAAGCAAATACCAGTACCAGAATTAAGAAATGATGAATGGTTATTGGATTGATGCTTTTTAGTAGATATCATCGAAAAACTCAATCAATTAAATACATCATTACAAGGAAATGACAATTTAATATTTGATGCATTTAATCACATCAAAGCATTTTAGAAGAAATTACTGTTATTTGAATCTGAATTGAAAAATAATAACGTTCAACACTTTCCATTCATGAAAGAAATAAAAAATTCAAAATGTATCAGTTACATCAAATACGCAAAAGAAATAAGCAAATTTGCAGCTACTTTTGAGAGTCGTTTCACTAATTTAGACAAATACAAAAAATTATTTGAAATATATTCATCTCCCTTTCATGTCGATGTCGAGTCGGCCATAGAATATCTCCAAATGGAACTGATTGACTTACAATGCAATAATGAATTAAAACACATTTTTGAAACATCAGAATAAAAAATAGATTTTCATAACACTTATGTCACAAAAGAAAAATTTTCCAATTTGAGAGATCTGGAATAAAAAGTTGTGAGCGCTTTTGGATCAACGTACACCTGCGAATCGTTTTTTTTTCGAAAATGAAATTTATCAAACATAAATTGGGCTCAAACATAACGGACGAAAACCTGCAACAACAATTACGATGTGCAAATACACGCATTGAGATCGACTTGCAAAAACTAAGTGAAAGAGTTGAGAAACAAATATCTCACTAATTAAATAAATTAAACATTATTCGATCATTGCATTATTATTATTATATTATCTATGTTTGTATACATGAAAAATAATGAAAACAATAATAATAATTCATTCTGTTTTAAATTTTCACTCCAATAAATGTTTGTAATGCGTCCAAATCTAATATAAAGATATATATTTTTATATGCGGCCCTCGGGCCGGTGTGGTGGTCGAGTGGTCAAGGCATGCGTTTCCAAAGCAATCGCTCGGCCGCCACGTTGTGGGTTCGAGCCCCACGTAAGGCATGAATGTTGTTGTGTTGTGGGCGCAGTGTGTTTCGCCCCCCTCTGGTGCGCCCGGGGCACCGTCCCTAGGTCGGCTAAATGGATCACGTATAAGGCCGAATTATGGGCGAATGACGATAAGTCAAGTGCCTGGCCATTGGGAAAAAAAATATGCTGCCCGCGGGATTATAATGTTTTTCCGAAGTGGCCCGCAAAGTCATTTGGGTTGGCCACCCCTGGTCTAGAACTTACTTCTAGACACTGTACCAAGGGGAAACAAACGGAAAGAGCGATGCGAACCGAAACCCAAACTGAAGCTCTTTAAAAGGTTTGCTGCACGCCCCCCGAGAAAACCGCAAAGGTATGCCGCAGTGTGGGGGGTCAAACCGCAAATGTCAACAGTCACTTTATTTTTATTAGATTCTGCGATGAATCGTCCATACGCCCACGATCTCACCAACGCACAGGAATGTGAGGTGCTAGAATAAACTTTTTTCGAAGAGTATAAGGAGGAGATATAGAGAAAAGATCGTGACAAACAGAACAATTATTATAGAATGAATTTAACTGTGTCAGGGCCGTAGCCAGAAGCGAAATCCTAGACGATTTGAAATGAAATTCAAGGGGATTAGCACTGCTTAAAGAGAGGTTCACAATGAACTTTTTTTCGTTGGAAATGCGCAAAATATTAAATTTTACTGTTAAAATAAATTGTTCTGTAATATTTCTTTAAATTAATTATAACTAAATACGGTAGTTCTTTATTATAAGGGGCCGGTGTCGGCGAAACCCCCGCCGGAACCAAAGCTTCCCGGCGCCTCAGCCATTATTTATGCATGTTGAAGACTGTTTTTTTCGCTTGTCAGGGGGGTGGGTCCCTGATGAGAACTCATTTTCCGCGGGGGCACTTAGAGATCTATGCCCCCAATGTTACGGGCCGTTATTATTACCTGTTATTGTGTCAAAGTTCATGTACTATAAAGTCAATTAATCCTTGCGATCTTATAGTTATTACTGTATATTCCAATCCATAAAAATTATTATTCTAAATTTTTTCCAAATAGTTAATAGAGCATCTCTTATATGTAAGCTAATAGTTGACTGAAATCCATATAGCTAATGCACACTAATATTAATACGTAAAAATTACAATTGAATAATTACAATATAACAATTAATTAGTAGCGAAGCTGTTAATTCATTGATTGAAAATTCTGATAATTAACGCATAATATTAATACTATTTACTCTATCTTCTAATCAGTTTGATTTTGATTAAAAAAAAATGTCTGTACGAAATGATGTTTATAAAGCAATTTTTTACGTAAAATTAGGATGACATATTTGGTGAAACTTCTAATTATTACTGCAGGGTCACCCGGGGGGATTGGGGAGGGGCGGACCAAAGAGCTAGAATCACTAGAGGTAGCTTTTCCATTGTTTGGTGATCTGAAAAGCATGGCCATTATATGCCCCTCCGCTGCTACAAATGAGAGTCAGATTTGGCACATTCGCGCTAGAACGGCGCTTTGTAGCAGTTCCAGAAAATTGTAAAAGTGTGCCATTGTGGTAGTTTGTTCATTGACGCAACTTTCTTTTTTACGAATCTTAAACTACGTATTTTTAATTCTCTAAAATATACAGTTTCAAAATGCGTGGATTAAGATTCTGGAACACTTTCTTTTCTTACACATTAATTTTCAAATTTTGTTACAACTGTTTTAGCTTTCTTTTTCAAATTGTCATTGCAAATAATTTTTAATTAATATTTCAGTATTTTTTTTTATTCTTAAACATAAATAATATCTATAGATAACATTTTCTAAACGAGATATAGGTTATATTTAATCAAGTCTTTAGAGTAAACAGACTTCTATTAATTGCTAAACATTTTCACTTTTAAAAGTACAGAACTTCGTTTCCAAATGGGTTATCTTATCCAAAGAGACAAATACGCAAACATATATTTCCTGAACACTTTCTTTTTTTACACATTAATTTTCAAATTTTGTTACAACTGTTTTAGCTTTCTTTTTCAAATTGTCATTGCAAATAACTTTTAATTAATATTTCAGTATTTTTTTTTATCCTTAAACATAAATAATATCTATAGATAACATTTTGTTAACGAGATATAGGTAATATTTGAGCAAATCGTTAGAGTAAACAGACTTTTATTAATTGCTAAACATTTTCTATTTTAAATGTACAGAACTTCGTTTCCAAATGGGTTATCTTATCAAAAGAGACAAATGCGCAAACATATATGCACACACACAGATAAACATCTTAAACATTTAAGTAAAGTGTTTAAATCGTGTTCAGGAAATCCTAAAATATATTTTACCGACAAAATCTGGATTTTTTAAATTTTTGGGATACTATTTGTATTCAATAGTATGAGAAATAAATAAAATTTATTTTTTCAATAGTATGAGAAATAAATATTATTTAATTTTTTTATTATTTGATTTCAATATCGTTTATCGTATTTTTATTACTATACAAAACTTATTAGAATAAGACTAAAATCAGTGGCGGCTCGTGAGCGACATGTAGAGGGGGGCGCTCATCTATGTATTTATGCCTATATATATGTTAGTAATATAAATATATACATATATATATATATATATATATATATATATATATTATTTATATATATATCATATATATTATATATATATATATATATATATATATATATATATATATATATATATATATATATATATATATATATATATATATTATTTATATATATATATGTATATATAAAGCATATGTATATATATATACGTATTTTGGGCATAGCAACGGGAGTATTAAAAATATAAACGACGAATGTATTAAGTAAAATAACGTACCTCCCACCTGCTCGCTCGTTCATAAAAAGTCTGGACACATGGAACGTATCTTTCCTAGTGAAAAACATTACATAGTCCTAATTTAAGTAAAATTGTAGGGGCTAGTTAAACTAAAAGTTATGCCCAGGGAGTTGACTAAAAAATATGCATATTCTGGCGATACGTACTGATGGTTCAGACACTATAGCCACCCGTAAAATCAAAATCGGTGAATTAGGAGGCGAGATAGAAAATTGGGGGGGGGGGGGGGGGGGTAACCAAAGTAAGAGTTACGCTCGGAGATTTGCCATATTAAAGTTGCATATCCAGGTGACATGTACAAATGGTAGAGAAACTCACTACAGCGACAAGCCGAACCAAAATCGCTCAATTAGAAGCAGATATGTAAAATTCTGGGGACTAGTTAAACTAAAAGTTATACCCAGGGGTTGACACAAAAATATGTGTATCCAATTGAAATGTACAAATGTTGCTCAGACTATATAGTCACCAGCAGAATCAAAATCGCTCAATTAGAAATTGAAATGTAAAATTCTGGGGACTAGTTAAACTAAAAGTTAAGCCCAGGGGTTGACGCAAAAAACGTATGTATATTATATCCATCAAATATGTATATCAAGTTAATATGTACATGTGGGTCAGAGACTATAGCCACCATCTGAATCAAAATCGTTTTATTAGGAGTCGAGATGGATAAGTGTGTGTGTGTGTGTGGGGGGGGGGGTGCTATTTGAAGTAAAAGCTACGCTCAAAGATTTATCACTATAAAGATGCAGATCCAGGTGACATGTGCTAATGGTGCAGAGACTATAGCCATCAGTAAAATCAAAATCGCTCAATTAAGAGGTGAGGTGGGAAATTGGAGGGGGGGGGGGCGTAACTGATGTAAAAGTTAATCTCAGGGATTTCTCACAAAGATGCATATCCAGGTGACGTGAACAAATGGTGCAGAGGCTATAGCCACTAGCAGAACCAAAATCTCTCAGTTAGGAAACGAGATGTAAAATTGAGGGAGCTAAGCTAAAAGTTACGTCCAGGGGCTTGGCACAAAATATATATTTAGGTGACACGTACAGATGGTGCAGAGACTATAACCATGATTAGAATCAAACTCGCTGAATTAGAAGGCGAGATAAGAAATTTGGGGGCTACTTCAATTTAAATATAAGCCTAGGGCCAATATTATAAGTCTAGAGCCAATTTGGGGGCTACCAATATAGTCGCCAGCGGTCGGGCCAAAATTTCCAGAAAAACGACGTCAGATAAAAGGATCATGTTGAAAATTTAATTTTTAAGTTTTTTAACAAATACTTAGAATTTCTTTAATTTTTAGGCATTTTTTATTGTTAAATAGCTGAAAAAGTAAGACAGCTGGGTAAGTCAACTCAAACTAAATGTCCGAAACAACACATATATGAAAGTGTCGCTAAAAATAGCCTATATGTCCCAGTGTGCCAAAAATTGGAAACTCGTGACGTTTAAAGAATTATTTTGAAGTCAAACATATTGAAATTCGTCACCAGCAGATCAACCAGAGCATAGAAATAAATCCCTTCAGGAAGAACAGAACAACAGACAAACTTCATCAGAAATGACGAAATGCGAAACAACTTCAATAATTAAGACAGCTGGGTGGGACAAACGATCCCTCAAACTGAGTGTCCTAAACAAGACACTTTATTCACGATGGCCAGAAACCCCTAAAATATCATACACCCCCCCCCCTTCCATCACCACACACGTACACTTAATTCTCTCATTTGTTCAAATGTTTATTTAAACTTCCAAATTTATAACAAATACGAGAATGAGAACAAACACATTCTTAAATGTAGAAAATTGAAGCCAAATTAGCGAAACTGAGCCAATTTGAGAAGTCCCTCTTCATGTTTTTCTACTCTTCTGTTTCTTTTTGGCGGGGGCGCGCTCATTCCCGCGACACAATCTACTAGTAAATCTGCAATGTCTGGTTTTTTTTCACGCCAAATTTCTAATATTGCTCCTATACCGTTCTTTCACTCAGGAAATGTCGATCGTAGGGACGCGGCTTTAAAAATATCCCTATATTTTCCCCTATGTGTTGAAAATTCTGTGCAATACAGCTTTCGTGAGTCGACGTTTTTCGAAGAAAGGTGTAGTGTTGCCATCTAGTGGCATTTTCACAACTTATTTGTAATAATTCTCCAATTAATTGAACCAAAAATTCAGATTTTTTCAATAGAAATTGTAATAAATCTGTATAACTAAAAAAATAATTTGGGATGTTTACTCAATGGTGTCGCGCGTACTCGCGGCGCCCCCAATGGCCGCCACTGACTAAAATGCATTGACGCTACATTTCCTAAATTTTATACACATAGAAGAATTTTTCAAACCCTTAATATCATATTAAATAATTCGACTGGTAATAGAGTACACTAGAAAATAACAATATAATGTACCTAATGACAAAACAACTTTAGCAATAAAATTCTCGACAATGTTTGAAATACCACTTAAGTTTTAATTTTAAAATGATGTTTGGCACTTTACTACAAATTAAATAAAAAATTTAGGCGTTAGGTTAATAATTAGTAAGAATTATAAAGTTTTTCGAAATGTTTTTCCAATCTAAATTTCTAGTCGAAAATTCTTCCAATTAAAATGTCGACCTCTTACGGAATTGCAAAATTTCATATTAAATGTTGAAATAAAATTAAAAATTTTAATGACCCTGAAATAGAGTCGTTTTATTATTAATGCTTCTGCATTTGTTTTTCTGAAGTTCTTCGGTGTAAACTTTAGCGACATGACATAATCGAATTTTGAAATATTCAAATAATATAGATTTCATTAATAAAATTTTGTGATTTTCTAGAGGGTCCTGACATAAAATATGATAATTTAAAGTGGAAAAAATACCAGATTCTATTTGCATAAGCGAATGCGTATTCAGCATTTGCATACAGTTATGCATTTTTAATTTTTCAGCATGCTGAAAAATTCTAAAAGTTTTTTCTGCTACTTTGCATAGTTTTCCCGTATCTTTTTCCGAGTATATCAATCCCCCTCTATTTTAACTTTCCTTATATACATAATGTATAAGGAAAGTATTGTGACGGGGTCGAAAATTCGAATTCGAGTTTTCAATGGGAGAGCACATTTCAAGCATACCTGATCACGAATCAAACATTTCTGAAGTGATGTCTGTGTGTGTATGTGTGTGTGTGTGTGTCAGTGAGTCTGTTGAGACGATAACTGACGAACGAATGGACCGATTCGAACAAAATTTGGTGCAAAAATCACAATCCGTAAACACTGGAAGCCTATTGTTTTGAAACGTAATCGAATGTTCAGCACTCCCCTAAATTTTCGAGTGAAATTTTGAAAAAATCGTCAAAAAATCAAAACCGCTAATAAAGTTACGCAAATAGACATTTCTTATGTAATTTTTCATTAGAAAACGATTAAGATACATTTTAGAACGCTAACATGAACCATTCTAGAGATATTGCACATTTTTCAAAAAAATTATCAAAAAGTCATATAAAATAGAAAAAAAAATATTTCCTATTGAGAAACATGTTCACTTTTCATATATCATATCATGCGATAAATTGGGTGACATCATTCTCGTGGATCTAGCTCGTTCCATTCATGAAAAAAGATACTTTGAGTAATACTTTTGCATTTGAACGCCAATTTATCTGCTGTAAGGATAACTTATTTCTTCGTCCATAACGCTTGGCGAGATTTTGGCGACGAAATTGGCGGAATGTCGCCAACTTGGCGACTTTTTGTAATGTTGTCGAATTAACGGAAATCTCACCAAATGGATTAAAATGACGCTAAATCAATGAAAATGACGACTAATTGTCTTGGAAAGAAGAATAATATAATATCTTGGAAAGAAAAATATAAGTATCTACTATAAGAAAAACTTATTTTTTTCACTGTAAAAGTAGTAAATTCATTGCATTATATAAGGAAAGTCATGTGTTGCCCACATCAGATTTTTTTGTTTTATTAAATCTGTTATTCTAACATGAAAAGTTAAAGCAGATACACATATTGCACAATTTAAAATTTTAGTCAATTTTTTAACTACAAATCCAGCAATATAACTGACTATATCAGCCAGAAAGAAATTTAAGCTGTCATGGATGCTAATATCAGGTATATTTTCTAATTCTTGTAGATTTTGTGGCATACTTTCTGCCGAGAAAAATTTGTCTTTGTTTAGTGTTTTTACATAATTGTTATGTGACGATGTTACATTTAAAATATTTGTTTCATCCAAAGGCAAACAATTTGAATTGAGGCACACAATACATACATCTTGCGGAGAATATTTGAACTTTGTTCATGAGGTCTTAAAACATACTTTTCCTATCCCTTATTTTTCTTTCTTTTGCCGATTCACACCAAATAAAACATTAAAATAACTTTATGAGTTACTCAATAATGACCTTAACAGCAATGCGTTGTGTCTAAGCTACGAATTTAAAACAATTGTATACATACAGTGACGTCAAAATGCGAGGAAAGTCGTTAGAACACCAACGTTCCGGATACTTCTTGTTTCATAATAAGCTGTACAGTATGCGAAATGCCTTTATTAATATATGCCTTTAGTTACCAATTACCAGTAATACCATTATTTGAAACATAGTTCAAACAATCATTTTCCCGCTTAAATTCAACTGTCACACCATTGCTTACCAAAATAAATAATGCTACGAAAATTTTAAACTGCTAACATTTTGTGAATATTAGTTGTTATCTTGGAATTTTTACGAAACAAATACCAACTCCTTCAATTATTTTACATAATGTATCCACATATGAAATATCATGCCGGTACCTACATGCGTTCATAAGTTATCTTACCCAAATTTCACATGCAAATACATATACAAATATGCACTTACAGAAACAAACACATATGCATACACGCATACACACAAGAACACATACACATATACGCACAGACACGCAAGAACACATACATATGAGCACACACACCAACAATCACATATACAGATATGCACTGCACACACACTCACACACACAGAGAGAGAGAGAGAGACACACAACACAAACATCTTGCAGAGAGTGTTTGAATTGTGTTAATGACGTAGGTCTTAAAACATACTTTTCCTACCACTTAATTTTCTTTCTATTTTCGATTCAGACCAAATAAAAACATGTTAAAATAACTTATTGAGTTATTTTATGATTTTGATGGCAATGCGATATGCCTAAGCTACGATTTGAAAACTAGAATTTTTTTCCATAGAGACGTCAAAATGCGAGGGAAGTTAGCGACGTACTGCATACCAATTTATTTTATAATGAAATTTATACAGTATGCCAAATGTAATGCAGTTATTAACTTAGGATGCTTTTATTTATAAATTTTATATGCAATTTGTTCGATATCAGTCAGTTACATTTTCCAGTACATATGTCAAAGTACATATGTACATTTATTGTACTAGATTTTTTTTTAATATATTGTATTGCCGAATTAAAGGTATATTATTTCAGATGGTTAACTATTGTCTAATGCTCTTTATAAGTAGTATATCAGTGTTTATTATAAATGCGAAGAAGTACTTAAAGGTATTGTTTTTTTTATAATGTTCTCATTATATTCAAAATTCCGTTATACCAAAAGTTTGTCATAAGAAAATCTCAACATGCTATTATCGTTCACATACATATAATATTTATAGACAAATAAATCAGAACGTAAGATAATTAAAATATATTTTCTTTATCTATAAAATAAAGTAAAAGGATATTTTTAACCCCGCGGGATACCGAAATTAAAAAAATTTAATTTCTGATATCCCGGGATGTAAAAAATACCCCGGATTGCAATCTTAAAGTTATATTTTAGGAAGCACAATTTGTTGCACGCATCCAAAGTGCGCTGTCTCGTAGTTTCGTTTTTCCAAAACCGCCAAATATCGCCAAAATATAGTAAAACGCAGTTTAAGATGTTTTAATGAATATTTTTTTATAAATACATTGATGGAATAATTTCTTCACTCTCCTACAGTTTTTTTTTATCCTCCAAGGCTTAGGGTAGCAGAAATAATTAAAAACATATATTTTTTCTTTCAAGGATGCTTTGCCATTCACCTTCCCCCATTGAACTACAGGGGAAACGAAAAGCTCTGGGCGGGAAGAGTAACTAAAGTCACATGACTTATCTCTCCTGTCTTGCGTTAGGGTTGCCGAGTCTTTTTCTACTTGATTGCTTCTCGGAGGGGCGGACGGACACACCACTAAAGTGCAGGCTGGACTCTACGCGGGGACGGGGGGGGGGGGGGGGGGCTATTTTTTATTGTATATGTGTGTGTGCGTGCGTGAGAGAGAGAGAGAGAGAGAGAGAGAGAGAGAGAAGACATGAAAAATGGACAAATTGGGGAAAATCAAATATGAGTGGATCCGTGATAAAGGTTTGTCGTGTGATCCAAAATTTTCAATGAAAATTGAGGGGGGGGGGCTGGGCATATGTTTCATAGGATCTCAGCTCTCTCTGATCTGTATCTGGCTACGGGATAACGTTTAAACATTTGTTTTTCTCTAAATGGATTATAAACAATATTTTTGTGTGAAGATCTTACCTTTATTTTAAACTAGTTGTTAAGAACGGAATATGATGGAGTACATAAAGTGACGTATAGGATTCTATCATATCCCCGTGCCTGCATCCGTTGCGCTCCAAAAATCTTAGGACACATGGACAATGCAACTCTAACTGATCAATGTTATTAATTTCTATATTAATTTATAACACGACCTTTTCACTTATCGCGCATAATGGGAGTGTCACTGAGAGGAAGAATCCTCAGAACAGAAATGTCACTGTAAAAGAAGTAAAGTCATAGAATTATGTAGGGGTCATTCTGTGTCAATTCAATACAGCCCTCAACCCAACCCCTCCGGATTTTTTTAAAATTTAGTTATTTTGTTGTTCACTCATGTATAAGATACTATGCAAAATATTAGTTCTCAATTTGTATTAGTTTCTTATTTATAAATATTTGAAATTTGAAAATTTGGTAGTTTTTTCACAATTCTAGGCATGTTCAAAATTTTGTATCTACTGACCTACTGTACCAAATGTGTTGAAATAAGGCTTCTTTTGTAGTTTAATATATGACCTTTCTTATATGTTACATAGTCCTGTCAATGATGTTTTTCATTTCAAGGTCATCCAATTTGACCTTTCACTTTAAACGGCAAAAAATGCGTATTTTTTTTAAAAAATCTGAATTTTTTTCTTTTTACTTTTTATTTATTTAATTGCTGTAGATAGATGTCCTGCAAATTTCATAATGGGATCACGATGGGATCATACAAAAATTAATTTTAAGTAAGACAGAATCGGATCATTCCATATCAAATCAACTCAGAAAACTAATATTCCTAACCTGACTTTTTTGGAATTCTCTGAAATTTGTGAGTTTTTAGTATTAGTAGAGATATTCAATCAAACAAAATATTAGCTCTATGGTGGTAATTGTTTTTTTATTTACAGACCTCCAAAAACTATAAAATTTACTTATTTTGTACCGAACATGGTACTTTGAACTCTTGTAACCAGGATGCATACGGGTGCTTAAAAATCTGGAAAGTACTTGAATTTTAGATGATCATTTTCAAGATACTACTTGAAAATTTACATTTTCTTGATGAAGTCGTTGAAAGCGCTTGAGAAAGACAGGGATGAAAATGATCTGTGGATCTGTGGTGTTTATGTATTTTTTGAAAAGTTCTGCTTTTCCCAAAAAAATCTCTAGTTTTCACGAAAATATCCTTAGTGACATCAATTTTTTTCTTGAAAATTTACTCAGTGGGTTTGCTGCGATGTTATTCACTGCGATGCCCCACTCTGTTATTCACTAGGTATGAAGACAAGTCACAAGCATCTAGAACACGCAATTTAATGGACACTTGTGACGGTGCGATGGGGGAGCAATTTATTTAAAGATTAAAGTTGATCACTTTGAAGTCATGAAGATATTTTTTCATTTTAAATCTCTTCTGTAAAGTTTGTGAGGGGGAGGGGGGAATCGAAGGAAGTCTATCAACCCATTGATTTTGCAGCTGTAAATAGATTACTTTCAATAATTATTGATAAGGCAGATCTGATCTAGATGTTTTATAAATCTGTCCTAGATATTTGATTATCTAGCTGGTCTAGATGTTTTATAATAATGTTTGTATTATGCTAATCTGATCTAGATGTTTTATAAAATACTCCTAAAGCTAGCTTTTAACATATTTTGATGTTATCGGTATATTTTAACTCGGTATGTTTAAGTTTGCTCAATAAACGTAACATTAGTTTTCTATGATTTTTATTTCTAGAAACGTACTTAACTTCATAATGAGTGGTTGGTTGACATCTTTGAAAAAATGCATGGTATGAGAAAATCCTTGAAATTTTTTAAGGAAAAGTGTACTCACCCTGCTTTGAAAACAAAGGTCTTCCAATGTTCAACACAAGTGTCATTAAAAAGGATTTTCTATATCTTTTCATACGATATGACTAGTCCATAAAACCTTTTTTTTATTTTTGGTTTGAAACTGGGACAAGCAAGGACTTGTGAGAAAAAATATTTAAATACTAAATACCAAAATCTTTATATAATTTTCTGTTGAACCCTTTTTTGTAATCTTATATTGATCTATCTAGTCCGTGTCTGTCATAACCTCAATTTCCTTGGCCTCAACACTTTATGTTTGTAATAAAACACTGTCACTAAGAAAACAGTCATTTATTTTGTGACATATCTTGTAACATAAAAATAAAATTAATAACATTTAATGATTATTATAATGAACATAATTTTCTTTTCATACTTTAAAATGATATTTTAAACTTTTAATTACAATCCTTTTTATTTATTTATTATCCATCTCAATTTCAAACTGATTGAATTAATCATCTCTGATCAGTAGTTTTAGTTTGCTAGTTTTGTTTATGGCAGATTCTAGTTTCACTTTATTTTAACTTCAGTTTAGGTTTTAGTTTACTAAAAAATGCAACTCTGCTCTCTTTACTAATTTCTTCCTTTTTTCAGGGAGGGGGAAGTCATTTTTTATAACATCTTAAAATAGTTGTTAAGTGATACAAAATGTTTCTTGTATGCAAAGTAAAAAGTGTACCATTCATCATAAGAAGAACCGATTTCTCCATCTGTCCATCTATAATGCTTAGCAAAAATTTTGGAAGAATATCACCAACAGGTGACTTTTTTTAATGTTGCCAAGTTGGCCAAAATGTCACCAAATTGATAAAAATGATGCTAAATCAAAGAAATTGATGTCTAATTGATGAAAATTCAATATATTGGAAATAGTAAGAATAACCCTCTGTCTGTCCGTAACGCTTGGCAAAAAATTTGATGACAGTTTTGGCGAAATACCACCAACATAGCAACTTTATTTTAAACGTAGTCAAATTAGAGAAAATGTCGCCAAATTGATAAAATTTCGCCTTGATATAAATGACACTTAATAGATGAAATTTTAATATCTATGCAAGGTAAGTTCGATTTCTTTGATAATTTCAGCCAATTTGTGTTTTGTTTGGGGATGATATAGCATGTACGTTTCGATAGGAGTTGGTATAGAAAATAATAATATTGATTGGGAGAGGTGCTTGGCTAGCATGTGTCTGATAATAGTAGGAACGCAAATGCTGTTGGACGGCGAATGGGGAGTAATGCTTTGCAACTTTTTGCATTCCGTCATATGGCAGGCATACCCTTCAAGTGACCATATATAACAATAGCAGTTTGAAAATTTCAGTGCTTCTAATAAGTTAGATAGTTAAGAACAGAAAAAAAAACATTTTAAGTAAGTTTCTCTTCCTTTCTTTTGAGAGGAAGTGTAACTTTTCAAAGTTTAAAATCTTTTGAAATAATGAAAATTATTTCTTGCATGAAAAATTAATGGTGTATTTCTTACTTCGTTGCAAATTGAACTTAATGTATTATTCTCATAGATTTCTTCAAAATTTACTTTTGTATAAATTTTTATAACTAAAGATCCCATATGATTGTCCTAACTTAAGACTACTTTCATAATAGACAGCAATGTAACAGTTACAAATAGCATTTTTTTCAGCAAAATTGAAGTAACGCATTTTTTTAAATTCAAGGTTAAAGGTCAAATTCGATGACCTTGAAATGAAAAACATCATTGACAGGGTCATGTAATATATCATCAGAAAGGCCTTACATTAAACTGCAAAATAAGCCTTATTTTAACATATTCGGTTCATTCGGTCATCAGATATGAGCTTCTAAACATGTGTAGAATTGTGAAAGATGCACCAAATTTTCAAACTTCAAATTTTTATAAATAAAAACTAATACAAATCGAAGGCTAAGATTTGCATAGTATCTTTTATATGAGTGGTCAATACAATAATCAAAGTTTTAAAGAAAATTTGGAGGAGTCAGGTTGGAAATGCTCCTTTTGTGTGTTGATTTGATATGGAATGAACTGTAGGGAAAGTCATGTGCTGCTCACATCAGATTACATTTACAGAGTAAATCCATTATGATCCGATACAATTGTTTATTGAAGGTAAATTTTTAATCAATTTTATTCCATTAGATATTGCAAACCCATTTACAAGTATTGGAAGAGAATTGATAAATTCTGGTTCTGACTGGTTCAATCGTTTGTTCCTGAATCATCTTTTTGCACGCTACTGTTGACATTCAAGATGGATCGCAATCACTTACGCTATCGCCGAATTCGTTGGAGAAAAACTCCTGAAAAGAAATGCATTTTTATCGCTGGGAAATGAGTTTTTTGAAACGTAAAATCTGATGTCACCAATGCATAACTTTTCTACAAGATAACAATCTGTATTTTGCATACACTGTCCGACCTAACAAAAGAAGACATCTGTCTGTCTGTCTTTTTTTGCAGCGGATTATACTCTATTTCAACCGTGAATGCTGTGCATATAACGAAGTTTTTAATTTTTAGATTCAAAATGGCTATTTCTATAAGATATTTTTTATAATAATTTTTGATTTCAGAAATCAAAAATTTTGAAAATAAAGGGCTCGGAGCCCCCATATGAAAATCAAAAATTAGCAGGCGTCTTACGTTTACTGATTAAAATGATAGCGCCAAAAATCGATTACAGACAGTTAGAGAGGCGGACATCACTCTAAAAATAGTCGAAACGTGTTCAGGATGTCCTAAAACATAAATTAGTATTAAAATCTAAAAATTGAAAATTTTCGTGGAAACATTGTTTTTCCTATGCAGTTCAATCGGTATGCTAGATCTAGCGTCAAGTTGGCGTCTCTGGCACCTCAAAAAAGAAAAGGGACATCAGTTTCCTTGGAATATGCCAACTTAAAGCCAGACCTGGATATCCATGTGAACTGCATTATTCAAATCAATGTATTGCTGGAGCGCGACATCAACTTGGCGTCACTGGATGCAACTACAAACGGGCGAGGCATGTCGCTCGTGAGCACCCGTTCTAAAACATCCAATTCATTGACATAATTTATCTGTTGCCAATTTGTAAAAATACATTTTAACCTTTTGCTTACGGGTGGGACAGCGTCCATCCCAAACGAAGAACCTTTCAAAAAGACAGGTATTTGACATACCCTATCCCAAACAGTTCCATCCTCCTTTGCAGACATTGACGTTCATGGACTCCAATGCCTGCAAAGGGGGATCGAAATGTTTGGGATAGAGTGTGTCAAATACCTGTCTTTTTGGGAGGTTCTTCGTTTGGGATGGACGCTGTCCCACCCGTAAGCAAAAGGTTAATTTGTTGGAGAGATAATTTGACCAGAGGTTTACGTGAACATAATTGAATCGCACAATAATCATAATTTGGTAAGTTCTGCAGAAAATAAATAAATAAATAATATAATATATAAGAAATAAATAACTCAACTGATATATTAGTTTCAAAGACAAATCCGTCTTTTTCAGAACCTAACTTACCTAAGCCAAGTTGGCAACTGTACTAGTGAGTAAGCGAGGTTGCACTTCTTGTCGGTCCTGAGGGAGAAGACTGTTAGTTGAATTTGAAACAAGTAAATCAGTGTACTTTTGCTTTTCTGCTGCATTTACGAAGTTTTATTTTATTGTGTTATTATTGCAGTAATTTTTAAGCGATTATTTGATAATTAAATCGATTATTTTCAAAAAATGATATTTCGATATGTTTTTTTTTAATTCGCGTTTTTGCTGTTTATTCTAAAACAGGGGTGTTTACTTTCGCTTATAAAATAAAGCATATCTAATTTTAATACGTTTGTTCCTATAGCGCTACGAAATACCTATAACTGTACCTGTGTAATAATGTCTGTGAAGAAAGCCGTGGAATATTGAAGCGTGTGTGTGTGTATGGGGGGGGGGGGTATTTTTATACATACATTTATTATATGGTATAATTTGTTTTCTTTTCAAAACAAATTTTGATTAGCTGCAACTATACTTTTATTTTTTATTTATTTATTCGAAATGAATTTTCTTTAAAAAGTTGCAAATCTAGTGTTTGTGTGTGTGTGTGTGTATAGGTGTGTATGTGCAGGCGTGTGTGTATGTGTCTGCTTGTGTGTTCGTGTGTGTGTGTGTGTGCTTGTGTGTGTGCGTGTGTGCATGTGCGTATGTGTGTGTAGCATTCATAACATCATTGAAAAGTGTCCCTAATTCCTTATTTATTTTTCTCAAAATCTGATGCGTTCATTTCAGTTTTTCCACACTATTCTTATCAACTTCACACGGACTCTGTTCCTTCGTTCAACATGTTTGACGGCCTCGTTCTCATCTTTCAGTACACACAGGGACCTGCAACTTGGCACACAGTTTCATCTCTTTGAACAATTTTAACACTTTACAACATAGTTGAAAAGTGTTTATAACTTTTTTACTTCTGTCTGTCTGTATGTCTGTCCGTTAGCACGATAACTGCCGTAAAAATGACTTTATCAAAATGAAATTTTAATATGTTGTTCAGACGGTCTGTGAGACCTAGGAAATATAAATGAATAATATCACCCAATTAGTTTTGGATTGAACCCGGGTTGAAAAAATGAAATACATTGAACCCTATGGGACCTATTTTTTCAAACATTTTTTAAGCGAATTTAAAATTCACAAATTGCTTCGAAAGTTTTAGGAAATATTCAAATTATCCCATAAAATATATAAAAAAAATTTCAGCAAAATATATTCAGTAATTTTTTAAATAAAATTAAAATAATAATTACACCCTTTATATGAAGATATCACGTGACCATTATATGAAGAGATCAAGTGACCTATTTCAAAATAAAATATGGCATCCATCTGGTGTCAAAATCGTGATTTTTAAAGTTCTTTTTAATTCATTGTATTGTATCCGTCCTAAAACCGCTTTATTTTTGCTTTAATTCTGTTCATCTACATACTGAAACAACGCAATTACAATATATTTGAGTTTAAATGATCATCAAACTTTGATTATTTCTACAACTAAGCCTAATTTTCACTTATGGAGAATGTAAACACAAAAAGGTGTAGAATAAGTTGTATAAGAATTGCTGCATTTCCTTAACACAAAATTATTTAGCTCATGAAGTCTGCAATATAGCTGATATGAATAAAACATTCATTTATTTTACACTGAGAAGAAGACGATTTTTTCGATGAGGTTTTAGCATAGAATTAAATTACTTGTACCTCCATGGTTTTAAGTTTTTAAATAAAATAAATTATTATAGTATTGTGATGAATGAAAGGAATGGAAAAGTGTTTATGAATGAAATGCTGCTTTTATAGAGAGAGTTAGGCGTGTTATATTTCGATGACGTCATTTGAATAAATCTAATTTGTTTTCGATGAAGTTTTCAAATATAATAAATTATTGTAGTATTATAATAATTTTAAAAATATTACCAAGAATGTATCGCATTTTAGAGATGTTTAAACCAGGCAATTTATATTTCAATGCCGTCATTTGAATGAAGTTCATTTTTTTCGATGAAGTTTTAAGTTTTCAAATATAATAAATTAATGTAGTATTGCGATAATTTTAAAAATATTACCTAGGAATGTATCGCATTTTAGAGATGTTTAAATAAAATTGCATTGAAGTTAGAAAGTGTTTCATAATCAATGCTTTATGCATGATTGATCTTTCTTGTCATTTATAAAGTTTTCACGCTATTTCTTTGCGTCATTTACATGCGACGTAACGAAACGTCATGACTATGTTTTTGCCTATGACATGCTCGCTCTTTGCAAAGTACTGTTTC
Source organism: Amaurobius ferox (assembly GCA_951213105.1). Lineage (NCBI taxonomy): Eukaryota > Metazoa > Arthropoda > Arachnida > Araneae > Amaurobiidae > Amaurobius > Amaurobius ferox. The sequence continues at coordinate 130,612,036 of OX578149.1, read as the reverse complement.
AGATGAAATATTCTCCTAGTTCTAACGAGCAGCACATAAAAATTTCACGTCATTACGTCATTTACGTACGTCATCTTTTACGGTCTCAATCTTGGTTCTCAGATCATGCAGATTTGAAACTCGGCACATAATTTCATCTATCAAATTTTTACGTCGTTGCATCATTTACCTCCATCATCTTTTAAGGGCTCTTTCGTTTCTCCCAGAGCTCGTAGAGAAGCTGCTCATTTCATTTCGATACTTTTGTATAATATTAATTTTGAATAGTATTGCTTTGAATTAAATCTGCCTACCCTATCGACTTCGTTGAATTTCATATGTGATTAAAATTTATTTTCGACTTTCCTGTGCGCTGCTGTTATCTTGGAAAGAAAATTGAAAATCTTGTTTTTTTCTCCTTATTTGTCCAGTTTTAAGTTTTTCTCGTGGGGTTTAAAAATACATGAACAAAGCATTTTATCCAATGTTACACTCTCTTCAATAATATTATTTTATTTTTATTTTAATAATCAAATGCATAGTTAGTAATAAGGTTTTTGCAGCTGGTAGAAAGTTTAGACACATATAATATATTTTGAAAATAAACAATTCAAATCGAAAATAGTTAATTCGTATTCATGAATTTCCAAAACCTGTAGATGCATAATATTTCGAAATGCAGAGTAATTGATCCCATCCATTATATACAATGTATTCTCTCTTTACATTATATACAATGTATTTTTCCTTTACACTATATACAATGTACTATATTAGGAAAGTAAAACTGAAGTTTTTATAGAAAATACATGCGTGATAAATCTTATTATCTATACGACAATGTTTTTTTCTTCAAAACTTTAAACGTGACACGCAATCGTTAGATATTCTATATGTGGGGAATTTTAAGGGAAAGCCCACTTGCATGATATATTCTGACACAGTTAATTACAGCGATTTAATCTGTATTTTTATCATTCTAGACTAGTGTTGTTATTTAATGAAGTGGGTGACGGGAAATGTATGTAATTAAAATAGAATATTACTTTCATTTACGGTGTAACTATATTTTAGGAAGTGTTTTCAGGGTAATTCCTCATAGCCTTCATTAGCATGTCATTTTTCGTCCAATATTATATATCGTAGCTTTCATTTGAAATATTTCCATTGTAAAGTCAATATTGGTGTTAAATGGGTCGTTAATGTTGGCTAAAGGGCTAAATATTGACATTACAATGTTACGCAAATATTGGCGTAATATAAATATTGGCGGAAATATTTCTAATATTTGGAATATGTTGACAACCAATTATAGCTAAACGTTGTGCTTATATTGGCATGTCAATATTGGTTATAAATGGCCAGCCAATATTGGCCCACATTTTATATAGATCTAATATTGGGTCTATATTGACTGCCAATATTGGCATATACTACTAGGGTTAGTCACAATTCCTGGAATTTAGTTTGATAATAGGTTCCAGCTGAATGAACTTTAATATCAAATATCTGTAAATCTGGGTAGGAGGTGGGAGTTAGGGGCCATGGCCTCTTCATTGGTAATAATATTATATTAGATATTTATAGGGTACTAGAAAACTAAATCCAATACTTTCCCCCATTTGACCATAACACTCTTTGCCGAGATCATGGTCACGCTTGAGGTTGCGTGCACCGACTCACGGACGGATACCCATACAGACATGGGTGCCCATAAGGGAGAGCAAGAGGGGGCGCTTGCTCTACCTTGGAAGTTCAAGGGCACAATAGTGGACATCAAGCTAGTCGATGTTGTACATTTTATCCTTCAGTTTGCCAAACTAATGTCAGTGGTTTGCAGCCGCCTAGGAAAAGTTCGGTGGGCGCCTATGCTCTCAGACACGATTGAAGAAACTTTTGGTTCGAATTTGGGGATACTCAAAATGAGTAAATCCATTAAAAACTCGAATTCGAATTTTTACTTTCCTTATGTACACAGTATATAAGGAAATACATAGTATATATACATAGAATATAAGGAAGTGTTGTGGCGGGTCGAAAATTCTAATTCGAGTTTTCGACGGGAGAGCACGTTTCAAGTATTCCTGAACACGGATCAAACGCTTATGAGGTGATGGCTGTATGTGTGTGTGTTGGTGAGTCTGTGAAGACGATATCTCACGAACGAATGGAAGGATTCGAATGAAATTTGGAGCAAAAATTGCAATCCGTGAATACTGAAAACCTATTGCTTTTAAACGCAATCGAATGTTCAGAACCCCCAAAATTTTCGAGTGAAATGTTGAAACAATCATCAAAAAATCAAAACCTTTAATAAAGTTACACAAATCATCATTTCTTATGTAATTTTTAATTAGGAAACTATTGATATAAACTTTAGAATGCTAGCATGAACGTTTCTTGAGATATTGCACATTTTTCAAATAAATTTATCAAAAACTCATATAAAAATATTATCTATTGCGAAATATGCTCACTTTTCTTATGTAATATCATACGATAAATTTGTTGACATCACTCTAGTGGATCTAGCGCGTTTCATTCATGAGAAAAGATACTTTGGGTAATAGTTTTCTATTTGGACACCAATAGTCATTTACCGACTATAAGAATAATATATTTCTTCGTGTATAACGCTGGCAATATTTTGGCGACGAATTTGACGGAATGTCGCCAACTTAGCGATTTTTTTTAAATGTTACCAAATTAATGAAAATGCCGCAAAATTGATAAAAATGACGCTAAATCAATGAAAATGACTACTAATTGTTGAAAATTCAATATCTTCAGCGGGATGTCGTCAACTTGGCGACTTTTTAATATTACAAAATTAACGAAAGTATCGCAACATTGATAAAAATATCGCTGAATTGATAAAAATGACTCTAAATGGGAGGTGATGTTTTTCAAATTTTTAATTTTGTCATATAACTGACATTCCTTCTAGTATACTCCTATAAGAAAGCTCTTCTCCTCATTTATCTGCAACACTTGGCGATATATTTGGCGAACTTCGCTAATAATCTAATGACATATCGCCAATTTATTAATATTTAGCTCCAGATTGACAAAAAAATATCATCAAAATTCTAAACATGGCGCTAAGGTAATGAAAATAACACCTAATTGATGAATTTATTATTTCCATAGTTTGATATATGGGCTACATTGCTTATTGAAGATGAAATCAATATTGATAATTATAAATTTAGAGTTGCGCGAAATATAAGTTAATTGGGTATAAAGTAGTTTTGCATGTTGTCATCCGGAAAAGCCCCAAATGTAAAATTCAGTGTTGTTGTTGCTGTTACTCATAACCTCCTGTTTCGGTCGAACCACAAACAGGACCAGTGATGCCAGACGAAGGACAAAGAATGACATAAGACGAGATCACAAAGTTTTTTTTTATTAACACAAACAAGCATCACTGACGAAGGTCTGGGAGGGGGGGGGGGGGGTGCAGCTTCACATTTGGCGAGGACCCAGAAGGCGGAAGACTGACTTCATCTTCAAGAAAACGCCCATGCCTTACTCGGGATTCGAACCCAAGCCCACTAGACAGCAGTCGGAGACGCTATCCACTTCACCGCCTGGGCGGGCAATTCAGTGTTAAATACAGTGTGTCATGGATCTCATGCATTCATTCGACAATAAGAGCTTGCAATTTCATCCCCAGTATCTCAACGGTACCCGTCGCCTGGCCAGTTCGTAGATCCAGGGTTCTATGTCCGGTTGGGGAAAGTTTCGTACATCATTTTTCCACCGTGAAAAAAGTAAATTCATTGCATTATATAAGAAAAGTCATGTGCTGTCACATCAGGTTTTTTATCCCATCACAATACATTTAGGTATATAAACTTATGATTTAAGTCGAATGCAACCGATCTCCTAGTTCAGAATGCAACCGATCTCCTAGATCAGAATGCAACCGATCTCCAATCGATTAAACAATAAAATATACTCTTATTTTTGTATAGACTTTTGTTAGGAAAACATCTTATAAACTAACAAAATCACAAATATTAGAATTTTTACCTTTTCTAAAGGTTAAAATTATTTATAATCAGATTCTATTTATAACCAGGTCTGACTTAGATAAAAAAAAATAAATAAATAAAATAATAATAATAAATAATAATAATAATAATAATAATAATAATAATAAACTGACTAAATGATTTCTGTGAATCACTTATCACTTCAATTTGAGAACCAGCGGCCCCTGGAATCATAAATTGCGGTAATTACAAGAGTATCGAAAAGTTGCGATAAAGTGGTGTAAATCAAGAAGTTTGATAATTTATTTAGTCTTAAATTTTCACTGTGAGGTCCAAATTTATTTTAAGTTGGACAGGATGAAGTATGAACGACATTTTTGCAATTTAATTTTTTTCGCTAAAGGGGCTATTTAAAAAAATATATTTCTTATTTTTTACAAAAATAATTCACATTTTTAAAATTATTATTGAATCATTTCTTACCTTATTTAAAGCATTTTTACAATTGGAATCTACAACCAATGGTTCAAAATATCTTCCACTGTGCACTTTTTTTTTTAAATACCTTGCACGATAACATCATTTGGTAATTCATAATTTGAACGACACTAGGCAAAGTCGTTTAAATTAATACAAATAAGCAAAATGCATCAAAATTATCGGAGTTTCTGAGCTGTTGCCAATATGAAAAACTAAACATTAAAATCATTTTTACAAAATATTTGAAGAATGAATAACTTGGACACAAAATGTGCAAGTGATTCATCTTTTTTCATTTTCATTGTGATACGACTTGAAATAAACACTTTGAGATTTTAAATGTATGAGGAAATCGGGGGAGAACTTCCATTCAGATGTTTTACCCTCATTTGAAATTTTATTCATCAGCCATTGTTTCTGCATTAGGGGCACAAAATGGGCCGTGACCCAAGAAAAGAATGGGGGGTAAATGGGGATGAATATGACAACCTTAAATGCTCTTCCATATGGTTAGTAGACACCTTCCGGTTTTTGTTTTCCTATCGCAGAGGGGATAGGCCCTTTTCTTCCCTTTCCCTTTGCACCACCCTGCTCATGATGGAGTTTTTAATTTTTATGCTGTTTTCGCATGCGTTACACGTCAGTTGGCAGAGCCTGCTGTTTCCGCCTGGAAAACTTAGAAAGATGGATTGGTTATAATGTTCTCTAACACAGTGGCTATCTTTTATTGAAATCATGTTACGTTGTAGTGAGGTGTTTCTGCATATATAAAGTATCTGTAGTCGGGTTATATGGCTGAAATCAGCGCATTTCGAAAAATGCAAACATTTTGTGCGCTTATATCTAAAAACATAATAGATATATAAAAGTTCAATTTATAACCGTTTTGTCGGAAATAGGGTATATTTGAAAAAATAATGAAAAGTATTTCTGCCAACGAGTTTTTTGCTTCGTTTTGCTGACCTTCACTCGAAATATGTTATATGAAAAATTAGATAAAAAGTAAGTAATAGAAATAATTAGTAGGAAATACAGTTTCTAGGCCAATGATTTTTTTAAAAAAGAGTTCTTATAGTTTTTGAACACTCGTCCTGTCAGGTTGAAGAATATAGAAATATTTTCCGTTCTTAACGTTTGTAATGTTTATATCTCCATAATTAAACATGCTTGTTATAAACAACAATTGAGTAATTTATGGCACGTTAAAAGCCCTACAAGTATATATAGTTTGATTTAGGATGGGATGTTTAGTATTTGAAATATAGTAGGTATAGTTTTAATATTTTAATATTTTGAACAATTTGAGAAAAGGGGTTTTAATTTCGATTAATATTCCCTCATAAATAGGAGATATTAAGTTGTCATCCGGGAGAGCTCCCAACCTACAATTCAACATTGAAAACGTTGTGCCGTAGATCTTATATATCCTTTTTACTTTCCTTATATACATAATGTATAAGGAAAGTATTAAGACGGGGTCGAAAATTCGAATTCGAGTTTTCGACGGGAGAGCACGTTTCAAGCATCCCTGATCACGAATCAAACATTTTTGAGGTGATGTGTGTGTGTGTGTGAGTCTGTGGAGACGATATCTCACGAACGAATGGAGCGATTCGAATGAAATTTGATACAAAAATCACAATCCGTAAATACTGGAAGCCTATTATTTTTAGTGATGTCTGTGTGCGTGTGTGTGTGTGTGTGTGTGTGTGAAAGCGTGTGTGTGTGTTGTTGAGACCCAGACCGTCCGACCTACCAGAAAGGTGTAAGGTAACTGTTTGGACAACCGGGCGTGTGTGTGTGTGTATGAAAGTGTGTGTGTGTGTGTGAAAGTGTGTGTGTGTGTGTGTGTGTGTGTGTGTGTGTGTGTGTGTGTGTCAGTCAGTCTGTGGAGACGATAACTGACGAACGAATGGACCGATTCGAACGAAATTTGGTGCAAAAATCACAATCCGTAAACACTGGAAGCATATTGTTTTTATACGCAATCGAATGTTCAGAACCCTCCTAAATTTTCGAGTGAAATTTTGAAAAAATCGTCAAAAAATCAAAACCACTAATAAAGTTGCGCAAATAGATATTTCTTATGTAATTTTTTATTAGAAAACTATTGACATAAATTTTAAACCGCTAACACGAACCGTTCTCGAGATATTGCACATTTTTTAAAAAAATTATCAAAAAGTCATATAAAATAAAAAAAAATATTTCCTATTGAGAAACATGTTCAATTTTCATATGTAATACCATGCAATAAATTGGGTGACATCATTTTCGTGGAACTAGCTCGTTCCATTCATGAAAAAAGATACTTTGAATAATACTTTTGTATTTGAATGCCAATAGTCATTTATCTGCTGTAAGAATAACTTATTTCTCCGTCCATAACGCTTGGCGATATATTGCCGACGCATTCGGCAGAATGTCGCCAGCTTGGCGACATTTTTAATTGTTGCCAAATTAACAAAATTTCGCCAAATGGATAAAAATGACGCCAAATCAATGAAAATGACGACTAATTGAAGGAAATTCAATATCTTGAAAAAAATATAAGTATCTACTATAAGAATAACATTTTTTAACTGTAAAAGTAGTAAATTCATTGCATTATATAAGGAAAGTCATGTGTTGCCCACATCAGATTTTTTCACTTTGAAAGAAGTAAATTCATTGCATTATTGCGCCTTAGATCTTATGCATCATTTTTTCACTTTGGAAGAGGTAAATTCATTGCATTATATAGAGAAAATCATGTATTGCCCAAATCAGATTTTTTCATTATAAAATGCCACCGAAGCAAAAGCAATCTTATCGCTCTAGGAATTAAAATCGAAATCGGAAACGGTCTAAAGCTGCTGGTAGGCCGCCAGAAATATATGCAGCAGAAATAACTTCTGGAGCTTATATAAAGTTTGTTATTGGAATGATGGTTGCCAAAAATGCCATTGTGGAGCTTTGATGCTTAAAACAGTTGTAAAAAGGTCAGAATATTTATGTTGTTACCAAGATCGTGCGTAAATTATTATAAAACTGAAGAGTGCTTCGATGGTTAGTGAGCGTAGCGATCAGGGGCAGAACCCCTAATTGTTATAAATCATCTACTTGAGATACATGTAGGACATTTTCAGACCTACAAAAACCTACATATTTTACTGTACTAAAATTTAAAAAAATGTTAAGTATTAAGATTGATGTACTTCAAAATTTAATAAATTAAGTGGTATTTTTATATTTCAAATTTTTATATTTTATAGAAATTATTTTTGCATGGTTCAATTTTAATAATTACTACATCTAAATGAAAAGTGCATTAGTGTTTGATTCTTGAACTATGGAAATTTCTCTATTTCTGTACTGAAAGCTTTAATTAGGTTATTGAAATAAAATACGCGTTTTTAGTATTATTATTTTCCTTATATACATAATATATAAGGAAAGTATTCTGACGGGGTCGAAAATTCGAATTCGAGCCTTCGACGGGAGAGCACGTTTCAAGCATCCCTGATCACGAATCGAACATTTTTGACGTGATATCTCTCTCTCTCTCTCTCTCTGTGTGTGTGTGTGTGTGTGTGTGTGTGTCAGTGAGTCTGTGGAGACGATATCTCACAAACGAATGGAGCGATTCAAATGAAATTTGGTACAAAAATCACAATCCGTGAATACTGGAAGCCTATTGCTTTTAAACACAATCGAATGTTCAGAACCCTCTTAAATTTTCAAGTGAAATTTTGAAAAAATCATAAAATCAAAACCTTTAGTAAAGTTACGCAAATAGACATTTCTTATGTAATTTTTCCTTAGAAAACGATTGACACAAACTTTAGAACGCTAGCATTAACCGTTCTCGAGATATTGCACATTTTTCAAATAAATTTATCAAAAAATCCTATAAATTAAAAGAAAATATTAACTGTTGAGGAACATGTTCACTTTTCATATGTAATATCATGCGATAAATTTGGTGATATCATTCTCGTGTATCTAGCTCGTTCCTTTTATAAGAAAATATACTTTAAGTAATTCTTTTGTATTTGAACGCCAATAGTTATTTATTTGCTGTAAGAATAATTTATTTCTCTGTTCATAACGCTTGGCGAGATTTTGGCGAAGAATTTGACGGAATGTCGCCTTTTTTAAATATTGCCAAATTAACGAAAATATCGCCAAATGGATAAAAATGACGACAAATCAATGAAAATGACGACTAATTGAAGAAAATTCAATATCTTGGAAATAATATAAGTATCTACTATAAGAATAACATTTTTTTAACTGTAAAAGTAGTAAATTCATTGCATTATATAAGGAAAGTCATGATTTTTTTTAACAATATGAGCAATTTTTTTTCTCGATAAATCAAAAATAATAGTTCGATTGAAGTATCATTATACTATTCTTTTACTCAGAATATTTCAGATTTTATTATTCCTGAGCTACTATGAGCGAAAGAATAAAAAAAAAATCGCCTTTTGAGATAAACGCTGTTAAAACTCAAGATAAGCTTCAAAAACAACATCCCAATAAATAAAAATGAGGCGAAAATATAACTTTTCAATACTTCCTTAAAGAATCCGCCTTTAATTGATCTATGCTTGCTTTTTTCAAGTAAGTATTAAATAGTTACATAATCAAAACAACTTTTTCATTCTATCATTTTTATTAATATTTAAAGATGTAGTTACTATATTAATTAATTGGTAATAATCTTTTAAGAATCGGGCTACGAAATAATATTATAATTAGAAATTACGTTATTTCAAAATGTTAAAGGGTGTACTGTCAGAAGTGCTATTTAGTATCTTGGTAAGTCAGTTACCCCCCCCCCCCCCCTCCTCCCGACCAAGTATTTCCAAGTCCTTGTGTTCCTTATAGAATTTTCCGTATAGAATCATTTTAACATCATTTGTATAATCGTCCACCAACTTTTGCTCTCCCTCAAGGGTCAGTCATAGGAGAGACATCACTCCTGGAGTATGTGTGTGTGTGTGGGGGGGGGGGGGGGGGGGGGATTGTTAAGAGTTCGGAGAGGCCCCAGCTTCAAGATATTTTTTCTTTTAAGAGGGGGGAAAACATTAAAGATTCACACAGATGAAAATTAAATATAGAGGGGGTCTAGAACAAATATCTGTAGGACAGGGCGTCACGCAATTTGCATGGGTGGCCCTACCTCTCCAATAAATTCTTGAAATGGGCTCCTTTGTTTACTGTCTTCTTAATAAAACCGTTGCTTGAAGGGTGATATGTGGAGAGTGAAAACGTTGTCTTTGTGCGAAGAGGCATGACGACAAGATTTTTAATGGGATTGTTAACGAGAAAAGTTTTTTTAGAAATTTTTCAACCGTGACAGCATGTCTTCCTCCTGTATGCTAGTTTCATATAGTCGTTAGAAAATCTGTTTGGTTTAGACCATTTCGTAAGTTAATTTACATATTGTAATGAAATACCCCCCTCTTTTATTAAATTAAATTCTTCAAAATTCATGTTTCGGAAACGCCGTTTCAAAAATCTATTCTGTTCCATCGTTTCGGCAAATTCTAAATTGACTGGGATTAAATTGTATGTAAACAAGAAAACGATTGTTCAGATTTTTACGTGAGTAACATATATGTTCTAAATATGATACATCTTTTGGGGCAAGTACAATAGACCTTTGGTCGCTGTGCTAGGCTCCCTTTGAGTCACCCACCTCTAAGTCATAAGTCATAAATATGATAAAAATCGTGAAATCCGTCTAAAATCGAAAAATGTAAACACTTTAGACATATATTTCTGAACCTAATAGATAAAAATGTAAACAATTTTCATTTATTTTATCGGAAATAGGGTACCGTTTATAAATATTTAAAAAAATCTGATGTGGGCAGCATATGAATTTCCTTATATAATGCAATAAATTTACGACTTTTATAGTTAAAAAAAATGTTATTCTTATAGTAGATACTTATGTTCTTTCCAAGACAATGAATTTTTGTCAATTTCTCGTCACTTTCATTGATTTAGCGTTATTTTTATCAGAGATTTTCACTAATTTGGCAACATTTTAAAAAGTCGCCAATTTGCTTCATTTCGCCAAATTCGACGCCAAAATATCGCCAAGCGTTATAGAGTGAGAAATATGTTATTCTTATAGCAGATAAATGATTATTGATGTTCAAATACAAAAGTTTCTTTTCCCGTGAATGGAACGAGTTAGATCCACGAGAATGATGTCATCACATTTACCGCATGATATCACATATGAAAAGTGAACATGTTTCATAACAGTTAATATTTTTTTTAATTTATGGGATTTTTTGATGAATTTATTTTTAAAATGTGCAATATCTCAAGAACGGTTCATGCTAGCGTTCTAAAGTTTATGCCAATCGTTTTCTAATGAAAAATTACATAAGAAATGTCTATTTGCGTAACTTTATTAAGGGTTTTGATTTTTTGATGATTTTTCAAAATTTCACTCGAAAATTTAGGGGGGTTCTGAACATTCACCTGTGTTTTAAAACAATAGGCTTCCAGTATTCACGGATTGTGATTTTTGTATCAAATTTCATTCGAATCGCTCAATTCGTTCGTGAGATATCGTCTCCACAGACTCACTAACACACACACACACAGACATCATATTAAAATGTTCGATTCGTGATCAGGGATGCTTGAAACGTGCTCTCCCGTCGAAAACTCGAATTCGAATTTTTGATGCTCTCCCGTCACAATACTTTCCTTATACATTATGTATATAAGGAAATTAATAATGACAATATTTTACTACTTTTATATTTTTTTCTTCAAATAGAAAACAGTTTCTGTACGAGCGAATTTTTGCTTCACTGTGCTTGCTTTTACTCGAAATATCTTCCAAACTATAAGAAATAGATATAAAATGTAAACAACAAAAATGGTTGGTGAGAAATGCAGCTTTTAGATCAATGATGCGCCTTCAAAATGCTCTTACAGTTTTCAAACAATCGTTGTATCAATTTGCAGAAGATTGAAAATTTTCCGTTTCGAAAGTTTGCAATGCTTATATCACGGATAAGCTAAGAGTGACTATGAACAGTAAATAGTGATGTATAGCTGTTTGAAAATCCTACATGGATAGATAATTGCATTTTAGATCGGGTTCTTAAATTTCGAAATATAGTGGTTATAATTGCTAAGTATTTCGAAAAGGTGTTTCTAATTTGGATTGCTATTCCCTCGTAATGTATCAAGATTAAAATGTTTCAACGGGCGCCAGTCATAGTATTGGGGGGTGGGGGCACTCAAGTGGACCACGCATTTAGGTCGGGCCCGAGCTGACCCGGGGGGGGGGTCGGGATTGTCCTGATTTTTATCACACGGTTTCGGGCCAGGCCGTGATTGGACTGGACTTAGTTTTAGAATAAAATCAAGTCGAGTCGGACCAGTCCAAACGTAATTAATATTTAATTTTTTTTTTAAATAAATATTAATAAACACAGTACATGAAGTTATTGTGTTGATTTCAGTATGTAAAGATGAATATTAAACAAGAAAGATCAATCATGTATAAAACATTGATTACGAAACACTTTCCAACTGAAATGCAATTTTATTTAAACACCTCTAAAATGCGATACATTCAGTGCTGATATTTTTAAAATTATCACAGTGCTACAGTAATTTATTATACTTGAAAAATTAAAACTTCGTCGAAAAAGTTGCTAATTACACAAAATGAACTTTATTTAAATAGCGTCATCGAAATATGAATCGTCTGCTTCTCTATGTAAAATCAATGAATATTTCTCATATCACTTATATTCCAGACGCCAGAGTAAATAATTTTGCATCAAAAATTATTCAGAAATTCTTATACATCTCATCTAACAATAGCGTCATTTATTTACATTCTGTATACTATATTATAGCATTAAATTTAGGCTTCGTTGTAGGTATACTTAAATTTTAGTGATCATTTAAAATAGAAAATATTGAAATTACGTTGGCACAGAATTTGGATACACATATAATACGCAAAAATAAAATTGTTTTAGGACGGATGTAACACAAATATAAATTGAAACATCACGATCTTTACACATTGGAAAAAAATGGAATATTTTATTCTGTAATGAGTCACGTGATTTCTTTATATCATGGGTGTAATTATTATTTCAATTTTTATTTAGAAAATTATCAAACATATTTTGCTAAACATTTTTTTACGCATTTTATTGATAATTAGAATAGTTCCAAAAATTTCGAAGCAATTTGTGAATTTTAACTCCGCTTAAAAAAAATTTTGAGAAATTAAGTGCTGAAATTTTTTTTATATATTTTATGAAATAGCTTGAATATTACTAAAATTTTCGAAGCAATTTTTGAATTTTAAATCCGCTTAAAAAAATGTTTGAATAATTAGGTCTCATAGGGTTCAATGTATTTCATTTTTTCAACCCGGGTTCAATCCGAAACTAATTGAGTGATATTATTCATTTTCATTCCCATATGTCCCACAAATCGTCTCAATAACATACTAAAATTTTATTTGATAAAGTCATTTCTACGGCAGTTATCGAGGGAAAGGACAGGCAGAATGACAAAGTCATAAACACTTTTCAACTTTGTTGGAAAATATAAAAAAAAATTCACAAATTCAGACTATTAACACATTCTAACAAAAATTATTTCGAGGCCGGCCGGTCCGATCTGGGTCGAGACTCAATAGTTTTCGGTTTGAGAGGGGCTGGAGTTTTACATTTAAAAAATCTCTTCGGTATCGGGCCGGGTTTAAAAACTGGTACTGTGGATCCAGGCCACGGAATTTCGGTTTGTGCGCATCTGTCCTCTACACCATAAGATAGTCACAAGCAAGATGTCCAATAACTTTGATCAATATTCGTTTTTCTGGAAAAAACGTGTTTCCCTTTTCTCTACAACATTTTGTTCCAAGGTTGTTTTCTCGATTTTCATCATGTTAATTTATTTTCCCAACGGGAGAAAGAAATATTCCAACTGATTACCATACTTCTATTCTTATGCTTGGACTTGCTTGTGTCTGATAACTGGTTCCCTCACACTCAAAAGAGTCGCACAAATAGAATGCCTGTTTTGATACTTGCCAAGTTCTTTGACTTCCGAGAGATATATGATTATAACATGATTTTTGTTACTAATGCACGATTATTGGACACGCTATCTTGTTTATGACTGGCATTTGTAATTCAATACGGTCTCAATTTGACGAGTGTGCAGAAATGAATGCAAGATAATGCTAAAAGAAATAGCGCCGGAAACGCGCGCCGATTAACTGAAAATAGTTAGCTGCACCTTTTTCATTTTCAAAAATAAAAAATCTGATGTGGGCAATACATGACTTTCCTTATATAATGTAATGAATTTACTACTTTTACAGTAAAAAAATAGGTTTTTCTTATAGTAGATACTAATATTCTTTCCATGATATTGAATTTTCGACATTTAGTCATCATTTTCATTGATTTAGTGTCATTTTTATCCATTTGGCGAGATTTTCGTTAATTTGGCAAAATTTCAAAAAGTCGCCAAGTTGGCGACATTCCGCCGAATTCGTCGCCAAAATCTCGCCAAGAGGTCCGTCCAAATAGATACTCAAATCCTCTGGATGAGTCGGACGGTCTGGGTCTTCAACACTAAGAAATAAGTTATTCTTACGGCAGATAAATGACTATTGGCGTTCAAATACAAAAGTATTACTCAAAGTATCTTTTTTCATGAATGGAACGAGCTAGATCCACGAGAATGATGTCACCCAATTTATCGCATGGTATTACATATGAAAAGTGAACATGTTTCTCAATAGGAATTTTTTTATTTTATTTTATATGACTTTTGATAATTTTTAAAAGAAAATGTACAATATCTCGAGAACGGTTTACGTTAGCGTTCTAAAATTTATGTCAATCGTTTTCTAATGAAAAATTACATAAGAAATGTTTATTTGCGTAACTTTATTAGTGGTTTTGATTTTTTGACGATTTTTTCAAAATTTCATTTGAAAATTTAGGGGGGTTCTGAACATTCGATTGCGTATAAAAACAATAGGCTTCCAGTGTTTACAGATTGTGATTTTTATACCAAATTTGGTTCGAATCGGTCCATTCGTTCGTCAGTTATCGTCTCCACAGACTCACTGATACACACACACACACACACACACACACACACAGAGACATCACTTCAAAAATGTTGATTCGTGATCAGGGATGCTTGAAACGTGCTCTCCCGTCGGAAACTCGAATTCAAATTTTCGATCCCGTCACAAGACTTTCCTTATACATTATGTATATAAGGAAAGTAATAAGTCAAAGGTTAAAAATATTTGTTCAGGATTTATGTGTAATTACTAAATAAACATTTCAAAAGTAGGAAATAAAGAAAAAATCTAAAAAAAATCAGAAGAGTGATTAACGAAAACAAAAATTTCAAAATAATGTAAAAAATTTGATGTGGACAGCACATGATTTTCATACAGACTCTAATTAATTTTCGCTTTATTTCTTTAATAGTTCACTACATTCAGTTTAATTGTACAAAATGACACGCATAATTATTTTAAATGACACTGAATTTTCACGCGTTTCATTTGATTTCATTTTCATTTTTTTCGTTTTCATTTGATAACTGGCTGTATATTTTTAAAACCGGCGTAGCAAAAATGTGAAAAAACTACAATATCTCAAGAACGGCTAGTCTGAAAGTAATGTTGTTGACCTTATTTTTTATATCGTCAAAAATTACGTATATAACAAGGATTTATTTAATATATTTGAGCATATGTAGGCTTTTATTTTAGATTTTGACGATTTTTCGGACAGTTTCGCAAAAAAAAAAAGGCAGACTCCCCCCCCCCCCCCCCCCCCCGAATCGTATTAAAATCTAATCAGCACCAGGGTAACTCACAAGTGACTTATCTACCAAATTTTGTGAAATTTGGTCAGTTATATTTTTAACTAGAGTGGATATGTGCGATTTTTAGGGCCATTTTACAAAAAAAAAAGATAATAATAATAATAATAAAACGCATGTTTTTTCACCCCGAATCATGCCAAAATTGAGTTATCTCCAGTATATCTCACAAGTGGTTTACCTATAACATTTTATATAATTCGGTCCATTAATTTATGAGTTAGAGTGAATACATACATGGCGCAGACAAACACTACAGAGAAGCAGATACAAACACTGACACATACACACACGCAGAGACGTCACGCTAAAAGTAGTTGTTTCGTATTCTGGAGGTCCCAAGACGTTGCGACTTTCGACATGATTCCAATACTTTCCCTATGCATTACCATGTATCGCATAGGGAAAGTAAAAATGCTGTCCAGAAGAATCATAGAAATTACTATACAAAATTGATTACGTATTTTTGACTGTCCTTTCTATTTGTGTAACCACTGCAGCAGGATGAGACCTTAAACAAGTTTGGACATAAAAATTTGGATTACATAATTGTACTGGTGAACCATAGGATTTAATATACAACAAACTTTCCACATGCTCAACAAGAATAGAACTTTTTCAAATAAATATTAAATTCATACTGTTGAAGCCATTTTTACTTTCCTTATATACATAATGTATAAGGAAAGTATTGTGACGGGGTCGAAAATTCGAATTCGAGTTTTCGACGGGAGAGCACGTTTCAAGCATCCCTGATCACGAATCAAACATTTTTGAAGTGATGTCTGTGTGTGTGTGTGTGTGTGAAAGTATGTGTGTGTGTATGTGTGTGTGTGTGTGTGTGTGTGTGTCAGTGGGTCTGTGGAGACGATAACTGACGAACGAATGGACCGATTCGATCCAAATTTGGTACAAAAATCACAATCTGTAAACACTGGAAGCCTATTGTTTTTATACGCAATCGAATGTTCAGAACCCCCCTAAATTTTCGAATGAAATTTTGAAAAAATCGTCAAAAAATCAAAACCAATAATAAAGTTACGTAAATAGACATTCCTTATGTAATTTTTCATTAGAAAACGATTGACATAAATTTTAGAACGCTAACATGAACCGTTCTCGAGATATTGCACATTTTTCAAAAAAATTATCAAAAAGTCAAATAAAATAGAAAAAAATATTTCCTATTGAGAAACATGTTCACTTTGCATATATAATATCATACGATAAATTGGGTGACATCATTCTCGTGGATCTAGCTCGTTCCATTCATGAAAAAAGATACTTTGAGTAATACATTTGCATTTGAACGCCAATTTATCTGCTGTAAGAATAACTTATTTCTTCGTTCATAACGCTTGGCGAGATTTTGGCGACGAAATTGGCGGAATGTCGCCAACTTGGCGACTTTTTGAAATGTTGCCAAATTAACGAAAATCTCGCCAAATGGATAAAAATGACGCTAAATCAATGAAAATGACGACTAATTGTGGAAAATTCAATATCTAATAAGTTATATAATATATAAATATATAATAATAGTTATATAATATATGTTGAAAATTCAATATCTAATAAGTTATATATATATATATATATATATATATATATATAACTTATTTCTTTGTCCATAACGCTTGGCAAGATTTTGGCGACAAAATTGGCGGAATGTCGCCAACTTGGCGACTTTTTGAAATGTTGCCAAATTAACGAAAATCTCGCCAAATGGATAAAAATGACGATAATCAATGAAAATGATGACTAATTGTCGAAAAGTCAATATCTTGGAAAGGATATTAGTATCTACTAGAAGAAAAACCTATTTATTTTACTGTAAAAGTAGTAAATTCATTTCATTATATAAGGAAAGTCATGTGTTGCCCACATCAGATTTTTTTTATTCAGCATAACTGCAAACTATAATTAGTTTTTAAATGTTTCAAACCTATGGGCATGCTACTTAAATTGTAAAAATTACTAAATTTGTATTTTTTTTTTAAATAAATTTGCAAAAAAAAAAATATATATATATATAATAATTTTAAAAATTAATATATATTACTTTCCCTACAATACATGGTAATTTATAAAGTATTGGAATCGTGTCGAAAATCGCAATTCTCGTTTTCGACGAATCTACACGTTTTGGAACATCTAGAAGACGAAACAAAAATTTTCGCATGACGTTCGTGTGTGTGTGTGTGTGTGTGTGTGTGTCTGTGCGTGCGAAATGTATGTAATCACTCAAGCTCAAAAATTTATCATCTAAATTTCCCAAAATTTGACAGTACGTCACTTGTGGGTGACCCTGGTGCGGATTAGATTTTTACACGATTTGGAAAAAGAAGAACCCGTCTTTTCTTGTGAAATGGCCAGCAAAAATCTTCATAATTTAAAATAAAAGACTGCATATGCTTAAATCCATTAATTAAATGCTTGTCTCATACGTAATTTTTTACTAAGGAAGAATAAGACCAATCCCATAACTCTAGGATTAACAGTTTTAAAGATATTTTAGTTTTCGCATTTTTTCCACGTCGTTTTTGAAACAGTGCAAATTCAGCGTAATTTCAAATAATTATCCGTGTTATTTCGTTCAATTAAACTCACTTTAATGAATTATGAAAGAAAGAAAAAGTTTTCAATTTTTCTTGGAAAAACATTAATAATCCCAAAAAACTGGTGGTAGAACAGTTTAACGGAAAATAATAATCTCACGTTATAGATGCAATAGGTTTTTAAATAGTTGTATTAATAAAGATCAGACAAAAAAGCATCTAATTATCAGCGTGGCAGAGCTATCTTGAACATAATTTATTTTAAAGAATTTCCATTAAATTTTAAAAGATACTTGTGAACCAAAGCTGGTGAAAAAATATATATATATATATATATATTTAATTCTGATTTACTGCTTATCTTACAAGGGGTCTGAATAATAATTCAGTTTATCTTACAAGGGGCCTAAATAATAATTAAGTTTAACTCACAAGGGGCCTAAAAATAGTTAAGTTTATCTCATAAGGGGCCTAGACAATAGTAGTTAAAGAAGTATAAGTTTAATTAATAAATAATAAATAGTTTGTACAACGAAATAACTTGTACAACGTTGTTGGAATTTTTGAAACTCTAAAATTGTTTTATAGTTTTCGGTTTATCCTTGCCTAAATGTTGTTCTTTTGTAAATTGTATTTATGCAAATTTTGTCACTATATCTGGTCTATATATGAACGATTCAAATTTTATTTCCATGTAGCCACAGATGAAGAGCGTACTTATGCTCGAAAGCGCTCTGGCCCTTTTTTAAAAAAAATTTTATACGTCTTATAAAGTAAAATAAAGACCTTCTGTTGTGAATGTGTGCTTAATTTTTGCTAAGTATAAGTTTATTTACTATGTGTGGTTTGTCTGTTTCGTAGTTAGTTTGTCAGTTCCGTAAACACAAATCCACATATTTTACTGGATTTTTTTTTCAAATTTGTTTTATAATTATTCTCAATTTCACCGATAACCTCGTCTGTGTTGCGTGTTTCTAGAACTATGGGTTTTCGAGCTATTAATAAAACACGCAAAATTAAACCTCTCATAGAAATGGCATTATGCATACGATAATATGCTCACATTTTATTCGTAGAAAGTTATATTGTGTTGCTTAGCGACGGAATTAAATCAAATGTGTTTATCTATAGCAGAAGATATTTATCTAATACGCTTTATATAATAAAGACATTGATCGAAAAGTAAATTTTATAAATGAGCGGTATTTTGTTTTTGATTCAGGGGGAGGGGGGCTGTTTACTAGTTACAGTCTTGGGATAAGATGACAGGAATTATTTATAGTTTTTATTTCGTTCTATTTTCGTATGTTTTAATTCATATATTTTCTCATGCGTTTAACTGATTGTTGCAACAGGATAAAAATGATACGGATAAATCTTTTATTACCATTTTGTCTTAATTCTAGCTTATGTTCACAAACTTTTTGTAAAATTGCTTTCAAACGAACCAGACTATTTTATTTTTCCTATTTGACTATTCGGAACATTTTATATAGCGAGAACAAAGACTCTTATAACATCTTTTTAGGGGAATAAATTAGATACTAGCCGAATATCCCTTGAAAATCAACGGTTTCAGAATAAGCATATCTCGAAGATTTTGAATTTTTAAATAATTCGATTTTTGCAGTAGGGCTTTTTTAAATTGCCCATCCATGACCCAATTTCCAATATCTATCTCACATTACTCATTAATTCGGCCAATCAAACATTTCAGAGAACTAAAATACAAAATATTGCAACACAATAATTTTCTTCCTATTTTCCATTATACGACCCAATACATTTTAAGTTTATATCGTTTTAAGTGCTTTTTCCAAACAGTCCATATTTCGAACGCTTTGTGTGGAGCCTCCTCTCAAAAAGCCTTCTTTAAATGTAAATTTTAGAAAAAAATATTTTTTGCAATGTGTCTTATCGTATTGCTCACCTATGTGTCAAATTCTATGAGTTTATCATTTATTCTGAAGATCGAACATTTTGATGTGCGGCACACCTTTCCATATAAAGTAATAAACATTGGAAACGTAAAATTGGACACCTTCTTCTATTCAAATGATCTACCCTTGAAATCGAACAACCCTTCAAATTGAATGGTTTGGTGTGCGGCACCCTTTAAATTAGCAAATATTAAAAAAAACGTACACTTTCTTCCTCTCCAGCAAACTATACTTATACCAAATTTAAAGTTTCTATCTCATCGCGAAGTATGTTTTTCTACTATTTCACCTTTTGAACATTTTGGTGCACAGAGTACCCTCTTCTAATGAAAATTTTTGAAAAACTCGATTTTTCTTTAATTGTACGATTAACCCGTGTATCAAATTTCAAATCAACATCTCACTAGAAGAAGGTTTTTATGACTTATTCCTCACATCGAACAGTTTGAAGTGTGGCCCTCCTAAAATAGCATATATTCAAAAAATGAAATTGTGCATTTCCTTTCAAACACCAAATTTAAATTAAAAAATAAATAATTTTTTAAGCCAAATTTAAAGTCTCTATCTAATCGCGAAATATGCTTTTCTACAATTTCACCTTTCGGATGTTTTGGTGTGGAGCCCTCCTTTTATCAAATATTTTTGAAAAATTCGATATTTCCAGAGGGTTTTATAGAACGATTAGCCCATATATCAAATTTTAAAGTCTCTATCTGTGCGGTAAGTGCCTCCATAAGGCGTGACAGACAAACAAAAGGATATTTAGCAATTAGTATGTATAGATTTTAATAGAATTTTTTGAAGAACAATATCCTTTATAATACTAATAGAATCCGCAGCTGATATTTTTAACCAGTGAAATTCTGGCTAATTATTCTCTGTGCAAAAACAAATGATGAAATCTCTTTTTCTCGTCTGTTGTTTTTACCATTCCGTCTTTGCATTTGGCTCAAGGTCACTTCTCGGTTTTCATGCAAATCTGTTTCCCTAATCAAGGAATGAAATATTTCGACTGATTATCATAATTCTGCTTTTATTTTTGGACTCGGTGTCTGATAACTGGTTCTCACTCTCAAAAGAGTTGCATAAAGAGAGAGAGGCTGTTTTGATACTAACGGAATGATGAGAGAGATACATGATCATAACATGATTACAGTTACTAAAACCCGATTATATGTTAAGTTACCTTGTTTATGGCTGACGTTTGTAATTTAACTAGCACGGGTACCCTGCGTTGCCCACGAAGCGAGTAAAAACATTGTAAATCATATTATAAAAATTTATTTTACTCCATAAAAAATATCTGGAGTCTGAATCTTGTGAGGTCTATATAATCCTTGGTTATGATTTCACTTAATTTATGTTCCAAATTTTGATTTACTTTAACAGCTTCTAACTGGTTCCGTTATGTAGACTAATCCTGTGCCAGATACTAATTTCTGCGATCCTGTAATAGAACAGGATAAGTTTCGGCTAGGGTTCGGGTAAGAGAGAATGGTTTGGCGAATGCAATACAGTGCATGTGCGTGTGCGTAGTAGTTTTGAGTTCCCACGTTTGCGAGCTCTAAACGGAACGTGCTGTTAAAGCCACGCCTGTTGGGTGATCGATGATGCAGCAAGAGATTCTACCCGAGATGTGTACCATCATGATCAACAGGATCTATTTCACAATGCCTTCTGAAGTATCTAGACGTCTGCTAAGGAAGTGGGTAAGCATCTGCCGTCCGTATTCTATTATTATACTCTATAACAAAAAAAAATCGACGCATCAAGAAGGAGTTGTCCCATTGTGATAAAAATTGGTGGATGTGAAGAACATACATAGAAAAAGAAACGATTACAATTTCAGAACAATTTAATGATTTAGAGTTTGATCGTATACAAAGGGAGGAAGTCAATAAGGAATTGGTCCACCTCTGGCCTGGATGCAAGATGTCACCCGGCGTGGTATAGACTGATAAAGTTCACGGATGGTGTCCTGCGGAATGTCTTGCCAAATTGTCTCCAACTGTCGGGCTAAATCGTCAACATTCCGGGGTGGTTGCTATCGCCTTCCCATAACGTCCCAAATGTGCTCTATGGGAGAGAGATCAGGAGACCTAGCTGGCCAAGGAAGTGTTGGGCAAGCTTGAAGACAATTCATAGCAACACGTGCCGTATGCAGCCGGGCATTATCTTGTTGAAAAGTAAGTCCGGAGTGTCGCAAAAGGAACGGTAACACAACCGGTCGTAGAATATTGTCTAGGTACCGCTGTGCTGTCAGTGTGCCAGAAATGACTACCAAAGACGTAATCGAAATCTCTTATTATGATATCCGCAGTCGAAATGCAACAGAAATTTTGACCACAGATTCAGAATCGCTCCTTATATGCACCTGCTGAATGAGCAGTTTCGATGCGCTGGAGTTCCCACTATTTATTCATTAAACACCAAATTTTATTCATTTGCATGTTCGCTCAAAATGTCTTTTCATATGAAATTTCATTACAAGCGGACAACTCCTTCTTGGTGCGTCGATTTTTTCGTTATAGAGTGTATGAGTATTTCAACTTTCATTTGATCGGCAAACCCCTGTTTTATGTAAGTATTCATCTTCAGTCGCTATACTGGCAATTTAATGTATGTTTTATATACAGACCTATTTAGTTTTACAGCCACTTGCTGTATCAGTTATGTGTGTTTTTAATAAACCCTGTTTTATGCAACTATTCATCTTCAGTCACTATACGGGCATGTGCAATTTAATGTCTGTTATATATACAGACCTATTTAGTTTTACAGCCACTTGCTGTATCAGTTATGTGTGTTTTTAATAAACCCTGTTTTATTTAAGTATTCATCTTCAGTCGCTATACGGGCATGTGCAATTTAATATCTGTTTTATATACAGACCTATATAGTTTTACAGCCACTTGCTGTATCAGTTATGTGTGTTTTTAATAAACAATTTAGATTGAAATAACTTAGTCTATGTGTTTTCCCTTTGCCGTATGATAACTTGGACAAAAGTTTGTAGCTGTGTCATTTTTAGATAACCATTCATACTGCAAAATGACCCCCGAACAAAGGGCATACTTTATACTGAAACCCAATTAGGATAGTATAATGACCAACTTCACTTAAGATAAAGGCTCAAACTTTACAATCTTACACGATTTTCCCATCCATACATTTATATTGCCTTTGTTTCACTTATTGGTGATAAAACTTTTTCTTGAAACATCTATTTCGCAGGATCTGCTATAGATAGAGGTCGGAGTATTACTGATTTGGATTCAGCATTTTCTGGGGGGAATGAAGGGTTTCACTAAAAATGATCACTTCCAGTTCTTTTTCAATGTACGGTTCAAAAATTTACATTTTACTTGAAACATATTCTTTTTTAAATTGGCTGTAGATAGAGCTTAGATGATAACTGATATGGATTCAGCATCAAATCCTGGAGGAGGCAGAGTGGTTCGTTAATAATTTTCCCTTCCGATTTATTTTCCACTTTCGGCTCAAAAATTTCCCTTAAAACGTTTAGTTTTTAGGATTGGCTATATATAGACATTAAATAATGACTGACATGGATTCAGCATCAAATTCTAGAGGGGTTGAAGGACACACTAAGGATTTCCACTTGTAGTTCTGGAGACGTCACTTCCGATTAAAAAATGTACATTTCCCTTGAAACATCTATTTTAAACATTTATTAAAAATAAATCTGTTAGTATTCAATATTATGAGTATTTGATTTAAATTAAATATTATATTTGTTAGCACTGTTATATATTGTCATTATATTTATTAGTAATGCTATGTTTGCTAGTAATGTTATATTATTTGTTAGTACTGTTTTCTAGAAAATGAAGACTTTTTCGGGAGGAGGTGGGTGGTATTAGCTACAGCCCCCCCTCTCCCCGGATGCGGTGCATCCTCTGTAATTTTTGAATGTAAAAGGGGGTCGTGAGACCAAAATGTTAAAGAACTACTACTATATACTACTCTCCTTGTCCCGAAAATTATCTTTGTTTTCCATAGAAAATAATGTTATAAAAATCTTTAAATTCTTTTTTGAGTTAATGTGTCCGCACTGTACACACTATGACATACACAGACGGACATATTTCTCAGAGTCTTCGAAATGGTTTTAGGAGGTCTTAGGTCTTAAAAAGCGCTTACCCATCAAAATCTACTTACGGTTTCTACTTACTCTCATTAATCAAATCGTGTTTTAATCATTATGCTATCGAATTATGTTATAATTATGTTTTATATATTTTTATATAGTTTATTTTAAAAATTAAAAATTAGCTTATATTTCAATCTTTGTTCCAACCTTAAAACAGCAAAATGAATTTAGAAAATCTAATTATTTATGTCAGAAAATTGATGACGTTGATACGTTACAGCAGTGGTTTTCTACCGGTGCACCGTGGCGCCTTGAATGATAGTGAGGTGCGCCGTGGATGGACGTGATTATTGTTTTTTATTCCATAAAATATTATATTCGAATGTTTTCAACTACCGGTAGTTTTACAATGGCTAATGTAATCACAGGGCAGACGCAGAAAGAATGTAGTTGGCCAAGAGCGCCGTGAACTTAAAAAGTGGAGAGCTATTGCGATACAGTATCGATACAATGAAGAGCGATACTAATACAGCATCGCTAAACGATACTTAATGACACACTGCATTAGCTTGCCTATTACCACCTTACAGATCTTGTTATTGCAAGAGTTTTCTAAATTGATAAATCTGAACTATTCTAAAGTCATAGGAATTATATATGAAATATTTCAAAAGATACAGAATCTTCTTTGTAGAATATAAAAGATGTCAAGAAGAGTCAGCGACAACGAGGAGCGATACTAATACAACATCGTTAAACGATGCATAACGACACACGGCATTAACTTGCCTATTACCATCCTACAAATCTTGTTTATTTGTTATTGCAACAGTTTTCTAAATTGATAAATATGAAATATTCTGAAGTCATAGGAATCGTATATGAAATATTTCAAAAGATACAGAATCTTCTTTGTAGAATATACAGGATGTCAAGAAAAGTCAGCGACAACGAGGAGCGATACTAATACAACATCGTTAAACGATACATAACGACACACGGCATTAACTTGCCTATTACCATCGTGTTATTACAATAGGCAAGATCTTGTTATTGCAAGAGTTTTCTAAATTGATAAATCCGAAATATTCTAAAGTCATAGGAATCGTATATGAAATATTTCAAAAGATACAGAATCTTCTTTGTAGAATATACAGGATGTCAAGAAAAGTCAGCGACAACGAGGAGCGATACTAATACAACATCGTTAAACGATACATAACGACACACGGCATTAACTTGCCTATTACCATCTTGTTATTACAATAGGCAAGATCTTGTTATTGCAAGAGTTTTCTAAATTGATAAATCCGAAATATTCTAAAGTCATAGGAATCGTATATGAAATATTTCTAAAGATACAGAATCTTCTTTGGAGAATATACAGGATGTCAAGAAAAGTCAGCGACAACGAGGAGCGATACTAATACAACATCGTTAAACGATACATAACGACACACGGCATTAACTTGCCTATTACCATCTTGTTATTGCAATAGGCAAGATCTTGTTATTGCAAGAGTTTTCTAAATTGATAAATCCGAAATATTCTAAAGTCATAGGAATCGTATATGAAATATTTCTAAAGATACAGAATCTTCTTTGTAGAATGTACAGGATGTCAAGAAAAGTCAGCGATAACGAGAATCGATAGTAATACAACATCGTTAAACGATGCATGACGATACACCGAATTAGCTTGCCTATTACCTCCTTATAGATCTTGTTATTGCAAGACTTTTCTAAATTGATAAATCTGAAATATTCTAAAGTCATAGGAATCATATATGAAATATTTCAAAAGATACAGAATCTTCTTTGTAGAATATACAAGATGTCAAGAAAAGTCAGCGACAACGAGGAGCGATACTAATACAGCATCGTTAAACGATGTATAACGACACACGGCATTAACTTGCCTATTACCATCCTACAAATCTTGTTTATTTGTTATTGCAAGAGTTTTCTAAATTGATAAATATGAAATATTCTGAAGTCATAGGAATCGTATATGAAATATTTCAAAAGATACAGAATCTTCTTTGTAGAATATACAGGATGTCAAGAAAAGTCAGCGACAACGAGGAGCGATACTAATACAACATCGTTAAACGATACATAACGACACACGGCATTAACTTGCCTATTACCATCCTACAAATCTTGTTTATTTGTTATTGCAAGAGTTTTCTAAATTGATAAATATGAAATATTCTGAAGTCATAGGAATCGTATATGAAATATTTCAAAAGATACAGAATCTTCTTTGTAGAATATACAAGATGTCAAGAAAAGTCAGCGACAACGAGGAGCGATACTAATACAGCATCGTTAAACGATGTATAACGACACACGGCATTAACTTGCCTATTACCATCCTACAAATCTTGTTTATTTGTTATTGCAAGAGTTTTCTAAATTATTAAATATGAAATATTCTAAAGTCATAGGAATCGTATATGAAATATTTCAAAAGATACAGAATCTTCTTTGTAGAATATACAAGATGTCAAGAAAAGTCAGCGACAACGAGGAGCGATACTAATACAACATCGTTAAACGATGTATAACGACACACGGCATTAACTTGCCTATTACCATCCTACAAATCTTGTTTATTTGTTATTGCAAGAGTTTTCTAAATTGATAAATATGAAATATTCTGAAGTCATAGGAATCGTATATGAAATATTTCAAAAGATACAGAATCTTCTTTGTAGAATATACAAGATGTCAAGAAAAGTCAGCGACAACGAGGAGCGATACTAATACAGCATCGTTAAACGATGCGTAACGATACACCGCATTAGCCTACCTATTAAGACGTTACAGATCTTGTTATTGCAAGAGTTTTATTAATTGATAAATCTGAAATATTCTAAAGTCATAGCGAATTGTATATGACATATTTTAAAAGTTACACAATCTTCTTTGTAGAATATACATGATGTCAAGAAAAGTCATGGACCAGGCCAATAATAATTCTAGAAGTATTAGGGTTATTTTATGCAGTTATACGTACAGGAAACTCCAATAGCGCTACACGATGAGATAACTTTAGGGGACTGATACGCGTTTTAGAGGATGCGAAGGGGGGGGGGGGGGCTATCTTACTTTCTGTTGTAAAGCTTACAAAGTTGTAAAGCGTTGCAAAATTAGTACCAAGCAGTCCCTCCCCCCTCAGTGAAAAATGGAAAAGAACCCTAAATCAGTGTGTGCAACTCCCATAAAAGGTAACCGAACATTTAGATACTGCTGCAGAATAAATTTGAATTTATACACAAAATACAAAATGTTTATCTTCAACAACGATATTTGCTTGCATACGTGTAATAAGATATCTCTACGTGTTTTCCAATGTCCAGGGGTGGATCGCCATTGTCGAATTTTACGAAAAAAAAATTCAATTTGGCAAAATGTTGTTTTCAAAAATGTTGGAGATCACGAATTCTGCCAATGTTAAAATCAAAATTCGTGGTATACTTATCGTAATGTGTATTACTATATACTATTTGCCTTTTCCAAAACAATGATCTTTTGAATTTGATAATGTATAAATGAAAACAAATTTTTCAAATAGAACGTTAAAATGAAATTTGGTGAATAAAAACTATTTAGGAAAAGAAAAAAAAATATATTTGGCGAATAAGTTGGCAAAAGCAATAAAAAATGTAAAGCAACCCTGATTGTCTCTACCTTTACACTGTTACATGCAGATTAAGAAAATTGTTTCGTTTAAAATCGTTATTGTTTAGAGTTATTTTGCAGCTTTTGCTGTGGAACAAAAATTCTTGGCACTAATTTTGCAACGCTTTACAACTTTGTAACTGGCTTTTTTCCTATCTCTAAGAGGATGCTAAGTCCTTTACCCTCTAGAAAAGAGAGGTCAGCCCCCTTGACACCCGTCAAGAGGGGCATTTCGCCATTTCTTATTGCAATTTAATATACAGGGTGTCTCAAAAAGATTGAAACGCGCTTTAATTCCTTACCTGTTTTACCTTGTTTGAGACAAGATGGATGCCATATTTTATTTTGAAGTGGGTCACGTGATCTCTTCATATAATGGTCACGTGATCGCTTCATATAAGAGGTGTTATTATTATTTTAATTTTTATTTTAAAAACTACTGAATATATTTCGCTGAATTTTTTTATATATTTTATGGAACAATTTGAATATTACCTAAAATTTTTGAAGCAATTTGTGAATTTTAAATCCTCTTAAAAAATGTTTGAAAAATTAGGTCCCATAGGGCTCAATGTTTTTCATTTTTTCAACCCGGGTTCAATACAAAACTAATTGGGTGATATTATTCATTTATATTCCCATAGGTCCTACAGACCGTCTGAACAACATACTAAAATTTCATTTTGATTGAGTCATTTTTACGGCAGTTATCGTGCTAACGGACAGACAGACAGACAGACAGACAGACAGACAGAATAAACAAAGTCATAAACACTTTTCAACTTTGTTGAAATGTGTTAATAAAAAGCAATGTCTGTCTGTGTGTCTGTGTGTCTTATACACTATACGTTCAGCGACCGCGCGTCGGAGAGCTACGGAATTTGGCAATCGGAGACCCGGGGGGGGGGGGGGGGAAGGCGACACGTGAAAACCGATTTTTAAAATTTTAATTATTATTTTTTTTGTTATTTAACGTTTTATGCGATTTCGACCGTTTTTTGCATTTTTTTCTCCACGATCCAGACGTCGTAGAAAAAAACAAATCACACCACCGGAAAGAGCAGTCAATTGCGAATAAAAATATATACATTTCAAATCTCAGGGATAAATTCTAATATTTTTTAAAGATTTTAAAACAAAAGTCACTTTCGGTTCATAAAAACCAACTTTCGTTTTTAAATCCTCTCATCGTAAAAACTACTCATAATTTCGACTAATAATTTACATTTTTAGAGAGGTCAAAGATCTGGCATTCTTACAAGTCCAATCTGGTCAAGAAATAATAAAAATTGCCCGCAGGATCGCAATTTTAAAAACGTCATGATTTTATATTTCTCAGCAATCCGCTAAGTTCTTCAACGGCATTTTCCACCAGGGCAGTAGTTTTTTACCCGTCCCCATGGGGACCGCGCTTTCGGTTTTAAATGAAAGTTTAGCACATGTATTGGATACATCGGGTGAAATTATTATATTTATATGATATTTTAAATGGATATTTTAATTTATGGATATTTTAAATGGATATTTTAAATAATTTAAATGATTGCATTATGGTGGTTTGAATTGTGGTGATGTATTTGAAATTATTATATTTATGGATTGGTGGAACGATATGGATGATTGATAGAGCGATATGGATTTTTTAAATGGCTATTTTAATTTATAGATATTTTAAATGGATATTTTAATTTTATGGATATTTTAAATGATGGGACGATGCAACGAGGATGATGGAATTAAGAGCTTAATTATAAAATTTAAATTAGCATTATTAGGAAGTTAGCGCGCGAGAATTGCACTCGGTAGGCCCGGGTTCGATTCCCGCCACTGACGCGGAGCACGATTACGTAAACATATGGTTCCGTAAGTCCTTCCGAGAAGTTGGTAGTAAAGGAAGGAGTACACGGTCCCTGTGGATGCCTCCCCCGCTGGGTTCCGGTCTAAATTGGGTGAATAAAAAGAAAGTTATGGAGATTGTCGCGGAGGGCGCGGTAGCCCAGTGTTTAGCGCGCGGGAAATTCACTCGGTAGGCCCGGGTTCGATTCCCGCCACTGCCAAAACTGCTGCCCTGTTCACGCGGAGTACGATCACGTTAAACATGTGGGACTGTAAGTTCTTTCGAGAGGTTGGTGGTAGGGGAAGGAGGGTACGGTCCCTGTGGATGCCTCCCCCACTGAGTTCCGGTCTAAATTGGGTGGCACTTCCTGGCCTTCCAAACGGTTACCTTACACTTTTCTGGTAAAATTTCAGAATTTTCAAGGTTAGCGATCAGGCTGGTCGCCAAAGGCGGGTAGTATAATAATATAAAAAATTAAATGCATGCTTTGATGAAAAATCTCTTTTCAGACAAACTTAAATATCAAACACAACAATTTTAAAATCTGATGTATAAATCCTGAAGACAAATTAAAGTTTATATTATAAGCAAATTATGGTTTTAATTTCATAGTGCTACCTTAAACTTATCTTGAGTTATATTAATTTAAACTTCAAGATATCATTTTCTGAGAAAATAAAAATTTAAAGTTGCGTTTTGCACAGCGTGAGGCAACCAAGTTTTTAATAAGGTCTAAAAGTTCAAACCCAAGGATTTACATAATATTTGTGTAATTCGATCGTACACCATTTGGAACTTCTTGTGTTAGAAAAAATCCCCTCGTAAAAACAAGTTTTGCCAATTGCGAAATATTATGCGGGTGATTATCTAAAAGTTTATTTTGCATTTTATTGGAAAAATACTGCATGAATTATTAACCACGCACAAAGTCTATGGGTAGGCGGGTTCGAACCATTAATCACATTTTTCACCATTTGTGATGAAAATAATTTTGGGGATATTTACTAATGTTTGACGAAAATTTAAACTTTTCTTACGTCTACTGTTGTTTAAATTAAATCCGACAAACATTTATCGCGGGCTCCCCTCCATATTTTTTTTTCTTTTTGTGAATTTTTCATACCCTCCCCCTCCCCCACCCCCAAAAGGGGGGCCTACCTCACTTGAATGATAACCCCCTATGAGTTTCCCTGAATAATGTATGAGAAAATTGCGTGGAGACACACCCACCAGATAGTTAGTTATAAGATAGAAGGTATTTCTTCCTTTTTTGTTCCATGTGGTAACCAGGGGCGTCCATAGGGGAAGGCAGACACCACATGAACGAGTATAACGGACCAAACTACCCCTCTTTTTTTTTTAGTTAAGAAGAAGGCATACAAAACCACAAGGAGGAAATCAAATATGAAGGGGGCCCTTAATAAATGTTTGAAGAGAAGCCCACAATTAGTATAGGCGGCCCTGTGCTAACCCTAGACATTGTACATTCATCAGGTCGCGATTGTCTGTCTGAAATTGATCTCAACATGGCTTTGTATGCTTTCAACATTTTAAGGAAAATGAATTAAATGCAACAATTAGCTGTAGAGTGGTAAAATGCATAATGCCACCTGTTACCGCATCGTCATTTTACTAATGGGAATGATCCAAGGGGGTCGATGAAACTTCCGACTGAGGAGGTCGGGCACGCCCAAGCACGCCCTAAGTATCCAAATTGTGGCGTATAAACAGTGTTAAAGGCGTAGTCCACTCAGGATGTTCATTCCAAACAATAGAGAACATCTATGACTTTCGGTTTATCCATGCGTCGCATTCTTTTAATTTTGCTTTTGTGGAATGGAGAGTACGCAACCGTGTGGTGGAGATGGTGACTCATTTTTATTTTGCTTTGAAAAATGATATTTATTGTATTTAATTAGATAACCTTATACAAGGTGGGATCAAAAAGTTCGGAGACTGTGCTGATATCTCCAACCCTGATTGGAGGAGAGGGGAACTATTTTACCGTGACGTAGAGGCACGTGACGTGAGATGTGAAAAGGAAGAAGCAGGTGTTTTCAGACAATGCGTGTCAGTGAACTGTAGTCGTTCGTGTTCGTCGAAAATGGAAATGCCGTTCAAAGAACACCGTGTGAATATCAAGTTCTGCCAGCGTTTGGGGAAATCGCCGACAGAAACATTGCACCTGCTGCAGCGGGTGCGATGTTTCTGTTGGCGAAACATTGATGAAATTCAAACATTCATTCTGCAACCCTTGATAAAATTCAATATTTAGAAAAATGATCTTTCGAAATATACCCGTATCAAAATTATGATAAAAGACAAAATACGAATGTGGTAAAAGGACATAAAATACTAAATGTAACTAGAAAACCTTTGATAAAATTTAAAATTTAGAAAAATGATATTTCGAAATATACCCTTATCAAAATTATGATAAAAGACAAAATACGAATGTGATAAAATAACATGAAATACCAAATGTAACTGGAAAACCTTTGATGAAATTCAAAATTTAGAAAAATGATATTTCGAAAAATACCCTTATCAAAATTATGATAAAAGACAAAATACGAATGTGATAAAATGGCATGAAATACCAAATGTAACTGGAAAACCTTTGATAAAATTCAAAATTTAGAAAAATGATATTTCGAAAAATACCCTTATCAAAGTTATGATAAAAGACCAAACGCGAATGTGATAGAAGGACATAAAATACCAAATGTAACTAGGAAACCCTTGGTAAAATTCAAAATTTAGAAAAATGATCTTTTGAAAAATACCCTGTTTCAAAATCTCAAAATTGTAAAATGATACATTTTATTAAAATGACTTCACAATAAAGAACTCTTCGCATAAGTTCTATTCCATCAACCATCAAAACTAAACAATCTCGCAAAATATGAATATTGAGCGTCTGATTAATAAAAAAAAAAATTCTATATGTACGTTTTTGGAAAATTATCTTGTTTATCACAAGATTCTTTTAATTTTCACAGCATTATTTTGCTTTTCGCCCCCTTCCCTTCGAGAAGAAAAAAACTCCCAACCAGACTCCTTCCCCCCCCCCCCCAAAAAAAAAAAAAAAAAAAAGATCCCCCAACCGTATTGATATCTAGCGGGCTTTTGGCAGTTCTGTTGCCTCCAGTTAAATCAGCAATGGAACACTTTGATACGCTGTTGATTTTAACTTCATAAACGGCCCCCCTTTAGAAAGAAAGGCACTCAACCGCTAGAACAATCACCCAAGCATGCGAGACAATCATACAGTGCCTTACTCCTCGGAGGAACTGCAGTTTGTGCACACGTTCTTTTCCTTCAGTCTTCCAGGCTTCGGGCAGCAGCGCTCGAACCCTGCACCGTGAACCTCGACCCCAGTGTTTGTAATCGGACTTGCACGAGGTTGTCAGATGCCAGCTGTTTGTCGTCTGCGATGAGATAGGTATCTAGCAGCGAAGACGGCTGAGAGAATGCTTTTGCCAGAATGGATAAAGTCGGATGGTATGAGACAATAATTATATCGTCATTGTTGCACTAAATTGTAAAAGGATGACAATGTGTTTATTGAGCAAACTTGGATATTATGAAGGCCACATGGACTTCAACTAGGTAAGATTCTAAATATATTGTTGTAGTGTAGTGTAATGTTGAGTTCATAAACGTTTCTTCTGGAACATCGCATACCCGTGGTCAGGGACCTTGGGTTAGCTTAATATGCAACTGCAGTGATTATTCATCGCACTTCAATATTGTGCGGTTTCAGCTACAGTCATCTATTTTCTAAGCAGGTATGACCAAATATTTTAGGGGGGGGGGGGGAGGTTGCAACAAAATAATTGTAGTTATAAATTCCCCAAATATCATTTCGCCGAGCTCTAGATTGCTCATGATAAGGAACTTTTAAACCCTTAAATTTATATATAAGAAACTATTTTCTTTTAATTATAAAATTTTTAAAATTTTAGTTAGAAAGTCCAAGACTAATTTTTGGATATTTATACGTGTTACAGAAAGTTGATTTTGTGTTTGTATGTGTGAAAGAGGGTGATTTGTGATTTTTATTAGAGAAATATTCTCAGGCCCATATACGGCCGGCGAGATCTCTGGAAATTCCCGGTGAGCCGGATTTAATTTTTTTTTTCCATATCGATAATATGTACGTTAGACCGAAGCTGAAATGACCTATCATCTCCTTCTCCGGAGTCGATATCGAACTTGGTATCCGCAGGCTTCACAGTTTGTTAAATAGTATTTATGAAAGGTTCTGCTACAAAAAATTCCATGACAAATATCAGACTTATTTCTCGTTTTTATATATTTGTATACCTGTATCTTTTTAAAGTAATTAAAAATACTTACGCAAGCATTCTCAAGATGTTCGTTCAATTAATATTTCTATTTTTCATTTTGTTCATTAGCATTGGGATTGAAGCACATTTTTTACATGCGTAATTCAAATGCCTATAATTACGCAAACTAAAACTTTTTTTAGCAAGTGCCTTTTTAATGACATAAACTATTGTTCATCATTCGGAGGACCTGCTATTTGTAGCTGCATACACAGAACCGGACATATTTTTGGTACTGGAAATTAAAAGTAATGTTCATTAATTGGTGGTGTGCGCAATTCGGAAATCCCCGGTAAGGAGGTTTTATTGAAAACGATTTTTAAAATGAACATTTCACTCCCGTGTCTACTACGTACAATTTTAATACTGGAACAGAATGGGTCTCGGGGGGGGGGGGGGTATGACCCCCTAAAACCACCCCTTTGGCTGTCACATGCATGGCAGTAATCAATTGACTTTGCATTAAGAGTCGTGCTAGCAAGATATTAAATTTCGAATAACAGGTGTTTTTATGATACAAATTACAAAAAGTCATGTCCAGTTTTAGATTATAATATAAGATTTCAGTGATATTTATATTTGTTCTCGATTATATTGCAAGATACACATTTTTTGTCTGAACTACAAGAGAAGTTGTAATATATTGTTGCAGTTATTACAATTCGCATAGATTTTAAATAAATGTATCAGAACAAAAATGTTATGTAGTATAATAATATCATTTTTATCTTCCTACAATACATAAAATAGGGATAATATTTTAAAGCAATTAAAAGTTCGTCTCTCGAATTTTGATGTATTTATATCTTTTAATTATCTCTAAATACGAATCGACATTTTTTTCAAGGATGTTTGTTTGTGAATCTGTTTTGTTAGCATATATCCAGAACAAGTTAAACGTTTCAAATAAATTTGGTATTTTTTTTTCAATATGTAAAGGCATGTTGATTATTGAGGAATTTTATTAAGATGAATTCCTAACGAAACCAATTCAAATTTTTATTTTCAACTAAACGCATTAAATTCTAAAGGGCATGCGATATGATGCATGCATTTTTGTGTAGTTTTTTTTTCTATATTAATGTGTGATTGATTGTTGATGTAGTGAATATTAATTTGTAATAACATTAATCAGTTTTTAAATAATTATTTGCAACAACATTAATATATTTTAAAATAGTTTTTTGCAACACTCTAAATTTATTTGAAAATAATTATTTGCAATAATTTAATTTTATTTGTAGGGTTATCTATTATTTCAATTCAGTAAATTAAAATTATATTAAATTTTTTTTAAGCAACACATTTCATGCAATGGTAGTCAGAAGATTGAAAACTATTTTAAGTATGGTTGTTTCTGCATGAAATAATTATGATTTTCGCTTCGAACGTGCTTGTGAGTTTCCTGTTCTATATTTGGGGACGCCATATAAAGTAGTTTAAAGATGCAGTGGCGTCGCCAAGGATGTGGTTTTGAGGGTTACAACCCCTCTGAGGGACCCATCGAAACCCATCGAAGTTCATAAAAATGTTATTTAGAGAAATAGGAAACAAGATATTTGTTCACCAAAACCCCACCCAATTCCTTTTTTCTGGCGACGCTAGGTGGACTAATCAGATTCTTTTTTTTTCTGTAATGAAGGTTGGGAAGCAAACATTAAAACTGAAACTTCTGGTTTTTTGGGGTAAACCCAAATTTTGCCTACTGTCCAATCATTAGATTAAATATATCAATATTTAAATGAAAAATTTTAATTCATTCTTGTAACAGTAGTTTAATCTAATTTAGAATACTTACAATTGCTAGTCTCTGGATACGCTTTTCATTGGGTTCTACCAGTGATGTCGTCAAAGAGGGGGGGGGGGGATTTGAATAATTATGTCTGAAATGATAATTTGTTTCACTGCATTGAAAGTTACGATTGAAAATAAAACAAAAACTTGCAAAATAAAAATTATCTACCACTTGAAAAATAAGCAAATATATTTTTAAAAATAATTATATATCTCTAAGAATATGTTATGCATTATATCTTATATTATAGCTAAAATTTTTAGTTTATCGAATATTATTAACTCCAAAATTCGAATTTACTAATGCCATTTTTTGCATATTTATGTTGGTAAACAGTGCGTTCCGTAAGTGCAGACAGTAAAAACTACTAAAATAAGCATAAAGTTAATAATAATAGCATAATTAAGTGCATAGTGTTTGAAGAAGTCCAAATTACATAGAAGTATTTAGCTAATTTTACAAAATTACTTATCAGATCACTGGTTTCTTTTCGTGGTCACACATAATTCTAAAGTTAAACTTTGCCTTCTTGTCATTTAAATTGAATTTTAGAATCGAAAATGATCTTTTGACTTCTATAAAGGTAATATAATAGTATTTAAAACTTATGGTATTTGTAAGGATCTATTTCAATAGAAGCTGAATTATCAATATCACCTTCGAGTATTCTAACGATGCTTTCTATTTTTTTTTTTTGTTGTTGTTGTTGTTGATAGATGCAGTTATTAATTGCTGAAATAACTCGCTTGCATTTTTCCCTTACGATGCGACCCTTTCGTTTAAGAACAAATTCAATTTCACTAACTACATTTCGCCCCTTCTCCCCTCGAAAGAAGTAATAATATCAGAACTTTGAATGAAAGGGTAAATATAATTTAAGCCCATTAAATAATTTTCATAAAATTATAAACCAATTTAACTTTGGATTGATTAAAAAACACGATTTCGTCACAACATTGAGAACAGAGACTGTTTTCTTCTAAATTTAAAATACATTTAAACTAAAAGTCACGAAAAGACTAAACAGCCTTTTGGAGGTTTTAACGAAACCTAATCAATTCAATTTTTCGTAAATCCCATCAGGTGGTCATTCTCGCTAGTTCTTTGATAAACTCAAAAAAGGAAATAGCAAAAAATGAATAGGCCGCATCCAGCAGCCCGAGATCCTGATTCTAATCAGGAAACACCAGTTCGAAGTCGAACGTTCCGCCCTCATCATCGCATCATCGTCTTTAGCGCCTGAAATTGTCTCATCAGCGAATAAAAAAGAAAAACCAGTCAAAGAATCAAAAGAAAAGAGCATTGCTCAAAGTTAATAAATGTCTGGTTGCCAGTGGCAACGGTCGCGGTGCGCCGAACTTGATGCGCAATCGCGAGGTCAACAAATCAGAGATCTGGACGTCACAAGGCCGTTCGGTTATTAGGGGAAAGAAGGGGGGGGGGTGTTGTGAAGAGCACGTGTTTATATTTGAATATTTGGATCCCTTTTGCAAACATATGGTTGAATATCACAATTTAAAAAAATATGAACAAGAAAGATCAATCATGCATAAAGCATTGATTATGAAACACTCCAACTTTAATGCAATTTTATTTAAAAATCTCTAAAATGCGATATATTGCTCGGTAATATTTTTAAAATTATCACAATACTACATTAATTTATTATATTTGAAAATTTAAAACTTCATCGAAAAAAATGAACTTCATTCAAAGGATGGTATTGAAATATAAATTGCCTGGTTTAAACATCTCTAAAATGCGATACATTCCTCGGTAATATTTTTAAAATTATCATAATACTACAATAATTTATTATATTTGAAAACTTCATAGAAAACAAATGAAATTTATTCAAATGACGTCATAACACGCCTGACTCTCTCTATAAAAACAGCATTTCATTCATAAATATTTTTCCATTCATTTCATTCATCACAATACTATAATAATTTATTTTATTTAAAAACTTAAGACCATGGAGGTACAAGTAATTAAACTTTATGTTTAAAACTTCATCGAAAAAATCGTCCTTCTCCCTGTAAAATCAATGAATATTTCATTCATATCAGCTATATTGCAGACTGCTTGAGCTAAATAATTTTGCGTTAAAGAAATGCAGCAATTCGCAATTCTTATACAACTCATTCTACGTATTTTGCTGTTTACATTTTCCATAAGTGAAAAAAGTAGGCTTCGTTGTAGAAATAATCAAAGTTGGATGATCATTTAAACTCAAATATATTGTAATTGCGTTGTTTCAGTATGTAGATGCACAGAATTTAAACAAAAATAAAGCGGTTTTAGGACGGATACAACACTAAATATAAATTAAAAAGAACTTTAAAAATCACAATTTTGAGACAAGATGGATGCCATATTTTATTTTGAAGTGGGTTACGTGATTTCTTCATATAATGGTCACGTGATCGCTTCATATAAAAGGTGTAATTATTATTTTAATTTTTATTTTTAAAACTACGGAATATATTTTGCTGAAATTTTTTTTTATATATATTTTATGGGATAATTTGAATTTTTCCTAAATCTTTCGAAGCAATTTGTGAATTTTAATTCCGCTTAAAAAATATTTGAAAAATTAGGTCCCATAGGGTTCAATGTATTTCATTTTTTCAACTCGAGTTCAATCCAAAACTAATTGGGTGATATTATTCATTTATATTCCCATAGATCCCACCGATCGTCTGAACAACATACTATTTTGATAAAGTCATTTTTACGGCAGTTATCGCGTTAACGGACAGACAGACAGAGAGACAGAATGAATAACGGACAGACAGACAGACAGACAGAATGAACAAAGTCATAAACACTTTTCAACTTTGTTGTAAAGTGTTAAAAAAAATAAACTCAGTAAAGCAAAAGACTCGTGAAGTGTTATTCGGAAAAAGACACCTTATACTATTTGGTTGCAGGACCCATTCTGTACAAAATACTGAGCTGAAGTTACTGAGTGTAATTGCAGCCCCATGGGTCTGAATACCTGTTAACAATTAGTGCACATTAAAAAGTAAACATTAGACTAAACATTTAGATCACAGGGTCTGGATGAAAGTTATGCCAAACCCGTGTTATGTAAGTTCACATATTATGTAATTTTCTTGTACGTGCTGTAATTTTATTACATCTTGAATTTGTTGAATTTTTCTTCAAAGTGATTCTTTTTACTTATTTCAATAAGGTGAGAGGAACGTCTGTAGTTGGGTATATAATACAGAAGCGCACACAGGAGCAGTCCGACTTCATTCCATTTGCCACCCAATTCAGACCAAGCCCAATGGGGGTGGCAACCACAAGGATCGTATTTCGTATCCTCCTTCCCCGCACATTATCTCTCGGGAGGACTTTAGGACTTTCGAATTTAACGTGTCCATGTTCCGCTTAGACACGGGGATAATTTGGACAGCTGTGAGAATCGAACTCGCCACTTCGGTGCATTTTTTTTTTATTATAAGATATTTAAGATTACGGTTTTTATTGTTGCCACCGGAAAAATACAATTTTTCATAGGATGACGAACTTCAGATTTTTCGTAATTCTTTTAATAAAATATATGTAATGTTTTTATTCTTTAGAATGATAGATTTGCACATGATATTAAATTTCAAGTAATAGAACAAAAATAGTTTTTTAGACATTGCAGTGAAATACCCTTAGTCTTAAGCATCTTTTTTTTTTTTTTAGAGAAAACGACTTTTTGAATACGCATGTTACTTAAATTAAGAAACTATGGAGGATGACTTTACAATTATATAAAACTGCAAATGTATAATACTTTTAATTCACAGTTCTCCATATATTGTCAGCAGGGAATGATAGACGTTTTAAAATTTTGTACTTCTAAAGTTTAAATATAACCCTTTATTACATTTGTAGCGAACATCATAAGGCAGTATTAAATACCTTGAGCTGGAGACATCTTTAGCTCAACGCTGTGATACTGGCCTGCCACGCTTTGATCAAACGTGGGTGATTTTGTATTCTCGCTACACATTTCAATTTTAATAGCTCATTACTGAAGCGACAGCTAGGTTATAACAGGGTTGAGGTGTTGATGCCGTGGCGTATTTTTAACTTTACTTTTCAAGTAAATAATTTTTGATGATGTTTTATGTTTAAATTTAACTTTTATGTATATTTTCCTTATCGAAATGCGAAGCACAGTCCCAGTCAAGCCCTGCTGCATATACACCTTTTACACCAAACATGGGCAACCCGTGTCCCTTTTTTTAATATTCTATATTATTATTATTATCTTTATTATTATTATTATCATTATTATTATTATTATTATTATTATTATTATCAGTATTATTATTATGCCTAGTAGCTTCAAATACTGGTCCAATAATATTATCTTGGTTTCACTGAAATACCAATATTGGGCCAATATGTGAATATTGGTGAAACGCCAGTATCTGACTGATATTGAACCAATATTGACATTCCAGTGAAAAGCTCATATTGGCCATATTAATGGATTTTCTTTTTGGGAATTGGAAATATTTCCGATGAAATTTCAAAAAATTGCAAACATTGACGAAAATATCGATTTTTGATGCTTTTAATTTATAAAAAATTTAAATTTTTCTCCAATGTTCACTTTATTTACTTAGAATTTAAAACTGTACTTAAAACACTGACTAAACATTGTCATATAACATTTTAAAGAATATTTTAAAAATATTGACTATATTTTGGCAGTCAATATTGACCAAATTTTGGAAATATGTATAAATACCAAAACAAGGCCCCATATTGCCATGCTACGAGGGTTAGTATTTATTTTTTAACTAGCAGCGAATACCCGGCGTTGCTCGAGATTTACCATTCAAAACTATGATAAAAATTACACCGGAACATATAGGGACGATTGTGATATATTACCGCTGAATGTAGATTTTAGAGATGTTTAAATAAAATTAAAGTTGGAAAGTGTTTCATAATCAATGCTTTATGCATGATTGATCTTTCTTGTGATTTCTTAATACTTTTCGTTGTTGAGTAAACCTGTGAGAAATAATTCATGGTGATAGTTTCCATTTAAATTCAGATCTCAAACCTGCGATTTTCAAAAGTGTCTAATACGTTCAATAAACTCTCACTAAACTCAGAGATTTAATTGATTTTCACGTTTTAAACCAACAATGTCCAACCTTTTCCGTTGGGAATCATGGAGTTAGAGAGTTTTTGTTACCCAGACCGTCCGACCTACCAGAAAGGTGTTGAAGACCCAGACCGTCCGGCTCGTCCTGAGGACATGAGCAGCCATTTGGACGGCCGGTACCAGAAAGGTGTAAGGTAACTGTTTGGACGGCCGGGAAGTGCCACCCAATTTAGACCGGAACCCAGTGGGGAGGCATCCACAGGGACCGTACCCTCCTTCCCCTACCACCAACCTCTCGGAAGGACTTACGGACCCACATGTCTAACGTGATCGTACTCCGCGTGAACACGGCGGCAGTTTTGGCAGTGGCTGGAATCGAACCCGGGCCTACCGAGTGCAACTCCAGCGCGCTAACCAATGGGCTACCGCGCCCCCTGGAGTTAGAGAGTAGAATTCCTAGGAAAAAAAGTGTCGTTTTTCAGTAATATCTC
The DNA here is from genome assembly GCA_951213105.1 of Amaurobius ferox. Taxonomy (NCBI): domain Eukaryota; kingdom Metazoa; phylum Arthropoda; class Arachnida; order Araneae; family Amaurobiidae; genus Amaurobius; species Amaurobius ferox. The sequence goes on along the minus strand of OX578149.1, from coordinate 130,570,769 downwards.
GAGAACCACTGGTCGTAGAAACTCGAAACATGGCCTATGTTTTAAGTGAGGCGCTTTCAAGACTACCAAGACAAATTTCATGAAATTCGGTTCAGCCGTTCTCCAGTTATGGTGGATCATACATACACACTTTTCTTCTTTATGTGTATAGATTTTTTCTTCTTTATATATATAGATATCCTTAATTTTAAATTTCTATTTATTCGTTAAATTGCGAAAAATTGTTACATTGCAATACTTTTCGTTGTTGAGTAAACCTGTGAAAAATAATTCATGGTGATAGTTTCCATTTAAATTCAGATCTCAAACCTGCGATTTTCAAAAGTGTCTAATACGTTCTACAAACTCTCACTAAACTCAGAGATTTAATTGATTTTCACGTTTTAAACCAACAATGTCCAACCTTTTCCGTTGAGAATCATGGAGTTAGAGAGTAGAATTCCTAGGAAAAAGTGTCGTTTTTCAGTAATATCTCGAGAACCACTGGTCGTAGAAACTCGAAACATGGCCTATGTTTTAAGTGAGGCGCTTTCAAGACTACCGAGACAAATTTCATGAAATTCGGTTCAGCCGTTCTCCAGTTATGGTGGATCATACATACACACTTTTCTTCTTTATATATATAGATTTTTTCTTCTTTATATATATAGATATCCTTAATTTTAAATTTCTATTTATTCGTTAAATTGCGAAAAATTGTTACATTGCAGTAAAGTATATGATCACACTCTTCCATATGCATTTCTTAAAATCTCTTTTTCTTTGTCCGTGAAAAAGGAGTTATTTACATGTCCATTTGCTAAATATAGATAAGAGTTTATATAGCTTCTAATCATTATGCATAAACATCAAATCTAGCCGTCATAGATTTAAAAGTTATGTCCCTTGATCCGTCGTACGTCGGTGACTGAAAGCGGTTGTTGTGTCCTTTTCACATGAACAACCGGCAATCGTGTTCAGACACCTTCCCCTGTATACCCCAGAACTTGGAAGGTTGGAAAGTTGATTCTGCATATTCACCTCTGGGTAAATATTGCATGTTCCTTCTTTTCTGGAGCTTGCAAGGGCTTATTATTTAAACTTTAAAACCGCAGCTTCGATTTAGAACGGGATGTTACCAAACATTGCACACACCCTCCGCGGCTACATGACGCAACAATTCGAATACTTCCCATTCTTCCTGGATCCCTCACCAGCAGCGAGAGCCTTGGACTCTCACGTATTTATAGTCATCCTCTGGGATGGGAGACGATATTCGTGCCTTGGCGCCAAAATGTGACGTCACAGCAGTAGACGATCTCTCTTTTCCCAGCACGTGTATTTGAATAGACAGCGGATGAGATGAAATAAACCAAAAGTTGTTTTATTTGGATATTTGTAAGATGCTCCGGCATTCATTAAAGGCTTTGAATAGTTCTGCGGTTCCTTTTAAGGATTCTGAAATGCATAGTTTCAATGAGGTTCGACGAGAATTTTCATACAGTGTTATTCCTGGTTTTGTTAAGTACAAGAACGAATTATTTGGCGTTGTGCGTATCTTAAATAAGTTGTCCGGGTCTTAAATAACAGATACATATGACACTACTCAATTTCCAAATAGCTTGTTTTGAACCGAAATCACCCAACACTCCATTTTTATTTATTTATTTATTTTTTTGCTACAGATAATACAGATACACCCACAGACATCCTTATTATACATATAAGATGCTCAAAAATAATTACCTTCACAACATTCTTCAAAGCGGCTACTCGCGCATGCCACGTTTATATTTTGCATTGCTTTAATAAAATGGCAGATATTGCAAAGCTTTGCACAAAATTAACGTACAGTATGTGTTTGGAGCAATACTATCAAAATATTTACTTATCAAATTTTATTTCAACAACAAATCATTTTGTTGCCTCTCTGTGTAATTATATGGTTAAAATGTGTATATGCCGCCATCTCTTCCAAAAAATTCTTGAAGAAAAACATGTGCGGTGTAGAATTGTAAAAGTCTGGAAAAGACTGTAAGCTAAACAAAAATTCATTAAGGTCCATTTAATGTTTATTTATAGATTTTGAAGAAAATGCAAATGAAGTCAGCGAAACCATTAAAATGTATTTTTAAACGTGGAACTATAACATTTCGCCAAAGCGAATGGCATCTTTGGCGATATTTCGCTGGAAGCATTCAGCTGGTTTACATTGGGAAGGCCGTCCCACGAGTGCCGTTGCACCGGCATTGAGGCATCATTATTAGAATTTTTTTTTTATCACTGCGTAAGATTTTGACATGCTAATTTTGAATGTTTAGGGCTCAATGTTTTGCTAGAAATTATTATTTTCCTTCTTGTAGGAAGGTTTATTAATGTTTCTGTTACAGGGTCAATCGGTATCTGGTCAACTGGATAATCGGTTGACCGAATTGTGAATAATTACCTTTGCGGTTATCCGAATGACGACTTTTTAATTTGTTTTGGTCAGCCTTTGGAAAAATTATAACTACGATGTACTAGACATTCTGTGAATCGTATAGAAGAAAAATAGTAACTTCGTTAACTAAGTTATTCACTAGGAAATTAACCAAATTTGTAAGAATTAGCTGCTATATGTGGAATGCCGTTAGTACTTCATTCCGTTTAATCCCTATTGTTTCACGATTAATCAAGTATCAACCACTGCAAAATGCCCATGTAAACATGTTGTAATACCATCTTTCTTGGGACTAAAGTTAAAAGTCATACGTTCTGTAACTTTTTTGAACATTTGAATTTGTAGCACATTTGCATAGCGCTTTTCTTTGCATCTAAATTGGACTTCACGCATACTTTGGAGGTTTCTACAGTAATTTATGATGCAATCCCCCCCCCCTCTTTTAAATCAATTTTGGTTTCTGCGGATGCGAATTCACCAGACGCATTATCAGCAACCGTAGTAATAACATCATTATCGGTCTCTTGTGATTCCGTTTTCCTTTTATTAACACTTTACAACAAAGTTGAAAAGTGTTTATGACTTTGTTCATTCTGTCTGTCTGTCCGTTATACGATAACTGCCGTAAAAATGACTTAATCAAAATGAAATTTTAGTATGTTGTTCAGACGGTCTGTAGGACCTATGGGAATATAAATGAATAATATAACCCAATTAGTTTTGGATTGAACCCGGGTTGAAAAAATAAAATACATTGAGCCCTATGGGACCTAATTTTTCAAACATTTTTTAAGCGGATTTAAAATTCACAAATTGCTTCGAAAATTTTAGGTAATAGTCAAATTGTTCCATAAAATATATAAAAAAAAATTCAGCGAAATATATTCAGTAGATTTTTAAATAAAAATTAAAATAATAATTACACAACTTATATGAAACGATCACGTGAACATGATATGAAACGATCACATGACCCACTTCAAAATGATATATGGCATCCATCTTGTTTCAAAATCGTGATTTTTTAAAGTTCTTTTTAATTCATATTGAGTGTTGTATCCGTCCTAAAACTACTTTATTTTTGCTTAAATTCTGTGCATCTACATACTAAAACAACACAATGACAATATATTTGAGTTTAAATTCTCATTCAAATTTGATTATTTCTACAACGAAGCCTATTTTTCACCTATGTAAAATGTAAACAGCAAAATATGTAGAATGAGTTGTATTAGAATTACTGTATTTCTTTAACACAAAATAATTCAGTCCATGGAGTCTGCATGGCTGATATGAATGAAATATTAATTGATTTTATAAACAGAAGGACGATTTTTTTCGATGAAGTTTTAAGCATAAAGTTTATGAATTGTAGCTCCATGGTCTTAATTTTTAAATAAAATAAATTATTATAGTATTGTGATGAATGAAATGGAGAAAGTTATGAATGAAATCCTGCTTTTATAGAGAGATCCAGGCGTGTTATTTTTCCTATGACTTCATTTGAATTTATTTCAGTTGTTTTCGATGAAGTTTTCAAATATAATAAATTATCGTAGTATTATGATAGTTTTAAAAATATTACCGTGGAATGCATTGCATTTTAGAGATACTTAAACCAGGCAATTTATATTTCAATGCCGTCATTTGAATGAAGTTCATTTTTCTCAATGAAGGTTTAAGTTTTCAAATATAATAAATCAATGTAGTATTGTGATAAGTTTTAAAATATTACCGAGGTAATATTTTAAAACTGCATTTTCGACTTTTTTAAATAAAATTGCATTGAAGTTGGAAAGTGTTTCATAATCAATGCTTTAAGCATGATTGATCTTTCTTGTTCCATATTGAATTGTCTTTGTACACAGTATATCAGAAATGAAGGAGTGTTGGATTTCTTAAAATAAAAACCAGCATGTTTACAGCAACTGCACTCTGTTTGCGTATAAACATCCCGGTAGGCATCATCTAGAAATTCACTGGCAATCTTATGAGTTTAGCTTATCTTAATGCATCTGGGGATGTGTTTAGAAATATGTTTTGGGCTCTAACATATTGGGATGAATCTTTGTTATCAAACTATTTGCTGCACCTGGAATTTTGTTTTTACACCAAGAAGTTCCATGCAAATATATATTTTTTCTTTACCTTTCCCACACTAAAAACTTCGCAATATACGATGTTAAGATATCTAATTGTTCGCTATAAACAATGCGCTTTACATTATGAAAGCATTGCAGATCCAAGTAGACAAAAAAAAACCCATTCCGTAATAATAACTGATATACTTCGCTACATCCGAGCTCGCTCTAAGGGGATTAGTTGTTCTGTGCATGCATTCATATAAAATATATTATATTTTTTTACTTCTAATGAGTTGAACCTTAAACTGTGCATAATTGATAGAAAAGAATTGTCTTGTGCTTTTTACTTTCCCTGCAATACATGGTAATGTATACGGAAAGTATTGGAATCATGCCGAAAATCACAACTCGAATTTTCGACGGATCTACACGTTTCGAGACCTCTAGAATACGAAGAAACTATTTTTAGCGTGACGTCTGTGTGTCTGTCTGTTTGTCTGTCTGTCTGTCTGTGTGTCTGTGTAATGTATTTATCTACTCTAACTCAAAAACTTATGGACTGAATTTCGTAAAATTTGGCAGTTTGTCAGGTAAGCCACTTGGGTATGACCCTGGTGCTGATTAGATTTTGGTATTAATCGGAAAAAAACAACCTGCCTTTTTTTTTTACGAAATGGTCCTCAAAAATGTCATGTATCCACTCTAGCTAAAATACTAAATGACCAAATTTCACAAAATTTGGTAGATAAGTAACTTGTGGGACACTCTGGTGCTGATTAGATTGTGGTATGATTCGGAAAAAAATAACCTGCTTTTTTTTTCAAAATGGCCCACAAAATTCGTTAAAATCTGAAATAAAAAAACTACGTATGCTCAAATATATCCATTAAATGCTTGTTTTATACGTAATTTTTAACGAAAAAAAGAATAAGACCAACCCCATTACGCTAGGACTAGACGTTATCGAGATATTTTATTTTTTTAGTATTTTCTCTACGCCACCTTTGAAAATAAGTTCCGTTTCCAAATGAGGACGAAAATTGAATTTAAAGTGAATTAAATTTAATTAAAATAAAGAGAACGTGGATGTAAGTCTGCAGGGAAAGTCATGTGCTGCCCACATCAGATTTTTACTTTTGTTTTCAAATCTTTACATAAAATATAATTTTTGTAATAAAAGGGAACTATCTAAGGTTCTTTTCTTGCAGATATTTTTATGTCACTCATCTATATAGTAATCGCTTACGTGGTTTTGTCTTTCCAAACCTCTCAGAACCCAGAAGGCTGGACATTTGCATTAAAATTAGGCTTCGTTGTAGAAATAATCGAAGTTTGATGATCATTTAAACTAAAAAATTGGCGCAGAATATAGATCACAGAAAATACGCAAAAAGTAAAGCGGCTTTTAGGACGGATGCAACACTAAATATAAATTTAAAAGAACTTTAAGAATCATGATTTTTACACTGGGAAAAAAATATGGATGCCATATTTCATTTTGAATTGGGTCACGTGATCTCTTCCTTTAATATAGGTGTAATTATTATTTTAATTTTTGTTTAAAAACTATTGAACATATTTAGCTGAAGTTTGTTTTATATATTTTATGGGATAATTTGAATATTTCATAAAATTTTCGAAGCAATTTGTGAATTTTAATTTCGTTTAGCAAGTTGTTAATTTTAACTGTTCGAAAAAGTAGGTCCTATAGTGTTCAATGTATTTCACTTTTTCAACCTGGGTTCAATCCAAAACTGAGTGATATTATTCATTTACATTAACATATGTCCCACAGACTGTCTCAACAACTTACCATTTATTCCATTTTGATTTATTTTTGTCGTTTCCATTTGCCATTTTTACGGCAGTTATCGTGCGAACGAACAGACAGAGAGAATAAACAAAATCATAAATACTTTTCAACTGTGTTGGAAAGTGTTAAAAACTAAACTACCTTAAAATTTCTTTTATTATATTTGATAAATATATGATACATTTAGTATATATATACAAAACGTATGTCAATAGGATGAAAAAATAAAATGTTGTAATTCAACGTCCTTTGTTCTCTTAAAGAAAATGAAAGTTTCAAAAAATGTTGTAGCCTAATTTTTTAGGCGTGTTAGTTTCTTTTAATACTAGTAATGATAGGCTGAAATACAAGTTATGAATAATTCACAACAATTCCCTACAATGTGTACAATTCCCTAACTTTTCCCGAAGTAGGGAATATAATGATGAGACCCAGACCGTCCGAACAGAGAATATAATGTAACAATCTAACTCCTCCGTATTTCTTAAAGGCTTTTTGCAATTTGTCGTTAGTTGAGATATATATGACTCACCTAAAAACTCAGAGTGCAACATTCTTTTACTTTAAAGTGCGAATATTAAGATTTATAGGTACTCAAAAGCTTTTCTTAAGAGCTCTTTATTTTAAAATAACAAGCCATTAGACTGTTTTATGTTTCACAAACACACAAGACTTACTCTGTAGCTATTTATCTTCGTTGCCACTCTCGCTTCCTCAATATAAATTTCAATTTATCCCTTTTCTCCCGTCTGTCTTTATCTCTTCTTAACGCCTATTTCATACTTAAGCCCATCACTTTTTGGATACTTTCTAATTTGATTGACTGGTCTGTGCCAGGTATTTACTTTTGGGTTGGAAATAGAGTGTATGTATCTTCTTATTCTTTCTCATTCCATATCGTATTGTTACTTTCCCTGAAATATATGGTAATGTATAGAGAAAATTTGGAATCGTGTCGAAAATCGCAACTCCAGTTTTCGACGGATCTTCACGTTTTGAGACCTCTAGAACACGAAAAACTATTTTTAGCGTGACGTCTGTTTGTGTGCCTGTGTGTTTGACTGTCTGTCTGTGTGTCAGTCTGTCTGTCTGTGTGTCTGTGCAATGTATGTTGAGACCCAGACCGTCCGACCTACCAGAAAGGTGTAAGGTAACTGTTTGGACGGCCGGGAAGTGCCACCCAATTTAGACCGGAACCCAGTGGGGGAGGCATCCACAGGGACCGTACCCTCCTTCCCTACCACCAACCACTCGGAAGGACTTACGGACCCGCATGTTTAACGTGATCGTACTCCGCGTGAACACGGCGGCAGTATGTGCAATGTATGTATCCACTCTAACTTAAGAACTAATTAAAACCGAATCTCATAAAATTTTATAGGTAAGTCACGTGTAGGTGATCCTGCTGTTGATTAGATCTTGGTACGTTTCGTAATAAAAGAATCTGCGTTCCCCCCCCCCCCCGAAATGGCCCTCAAAAATTGTCTGTATACACTCTAACTGAAAAACTAATTGGCTAAAGTTCACAAAATTTGGTTTATAAGTCACGTGCGGGTTACCTTGGTGCTGATTAGAATTTAGTATAATTCGGAAATTAAGAACCTGCTTTTTTATGCGAAATGGCCCTCAAAATTCGTCAAAATCTAAAATAAAGGACTAGATTTGCTTAAATGCATTAATTAAATGCTTGTTTTATATGTAGTTTTGACGATAAAAAGAATAAGCCGAACCCCATTACTCTAGGACGAGCTGTCCTCGAGATATGTTAGTTTTTTCGCATTTTTGCTATAGCGGTTTTGAGAATAAGCCCAGTTACCAAAAGAAATCAAAAGTTGAATTAAAAGTCTAAACGCAGTGCAATTTCAATTAATTATGCGTGTTATTTAGTGCAATTAAACTCAATTTAACGAATTATTAATGAAATAAAGAGAAAATGAATTTAAGTGTGCAGGAAAAGTCTTGTATTGCTCACATCAGAATTTTACTTTCCCTGCAATATATGGTAATGTATAGGGAAAGTATTGGAATCATGCCGAAAATCGCAACTCGAGTTTTCGATGGATACACGTTTTGAGACCTCTAGAATACGAAAAAACTATTTTTATGTGTGTGGTGTTTGTTCGTCTGTCTGTCTTTCTGTGTATCTGTCTGTGTGCCTGTCTGTGCAATGTATGAATCCACTCTAACTCACTAATGGACCAAATTTCATAAAATTTGTTAGGTAAGTCTCTTGTGGGTGACCCTGGTGCTGATTAGATTGTGGTATAAATCAAAATAAAATAACCTGAGTTGTGGTTTGCGAAATGGCCCGCAAAAATTTCCTATATCCACTCTAACTGAAAAAAAAAATTAACCAAATTTCACACAACTTGATAGATAAGTAACTTTGGGGTTACCCTGATGCTGATTAGATTTTGATACGATCCGGAAAAAATAACCTGCCTTTTTTTGTGATCCGCAAAAATCGTCAAAATCTAAAATGAAAGACCATGTATGCTCGAATGCATTAAATAAATGCTTGTTTTAAGCTTAACTTTTGACGATGAAAAGAATAAGACCCCCCCTCCCCCCCATAACTCTAGAACTAGCCGTTCTCGAGATATTTTAGTTTTTCGCATTTTCGCCACGTCACCTTTGACAATAAGTCCAGTTACCAAATGAGATCGAAAATTGAATTAAAAGTGTAAATTCAGTGTAATTTCAATTAATTAGGTGTGTTATTTAATGCAATTAAACTCTATTTAATGAATTATTAATGAAATAAAGAGAAAATGAATTTGAGTCTGTAGGGAAAGTCATGTCCTGCTCACATCAGATTTTTTAGGTACTGTTATCAGTATTTGAATAAAAAAAACATGTATCTTTTTATGCAGGGACTGAACTATAATACCGCAAAATCCCCCAATATGGGGGACCCAGAACTTTAGGCCCGTGAAAAAAAAAACTATTTATGTAAGAGAAAAATAAAGCTTTTTATATAATTATTTATCTCATAATAGGCATTTTCCTAAATATTTTTATCATTATGGAAAGTTTGTAGGAAAGCACCTAAACTTTTTAAAGAAAGGTTCACGGGTGTACACGTAAGGGCAATTTATACTAAAGTGACCAAGCTCAATCGAGTAAAAATTATTGCAGTACCCCTGGTGGAGAATTTATAAAGTTGGGATAATGAACTCGGCAAAGCAAGATAGACAGAAAAGGCCGATTTTAAAGTTGCAGAGTATTATCTAATGAGTAAGAGCACACACTTAAACTGTTACAGTAAGCATTTCTTTGACACCAATATGTTTATTGGTGATGGCTGTTCTATTCAGAAATGATACAGTAAACAACATCTACATGCAAAGTAATTCAGTGTAGCGTCTGATCAAAATGCCTTTCAGCATCGAAAATGCACATTTAAATTCGCGAAAATATATTACAAAAAAATTCGCGAAAATATATTACTAAAATTATGTATCATTAGTCGCTGCGCATCTAACGGCCAGTGATGTATAACAGATATTTATTGCCTTTCATATACGCGTTTCGTCCGTTCCTGGTGTCCATTCCTACAAATTATACAATGCTCTACAATTCTGTAATTTACTTTATTCATCTATCGCGCTTTATTGCAAATTCGTTTTCCTAACTTTTTAAATTCTCAACTAGGGGCGCTGCAATCAAATTTATTCGTTTGGGCATAATCACTTTACTACAGATAAACCTAACATGTATGCTTATGGACATTTCTGTACAAAGTTATGGCGGTGCGTAAGGACTTTCCTAGGTGTATCTTGTATGTTGTTCCGGCCTTTTTGTACAAAATGGCCCACAAAGATCGTTTATATCCCATCTATAAAGAAACTAATTGCCCAAATTTTCACAACATTCGGCAGATAAGTCACTTTGTGGGTTATCCTGGTGCTGATTAGATTTTGATACGATTCGAAAGAAATAACCAGTTTTTATTTACGAAAGGGGCCGCAAAACTCGCAAAATCTAAAATTTACGTTAAGCTCAATCCCAGAACTCTATAGGGCTAACCGCTCTGGAGATATTTTAAGTTTTTCGCCATTTTACCACGTCGCTTTTGAAATTATATCCAGTTGTCAAATGAAAACGAAAATTGAATTGAAACACTGCGAATTTAGTGTAATTTAAAGTTATTATCCGTGTTATTTTAGGCAATAAAACTCAATTTAAAGAATTGTGAAAGAAAGAAAAAATTAACTTGTTTCTGTAGGAAGAATCTTGTGTTGCCCACATCAAATTTTTTATTCTGTTTTAACAATTGGCCAACACACAATATATGATAAAATAAATTTTATAAAATAAAACAGATAGCAAAAGCAATTGAAAATATCAATAATTCTCGTAATATTCAAACTCGAACGTCGTAATTTATACAATCCAGTTACAAATGCAATACCCTTTATTTATACAATTTATATTTATATCCATTTCTTTATTATTTAAATCTGAAAAAAAAAATCGTCTGCAATTTAATCGCGTTGTTAAGCAACATAAAATAATTTTCTTCAAATAAATTTACGAGATAAATATCGTCTGCATAAGTTATTTTTGGAAAGTTTTATTGTGCCGTTTTTATTAATATTTCGAAAACCCCTGGTCCTAAATGGTTACCTTACACCTATCTGGTAGGTCGGACGGTCTGGGTCTCAAACAAACAAACAAATCCCTGGGCCTAGAAACTCAAAACATGGTCTAAATTTTAATTGGAGCTATACCAAGGCACCAACAAAATGCCATGAAATTCGAGGCAGCCGTTCTCCCGTGATTATGAGACAAACAAACAGACAGACAGATTTTCAATTTTATTTATATAGTTATTACCAAAGTTTTTCCATTGCAGTTATTTTTACAATAGTTTTGAGCGTTTTAATTAAACATAATTTATTCAAATCTAATTGGCTTCAAAGACGGTCAGGGTCACCGATAGGAGAGGACCCCAAGGATGCATTGTGTAAGGACTCTGGAAGCTTGTGTGTGTGTGTGTGGGGGGGGGGGGGGGGGGTAAACAACAGTTCATGAAAAAAGGCCAATAATGTGTACAACAGAGAGAAGTAGGAGGGGGGAAGGGCTGCGTATTTGCTGCATAGGGACTCAAAAAATTAAGTCAGCGGCAGTGGGTATAATGAAGCGGGATTCAGTGTTCTGTTGTAAAATTTACTAGAAAAACCCCCTTTCAATAGTTAGGAATATTTATTTCCCCTTGTTACTTCCTACCGGGTGTATTTCAAAATACAACAGCATGTTTTCTGGTAAAACACGTGCTGCAATCCGCATTTCCGGAAACACGAAGCATCCAAAATACCAACTGAGACTTCATTAAAATAGAGCTGCCACAGGAAGGCGGAAGGATAATGGACTTGTTGAAGTGATAAACGGCTTTATTTAGTCAACAGTTCCTAAAACAGCTTTAGAACTCTATGCAAACGACCTGCCTGCTGATTGTTTGGGATTCTTAACCGTTTCGAGGTGCTATTTATGAAGAGCAAATGGCAACACGAGTGATTTTTTTTCTAAATATTTTCTATTTTATTGCAGGATGGGCTGTCGAACTAATAGATAAAGATGGGATGTGTTTCCTCCAAGCATGACTATGTAAACCACCCAAGGATATTTCACGTAATGTATTTTATTTATTAAGTTATCTAATTTTACATAAATATGTGTCCAGATTTGAATACATTTCAATATTCTAGGGCAGCAACAACAACAAAATTTCAATTTGGGCAGCAAGTGACTTTTCCCGCACATCGTGATGAATTCTTTTTATACAGGGTGTTTCATTAAGTTGTTCCCACAAAGAACCAACTATATGTTTCTCCCCCCTCATAGGAACATGACCTTTGGTTTACAAGTGACCTTGATGCTTGTAAAATGTGCGGTAATGATTTTATAACACATGGATCCATTGTGATATCATTCCCTCAGATGACCAGGCGTACTATTTCTATTCGGTGTCAATGTGTATTTCACTCTGTCTCTGAATGTCATTCAGGATGGCTGTGTGGAGCGGGCATACCATTGTGGTATACCATTGTGGAGCGGTTGTTCATTGTGAAAAGTTATTGGATAGTGAAGTATATAAAGATAGCCAGCACGAATTCTCGGATAATTTTGGGTGAAAGAAAAGTACTAGATGAACATTATATCGCCATGTTAACGAAGAAATTGGAGCCTCCCGTTCAAGAGAATCTGGATGCCGGTAAATTAAATTATGGTTTCATATGTAATTTTTGGCGATAAAAAGAATAAGACCACCTGTATTACTCTAGGATTGGGCGTTCGCGATATATTTGAGTTTTTTCGCATTTTTACTACGCCGCCTTTGAAAATAAGTGCAGTTACCAAATGAAACCAAAAATTGAGTTCAATGGGCAAATTCAGTGTAATTTAAAATAATTATGGGTGTTATTTTTTGCAATTAAACTCAATTTAATGAATTATTGAAGAAATAAAGAGAGCATGAATATGAGTCTGCAGGGAAAGTCATGTGCTGATCAGTGTATTTTTATTATTACACAAGATGTTCTTTCCAGTGGGTATATTACACATTACTTTGCTTATATATGTTATCTATATATGTAAAATTAAGAAATTCTTAGTAGGTTCGTTCGATATACATTTCCGCATTTCTTTAACAATTTGATATGATTATTTTATCAATGATATGATCTTTTAAAGTTAATATGATAATTTTTTCCTTTATTGCATATAACTGCATTCATGTCTCTAATTTCTAGCTGCTGGTGTGATCAATATATTGATTTTTAAAAAAGGTAGATCTTTAGAATTAACAATAAGAAGGCGATGATTTTTATGTTAAAAACTTATTTGAAGAAAATAAAAGTGTAATGCTTATCAACGGAAATAATTTCTTTTTCTATGAAATAAAATATGTTGTATATTGTAGACGATTTACATTTATGTTTTCTTGTTTAAATAATGATTTCTATTTAATTATATTCATCTAAATAATAATGAAAATATTAGACGAATTAATGTATCAATTATACAGTATCTTATTTAATATTGTGTTTTACTAGCGGCTGTAACGAAATTAAATATTCTGAAAGCCATTTTAAATCCGGGGTTCTCGTGGTATTAATATAAAATTAGTTCCTTTTCCACTGAATTAATGAGTGTTTCATAAAATCTTTATTTGAAGAAAATAAAATCGTGTTACAAGAAGTAAATTATTAGCTGTGGAAGTAAATAATTTTTATTTTGTAAAAATGATTAAATTATAGTGTCAAATAATTTGAGGCACGATATTTATTTAATGCCTTATAAGCTGAATAATAAAGACGCTGTCTTGTAAATAATCTCGTGGTCTATTTTTGATTACGTTTTATTGGTTTCTGTCATGAAATGAAATAGTATTACATGTTCTAAGAATCATCTATTGAAAACATGTCTTTTTATAGAATTAACGAGTTTTGGGTAAATAAAATATCGCTGCATAAAAGCAGAAATAAATTGTTTAATTCTGCAAAAATGTTTAAATTATACTGTGAAATAATAAAGTAAACCATTTTTACTTTCCTTATATATATAATGTATAAGGAAAGTATTGCGACGGGATCGAAAATTCGAATTCGAGTTTTCGACGGGAGAGCACGTTTCAAGCATCCCTGATTACGAATCAAACATTTTTGAGGTGATGTGTGTGTGTGTGTGTGGAGACGATATGTCACGAACGAATGGAGCGATTCGAATGAAATTTGGTACAAAAATCACAATCCGTGAATACTAGAAGTCTATTGTTTTTAAACGTAATCGAATGTTCAGAACCCCCTAAATTTTCGAATTAAAATTAAAAAAATCATCAAAAAATCAAAACCTTTAATAAAATTACGCAAATAGACATTTCTTATGTAATTTTTCCTTAGGAAACGATTAACATAAACTTTAGAACGCTAGAACGAACTGTTCTCGAGATATTGCACATTTTTCAAATAAATTTATCAAAATATCCCATAAATTAAAAAAAATATTAACTGTTGAGAAACATGTTCACTTTTCATATGTAATATCATGTGATAAATTTGGTGACATCATTCACGTGGATCTAGCTCGTTCCATTCACGAGAAATGATATTTTGAGTAATACTTTTTTATTTGAACGGCAATAATCATTTCTCTGCTACAAGAATAACTTATTTCTCCATCCATAACGCTTGGCGAGATTTTGGCGACGAACTTGGCGGAATGTCGGTAACTTGGCGACTTTCTTAAATGTTGCCAAATTAACGAAAATCTCGCCAAATGGATAAAAATGACGCTAAATCAATGAAAATGACGACTAATTGACGAAAATTCAATATCTTGGAAAAAATATAAGTATCAACTATAAGAATAACCTATTTTTTTGCTGTAAAATTAGTAAATTTATTGCATTATATAAGGGAAGTCATGTGCTGCCTACATCAGATTTTTTTTATTCTTTTTAAATTGAGTAGCAAATAAATTATGTATAAATATTTTTTTCTTAATGGTTTGTTTTGAATTGTGTTTTTTATACCACGGTATAAAATAAGGTTACAAGAAATATTGATATTTACAATATTGATATTTATAATTCATCAGTTCTATTTTGGCAACTGATTTTCAGACCAATATATTACTTTCCTTATACACAAAATCTGATGTGGGCAACACATGACTTTCCTTATATAATGTAATGAATTTACTACTTTTACAGTAAAAAAATAGGTTTTTCTTATATTAGATATTGATATTCTTTCCAAGATATAGAATTTTCGACAATTAGTCGTCATTTTCATTGATTTAGCGTTATTTTTATCCATTTGGCGAGATTTTCGTTAATTTGGCAACATTTCAAAAAGTCGCCAAGTTAGCGATATTCCGCCAAATTCGTCGCCAAAATCTCGCCAAGCGTTATGCACTAAGTAATAAGTTATACTTACAGCAGATAAATGACTATTGGCGTTCAAATACAAATGTATTACTCAAAGTATCTTTTTTCATGAATGGAACGAGCTAGATCCACGAGAATGATGTTTCCCAATTTATCGCATGGTATTACATATGAAAAGTGAACATGTTTCTCAATAGGAAATATTTTTTTTTATTTTATATGACTTTTTGATAATTTTTTTGAAAAATGTACAATATCTCGAGAACGGTTCATATTAGCGTTCTAAAATTCATGACAATCGTTTTCTAATGAAAAAGTATATAAGAAATGTCTATTTGAGTAACTTTATTAGTGGTTTTGATTTTTTGACGATTTTTTCAAAATTTCATTCGAAAATTTAGGGGGGTTCTGAACATTCGATTGCGTATAAAAACAATAGGCTTCCAGTGTTTACAGATTGTGATTTTTGTACCAAATTTGGTTCGAATCGGTCCATTCGTTCGTCAGTTATCGTCTCCACAGACTCACTGACACACACACACAGAGACATCACTTCAAAAATGTTTGATTCGTGATCAGAAAGTAATAATGTATAAGGAAAGTATTGTGACGGGGTCGAAAATTCGAATTCGAGTTTTCGACGGGAGAGCACGTTTCAAGCATCCCTGATCCCGAATCAAACATTTTTGGAGTGATGTCTGTGTGTGTGTGTGTGTGTGTGTGAAAGTATGCGTGTGTGTGTGTCAGTGAGTCTGTGAAGACGATAACTGACGAACGAATGGATCGATTCGAACGAAATTTGGTACAAAAATCACAATCCATAAACACTGGAAGCCTATTGTTTTCATATGCAATCGAATGTTCAGAACCCCCCTAAATTTTCGAGTGAAATTTTGAAAAAATTGTCAAAAAATCAAAACCGCTAATAAAGTTGCGCAAATAGACATTTCTCATGTAATTTTTCATTACAAAACGATTGACATAAATTTTAGAACGCTAACATGAACCGTTCTTGAGATATTGCACATTTTTCAAAAAAATTATCAAAAAGTTATTTAAAATAAAAAAAAAATCCTATTGAGAAACATGTTCACTTTTCATATGTAATACCATGCGATAAACTGGTTGACATCATTCTCGTGGATCTAGATCGTTCCATTCATGAAAACAGATACTTTGAGTAATACTTTTGTATTTGAACGCGAACAGTCATTTATCTGCTGTAAGAATAACTTTTTTCTGCATTCATAACGCTTGGCGAGATTTTGGTGACGAATTTGGCGTAATGTCGCCAACTTGGCGACATTTTTAATTGTTGCCAAATTAACAAAAATCTCGCCAAATTGATAAAAATGACTCTAAATCAATGAAAATGACGACTAATTGAAGAAAAATCAATATCTTGGAAAGAATATAAGTATCTACTATAAGAATAACATTTTTTTAACTGTAAAAGTAGTAAATTCATTGCATTATATAAGGAAAGTCATGTGCTGGCCACATCAGATTTTTTTTACTGTAAAAGTAGTTAATTCATTACATTATATAAGGAAAGTCATGTGGTGCCCACATCAGATTTTTTATGACTGTGTTTAATCAATCTTTACAATGACGTGAAAAAGTACAGGAATATAATTTGCAATCTATTTAACTTCTTTGTGATATATGGTGAGCAAGTTAAAAATACTTTTTTTTGTAAATTAAAACTGGTAAGTAAAAATCGGAGTTTATTTTTCATTGTATTTGCATATGAAGTTTATTTTCTATAGAGATAACACAAATTCTTATACTTAAACTGTCATTTTTTCCCCTAGGGCAAGTAAAAACATTTTAAATTATTTTGAAAGTTAAAATGATATTGAACTCTATTAAAATTTGCTCATATTTTGGATCGCGAACAACGCTGGTTATCTATTATTTCGTAATATAATTAATATTATAGAATAAGTTTTATGTTGGGATTACCAAACCAAATGTTTTGGAAGTAAGTTTAAAGGCATATACAGGTTTTTTGAGGTTATTAGTCGCAGTCGTAATTATAAAAAATCTGATGTGGGCAACACATGACTTTCCTTATATAATGTAATGAATTTACTACTTTTACAGTAAAAAAATAGGTTTTTCTTATAATAGATACTAATATTCTTTCCAAGATATTGAATTTTCGACAATTAGTCGTCATTTTCATTGATTTAGCGTCATTTTTATCCATTTGGCGAGATTTTCGTTAATTTGGCAACATTTCAGAAAGTCGACAAGTTGGCAACATTCCGCCAGATTCGTCGCCAAAATCTCGCCAAGCGTTATGGACGAAGAAATAAGTTATTCTTACAGCAGATAAATGACTATTGGCTTTCAAATACAAAAGTATTACTTAAAGTATCTTTTTTCATGAATGGAACGAGCTAGATCCACGAGAATGATGTCACCCAATTTATCGCGTGGTATTACATATGAAAAGTGAACATGTTTCTCAATAGGAAATATTTTTTTTTATTTTATATGATTTTTTGATAGTTTTTTTTAAAAATGTACAATATCTCGAGAACGGTTCATGTTATCGTTTTAAAATTTATGTCAATCGTTTTCTAATGAAAAATTACATAAGAAATGTCTATTTGCGTAACTTTATTAGCGGTTTTGATTTTTTGACGATTTTTTCAAAATTTCATTCGAAAATTTAGGGGGATTCTGAACATTCGATTGCGTATAAAAACAATAGGCTTCCAGTGTTTACGGATTGTGATTTTTGTACTAAATTTGGTTCGAATCGGTCCATTCGTTCGTCAGTTATCGTCTTCACAGGCTCACTGACACACACACACACACACACACACACACACACACACTTTCACACACACACACACACACAGACATCACTTCAAAAACGTTTGATTCGTGATCAGGGATGCTTGAAACGTGCTCTCCCGTCGAAAACTTGAATTTGAATTTTCGAACCTGTCACAATACTTTCCTTATACATTATGTATATAAAGAAAGTAATATGACGTATCTGCGCTATCAACTGCACCGTTCGAAAATCAATATAGATCTGCGGCCGATGATATAGTTTTAGACGAAGTAGGGAGAGGAGCAAAATCTATCTACAAAATTCAAAATACTGAGTCAAGGAAAATTTACAAAATAGCGAAAAGGGTTTCTCAGACTGTTTCTGGGAATTTATACCAAAGATTTTAACAATCGGCTATTGGACAAGGAAACTTACATTTTATCCCCCAAGCCTTAGAAAGTTACAAGGACAACAGCATACAACAATACAGCAATACTAATACAACAATACTAATATATAACATAGAATCACCTGGAATGTTATGAATGAGGGTAAAAATGTATATGTAGCATAAATGTACCGAAAGTGCATACTAAAACTAATCATCTTAAATATACTAAGTCAGTGATTTTCGCATCCCCTTTGGGTCCCCCTTTTGAAATTTAATTTGATGGCGGAATCCTAAAATGAAAAAAAAAATCCCTGTGGTTCAAATTTTGCGTTTAGACTTTACTCGATTTTTTAATTTAAAAAAAAATTGCACAAAACTGTCACGTCACGGAACCCCTGAAATACTGTCGCGGAACCCCAAGGGTGTCACGGAACATACTTTTAGAAACGTTGTACGTACTGATTCTCTAACGATGGTCAAACTACTCTGTCAAGTATCACCCTAGAATGTAATATATATAGGACTTTTATGTATAGGAATATCACACTGGTTAGAAAGTAATAAGAAAGGTTTTACATTTACTTAATGTGTACAGCCCCATATCTGAAATCCTCTATCAAGCATGGCAAATTGACTCGGTATGAGTATAATTGAGTGAACACTTTGTATATAACTTGGAAATAATAGAGTGAAGGTCGTGCTCATATCTGGTTACCATTTTGTGGCGGGTGACTCGAACATCTTAGAGTACGGAATATTTCGGAAATATCAGGGTCACCATTTTGTATTTTTTTGAAATGGACGATTTGTCCTATTTTCAGAAGGTTTCTTTTTAAAACTTCCTTTCTAATCTAATCACAGCATTCTTGTTAGTGCTTTTTCTGATATTCAAACTGGTAAAACGCAATCCCTAAGCTGATATTGTAGAGATCACCTGTGCAATTAGTATACTTTTAAAAGGAAGAAAACACTTTTACGTACTATGGATTACAGATTGCCTGGCTATTATTCTTATGATATGCATATGAGTGAACTCAGACGGAAATATAGTTTAATGTCTCTTAAAAAAAGAAGAAAATGCTCCTGCCTTTTGTTTTATTATAAAGTTTTAAATAACACTATTGATTGCCCCATTTTACTTTCTTGTCTGGAATTTCATATACCTGTTAATAATACAAGGAAAAAACTTTGTTTCACAATACTACTGGTAAACACAACTACCTTAAATGCCATACTATCTATAAATTTGTTGATCTATGTAATACCTATTGTACTGATATTGATATATTTAATTTGGCTCCTGTCTGTTTTAAAAAAGCCTGTTTGAATGCGCTTGACATGTATACGACTTAGTATTCTTGTATCTTATATTCTGTTCTTTTTATTTTTGTGTGGCTACTGTAACTGGATTTCATCTGTAGTTGCCACGTAAATTGAATAGAATAAAATAAAATAAAAATAAACTTAATATTTTTGTACAAACTTAACGCATTTCAAAAGATACAAAAGTGCATGATCAAAAGAAAGTAAGCCTAAATATAACGAATTCATGGCACACGAGCTTGGCGTGATAGCCAACCAGCTGGGTATGTGAGTCAAAAAGAGAGAACGATGGGATCGCAGCCTAACAAAATTTGATGTGGGCAACACATGACTTTCCTTATATAAAGTAATGAATTTACTACTTTTACAATAAAAAAAAATAGGATTTTCTTATAGTAGATACTAATATTCTTTCCAAAATATTGAATTTTCGACAATTGGTCGTCATTTTCATCGATTTAGCGTCATATTTATCCATTTGGCGAGATTTTCGTTAATTTGGCAACATTTCAAAAGGTCGCCAAGTTGGCGACATTCCGCCAAATTCGTTGCCAAAATCTCGCCAAGCGTTTTGGATGAAGAAATAAGTTATTCTTACAGCAGATAAATGAGTATTGGCGTTCAAATACAAAAGTATTACTTAAAGTATCTTTTTTCGTGAATGGAACGAGCTAAATCCACGAGAATGATGTCACCCAATCTATCGCATGGTATTACATATGAAAAGTGAACATGTTTCTCAATAGGAAATATTTTTTTTTATTTTATATGACTTTTTGATAATTTTTTTGAAAAATGTACAATATCTCGAGAACGGTTCATGTTAGCGTTCTAAAATTTATGTCAATCGTTTTCTGATGAAAAATTACATAAGAAATGTCTACTTGCGTAACTTTATTTACGGTTTTGATTTTTTGACGATTTTTTCAAAATTTCATTCGAAAATTTAGGAGGGGTTCTGAACATTCGATTGTGTATAAAAACAATAGGCTTCCAGTGTTTACGGATTGTGTTTTTTGTACCAAATTTTGTTCAAATCGGTCCATTCGTTCGTCAGTTATCGTCTTCACAGACTCACTGACACACACATACACACACACACACACACACACACACATTCTTTCACACACACACACACAGACATCACTTCAAAAATGTTTGATTCGTGATCAGGGATGCTTGAAACGTGCTCTCCCGTCGAAAACTCGATTTCGAATTTTCGACCCCGTCACAATACTTTCCTTATACATTATGTATATAAGGAAAGTAATACTCTTCCCGTGCCTGACGTCACCAGGCGAGTAATTTGGTAATGAAGAACGCACGATTTACGACATATGTAAATTCTGAAAGAGAATAAATAATATGCATACGGATACAGCATTAAATATAACAAGAGCATATATCATTTCAAAAATAAAATTCGAAAGTTCAAAAAGTTCCTTTCGAATCATTTGAGTCGTATTTCACAAACAGTTTGACCATGGCGATGCAAATAATTTATTTGAAGTTGCAGATGAACTTTTGGAAATAGTTTAAACTTGACTCGCGAAATGGCGTGACAGAGAGATGTTTCAAAAATTGACATCGGAATTTTTAAAAAGTGTTAATTTATAATAATGTCCTTGAACCTTCCTTACAGTCACATCATACTTTCGAGTAGGTCGGACGGTCTGGGTAGGAAAAAGAAGGCGATTTTTAAAGAGATGGTTAACAACTATGTATCATATATTATTTTTTTTAAAGAACTCTCAAAAATCGTACGTTGAAGAGTTATAGACATTTTTTTTAAATTTTACTAATTTTTTCCATTTTTTAATAGGTCTGGAACGTGGATGGTGATGGTAGACATTTGAAGCCTGGTCGCATCGAGGTAACAGATACGCAGCTCATTCTTTATCAAAAAGGAAACATCGTCGTGAAATGGCCTTTGAAGAGTTTAAGACGCTACGGGTTCGATTCGGAAGTGTTTTCCTTCGAATGTGGTAGGCGCTGTTCTACGGGGCCTGGTGTATACGCATTCAAATGTAAGCGAGCTCAAGCACTTTTCACCATTCTTCAAGAGTGCATTAACAATTCCGGTGGTGGAGGCGGAGGTGGTGCAGGAACCAGCACTTCTATGCCTTCCATTGACGATCAGATCAGTCTAGCAGCCGGAGGAGAAAGAGTGCCCTCCATGAACTCCCCTCCTCCGGTTCCGAATGGAACTCTGCAGAACATTACAGGAGGATCCTGTCCAACTGTAGATTCTTCTGGTTACTTGGAGCCCATAAATGCAAATTCACACCTTCATTATCCTACAGGATCCAGATCGACTGCACCAGCAGGATCACCCGGTGGATACGTGTGTATTCCTTCATCTGTAAGCAACTTGGAATGGCCTGGAGTTGCTTCGAGTTTGCCCAATTGCTGTAGCTTAAGTAATTGCGGTGGCAGGTCCATCGGCAATTCCCCATCCGCTCACCACTACACAAATGCCGAAGTCATCGAGCAAGCAGCGGGTTGTTCGAACAGAATGTGTGTTGTTCATCACTACGTGAACTCATCAGTGGTGTCCACTGAAGTGACCCACAGGTGCTGTATGCCGCCCAAGTGTTGTTCAGAACAGAACGAAAATACTTACATCAATAGTCCAATGGTGACACTTAGTCCTGGTCATCTACCGTGTACGGGTAGCTGCTGCGCAGTCAATTGCACGAATTGTGTCGATATGAACACAAATTACGCGAAACTAGATGATCTTTTAAAACAGGAACAGTCGGCAAAACGGCAAAAGGAACAACCTTTTTATGTGAATGTTAAACCGGATGCGGCCACAGCACAATCGGGTAGTTCTGCTAGTAGTAAATGTGTGTCGGGTCGCTCCACACCGACAGAAATGCATTCTAGAAATGGAACTGTTACTTCTCCAACAAGCCCAGTGTCTGCTAAAGTCACAACTTCACATTATTACGCGAATCTGAGTTCTCCCGCAGCCTCTGTGGAAGATGCTTTGGACAAAGAGGAAGATCAAGTGAACTATGCTGTTCTGGATTTAGACCAGAACGACGTGGTGATGTCTCCAATCTCTGTCCCCAACAGTTTTTCTCGAGAACATTCACTCGTCAACTCGCCAGTGAGGTCGCCTGAAGGTTACGCCCAAATAGATTTCGATAAAACTGTTGCACTCTCAAATTCTGCCAATCCCTGCCCCTTCAATGATGACAGTATGCGCAAAACCAGACATAATGCGGTAATACCATGCTCTAGCATGTCAGCTTGAATTTATGAATACAGTGAAATTTCGATCATCTGAATTGAAATTGACTAAAGCGATTAAGTATGTTTGAAAACCGGATAATCTAAGAGAGTCAAATAATTAAATACATAGTATAATACAGTGAAATAGACTATAACGAATCCTCAAAATACCGCTATGAAAGTTCGTTATAGCCAAAGCTCGTTATATGCAAAACATAACCCTCTTAGTTGAAAATATACTCTTAAATATTTATTTTGCAATGCATTTAGAATTATGAATTGGTACATAATATCAGCGTAAGTGTTTCACTTGCACTCACCTTTCTGGTAGGTCGGATGGTGTAGTTACCTTACACCTTTCTGGTAGGTAGGACGGTCTGGGTCTCAACAACACTAATTTTTCTAATCTAATGATGAGGGGTCAAAACGTTTTTGAAACAATTATGGCATTTGTATTTCATCTTTCGACTCAGACACTGCTTCTTCTGACCTGGTGATGAGACATTATAACACCCTTTAAACAATTGTTGTCACCTAATTTTTACATATCTTCTATCAAGATATTACAAAAATTGGATTGTTATAATCAGCAATTATATCCGTCATGGTCCTGTTATGATATTCGTAAAAAACGCGTCAGAAATGAAAAGTTTTAAAGCATATCGGTGCTGACTTCCCAATCAAATTTAAATTTGAAGAATTTTTCAGTTTTAGTTAGAGTTTAATTCACAATAACTTAAGTTTGCTTATACAAGAGTTCCTTATAAGCAGATTCTAATTACACTACATGTCGAAAACCCAGACCGTCTGACTCGTCCTAAGATATGAGCAGCCGTTTGAACGGCTGGAAATTACACTAGTACATGTATCGGACTTCTGCCAAGACTATACATCTATTTTTGTTTCAACCTACAATTGCAGCAAAGAATACACGACGGATAGTAAACCTCCACCATAAAATTATAATTATTGTATTTTAAGCAATTTCCAAATATCCCTAAAAGCAATATTTTTAAAAATAAAATTTATACTAGAGTCTAATTTTTTCTTTACTGAATGTTGATTTTATAAAAATTAATATTTTTCATAGAATAGGAGAAATTTTCCAACATTCACCTATTGGCCGAAATCTTGACGACAAATAAAACTCGTGTCCAATTTCTCGCCAAACTATAAATTTGCGGGACGCTTATTTAATACTGGAAAAATATAAATTAAAAATAGTGACGTGGAGAAAATAATCATTCTGGTAACCCCATTCGTCGTGCGTGACTCGGTTCTCCTACTATTTATTGTCTGTACTTTAGAAATTGTTTGGAATGAAATAGTATAGCACGCTATAAGCGAATGTTCGTTATAACCCAGGATAGCTATCATTGGTTTCTACTGTACATAATTGTGTATATATTATGTATAATTTATGTTTAGCATAATTAACATTAACAGTTATTTTCAACAAAACCAGGCAATGAAACTACAACAATAAGGTTATACAGAGAAATATGGCAGTACTGTTGTATAGAAAGGGAAAACATTTTAAGTTACCTCCCAAAATAAAATCGAAGCAATTCTTTAGGGAAAAAATACTGCATGGCAGGATTAGATAGAATAAAGCAAAAGAAACAATAATTTGGCAGACATTTTAAATAGTTATATTGCAAAATTATTAACCCTTTAAGAGGTACTATATTAAAGTATCTAAAATTGGGGGGGGGGCATCATAAATGAACTATATGGGTTGTATTACATATATTTTGAGCTTAAAAATTATAATTCTTATCCCTTGGGAGATAGTTATTTTCAGTGATCAAATACCACGCAAGTTCATCTAAAATGTAGTAAAAATTGGATAGCTCATTTGTGTGTCCAATGCTTGTTATATCTGAAATTCACTTTCAATTGAAATGTGGCTCAAAAACTGGAATTTGTATATTCTAAAAATGTGACACCGAATATTACAAATGCGTTTACAGCCAAATCCAGAAAATTTTAAATTCGCAACGAAATATAAAAAAAGGAAATGTCTTTAATTTTTTTTAGAATAAGATAAATTTTTTTTATTTTTTTTTATTTATTTATTTAAAAGAATGCAAGCTCAGGACAAAGTTCCAGTAACAGCGTGCAAGATAAAATACAATACAAAATATACGTATTAAAATATAATAGAATACATTAAAATGCAAACTATTGACAACAAATGATAATATGTGCATAGTGTCGCTATATGTTCTTAATGAAAGAAGTTTGATCGAACTTATGTTAAAAAAATTATAAATTTGTGTTTCCACTATGCCACTAACCCTAAATTAGTTGTCTTAAATCAAACAATATTCAAACGATATATGCCGAATAATCTAGTTATCCTTTTAAAGGATATTCGAATTAACGGGGCTCTAATGTATTAACTGAACTAGTTAAAACTTTATTTTTTGTCATAGATATTAATGTTGATAATATTGTCATATATATGTAAAAAAAAATATTCTTTTAAAACTCTTATTTATCAAATAAACGGAATAAGAATGGTGTAGAATCGCATACATTTTCATTAATATTTCTATGCTTCTATATGATTACCAAAAATATGTAAAAACTGTAGCTGTAAAATATTTTAATCATGTTGATTGCATAAATTGTGTTTTGAAGATCAGAAGCATAAATGCAAACTTTATGTTCCTGATTAAATTTTATAGTTTATATTCTTGTTTATAGAAAACCTGTAATGCTCCAGTAAATAGAAAAATTATTCTTTAGTTGTCACTTTAAAACGATTTTATCAGGATTTTAAACGTTAATGTCCTTTATTAAAATTATATTGTTTCCTTATTTCATAAAGAATATAAGTGAAAAAATTTTTTTTAAGTATCATTTAGAGCATTGGCTAGTCTATTGTTCAAAAAACGTTTGAAGATTTCGTTGTAATTATGTATTAAATGCTATTTTGGGATTATTGTACAATCTTTCAATCACACCTTTCTTCACAGTCCAATTCCTTAGTTTTAACGTATGTGTAGTTGTGCGCAACAATTCGCCAGACATGCGCATAAACGTCCGCTACTACCTATAGCAACACCTCCTTATATTTCTATCATATTACATTGCCAACCGTCAGGAAGAGAAAAAATGGAATGGCATATGTATGCTTTTCGTTGAAAATTAACAGAAAGTCAGAAAATAATTAAAAAAATTAGTTTTTGTTAGAATGCGAAGATATAAATCCATATTTTTTATAAACTATAGAATTTTGCTAATCCTCCTCTTTCGGATGCACAAAATAAGGAAAAAGAAAAGCATTCATATTTCGATGTATTTAAAAAAAAAAAAATAAATATGAATATATAAAATATTGTCCAAAAGATTCGGTTCAAAGATCGTTAGAAAAAGCGTTTTTCGATCTTTTCGATGATATCCAGATGGAAATTCTGTGGTAATATTTTCGATCGCAAATGAATCGCTAATATAGCAACATATTGCCGTATAACAACGCCATATATCAACCGCCATACTGAGAAAGAGCATAATCAAAAATCCCGATTTTTATTCTTTTGGTTGATGCATTTTGGTTGATGCAAAAAAGTCCGCCAGAGAGGAAACTGGACGACACTTCATGAAAGGAATGTACAATTTCAAGTTTTATGCGTTTGCTTGAAAAATTATAAAAAAGAAAATAATATAGTAATTTAAAATATCGTTAGAATGTGAATATATACACCCATATTTTTGCCAAACTGTAGAATTGTGCTAATTCCTTTTTGGGATATGGCGAAATAAGTGTCAGATAGCCTAAAAAATGCAAATTTCAATGTATTCTAAAAAATAAATCAATATGAAGGATTATCCTACAGATCTTTCTTTCGACTTTTCGGTTGTGTCAAGATGGAAACTCTGTGATAATATTTTCGATCTCAAAGGAGCCGATTTGTTTGAAAATTGTTTAAAATCGTGCTTCAATGTATAAGAACTAGAACCTATTTTGAATTAAAAAAATCTCTTCCAAGTCTATCGTACCGGAAGTTCAGCTAAATCGGCATCAGATTTCGCGGCTGTCCGAACCTTAGACGTTCCGGTATAGAGACAATACACACATACGCATAGACATGCATATTCTTTATTATCTAAGAGATGCATGTTTTAGTGTTCAAAGTTTTCTTGAAAGAAAATATATATAACATTTTTAAATGACTCATAACAATCAACATCATTAACCTTTTGTTTACGGATGGGACAGCATCCATCCCAAACGAAGAACCTCTCAAAGAGACAGGTATTTGACATAGCCGAAGACAGGTATTTGACATGTCAAATACCTGTCTTTTTGAGAGGTTCTTCGTTTGGGATGGTCCCACCCGTAAGCAAAAGGTTAAAATAGAAATGGACTTCCTCTCTATTTCTGCTAGGCACCTGATATGCACCGGATTATGTGAGAATATCCCTTTTTAAGATTCCTACTTTCCCAAAAAATAATTTATACCAATTTATTTTATGAAAATTAAATCTCGAATTAAGTAACTTAAAATTTTAAAATCATGAATTTTGAGATAAAAATAGAAAGCAAAAACCGAAAATGTAAAACTTTCTTGCTTATCTTACACAATAATGAAAGATTCCTGTGTGGCTGTAAGTGCAGTCTGTAGGGGGAAATCTAAGCTTTATACGGCCATGAAATTTTGTACACAGGTACTTGTACCGGGTACCTTTGTACCGGGAAGTGCACCTCGGCGTTATTTTTTTAAATATCAAATTAGTTTTTTAGTTATTTTATGTTTTAGCACGATTTTGAGTCACACAGTTTGATTCCTTAGTGCCTGAAAATATTATCACAGAGCTTTCATCATAATACCATTAGAAGGAAAGAAAAATTCTCTTTCAAACAGACTTTGAACGGAATCTATACAATTAATAGATTAATTTCGCGAATTTTAAAACAATATATATATTTCGTGTGTTTTAAACGTCCCCAATTTTATAACGCGATATAAAAAAAAAGATGCAGTCCTATGTTTATAATTTAACAGCAGCTTCTTTATATATTGCACACTGCTCCAAGATAAAAATCAATTTCCGCAAGCCATCCGTTCATTAATTATAACGTTTTAAATCGAGCGAATTCTTAAAATTTCTGAATCACCATATTCCGTGAGGATTCTTTTTCGATTTAGTAGGAAATATTTTCGAGTAGGAAATATTTTAAGTTCTGAAAATTAAATTGTATCAAAAAAGATTATATTCTCTCACCAAATATAGTTATTATATTATAGTTATTACATTACAGTTATTATATGATAGTTATTATATTTATATTCTGTCGACGATTGATTATTCAACTAAAATAAAATTGGAATTTCTGATATTTCAAAATATTGCATCGATTTTTTTTTTTTTTTTTTTTTTTTTTTTTACTTTTTCATAAATTCTCAAAATATTATAGTTATTTATTTTTTTTACATATGAGCCACAATAAAAGGCTTGGCGCCACTGCTCTAAAAGATAATATATCCAATAAATATATTTTAAATGTCTAAATTAATTTCAGCATATATTTTTTTAGTAAAAATTAGCAATTGTTTCTATCTGAAGACGTTAACAACTTCAGTAAATATGATATCATTGCTTTTTTTTTTTCAAGCAAATTTTAACACTTCTGAAATAATTTGTATTCAATGGTTTAACCTTTTGCTTACGGGTGGGACAGCGTCAATTCCAATCGAAGAACCTCTCAAAAAGACAGGTATTTGACATATCCTATCCCAAACAGTTCGATCCCCGTTTGCAGACATTGGCGTCCCCAAACGAAGATCCTTTCAAAAAGACAGGTATTTGACATACCCTATACCAAACAGTTCTATCCCCCTTTGCAGACATTGGCGTCCATGGACGCCAATGTCTTGTCAACAAAAAGTCCAATTTGCAAAATAGAAGAAGATTCCACATACCGCTTATATGTACTTTAGCAGTTTAAAACTTAAAATATATAATTTTAAAATACCATATTTGAAATTATATAATTACAAATATTTATATTAAAAAAGTTTAAATAATTTTAAAACATTAAATATTTTAAATTTATTTCAAAACATTAAGAAGTATTTAAATAGTTAAAGTATTTTAAAAACGAGTTTTTGATATCAAATAGCTGAATTCAAAATATGTAAATATTCATAAATTTATTTAGAAAAATTGAATGAAATGAAAATACATTCTTTCTTATTTCTTTATAAATCTGAAATATTTAACGCTTTTAAATATATGTGCGAATATTAGTTTATTTGATGATTATTTTGCTCCTGATTGGCAAAATCAATATTTTTTAAATTCATTTAAAAACATGTTATCGAGTTTTTATTATTAATTTTCCGATTTGCTATTTCGGAAAGAAATCGCAAAACTCGCAATAGAAATTGTGTACTGTCAGTTATCAGATTTATAACGCTATCTATAAAAATAAATTATCGTTTAAATTTTGTTGTTTTAAGTAATTGATAAATTGTACTTATCTACTTATCAATATCAGATTTTTATATACACAAAAAGCCGTGCAATTTTTATAGGTATGAAAACATTTTTATTTCATAGAAATACATGCATACTGCTCTTACAATGCCTTTGCACATATGCGTGTAATTGTAAATGCGTGTTCACTATGCCTAAATCGAAAAATTAAAAATAGTACAAAAGTTATTATCTTTTATATATATTATTGTTGTAATGAAATATAATGGACTGTTTGTTAATTCGTTTATCTAGTCACTTTTTATATATTTGTTACAAAATGTCTTCTTAAATTACAAAATATTTTTCTTGTGTGATTATTATTTTTTATTTCTATTTTTGCATTTTACCTCCAGAGATATTTGAAAAAAAATCTGATGTGGGCAACACATGACTTTCCTTATATAATGTAATGAATTTACTACTTTTACAGTAAAAAAATATGTTTTTCTTATAGTAGATACTAATATTCTTTCCAAGATATTGAATTTTCGACAATTAGTCGTCATTTTCATTGATTTAGCGTCATTTTTATCCATTTGGCGAGATTTTCGTTAATTTGGCAACATTTCGAAAAGTTGCCAAGTTGGCGACATTCCGCCAAATTCGTCGCCAAAATCTCGCCAAGCGTTATGGATGAAGAAATAAGTTGTTCTTACAGCAGACAAATGACTATTGGCGTTCAAATACAAAAGTATTACTCAACGTATCTTTTTTCATGAATGGAACAAGCTAGATCCACGAGAATGATGCCATCCAATTTATCGTATGGTATTATATATGAAAAGTGAACATGTTTCTCAATAGGAAATATTTTTTTTTCATTTTATATGACTTTTTAATAATTTTTTTGAAAAATGTGCAATATCTCGAAAACGGTTCATGTTAGCATTCTAAAATTTATGTCAATCGTTTTCTAATGAAAAATTACATAAGAAATATCTATTTGCGTAAATTTATTAGTGGTTTTGATTTTTTGACGATTTTTTCAAAATTTTATTCGAAAATTTAGGGGGGTTCTGAACATTCGATTACGTATAAAAACAATAGGCTTCCAGTGTTTACAGATTGTGATTTTTGTACCAAATTTGGTTCGAATCGGTTCATTCGTTCGTCAGTTATCGTCTCCACAGACTCACTGACACACACACACACACACACACACACATACTTTCACACACACACACACACACACACACACACACACACACAGACATCACTTCAAAAATGTTTGATTCGTGATCAGGGATGCTTGAAACGGGCTCTCCCGTCGAAAACTCGATTTCGAATTTTCGATCCCGTCACAATACTTTCCTTATACATTATGTATATAAGGAAAGTAATATGTGTCCAACATCTTAAGTTCAGAGATACCCCTTTAATAAATATCTTCCAGAAATTTTTTATATCTCTTGAAAATAAATAATAAAGATTTCATCCTTAGCGTTTTGATGCATGCAGGAAAGTGAATTATTGGTTGTAATTACATATTCTTATATTTATGCTATTATGTTATGTCAGTGGCGATAATTATTCTACCGTTGTAACATGTACTGTCAAACATCACCAAATATCATAATATTTTGTCATAAAAGTGAAATGCATTTGATAGCATAAAATGAAACATAATGACAGTGAATGGCAGAAGGTTGAATCGTACATTAAATTTCATTTTATTTCATTACATTAAATGTATGTGAAGAATGCACAGTGAATGAAACTTCTTTGTTCATAAGAGAATATACATGTAACTCAGTACAAAGAAAGTCATTTCTTTTGTTGTATAATATTTTTTATCCGTCTGTTTTATTCAGTCGTCCAAACGAATTTTTGTTTGATTTTTTTTTAGTAAATTCGAAAGTAGCATCAGCCACGTGTCTTCAGGATTTATAATTTAAAAGCATATTTTAAACCATCAGTCATTAATCAAACATCGAAATAAAATATGTGTTATTATTAAGTCTTTTTTAATAGTAAGAACATTGTAAAACCTACTTAACAAACAAAATATTTTAAGCAAATGTGAAATATGTAAATTTGAAATATTATATAACGGAACAAGTGCATATAGAATGCATTTAAGAAATACAATTCATCAGAGAATTGGTATAAAAATTGATTTATCTTTATTCCTTTAAAATTTACATTTTGCTGACCTTCTACAAAATATGATGTACAATGAATGATATTTTCAGCAAAGGTAGACGATTTTATCGTAAATTATTATTTTTCCATTGCATTTCTAGTTCAATAATTTATGCAGATGATTTAATGACGTCATTTTTTTCCAATACAGTTCCAGTTGAATACTTTAGGCAGACGATTTTATCAAGTCATTATTTTCCAATACGTTTCCTATTTAATACTTTAGGCAGACGATTTTATCAGATCATTATTTTGTTTCCAATGCATTTCCAGTTGAATACCTTAGTCAAACGATTTATCAAGTCACTATTTTCCAATACATTTCTAGTTTAATACTTTTGGCAGACGGTTATATGAAGTCATTATTTTCCAATACATTTCCAATTGAATACTATTTTAGGCAGATGATTTTATCAAGTAACTATTTTTCAATACATTTCCAGTTCTATACTTTTCATAATTTTAAAAATGTCATTTTCCTTCATAAAATCAACATATCTTTATAAATCTGATAGAGAAGCTCTACATGCAGTTACTCGGTGCACGCATAAAAATTTCAATTTATAATACTACTACAAAGTGGAATAATTTGTGTTCACATCATTTAAAATTCAGAAAATTTATAATAAGTTGAAAAGGGAGGGAAAATAGCGGTGTTACACATATCTGTTATTTTTCTAGGCATTTCTCACGCTTTGTTCTCACGCCTGGTATGTAGTCTGTGTTTTGCTTCCGAAATCGGTTTATATCGTAACTAATTTGTTATTTTCTGTCTTTCTTTAACAAAGTTTTTACTTTACAATAAAAAAAATCGTCTGCCTAATAGCATAGACTTTTAATTAGATACAAGTCCAATAATTCAGACAATTCGTCCTATAATTCCTCTTGATGTCCCAGAAGTCCGATTCCAAAGTTCTAGATTTTCCAAATTCTTAGGCTGTAAGTTTAAAATTCTAATTTATGGAGGACTACAGATTAACAAAAACATAAAAGCATGAATTGATGGTTTTTCATTACGAAATAAATTGTGTTTCATTCTTAAAATCATTCATAAAACAGACATTTTACTACAAACATAAAAAATACACTAAATAATTGTCAAAGACAAAAGTAAAAAAAAAAAACTGTATGAAATACACTAATTCTATATTCTTTCTTTTCCCTTCTCTATGACATATAATTGCACTTTACGTTTCACAAAATAATAACTATCAAGATTTCGCTCTATTCTACTACAATCACAAAAATTTGATGTGGGCAGCACATGACTTTCCTAATGCAATGCAAGTATTTTGTGAAATTAGGATGGACAAGATCCACGTTTTAACGGTGAAAAGTGCACTGACACTTGTACTTGGGCTCTTCTTTGGATGACAACATGTAAAATTATTTTTAAGTACCCAATTAATTTATATTTCGCGCAAATACAACTTATTGTCAAGTCTGCTAAGCAATATACTTCATTATATTACTTATACAACTTACTTCATTATATTGAAATATGTTAATTATAAGTTCATCAATTTAACGTCATTTTTGTAACTTTAGCGTCATATTCACATTATAAAATTTTTCGCTAATTGTTACAATTTTCATAATATTTACTACTGTTCGTTTATATATATATATATATATATATATATATATATATATATATATATATATATATATATATATATATATATATATATATATATATATATTCTGTTTAGATAAATTTATTTGGGAAATGTTGCAAAATCTGGAGAATAACTCTTGGTAGCCTTCTAAAGTTTGAATCTTTCGGAAAAAAAAAAAAAAAAAATGTAGAAAATTATCATTTATTTTATATCACTGAATATTCTGAGTTTATCAAAAATTCATTCGAAAATTTACGGTGTTTTCCGTATGTTTGATCGCGTTTAAAATCAATAGGGTTCCAGTATTCAAGGATCATAATAATCGTACCAAATTGCGTTTGAAACGCTCCTCCAATCGTTCATGAGATATCGCATCCATAGCCTCATGGACACACAAGCACAGGCATCACCTCAAAAACGTTCAATTTGAGTTCATGAATGCTTTAAATGTGCTTTTCTCTTGAAAATTCGAAGTTTCGACCCCGTCCTAATACTTTTCCTATACATTATTGTTTTATTACTTTCTATACATTATAGTTATTATACTATACTATACATTATACCATACATTATAGTTATTATTACTTTCCTATATATTATAGTTATTACTTTCTATGCATGCAGAGAATGTAATAACTCGATGTGTACATAATATGACTGACTATCAAAGCTTACAATTCAGTAATATATGTTAAAGCTTACAATTCAGTAATATATGTTAAAGCTTACAATTCAGTAATATATGTTAAAGCTTACAATTCAGTAATATATGTTAAAGCTTACAATTCAGTAATATATGTTAAAGCTTACAATTCAGTAATATATGTTAAAGCTTACAATTCAGTAATATATGTTAAAGCTTACAATTCAGTAATATATGTTAAAGCTTACAATTCAGTAATATATGTTAAAGCTTACAATTCAGTAATATATGTTAAAGCTTACAATTCAGTAATATATGTTAAAGCTTACAATTCAGTAATATATGTTAAAGCTTACAATTCAGTAATATATGTTAAAGCTTACAATTCAGTAATATATGTTAAAGCTTACAATTCAGTAATATATGTTAAAGCTTACAATTCAGTAATATATGTTAAAGCTTACAATTCAGTAATATATGTTAAAGCTTACAATTCAGTAATATATGTTAAAGCTTACAATTCAGTAATATATGTTAAAGCTTACAATTCAGTAATATATGTTAAAGCTTACAATTCAGTAATATATGTTAAAGCTTACAATTCAGTAATATATGTTAAAGCTTACAATTCAGTAATATATGTTAAAGCTTACAATTCAGTAATATATGTTAAAGCTTACAATTCAGTAATATATGTTAAAGCTTACAATTCAGTAATATATGTTAAAGCTTACAATTCAGTAATATATGTTAAAGATCACGATCTTAGGAAAGTGCCGGGTTCCTAGAAAAGTGCTAAAGCACCGCAATAACTTTGCAAGAAAAGGCCCACGAACGTACACTATAAGTCTATCTATAGTAAAGTTGACATGCCCTATCCATAAAAAATGATTGCACTGTCCATGCGGAGAATTAAAAAAATATAATATAATAAACCCAGCAGCAAAGCGTAATAGACAAAAAAAAAATCTGATGTGGGCAACACATGACTTTCCTTATATAATGCAATGAATTTACTACTTTTACAATAAACAAGAAAGATCAATCATGCTTAAAGCATTGATTATGAAACACTTTCCAACTTCAATGCAATTTTATTTAAACATGT
Organism: Amaurobius ferox; assembly: GCA_951213105.1. Taxonomy (NCBI): domain Eukaryota; kingdom Metazoa; phylum Arthropoda; class Arachnida; order Araneae; family Amaurobiidae; genus Amaurobius; species Amaurobius ferox. Next base: position 130,535,811 of record OX578149.1, on the reverse strand, counting down.
CTAAAATGCAATACATTCCTCGGTAATATTTTAAAACTTATTACAATACTACATTAATTTATTATATTTGAAACCTTAAACCGTCATCAAAAAAAATAACTTCATTCAAATGACGGCATTAAAGTATAAATTGCCTGGTTTAAACATCTCTAAAATGTAATACATTCCTCGGTAATAATTTTAGAATTATCATAATACTACGATAATTTATTATATTTGAAAACTTCATCGAAAACAACTGAAATTCATTCAAATGACGTCATAAAAAAATAACATGCCTGGCTCTCTCTATAAAAGCAACATTTCATTCATAAATAATTCCCCCATTCATGTCATTCATCACAATACTATAATAATTTATTTTATTTAAAAATTAAGACCATTGAGCTACAAGTAAGTAAACTCTATGCGTAAAATTTCATCGAAAAATATCGTCTGTCTCTTTCTAAAATCAATGAATATTTCAATCACATCAGCTAAGCAGACTCCATGGACTAAATGATTTTGTGTTAAAGAATTACAGCGATTCTAATACAACTCATTCTACATATTTTGCTGTTTACATTTTACATAGGTGAAAAATAGGCTTAATAGTAGAAATAATCAAATTTGAAAGAGCATTTAAACTGAAATATATTGTCATTGCGTTGTTTCAGTATGTAGATGCACAGAATTTAGGCAAAAATAAAGTAGTTTTAGGACGGATACAACACTCAATATGAATTAAAAAGAACTTTAAAAATCACGATTTTGACACAAGATGGATGCCATATATCATTTTGAAGTGGGTCATGTGATCGTTTCATATCATGGACACGTGATTGCTTCATATAAGAGGTGTTATTATTATTTTAATTTTTATTTAAAAAACAGCTGAATATATTTCGCTGAATTTTTTTTTATATATTTTATGGAACAATTTGAATATTGCCTAAAATTTTCGAAGCAATTTGTGAATTTTAAATCCGCTTAAAAAATTCTTGAAAAATTAGGTCCCATAGGGCTCAATGTATTCCATTTTTTCAACCCGGGTTCAATCCAAAACTAATTGGGTGATATTATTCATTTATATTCCCATAGGTCCTATAGACCGTCTGAACAACATACTAAAATTTCATTTTGATTAAGTCATTTTTACGGCAGTTATCGTGCTAACGGACAGAGAGACAGACAGACAGACAGAATGAACAAAGTCATAAACACTTTTCAACTTTGTTGTAAAGTGTTAAAAATAGGTTTTTCTTATATATAGTAGATATTTATATTCATTCCAAGATATTGAGTTTTCGTCAATTAGTCGTCATTTTCATTGATTTAGTGTTATTTTTATCCATTTGGCGAGATTTTTGTTAATTTGGCAGCATTTAAAAAAGTCGCCAAGATGGCGACATTCCGCCAAATTCGGCGCCAAAGTCTCGCCAAGCGTTATGGTTGGAGAAATAAGTTATTCTTATAGAAGATAAATTATTGGCGTTCAAATACAAAAGTATTACTCGAAGTATATTTTCTCATAAATGGGACTAGCTAGATCCACGAGAATGATGTCACCCAATTTATTGCATGATATTACATATGTAAAGTGAACATGTTTCTCAACAGTTGATATATATTTTTCAATTTATGGGATTTTTTGATAAATTTATTTAAAAAATATGCAATATCTCGAGAATGGTTCATGCTAAAGTTTATGCCAATCGTTTTCTAAGGAAAAATTACATAAAAAATGTCTATTTGCGTAACTTTATTCAAGGTTTTGATTTTTTGATGATTTTTTCAATATTTCACTCGAAAATTTAGGGGGATTCTGAACGTTCGATTACGTTTAAAAACAATAGGCTTCCAATATTCACGGATTTTTGTACCAAATTTCATTCGAATCTCTATTTGTTCGTGAGATATCGTCTCCACAGACTCACTGACACACACATACACTTACTTTCACATACACACACAGATATCACCTCAACAACGTTTGATTCGTGATCAGGGATGCTTGAAACATGCTCTCCCGTCGAAAATTCGAATTTTCGACCCCGCCACAATACTTTCCTTATACATTATGTATATAAGGAAAGTAAAAAGCCAATTCCGAAGTTGTATAGAACATTTTATGAGTAGGAATCAACAATAAAACTGTTACAGAAGGTATGTATTTGACACAATAAGAATAGTGACGAATCGCTGTTCTATGCAGGCCAGGAAGGATACAATAAACAACACTTACATGAACTGAAGTTTAGTGTAAAACCTACTTGCAATGCTCTTTCCCAGAGACAATACAGATGTAAGAAATAATTTGACACGCATTGCAGGTGTCACCGTGTTATGAGTCTTGAGGATATAACGTTTTGAGAGCTATTTGTTACATTCCGCGAGCACATGCCTTTCTTTCCTGATGTTGATTCCTATTTATTAGATAATACTTCACAACTTTATAAATGATGCCAACGACCCTACCGTGCTGAAAACACCGGTTCTCGTTAAATCACCGAAGTCAAGCAGCGTCGGGCGCGGTTAGTACTTGGGTGGGTGACGACCTGGGAACACCGCATGCTGTTGGCACATTTCGTGCGCGGTAGCCCGGTGGTTTGCGCGCTGGATTTGCACGTTGCTACAACTGCCGCCGTGTTCATGAGGAGTACGATAACGTTAAACATGTGGGTCCGTAAGTCCTTCCGAGAGGTTGGTGTAGGGGAAGGAGGGTACGGTTCCTGTGGATGCCTCCCCCGCTGGGTTCCGGTCTAAATTGGGTGGTACTTCCGGCCGTCCAAACGGTTACCTTACACCTTTCTGGTAGGTCGGACGGTCTGGGTCTCAACAACAACAACATTATAATTGGCTTTTTTCGGCTTATCGCTTTGTTGCCGAATACGCTATCATCACTTTTTGAGTTCTCGACTAGGGCTCTGTAATCCCTTTTATTGGATCGGGGTGTGACGCTAACTCTTTCCTGTTGGCCGCTGAAAAAGACATATATACACAATCATTCAAAATTTAAGAGACGCTGAATTTCAACACACACATGACAGTTTTATTCTGGATTAAATTAATAGTTTCATTTATATGTGAAATCATATATACATATATACATTTATCTACATGGTCATCATAATTCGGCATTCATTTTATCATCCAAATTTATGGGTAAGCTTAGCTACTTAGACCTAGCTACTTATTAATTTTCTAGCAGTCTAATGTATTTAATAATTGGAATTAATTTTGTCCAGAGGGGCATGACAGAGGGTATATCGTATTAACGTTAATAGGGAGAGATAATAAAAAAAATCTGATGTGGGCAGCACATGACTTTCCTTATATAATGCAATGAATTTACTACTTTTAGAGTAAAAAAAAAAAAAAGGATATTCTTATAGTAGATATATTCTTTCCAAGATATTGCATTTTCGTCAATTAGTCGTCATTTTTCATTGATTTAACGACGTTTTTATCCATTTAGTGAGATTTTCGTTAATTTGGCAACATTTAAAAGTTGGCGACATTCCGCCAAATTCGTCGCCAAAATTTCGCCAAGCCTTATGGATGGAGAAATTAATTATTCTTATAGCAGATACATGACTATTGATGTTCAAATACGAAAGTATTACTCAAAGTAACTTTTCTAATGAATGAAATGAGCTAGATCCACGGGAATGATGTCACTGAATTTATCGTATGATATTACATATGAAAAATGAACATGTTTCTCAACAGTTAATATTTTTTTTAATTTATGGGAATTTTTGATAAACTTATTTGAAAAATGTGCAATATCTCAAGAACGGTTCATGCTAGCGTTCTAAAGTTAATGTTAATCGTTTTCTAAGGAAAAATTACATAAGAAATGTCTATTTGCGTAACTTTATTAAATGTTTTAATTTTTTGATAATTTTTTTCAAAATTTCACTCGAAAATTTAGGAGTGTTCTGAACATTCGATTGTGTTTTAAAACAATAGGCTTCCAGTATTCACGGATTGTAATTTTTGTACCAAATTTCTTTCGAATCGCTCCATTCGTTCGTGAAATTTCGTCTCCACAGACTCGCTGACACATACACACACGCACAGACATCTACTCAAAAATGTTCGATTCGTGATCAGGGATACTTGAAACGTGCTCTCCCGTTGAAAACTCGAATTCAAATTTTCGACCCCGTCACAATACTTTCCTTATACATTATACTATGTATATAAGGAAAGTAAAAAGGCTCATCATACTTTATCACATGGGAGTCGTTGAGAATTGTTATTTCACCATGGGCACGCCACTGCGTGCACTCATTCATCTGATACTTGGCAGCGAAGACATCTTTTTGTCCTTATTTGGACAAAGACATTTATTACTTTCCCTGCAATAAATACATAGTAATGTATAGGGAAAGTATTGGAGTCATGCCGAAAATCGCAACTCGAGTTTTTGACTGATCTACAAGTTTTGGAATTTCCAGAACACGAAAAAAATGTTTTTAGCGTGACGTCTGCGTGTGTGTCTGTCTGTCTGTGCAATGCATATATCAACTCTAACTAAAAAACTAATTGACCAAGTTTCACAAAATTTGGTAGGTAAGTCTCTTGTGGGTGACCCTGGTGTTGATTAGATTTTGGTACGTTTTAAGATATAAAAAAAAACCTGCCTTCTTTTGCGAAATGGCTCGCAAGAATTGCTTCCAATCTAGATGTAAATCTAGTAGAACAAATTTCACAAAATTTGGTAGATAAGTCACTCGTGGATTATCTTGGTGCTGATTAGATTTCGAAAAAAACCCTGCTCTCTTTTGCGAAATGGCCCGCAAAAAATCGTCAAAATCTAAAATAAAAGACTACGTGTGCTCAAATATATCAATCAAATGCTTGTTTTATACGTAATATTTGACGCTGAAAAGAATAACACCAATCCCATTACTTTAGGACTAGCCGGTCTCGAGATATTTTAAATTTTTTGCATTTTCACTTTTGGAAATAAGTCCAGTTACCATATGAAAGCGAAAATTGAATTAAAAGTATAAATTCGGTGTCATTGAAAATCAATATGTGTGTTATTTTGTGCAATTAAACTCAATGAATTATTGAAGAAATAAAGAGAACGTGAATATGTGTCTCCAGGGAAAGTCATGTGCTGCCCACATCAGATTTATATACGATTTATATCACAAATTTAGTCAAAAAGTCAAGTGAAGTTTTTTTAAGATCATAGTTCCCGGCCAAGTTGGGGATGAGATCAATCTCTGACCTTTCTCTGAAGATTGGTCAGAAAAGATTTGTATTTCTATTGGTCAGAGATCATAGTTCCCGGCCAAGTTGGGGATCAGATCAATCTCTGACCTTTCTCTGAAGATTGGTCAGAAAAGATTTGTATTTCTATTGGTCAGAGATCATAGTTCCCGGCGAAGTTGGAGATGAGATCAATCTCTGACCTTTCTCTGAAGATTGGTCAGAAAAGATTTGTATTTCTATTGGTCAGAGATCATAGTTCCCGGCCAAGTTGGGGATGAGATCAATCTCTGACCTTTCTCTGAAGATTGGTCAGAAAAGATTTGTATTTCTATTGGTCAGAGATCATAGTTCCTGGCCAAGTTGGGGATGAGATCAATCTCTGACCTTTCTCTGAAGATTGGTCAGAAAAGATTTGTATTTCTATTGGTCAGAGATCATAGTTCCCGGCCAAGTTGGGGATGAGATCAATCTCTGACCTTTCTCTGAAGATTGGTCAGAAAAGATTTGTATTTCTATTGGTCAGAGATCATAGTTCCCGGCCAAGTTGGGGATGAGATCAATCTCTGACCTTTCTCTGAAGATTGGTCAGAAAAGATTTGTATTTCTATTGGTCAGAGATCATAGTTCCCGGCCAAGTTGGGGATGAGATCAATCTCTGACCTTTCTCTGAAGATTGGTCAGAAAAGATTTGTATTTCTATTGGTCAGAGATCATAGTTCCTGGCCAAGTTGGGGATGAGATCAATCTCTGACCTTTCTCTGAAGATTGGTCAGAAAAGATTTGTATTTCTATTGGTCAGAGATCATAGTTCCCGGCCAAGTTGGGGATGAGATCAATCTCTGACCTTTCTCTGAAGATTGGTCAGAAAAGATTTGTATTTCTATTGGTCAGAGATCATAGTTCCCGGCCAAGTTGGGGATGAGATCAATCTCTGACCTTTCTCTGAAGATTGGTCAGAAAAGATTTGTATTTCTATTGGTCAGAGATCATAGTTCCCGGCCAAGTTGGGGATGAGATCAATCTCTGACCTTTCTCTGAAGATTGGTCAGAAAAGATTTGTATTTCTATTGGTCAGCCTCAAGTCTTGACTGCTGGTTGGATTTGGGAACACTGGAGGCCTGGCTGGCTGTACGAAGTCCACCGCTTCAGACCCCATTGTCCACCACAAATTTGACAATAAAATTTTTTATTTTCTAGATAAAATGACATCACTTTTCCGATCTGGCTGATCCCGTAATTTGTCTTTTTGTCTGTTCTCCACTGGTTGTGAAAGTTCACTATTTAAATGCAATTTAGGAAATTTATCAAAGTACCCAATTTCATAGTACGTCGGATATGGTGCCTTTATTATACATAGACCTAACGTGCACACTCATGAACTTTCATTGCAGAGTTATTAGGGTACTAAAGACCTTCCTAGCAACCTCGTATAACGATCGCTATCTTCTACACATAATACACTTACTTAATCATTACTTCGGTCTAAGTAAACTTGAAAGTACTGTGAGAACTATTACTGCTTTTTTACCCAGTTTTGTTTTCATACGCCTATTAGTTTTTGGCTATCTATATATTTGTGGTGTAGCGTGATTTCAGAAAATGGATAATCTTCCATTTTTCATCGATACTCCAACAACGGCTAAAAATAAATATTATTTGGAAATATTTGACGACATTTCAAACAACAATAATTTCAACAAGTGTTTCCATTTTCAAAAAATCTGATGTGGGCAACATATGACTTTCCTTATATAATGCCATGAATTTACTACATTTAAAGTAAAAAAAAATAGGTTATTCTTATGGTAAATACTTATATTCTTTCCAAGATATTGAATTTTCATCAATGAGTCGTTATTTTCATTGATTTAGCGTTATTTATATCCATTTGGCCAGATTTTCGTTAATTTGGCAACATTTTAAAAAGTCGCCAAGTTGCCGACATTCCGCCAAGTTCGTCGCCAAACTCTCGCCAAGCGTTATGGACGGAGAAATAAGTTATTCTTAAAGCAGGTAAATGACTATTGGCGTTCAAATGCAAAAGTATTACTCAAAGTGTCTTTTCTCATGAATGGAACTAGTCAGATCCATGTCACCAAATTTATGGCATGATATTAGATATGAAAAGTAAACATGTTTTTCAACAATTAATATTTTTTTTAATTTATGGGATTTTTTTGATAAATTTATTTGAAAAATGGGCAATATCTCGAGAACGGTTCATGCTAGCGTTCTATGTCAATCGTTTTCTAAGGAAAAATTACATAAGAAATGTTTATTTGCGTAACTTTATTAGAGGTTTTGATTTTTTGATGATTTTTTCAAAATTTCACTCAAAAATTTAGGGGGGGGGGGGGTTCCGAACATTCGATTGTGTTTATAACAATAGGTTTCCAGTATTCATGGATTGTAATTTTTGTACCAAATTTCATTAGAAGCGCTCCATTCGTTCGTGAGATATTGTCTCCACAGACTCACTGAAACATACACACACAGACATCACCTCAAAAATGTTCGATTCGTGATCAGGAATACTTGAAACGTGCTCTCCCGTCGTAAACTCGAATTCGAATTTACGACCCCGTCACAATACTTTCTTTATGCATTGTTGTATACAGGGTGAGTCAGAACTAACTCTTGGATAGTCTATAAGCATTTTGCGAAAAATGTGATCGTATCGGAAACATTGGAACTAGCGAACGAGCCTCAACTTGCAACTCCACTGTTATACACTTGTACAGTAATCGAAAATAATTATTTCGTATGCAGAAGATTTTTATGCACTTGTGGCAACAGCTTTTGATTGTTTAATGAAATAAACGCATAAAGCGGCGCGTTTTCGCACTCATCGTCATTTCTACCGTGGATTGTAAAAGGAATAGTCGGTGTCACAAATCAGGAAAAGGCGGATATTCCTTTTATGTATGGTGCTGCTGACGGGAATGCTCGTAAAGCCAAAAGACTATACCTGTGGTGTTTCCCGACAAGATGCGTGCCAGACCGAAAAATCTTTCAGCGATTGCATCGGTGTCTGTGTGAAGCGGGCTCCTTTGTCAGCGGCATGCATGATACAGGACGTTCCAGGAGCGTGAGAACGCCACAAGTTGAAGAGAACATTCTGCAGAGGGTTGAAGATCTTCCGGAAAGCAGCACGCGGGCACTTTCCCATGCCTTAAATGTGTCCCAAAGAACGGTTTGCCGAGTATTACGGAACGAAGGATTACACCCCTATCATGCACAGAAAGTACAAGTATTGACACCTGCAGATTATCAGCCACGTGTCGATTTTGCACGCTGTTTTCTGCAACAGATGGCAGCGCAGTCTGATTTTAGTGCACATGTTTTATTCACGAACGAATGCACCTTTACACGTGAGGTCATTTTGAATATGCACAATTTTCACGTGTGGGCATCTAGAAATCCGCACACCACACGTCCACATTCCTTCCAGCAGCGTTTTTCCGTAAATGTTTGGGCTGGAATCGTTCATGATCATTTGATTGCCCTATATCTTTTACCATGCAGACTGGGCGGCAGAACATACCTCCTATTTTTACAGGAGGTATTACACAGTTACTGCAACTTGTTCCTGCCAACATTAAAGCATGCATGTGGTTCCAACAGGACGGATCACCACCCCATTTCAGCGTGGATGTGCGGCACACCTTAGATACTACATTCCCAGGGCAATGGATTGGTCGGGGTGGTCCCATAGCTTGGCCGACACGATCGCCTGATCTCTCCTGTCTCGACTTTTTCTTATGGGGCCATATGAAAAGTCTCATCTACGATAGCCCCATCGACTCCGACGAGGATCTTGTTGCTAGGATTGCTGTTGCTGCCGGCGTTGTCCAAGATATGGCAGGTGTTTTTGCTAACGAGCGCCGTTCGCTACGTCGCAGGTGTGAAGCCTGCATTACAGCTGGTGGTCGCACTTTTGAGCAGTTTCTGTAACTTTGTCCATGCATTCAGCAATGTCTGTCAGTAAAACGTACTTCGTGCCTACTCTGTCATTTTTGTGTTTCCTCTTTTCACGAGAGAGTCATCATTTCCTCATTTCATGAGCTACCACCTAGCGGTTCACCTTTTGCGTTACGACCCTACTTTGTATGACAAAAATTGCTTGTTTAAATGTGATTTATCACCCCTTAAAGTTTGGCCCAAGATTTCTAACTAACCTTGTATAAGGAAAGTAAAAGATAACTTTTATGACATGCAGTGATCATGAAGATATCGGAACAAAGTAAGTTTAATATTTTATGTATAATGTTTTATAAAGAAAGCGGTCAATTATAAAATAGGATACATTAAATTTTTACGAATATTACGTCTGCTGTTAAGTCTGCAGAAAAGTCTGTTGAATATAAGATTGAAAAAAAGTAACTTTTATGTTTTTCAGAAAAATTGTCACTCCTTCCAGCTTTGCGCGTACAGGAGTTTTCTATGCATACCGAGTTTTTACCACTCACTCACTGCAATACTTTCATACCTCAGATAGAATAATACCACCAATCTAGACAAATGCCAGCAATTTGTACAAGTCATTTTATTGTTTTGATAATGGTATATATTAAGCGGAATCAGAATTATAGAATAATTTACATATATGTAAATTAATGTGATTAATATGTAAATTAATTATCTAAATTCTATAGAATAGATGAATTTGTAAATGTGGATGACGAAATTGTGATACATTCGTGATCTGATACATTCATAATTTGCTTGAGCATGAATGTTTACATGATATTACTGTTGATCAACCTGCAGTTACTGATTACACAGATTAAGAAGAAACCAGAAAAAATAATGCAACACAGGGCTGTTTAACTAACTAGATTACTTGGGAAAACAAGACGTTAGACCATGTCTGAGCATGCGCGAGAATTCTGCCATCGCGTCGATCTAAATGATGTGATGCGGCAGAGAACTTTGTGTGTTGGCAGAATTCGAATAGCTTTCGAACGACGAGGTTGTATCCTCAAGCGGGACCCTTTCCCCATATTATAGTTAGCGGGATTTATTCCCCAAAATATATTGTGAATGTCTATCTTCCTTGTTATGTTTTTAAATAAAACGTAAAAAGACATGGTGGTTCCTCATTTTCTATTATACAAAATTTGCTAATATCCTCAACAGTACCCTTGCACAGATAATGTTGCGAAATATTCGTAGCACCGTTTATCTATAAGTGAATAAACGGGAAAAGACTCGTCGTTTTGGCTTTCATGTAACGTCTGCAAGGCACCATTTACTAGAAAAACAATTCCAGCCCACACACGGCACGCCTCTCTCAAGAGTACGTTTGGGGGTGTTGAAAACATTCCTTGAACAGCCAAATCTCCAGACCTCTTCCTTTCTAATTAAACTTTCTGGGACGCTGGCATGTCAATTGCAGAAATTGAATCCATGCCACGTCATATACAGGCATGCATCGCTGTCATGCAACTGTTCATTCTAATTGGACTGTAATTGGCTAAGTTTCATTCTAATTAAACTGTTACTTTGGAGCGCTTTGTATTTCAATTAATTCATTTTTTGGGGGGGTCAAAAGTGCATTTGTTACTTCATGCAACACTCTTTTTATTTTCCTTATATATATAATGTATACGGAAAGTATTGTGACGGGGTCGAGCTTTCAAATTCGAGTTTGCGACGGGAGCGTTTCAAGCAATCCTGATCACGAATCGAATATTTTTGAGGTGATGTGTGTGTGTGTCTGTCTGTATGTGAAAGTATGTGTGTGTGCGTCTGTGTGAAAGTGTGTGTGTGTGAAAGAGTGTGTGTGTGTGTGTCAGTGAGTCTGTAGAGACGATAACTGACGAACGAATGGATCGTTTCTAACGACATTTGGTACAAAAATTACAATCTGTAAATACTGGAAGCCTATTATTTTTATATGCAATCGGATGTTTAGAACGCCCTTAAATTTTCGAGTGAAATTTTGAAAAAATCATCAAAAAATCAAAACCTTTAATAAACTTACGCAAACAGACATTTCTTATGTAATTTTTCCTTAGAAAAGGATTGACATAAACTTTAGAACGCTAGCATGAACGGTTCTCGAGATATTGCACATTTTTTCAATAAATTTATCAAAAAAAACCATAAATTAAAAGAAAATATAAACTGTTGAGAAACATATTTGTTTTTCATATGTAATATCATGCGATAAATTGGGTGACATCATTCTGATGGATCTAACTCGTTCCATTCACAATAAAAGATAATTTGAGTAATACTTTTGTATTTGAACGCCAATTGTCATTTATCTACTGTAAGAATAACTTATTCCTCTGTCCATAATGCTTGGCGAGATATTTGCGACGAATTTAGCGGAATGTCGACAACTTGGCGACATTTTTAAATGTTGCCAAATTAACGAAAATCTGGCCAAATGGATAAAAATGACGCTAAATCAATGAAAATGACGACTCATTGAAGAAAATTCAATATCTTGGAAAGAATATAAGTATCTACTATAAGAATAACATTTATTTTAACTGTAAAAGTAGTAAATTCATTACATTATATAAGGAAAGTCATGTGTTGCCCTCATCAGATTTTTTAAATATTAATATTAAATATATCTTTGTCCTGGTTGTGTAGTGGTTTTTTTTTTTTATAGATTCAGATAGTACAGGCTAAATTCAGTTTTTATACGTACAAGTGCAACAAGCTAAGGCTTCAGTTTTGATAGGATTCTCATCCTCGTTTGATTTAGGGACGTAATTAGATCGTCGTGGGTACACGGCAATACATGTCATCGACCCTATTGTTTAAAATTCGGGGAAAGGTAATGCTAGAAATTTCAAACACAATTAGATATAATACTACTTATGCGGTTATCTGATCCTCCTTTCCACTAGAGTCCTATCCGGGTCGGGTTGACCCGAGCCACACCCTCAACAAAGAAATTTCTCGACTTGCAACCCGACCCGATCCGCACCGTGTGACCCGAAAAACCGACCCGCAACTCGAATTGGCGAAAATAATGCCACATTGATGAAAATGTCACCAGGTTGACGAAAATGCGATATCTCGTAGCATCAAGTCATCAAGTATAATTTCTTTGATAAGCCATCTTGATTAGCGGCAGTGTTCCTTTCAGGACTTTTGGCCGGGTGGGAGGGGCGAATGAAATTTTAGGGGGAGGGCAAGCTTTCTATTTGCCCTATATAAATATATCTGAATGCTGTGTCACATAAATATAAACTAGGTCAACATAAAATGCCTCCGAAGGAGGCGATTACTCGTCTCCGGGGAGGGGGGGGATTCGCCCCACCCCTGGCGGTATGCCTAAAAGAAACACTGAGAGAATTTTTATTTTAATATTCTTGATTTAAAATGCAATGCGTGTTCGTGCGTCAGGCACATTTTTTTAGTGTGTCATTAGAGGATAATTGATGGGATGAATTCAAAAAATGAAGTTAATTTTTTTTTGTTACATGATTTTATTTTTCGCAAACAATACGTGAACAATTTGCAATAAAGTTTATTATATTCACACCAAATTTAGTATATTAGTTTATTATGTAATAGTAAGTTTGGGAATAACATTAAATATCATCAAACATAAACATATTTTTTGCTCTGTCTGCTGAGAGAAATAATTTGTGAAATAAATATATTAATATTAAATATATATAACAATAATAAATACATTAATAGTAGACAACATCGTTTAAAGATTGAATAAAATATCACCCGGTTTCAAATGCATGAAAGAGTCCTTGTAAGGATAAATGAAACTGAGCACCAATATGAATAAAGACGAGATCGCGACAAATACGATTTCTGATTGACACGTTCTTGCCACTGTTGGTACTGGTGTCTCTCATTTATTATGACGAAATAAGCTCTTAATTGCGTTTGAAATTTTTTGATACCTTTATTTAACTTTCATATGTGTCAGTAACGAATTTTCTATTTCTAAGAAGAAGTGTGTATGGCTTGCTGTCTATTTGTGTCGTCTGTAACGAAAAATCTAAGCATCGTACTGTCATGAAATTTGGTACAGAGATACTTCAGGACCTGGGAAAATACATCTCTAATGAGACTTTTAAAAAATTCGAATTAGTTCTTTAGTATCTTTATGTTTTAGTACGATTTTGAGCGATTTTTACACAAATTGGTTCTTTAACGACTGAAAATGAGAGAGTGATGACGAATATCACAGAGTTTTCGTCATGACACCATCATTAGAAATCGATGAAGTTGCTTTTCAACGATGTTTGGATCGAATCCGTAGGACAATTACTTTATATATATATATATATATATATATATATATATATATATATATAATTGAAATTTTTAATCGAGAACTATGCATAAACTACGGTAAGTACAAACCCATCTCTAGCATATCTGTCACAAATAAGTAACTATAGACCAAGACTAAGGATAACAAGAAAGATCAATCATGCTTAAAGCATTGATTATGAAACACTTTTCAACTTCAATGCAATTTTATTTAAAACAGTCGAAAATGCAATATATTCCTCGGCAATATTTTAAAACTTATCATAATACTACATTAATTTATTATATTTGAAAAATTAAACCTTCATTGAAAAACATGAACTTCATTCAAATGACGGCATTGAAATAAAAATTGCCTGGTTTAAATATATCTGAAAAGCGATACATTCCACGGTAATATTTTTAAAACTATCATAAATACTACGATAATTTATTATATTTAAAAACTTCATCGAAAACAACTGAAATTAATTCAAATGACGTCATAGAAAAAATAAATAAAAAGAACGAATATGAGTCTGCAGGGAAAGACATGTGCTGTCCACATCAGAATTTTTAACAATATTACAACAATGATTTATAGAAGTGAACGGGGATTATTTTCAGGCCATTTCGAAAAAAATGTATGATCTATATTTAAAGATCCATCAAATTTTTGTCGAATAAAATGTTCAACAAATTTAAGCAGTGTACCAAATTTTAACTCTCTAGGACGTAGGAAAGTGCATTAAAAATGCCATCAAATAAATTTATCATGAAGAGTTATATAAAATTTAAAAAAATGAAAAATTGTTATCTACCAAATTTATTTTAAAATGTGAAGCCACTCCCATATGCAAAACGTTTAAACAAATGGAGAGATATTTATTATATAATATATCTCTATTTTCTTTCTGGAAGATATCCCAAAGTCAGAATTTAATTGAATTTGTTTTTTTTCCCCTATATTAAATAATTTTTAATTAAAAAACTACTTAACATATTTTACTGAATTTTTTTATATATATTCTATTGGATAATGTGAATATTTTCTAAAAATTTCGAAGCAATTCGTGAATTTTAAATTTACTTAAAAAATGTTTGAAAAATTAGGTCCTATAGGGTTCAATGTATTTCATTTTTTCAACCCGGGTTCAATAAAAAACTAATTGGGTGATATTATTTATTTATATTCCCATAGGTCCTACAGACCGTCTGAACAACATACTAAAATTTCATTTTGATAAAGTCATTTTTACGGCAGTTATCGTGCTAACGGACAGACAGACAGACAGACAGACAGACAGACAGACAGAATGAACAAAGTCATAAACACTTTTCAACTTTGTTGTAAAGTGTTAAAAATAGTAGGTAACTTATCACTATAATGGAAAGGGGGTAAGGGGAAGATGTGTATACAAAAATCATAATTAAAAAGGTATATATATATATATATATATATATATATATATATATATATATATATATATATATATTTGAAATGTAATAATAAGAATTATGTAAAAAAAAAAAAAAAACAAAAAAAAAACAAAAAAAAAAAAATAATTAAAAAAAAATACAATTCAAGTAATATTAACATCACCATAGAAGCAAATTCACGGCCATAATGCCGATAAGAGAAAAGAACAGAACCTTCCCAAATTCGATGATTAATCAGAATAAAATTCCTCTTCAGGTCTGAGTATTTAATTCTAATTAACCCAAACAAATGCCTGTTTCAGATTAAGCAATAGTACATTACTATAAATGCTTAAACTCAGACTACAGACATCAAAAAATGAAAAAATGAAAAAAGGATACATTAAGAAAATTGTATTACCATGCGGCATGAATCCTTCTTCCTCACCACGTGTATACACGATCAACCTCAACAGCTTAATCTAGATATATATATATATATATATATATATAATAAAAGCAAACACGGCAAAAATGAGAAAAGGCAATAATAAAAACTCAAGATTGAAGATCAAGACATGGAGAACAATCAACTGAAACTACACAAAAAACGGCGGTTAGTTTGAAATTGCATTCTCGTCAGGACAGCCATACAATTAAAATTAAAACCGATAGAATAGCCAGTTTACCTATGGACACCATTGGAACTGTCTACTAGCTAGTGGAAGGACAAATAATTAAAAACAAGTGAATTATAAACCAGAAATATAATTAAAGAAATATTAACTCACAGGCACAACCACCACGTGGGAATGTTCGCAGAAGAACATTCGACAGAGCATTTTACATCTTTTCGTCAAAGCGAGTGGACACAGGAATGAATATACTTGAACGAAAAATAATGTGTATGAAGACTTTCAGAAATAGTAAGCAGTATAGGACTCAGGACAAGTGGAAAGTAGTCTTTCAAAAATAGTAAGCAGCATCAGACTCGGGCGTAGTGGTAAGTAGGTGATAAGAACTTGTGGAATTCACAAAAATGAGTTATCCAATCAAGGATAAATAATGCATTTGTAAAAATATTGCGTGGTGTATTTGAAATTATTAATAATATTATTTACAAATACTTCCGGATAGTGGTAATTTTGGCAAATGCGTTTAAGATTATTGATGTGGAGTAAGTAAAACTGAGAATCAGAAAGTCGATGTATTTGAAATAGCTGGTTTAAAATGATGTTTCTAAACAATTGAATAGAATTACAAGATCGATATGATAGCTGCTTAATGATAGTGAAGTTATAAGAATATTTTTTATCATATAGATTGGTGTTAACGTGATTATTGAGGGTATCTAAAGTTAGGTCTTAATAATTTACAGTTTGACTAACACTAGGCTCATTAGGGATTAATTCTAGGTTAGAGGGGTAAAAATCAATATTAATGGGATAGAAATCATCAATGATAATACAAATTAAGTCGTCAACATATCGATATATAATATATGAATTAGAGTTAAAATGACATTCATAATATTAAATATATAAGTTAGCTAGAATACTACTACTACAGCCCCCTTGAAGTCCACCAGATGTTTGTTAATATATGTTATCACCTGGGATAATATAATTGTTGCATAACACAAAGTTCAATAGTATAGGAAAGTTTTGACATTAATGGAACATTATTGGAAGATTGATAATCATGATCAAGAGAGATAATAAATTTACACAAATCTTTAATATCAATATTATTAAATAGGTCTTTAAAATCAAAGGTATGGAAACCAAGAATATGTGGAAGCTTGTTAAGGTGATTAACTGAATCAAAACTATTGTTCAATATGAAATAGCCTGAATTCTTAAATTTAAGAGATTCATTAATTCTATTTAAACAGTTGAGCAAGTACTTACTAGCTGTAGTGGTAAAGGTATTATGTCCACACACAAGTGACCGTTCTAAAACTGAGAGGTGGTTTGTGGAATTTAGGAACCGAAGTAGCATATGGAAATTTATAAAATTTACAATTCATATTTAATTGTATATAGAATTTTAGTTTTGATTTTGATAGACTGATTATTAATGGGTTTAAAAATATGATTATTTTTTAAGTAATTCTGTAACAGAGAAACATAATATTTTTTACAAATAATGGCATAATTATTAGAAGCTTTATCTGCATAAGTTATGACAAAATGTTGTTGTAGTTCTTTAATAGCAGAAAGGAGTTGTTTATAAGGATAACTAGGCCTCGTAAATTTAATATTTATAATAACATTTTTAAGAAGATGTAAGGTAGTATACTTCCATAGATGGAATGCTTCAATAGGAATGGAATGTGAACAAGCCTGTTGGTATATGAATTTATCAAAATCAAAAGATAAAGATAGAGGAAAAAGTTTGGGGTGATGGCAGAATGGAATGCGAAATTTAGACCCTTCATTCATAATATCCCTAAGTATATTATCCCGAACTATACTGAGATCCCCAGTAATAATGTATCCATGAAATGAGTTGACATAAGGTGTAAGATTCTTATCGCTGCATACACATGATGTAAGATTATCGGAGTTTAATGACCTGGAAACTTCATTGTAATTGTAAATAGTTCTACCAATTTGTAAAATATATTTGAAAGATTTTTGTATTTTGATATCATTTACAGGTAACAAGTGCTGATGTTTTGCAAATAAATTATTAAAGTTATGAGAATTAAGAATTGGGTGTTTAAAAGAAATTATACAGTAAGCAATTTTAGTAGGTGGATTAGGTGAATGGTGTAGGTGGAAATTTAAGAAATTTGTACGAGAAAGAAGCAAATCATAAAATAAATGTTTAAAATGCTCATTAGTTAATTTTAATTTTAAAAAGTAATCATAAACAGTATTTAATTTGCATTTTCTGACTTTATATAACAAAGTTCTAATTGGTAGGAAATAGAAAGTTTAAGAATAATTATATTGTAATTTCAATATGTCTGCATTGTAATCAATAGTATTACTTAAGTTACTGTTTCCTTTTCCACGCTTATATCACTTTTTACTTGGAGTTGATGACTTTGAATACTGAAAAAATTTCTTTATATACTGAAGATTTATTGGAATTGTATTCAAAACTATTGTTAATCACATTATTATTGTTATATATTTGATTTAAGGCATAGGGGAAGAGAGTTTTGTGCTTTTTAATATAATAATTTTCAAATACTAATCTATCAGTTAGTGAAATTTTAATATCTAAAATATGAAGGGATACATTTTTAAATCCGTGGGTAGAAAAGTGCTGATATTCAAATTGATTTTAAGTTGGGCGATCATTAAAAACTTTACGGTCAATTTTTTTAATATGATCTCTGTAGACATTCATTTTAAGATGTTGCCAATATAAGAGAAGTTACAAATTGGTCAATTGAGTTTGCAAATGCAATTAAAAACTTTGCAGAAATTTTGTGAGGTGGAATTACTATTCATTTGTAATGGGTCAGCATAAGGACAAGTTTTACACTTATTATTATTGCATCTATTGAAGGAATAAGATTTAGATTGAGAGTCGGTATGGTATTCTTCCAAATCGTCTATAACGCCTAATTGGTCAATGTTTTTCGATCTATAATTATCCCAATTCATAATAATAATAGACCAGACACTAGGTAACGAATAATATTTACATCCCGAATTTTAAATTAAAATTCCCAATATAAACCTCTTCAAAAATTATTTTGTCAAGTACGAATTTCTAATTATAACTAATACCATAATGAAGAAGTGAAACGAAATTTCGGAGAGTTACATAAAAAACGTAGGTAGGATCTACATGAGATTTTCATACGTAGTATTCCTAAATTTTCGAAGTGTGTACAAATAGAGCCATAATCATCCGGAAAGGAAGATATGCAAAGCTATTAATAATTTTGCATTTAGCATAATTTTATAGTTTGGCATAAACTTGTGCATAAACTTTCGCATACTAAAAATGACAAAAAACAAAAAAATAATTAATATGCAATTTAATTTTTGGTGAAGCGAATGCATAACAGCAACAATCGTATTTTCTATTTTCTCTCGAGTTCGACTTTTTCCTCGGCCGTTCTGCGTATGACTGCCTTGGAAAATTTAGAATACGCCTTCTCTTCCGTACAAATTAACTTTTTTTTTTACTCTAAATTTTACATTTTTTTTCTAAATTTTACTTTTCACGTTTGCAGAGAGCCGTTGAAATTAGATTGGTTTGAAAGGTTGAAACCAGAAAATGATCTGGCGGCCTTTTAGGAGATCTACGATTCGAAGAAACGATTTGGATATTGACTGCTGTTATCTGTAAATGTATTATTAGTAAATAGTAGCAGCTTCTTTATGACTCGAGGAATGGCAATTCTTTCTAGTTACACATAATTCGGTCATTTCACTCCAAATTTAAAGGTAAACAAAAAAGATCAATCATGCATAAAGCATTGATTAGGACTTTCCAACTGCAATGCAATTTTTTTAAACATCTCTAAAATGCGATACATTCCTGGGTAATGTTTTTTAAATTATCACAATACTACATTAATTTATTATATTTGATAACTTAAAACTTCATCGAAAAAAATGAACTTCATTCAAATGACGGCATTGAAATATAAATTGCCCGGTTTAAACATCTCTAAAATGCGATACATTCCTCGGTAATATTTTTTAAATTACCATAATACTACAATAATTTATTATATTTGAAAACTTCATCGAAAACAAATGAAATTTATTCAAATGACGTCATCGAAATATAACACGCCTGGCTCTCTCTATAAAAGCAGCATTTCATTCATAAACTTTTTTCCATTTATTTCATTCATCACAATACTATAATAATTTATTTTATTTTAAAACGTAAGACCATGGAGGTACAAGTACTTAAACTCTATGCTTGAAAATACATCGAAAAAATCGTCCTTCTCTGCGTAAAATCAATGCATATTTCATTCATATCAGCTATATTGCAGACTCCATGAGCTAAATAATTTTGCGTTAAAGAAATTCAGCAATTCTTATGCAACTCATTCTGCATCTTTTGGTATTTACATTCTCTATAAGTGAAAATTAGGCTTTTTTGTAGAAATAATCAAAGTTGGATGATCATTTAAACTCAAATATATTGTCATTGCGTTGTTTCAGTATGTAGATGCACAGAATTTAACCAAAAATAAAGCGGTTTTAGGATGGATTCAACACTCAATATGAATTAAAAAGAGCTTTAAAAATCATGATTTCGAGACAAGATGGAAGCCATATTTTATTTTGAAGTGGGTCACGTGATTGCTTCATATGAAAGGTGTAATTAGTATTTTAATTTTTATTTAAAAAACTACTGAATAAATTTTGCTGAAATTTTTTTCATATATTTTATGGGATAATTTGAATATTTCCTAAAACTTTCGAAACAATTTGTGAATTTTAAATCCGCTTAAAAAGTGTTTGAGAAATTTGGTCCCATAGGGTTCAATGTATTTCATTTTTTCAACCTGGGTTCAATCCAAAACTAATTGGGTGATATTATTCATTCATATTCTCATAGGTCCCACAGACCGTCTGAACAACACATGAAAATTTCATTTTGATAAAGTCATTTTTACGGCAGTTATCGTGCTAACGGACAGACAGACAGACAGAATGAACAAAGTCATAAACACTTTTCAACTATGATGTAAAGTGTTAATAAAAAGAGACAATAAGCAACATTCACGGCATTTTTGATATCGAAGTAAATCTGAGCAAGCTTCGATGTCTGAGGAATTTTTGGTGGTGTTAAAAATAGAAATTACTGATCTTATTCCAATGCATTCTATTATCAAAGATTTCAGACTACAAAGTTATTCAAATGGTATGTGAAGGAAGCAAGTTTAAAGAGATAGAAACATTGGATTAAGAAAAACAAATTAGAAGTTTAATCAAAAGATTTAATTTTTTGATGTGAAGCATCTTAGTGCTCGGGGCATGGAGAAAAGGGGTGAAAGAAATATGAAGGAGATAAAGCGAAATTATGTAACGGTGCCAATACTTGCACTGCCGAACTCAATGCAGAACCCAATATGTAATTTTTCTTCTGATTATATCTGTCCTTAAGATATATTATGAAACAATTTTGGTAAAAAAGTGTAAGATTTTAGATATATGTAACGGTGCCAATACTTGCACTGCCGAACTCAATGCAGAACCCAATATGTAATTTTTTTTCTGATTATATCTGTCCTTAAGATATATTATGAAACAATTTTGGTAAAAAAGTGTAAGATTTTAGATATATGTAACGGTGCCAATACTTGCACTGCCGAACTCAATGCAGAACCCAATATGTAATTTTTCTTCTGATTATATCTGTCCTTAAGATATATTATGAAACAATTTTGGTAAAAAAGTGTAAGATTTTAGATATATGTAACGGTGCCAATACTTGCACTGCCGAACTCAATGCAGAACCCAATATGTAATTTTTCTTCTGATTATATCTGTCCTTAAGATATATTATGAAACAATTTTGGTAAAAAAGTGTAAGATTTTAGATATATGTAACGGTGCCAATACTTGCACTGCCGAACTCAATGCAGAACCCAATATGTAATTTTTCTTCTGATTATATCTGTCCTTAAGATATATTATGAAACAATTTTGGTAAAAAAGTGTAAGATTTTAGATATACGACATCTGAGCTACACGCCAGTATGCGCTTACCGTTTGCGCAGACCGCACGCAGCAAACGTTACATCCAAACATTTTTTTGTCAATAGCATCGTCGCTTGCGGTAATCTATTAAAAGTGTATAATGTTGATAATAATAATAATAATAATTATAAGGGAATAATACATAAATAAACAGGGGTTGCTCTGGAATTTTGATTACTGTAGCAAACCTATTCGCCAAATGAAATTTTTTTTCGCCAAATAGTTTTTATTCGCCAAATAGTTTTTAATCGCTAAATAGTTTTTATTTGCCAAATAGAATTTATTCGCAAATAGTTTTTATTCGACAAATATTTTTTATTCGTCAAATAGATTTTATTTGCCAAATAGTTTTTATTCGCCAAATAGTGTTTATTTACCAAATAGTTTTTATTCGCCAAATTTTATTTTGACATTCCATTTGAAAAATTTGATTTGACTTATAAATTTTCAGACTCCAAAGATCATGGTTTTGGAAAAGACAAATAGTATAGAAGTACACATTATGCTTTGCATACCACGATTTTTGATTTAACATTGGCAGAATTTATAATCGTCAATATTTTCGCCAAAGCTTATTTGCAATCGCCAAATTGAATTTTCTTTCGCAAAATGCGAAAATGGCGATCGGCAGCGCGATCCCTGAATAAATAAAGTAAATAAATAAAACATATTAAAAACTTAAAAGAAATTAAAAAAAAATTGTCTTTTTTTTATTTTAAGGATTCAGAATTTTCACCCACCTAAGTGACCAAAAGACTTCCATATCGACACGTTTCCAAATATGAAGAAAGAAAAAAAAAAACCTGAATGATTATAATAAAAAAAGAAACTTGAATAACTTATATAAGCACGAATAAAATGATAGTGTGCTTATATACGTCTTTCAAGTTTACCTTATCCTTCGCGTAAACTGTATTTTACTTATTGATATTATTATAATGGTTTAACTCCATACTTTATTACCCTCATTATTAGCAGATTTAGTGACTATGAAGTAAATCTACTAATTAAACATATTAGCAGGGTATAAAATGTTTTTGTTTTTTTCCTGGAACTAATTCTAACAATGTTTATACTTCTGAGTCAATCAGCATATTTCTAAAACAAAATTGTTCTAGGGCAGATAAAAAAGTTTGATTTGTGGAATTCCTCCCTTATTCAGGCAGTTAGTCTATAACATAGATTCGGCACTAAGGACATGTCTTTCTTTTAGTTACTACACTAAAGCCCTAATCATATTACTTTTGTCTTCCACAGTTTTCGCTCCTCACCTCCGATTCACATAACACGTATTACGGAGGAAATAAAAATCGTAACCAAATACTGCGTATCACTGGAAGAGTAATAAACACCAAAGAGAGAATATCGATTGCTTATCCAAGACTAGATTCTGATAGGAGGAGGAAAATGTTATTATGACCAGGGGAGAGGGTATAATTAATTGAGTTATCGCATCCCCCCTCCCCCTCTCTTCTTCGGCTGCCTATTTTCGTCTCTATTTTCAGAACTTTTTGTGCTTGTTTTTTCGGTTATCGTGGTTATTGTGCTCGGCACGTGTTTGCGCAGTGAGTCAACCATCTGTCAAATTTCGTCTCCGCTGCTGGAGATTTATTTGGAAAGAGGCCGTGTCTTGGGTGCATTTTTTACTTTCTGTGACTGTTGTATACAGAAAGTATTGTCTTGAAGAAAATCTTCGAATTCGAAATTTTGAAGGACAAGAGCGTTTCTAGACATTTTGAACTCATTTTGAATACTTTTAGAAATATATCCGTCTACTTTTTTTTTGTATTTGTGTGTGTGCGCGCGCGCGCGTGTGTGTGTGTGCGTGAGTTTGTATGTGTGTCTGCGTATGCGCTTGTGTGTGTGTGTAGCGTGTATGTTTATCAGTAGGGTTTCATATGTGTATGTATGTGAGGACTTTGTGTGTGTGTCTGCGTGTATATACAGTAAGTATGTATGTAGCGTGTATGTTTATCTGTGCGGTTTCGTATGTCTGTGAGGAGTTTGTGTGTGTGTCTGTATCTGCGTTTGTCTGTGTGTGTGTTTATGTCTGCGCTTGTGTGCATGTATGTGTTTGTTTGTGCGTGTGCCTCATCTGCGCTTGTGTGTGTATGTGTCTGCGCTTAGCTGTGTATGTGTGCGTGTTTGTCCGTGTGGGTGCTTAAGGTGTGTGTCTGTATGTGTTCCTGCGTGTATGTATGTATATGTTGTACGTAGGTGTATATAGTGTAGCATGTGTGTTTGTTCGTGAGGTGTGTCTGTCTATGAGGTAGCTGTGTGTCTGTTTGTGAGGAGGTTAAGAATGAACAGCTATGACAATTCTTTCTTAGAGGTTTTAAGAGAGCACATTGTCTCTGATCTGAAGAAGAGGGCTCAAAACGCCCTTGTAACAATTGTTGTCACTTAATTTCCTTGTGCCTGCTTTCTTCCCCTGCTTTCTTCAAGGAAGTATTAGAAAGTTATGATAAAGAAAGTCGATAAAAATTTATCAAAACAAGAAGCTCCAAATTTCAATTTACGATTCATTGATTCGACTGTATTACAAGGAGTTTTTATAAATATATGCCTTCAGAGTACTTCAGTTTCTCTGGCCCTTCAAATGGCTGTGGTCTACACCTTTTACATAATTTTAAATATTTTTTATCATTACCAAAATTACACTTCTGAATAAAATGGATACTTCAAAAGCAATTTTTCTCTAGACTCAAATAGAGGGCATATTTTCAAATTTTAAGACTGTTCTAAGAGTATGATAACTATTTTCAACTAAACATTTTTCTTTTGAGATAGAGCATGATCAAATATTTAAAAAAATCTGATGTGGGCAACACATGATTTTCCTTATATAATGCAATGAATTTACTACTTTTACAGTAAAAAAAATAAGTTTTTCTTATAGTAGATACTTATATTCTTTCCAAGATATTGAATTTTCAGCAATTAGTCGCCATTTTCATTGATTTAGCGTCATTTTTATGCATTTGGCGAGATTTTCGTTAATTTGGCAACATTTCAAAAAGTCGCCAAGTTGGCGGTATTCCGCCAAATTCGTCGCCAAAATCTCACCAAGCGTTATGGATGGAGAAGTAAGTTATTCTTATAGCAGATAAATGACTATTGGCGTTCAAATACAAAAGTATCAAAGTATCTTTTCTCATTAATGGAACGAGCTAGATCCACGAGAATGCTGTCACCCAATATATCGCATGATATTACATATGAAAAGTGAACATGTCTCTCAACAGTTAATATTTTTTTAATTTATGGGATTTTTTGATAAGTTTATTTGAAAAATGTGCAATATCTCGAGAACGGTTCATGCTAGCGTTCTAAAGTTTATGTTAATCGTTTTCTAAAGGAAAATTACATAAGAAATGTCTATTTGCGTAACTTTATTAAAGGTTTTGATTTTTTGATGATTTTTTCAAAATTTCATTCGAAAATTTAGGGGGGTTTCTGAACATTCGATTACGTTTAAAAACATTAGGCTTCCAGTATTCACGGATTGTGATTTTTGTACCAAATTTCATTCGAATCGCTCCATTCGTTCGTGAGATATCGTCTCCACAGACTCACTGACACACACAAAACACACACATACTTTCACACACATGAATTATTAAAGTGAAGTACACACACATAAGTTTTTAAAGTGAAGACCAGTGGGTTTAATTTTTACTTTCCTTATATACATAATGTATAAGGAAAGTATTGTGACGGGGTCGAAAATTCGAATTCGAGTTTTCGACGGGAGAGTACGTTTCAAGCATCCCTGATCACGAATCAAACATTTTTGAAGTGATGTCTGTGTGTGTGTGTGTGAAAGTATGTGTGTGTGTGTGTGAAAGTATGTGTGTGTGTGTCAGTGAGTCTGTGGAGACGATAACTGACGAACGCATAGACCGATTCGAACGAAATTTGGTACAATAATCACAATCCGTAAACACTGGAAGCCTATTGTTGTTATACGCAATCGAATGTTCAGACCCCCCCCCCCCCTAAATTTTCGAGAGAAATTTTGAAAAAATCGTCAAAAAATCAAAACCGCTAATAAGGTTACGCAAATAGACATTTCTTATGTAATTTTTCATTAGAAAACGATTAACATAAATTTTAGAAGCTAGCATGAACCGTTCTCGAGATATTGCACATTTTTCAAAAAAATTATCAAAAAGTCATATAAAATAAAAAATATATATTTCCTATTGAGAAACATGTTCACTTTTCATATGTAATAACCATGCGATAAATTGAGTGACATCATCTCGTGGATCTAGCTCGTTCTATTAATGAGAAAAGATACTTTGAGTCATACTTTTGTATTTGAACGCCAATAGTCATTTATCTGCTATAAGAATAAGTTATTTCTCCGTCAGTAAAGCTTGGCTAAATTTTGGCGACGAATTTGGTGGAATGTCGCCAACTTGGCGACTTTTGAAGTGTTTTCAAATTAACGAAAATCTCGTCAAATGGATTAAAATGACGCTAAAACAATGAAAATGACGACTAATTGTCGAAAATTCAATATCCTGGAAAGAATATAAGTATCTACTGTAAGAAAAACCTATTTTTTTACTGTAAAAGTAGTAAATTCATTGCATTATATAAGGAAAGTCATGTTTTGCCCACATCACATTGTTTTATATTAAGATTTTCTTTTAAAACAGAGTACGATAATAACGTTTAAGTTAAAATGTTGCATTTAAAATATTATTGATTAAAATGTTTCAAGTTTAATGCTGTTAAAATTGCACAAAAATTTATTTATAGCTGAATTACGATGCGACAAATCTTATGATCTCACAAAATGTAGATGTCGCCATTTGAAATTTTGAAATAATATAGAAATAATTATATAAATGGTTTCTTACGAAAACAAGATTATATTTATTTATAGTAGACATTATTTCGACTTTATCGATACTTTTTGTTTGTATGTACGACCCAAGGGAACGAATACTTTTTGAATGAATGCAGTACCTCCTTATTATTAACTATCACCGCTCGAGTTATAAAATTAATTCATAATTATATTTTGGAATGATTTGAACGGAAGATATATTTAATCTTCTTATTTTATGAACATTTAAACATTTTTCAATTACTTTTTTTTAATAAAAATTTGTTGACGCCATACACTGTTGCCTTCACATCAGAAATTGGTGGTAAGTCGCTTTCTTGTTGTTTTACTTCGTTTTCAGTATCGAACGATATACCCTCGATGATAGCGTCTCTTTCCTAATTCGACATTATGTCCTTGGAACATCAGATGTCACTAGCTCGTTGTCACAGGTTTCGAAATATTCCACGTCGCAATCAGAGAATAAATAAATCGTAAGAAAATTCCGTTCAGTTGGGAACTTAAACTTCTTGGACTACGAATTTTGCAAAAACGTGAAGGTTGTTATATCCGACCGGCTAGCAGCTGGACAACCGTTTAATATAACTAAAAGGAATTCGTTGCGATGATAATTCAAGTTCGTTTTATTAGAGATATTGCTATATACCACGCTCGCTATAGTGGGGTTCGACTATATTTGCAATTCTAATGATTTGGAGAAAACTGAAACCAATCCACAGACTGTTATTTTTGCATAACCGAAATCTTCGGGAAAAGGTTAAGATTAGGTGTATTGTTTTATATGCCCATATTAACTCATCTATAAGTTCTGTAATGTACAGAGCAGAACTCTCCATTTCTGTAATTCCATAACCATGAAGCTTCTATCAAGAAATTATTAATGTCGAACCCTGTGGACAGGAACATTCCTTGAGCTAAGCAGCCCAAACGATCGCTTGGGACCTCATGTCTCCAGAGAGCCTCATATTTTTGTGCATTATTTTTATTAAACTTATCTTGTATTTTTCTTTAAACTCATTAGTGCATTGTACATTATACCTAATACAATGTTCTCTTGGTATTTTATATAATTCTATATTTTATTATTAGGCATTTCTGTATCAGTTTATAGTGTTCTTCACAACGTTTTGGCCACAACCTGTTGTTGAGCATATTAAGATCATAAAACAGTAAATTCCCATGGTGGGCTTTGCTATATAACCAGGATCTGATTATCCATTGGAGCAAGGTAGTTTCGAACTCGGAAGTATTTTATATCATACAAAGACCTCCAAAATATTATTGACTCGGGTGGGGGTGGGGGTGGGGGGGGGGGGCTAAAATTCTATTCCATAACCTAAAGTGAAAAGACTAACGCATATGTTAGTCTTTTAATGAATCATTATTATTATTATTATTATTATTATTATTATTTAAACTTGTAAAAACAATATAATTAATTTGTCGGATAATCCATTTTTCGAATTACCAATTTTCGGATGTGTGACGTTCTGCTGAATTTATTGTTTAGGTGAGGCTTTGTTATGAAAGTTCGCTTAGGGCGTCAGAAAACCTGGATGGAGCGACGCTGCTACCCCTGGGTGGAGTGAGGACGTTCCAGATTATTTATAAAGTTCCATTCCATTAAGCGACACAAGCCATGTGGCTTACCTGGAGGCTTAAGGTAGCAAAATGTGTGGTCAGGATAGGTCCCTCCCCCTAGAGCACCGAGGAAGGGCAGATTTAATTTAAAAATTAAAACAAGATTACAAGGAAAAGAGACCATGAACTCACTCAACATGTAAAGGAAAAGAAGCTATAAGGTCCAACCGAAAATATGGGGAGAAAAAACAACAAAAGCACAATAAATAATTAATCAAGCGTTTGAAAAAAAAAGAAAGTTAATCAGGTGTTCCAAATAATTAAAAAAATCATACATGATTCAACCCAAATAAGGGGAGGAAAACAACTTTATAAACATATAATTACTAAATACGCAAGTAAACAAGCACAAGGCTCAACCCTGACATATAGGGAGAAATCAGTTAGATAATAATGAAAGGAAGAATCTGTCTGTTTGTTTGTCTGTCTGTTTGTTTGTCCGCCTGTTTGTTTGTCCGCAATGCCACGTGATATCTACAACACTTGCATGTCTGAGATTTTTCACACAATCTGAGATTTTTCTTATCTGAGATTCCTTTTCTTATCTGAGATTTTCTTATCTTCTTATCTGAGATTTTTCACACAATAGTATCTCGGCCATCCAAATAGCTGCTCTAAGTCCTCGGACGAGTCGAACGTTCTGGGTCTTCAACACAATAGTATCTCTTCCCGGTCGTCCAAACAATTACCTGAAACCTTTCTGGTAGGTCGGACGGTCTGGGTCTCAACAACAACAACACAATAGTATCTATATCTAAATTAATGCGCCTCGAGGGTATATTTTCCAAATTTTTAATTATAATTTTAATGAATTTTTAAAGTTTAAAATCAGCTAATCTCTAGCTATTTATACTATCTAACAGCTACCTTCATGATCTAATAGCTACCGGTCTTCAACTACCTATACTATTTAACAGCTACCGTTACGATCTACTGTTACGTTCCACTCCTAGAGGTTTTAAATCCATTATCATTATCATTATTATTATTATTACTATTTTTGTTTTGCGAAGAACGTGTATGTTTTATACTTTGCGAATTGCGTGCGTGGAAATTTAGCGACGGTATAGGATTTAAAGAAAATTGGGCAACGCTGGGTACTTCTTCATCTGAGCAACGTCGGGTATTTCCTTCTAGAAGGGGACATATAAATATTCCAGATGAATGGAAAAACAGTGATTATTAATTATAGTTCCGAAAGTTCGTAAATTAGTTCGTTTCGAAAGCTTGGAAAAATCCGAAAGTTCGATAGATTAATTAAAGTTAATAAACCTACTTTAATTAATCTGTCAGGATTAAGGGATCTGGTTCAGGGTTTATTAAAAATTAAGACTTCATTCACCTTGTGATTAAAAGTATGAAATATTTTACAGCATTGTACAAACGTGTTTGTTTTCCGCCAAAGTCAAAATTAATTTGAATACCTCGTCTACTGCTATGTAAAGATGTGTAGTTTTTAATGGAGGTCTTGAGGCAACAATAAAATTTTGAAGAATGACGTCATGTAGCAGATTCTTTCGAACCTGGGTTTGAAAGTAATCCTTATTCTCAATAGAAATTGTGAAGATTGCATCCATGAATGCCCCTTAATTACGCGACTCACATAAAGGAATCATACAACAATATGAAACGTGTGTTGACCATTATACATCATGAAAACTAAGCATCCCATGGCTCAAATTTATATCTCTTTTCAATTGGACTACATCTTGGATTCGACCAGTGGCGAAGCGAGTTAAAATAATTTGGGGAGAAATAAAATTAGGGAACAAAATCAGCAAATAAAAAGTTTTAGGCAGTCTATTTTAGCAAGATTACAAATAAAACAAAATATAATAATTGAATAAATGAATGAAATCTTGTAGTGTGTGAGGTCTATATAGCCGTTGGTTATTATTTCTCTCAGTTACGATATAATTTATGTTTGACTTTATATTAACAACTTCTGTCTGATTCTGTTATGTTGACCAATCGCCGAGTCAAGTAACATTCTACGGTCCTACGCAGCGACAGGATAAGTTTCGGATCGTGGGTGAGAGGGTTAGTCCTGGCAGAGTCTGAAATAGAAGATGGGCAAAAGATCTGTGAAGTTCTGGTGAAAGGCTGGGGGAAGTTCATTTAGGCAAAAGTTCTGTTGGAATCTGGAAGTCGCCAGGAGTCGAGTTGATGTGTGAGTGAGAAGGGTGGAAGTGCGCGTCTGTGGATCAGGTCACTAGTATCGATACAACTATGATTATGATGATCTAGTATCACTAGTTGGCCAGGAAAAGATTTAGATGTCGTAGAGAGAAGTTAGATAAGCATTGGCGCTTATATCTATCTGTTGTTTACTTAAAGATAATTACATCACCGGGCCCGGTAAAGGTTCACTATTAATCTATGTTTTTGTTGAATGACGGAATGTGCAATACTTGCCATTTGTCTGTATTTAGTTACGCATCCAGCTGCTGTATTATTGAGTGCACAGTAAATGTGTTCAGTTAACTTTCTGCATTAGTGTGTTATTGCCCTCGGCCGTAAAGACTTTTTGTATCAATTACTACCAAAGTTTGGCGTTCTGTCCCTCTTGCTAGCATATTTCAGATTTACGCAACCTAGGTAAATAGGTACTTTACAATGGAGCCCGAACAGGCCTCTAACTTCTACCATGGCATCCGATCAGGGCAGTAGTGTGACCAACGCCGTCTCAGTTAAAGACATGTCCTTTACAAATGTTTTTGTTAAAGTGGAACATCGATTTTGAGATTTGCTGTAGAACCGATTTTATATGTAGGAAAACACCATGAGCAGGAAGCTGTATGTTAACTAGCGTTGTTGTTGTTGAGACCCAGACCACCCGACCTACCAGAAAGGTATAAGGTAACTGTTTGGACGGCCGGGAAGAGCCACTTAATTTAGACCGGAACCCAGGGGGGGAGGCATCCACAGGAACCGTACCCTCCTTCCCCTACCACCAACCTCTCGGAAGGACTTTCGGACCCACATGTTTAACGTGATCGTACTCCGCATGAACACGGCGGCAGTTTTGGCAGTGGCTGGAATCGAACCCGGGCCTACCGAGTGCAACTCCAGCGCGCTAACCAATGGGCTACCGCGCTCCTATGTTAACTAGTGTTGAAGACCCAGACCGACCGGCTCGTCAACAGGGACATGAGCAACCGATTAGTCGGCCGGTAAAAATTAAGGAAAACAAGTAAGAGAAAATATATACCACTCACCGAGCGTTACGTTTTCACTTGCTAAAAGTTTTATTTATGATTTACATAGACATATTCCAAAAGTATAAAAATTGTCAAAACAAATATAATGTCTTAAAATCAAATTTTCTATTAATTTTTAAAATTATTTTCCAGAGTCCGTAGATAATAAACACTATGTTTGCGGAAAGAATGATACACACAAAAAAGAAAAGAAGAATTGAAAAAAAAAAAAAACTAAATTCCGTCGAGGATGGGAAAATGTATATACGCCGATATTTGAAAGTCTTCTGCCAATCGAAGCAAAAGTATGTCTGCATCTCCGCTTATTTACAAAGAAAATATTTTATACATTTATTTTTGGTTAACATATAATTTAAATAAAAATTATTTTGTCGTAAAATATTTGGGCAGACATTGCCTACCTTGCCTTCCCTGACGCTTCGCCACTGGATACGGCAAAATTATGTTACTTCATGTATGAATGGGACAGCAGGAACAAAAGGAACAACTACATGACTACATCCAAAAACAGTGGCCAGAGGAAAAAATACGTATAACCGCAATAAGTAACGTTTGGGAAAATTTATGCATCACTATACTTCACATCAAACAAGAAAAAAAATCTGTTTGATAAAAAATGCTGTCAAATACATAGATCATAATAGGTAATGGTTTTCAAATTCTGAAAGACAAATTTTCGATAAAAAGTAATATGAAGATCAAGGAACTTTGTCAGTTCACAAATAAGGGGACTAATTAATGAATGACCATGTATTTAACAGAAATTTGAATAAGTCTAGGGCCAGGGCCGTTCATAGAGGGCGAGCGTCAAGGAGGCGCAGGTCCCGAATTAATCATTTTATAGTGGGGAAGACAGAGTATTCACAAAGAGTTAAAAATATAAACATGTATTTATTTATTTTAATTAGAGTGAACAGAACAGAAAACAGACTCAATTAATCTGATACTGAAAATACAGTGAAAATTACAGTTAATGCAAAAATCATATGAAACCGCAAAAAATAACAGAATTAACAAAGGAAGAGCCTCAGTGTAAGTTAAAATTTACGTAAGACATAAAGAAAGACGTGAAGGTCACTGCAACAATTTTTAAAAGGTTTACAAAATTTGTTAACATCATAATTACCTGTAACATTTAATGTACAGAAATTTTCACTAAACACCTGAGGTCTAACTCATAAATTAATAAATGGAATATTAATTGGGAGAAGAATCGGAGAACAAACAGTCTATGAGATTATTTTGAAATACAACTAATGATAATGTCCTACGTACGTTTAGATTATCAATGTAAAAGAAGATTCTTAACACCGTATTATAGAGATATCATAATCACAATAGCCTAAGCGGAAAAAAAATAAATGTCTTCAAAATTTAGACTGAGCACATTCAATATGCGTATTATGAACCCCTCGTGGACCAGTGAAGATGTATCGAGTTATATTTTTGGCAGCTTTACTGTTTTTTTGCCTAAATTACAGTTGAGTTATTAGGTAAAGTGTTATTATATTTCGAGTTGTAGTGCTGTTGAGGTGTAAGTGAAGTAAGCCTGGTTCAGATTGACGCTTTGGTGTAGTGTGTGTATGTGTCTGGGGGGGGGGCGGGCAGGGATCTCCCCTAAGTGTATACGGGTCGAAAGCCGACCGAAGACTAATGGTGTTATTACACAGGGCAATTTTTATAGCCGAACTTCGGCAATTCCTCCCGTCAATCAAACTTTAGGCTCCTCCTTTTTAACAGGTCCTTTCTCTCTAATGTCGCCGATTTCATTTCAGAAAGCATTCTTTGGTGTGTTTTTCGTATAATTCGAATCTTTTATATCCTAAAGGTGTCTGTAATTTGTTAAAAGTTCTATTATTATTTTTTCATCTCCAGACTTTAGAAATTCCTCGCTGCAATGATACTTTAGGCCCCGTCTTTCTCAAACGCCCCTCCTCCCTAATACCTCCGAGTTCATTCCAAGAAGCATTATTTAGAGGGTTTTTTTTCGTATAATTTGGATCTTTTATATGCCACAAGTGTCTGTAATTTGGTAAAAGTGCTATTATTATTTTTACATCTCCAGACTTTAGCAATTCCGCCCGGCAATGACACTGTAAGCCTCACGTTTCTAACAGGCCCTTCCTGTTTAGTGCCTCCGATTTCAGGAAGTATTCTTTAATGTGTCTTTTCGTATAATTTGGATATTTTATATCCTACAGGTGTCTGTAATTTGGTAGAAGTTCTATTATTTTTTCCATCTCCAGATTCTAACGTCATTGAGCTGCTTCGACGTGTTTGCATTACAATCGCCATCGCCATCTTGAATGCAAATGAAGAGAGGAAAGGCGGAGCGTAGTGACGTCCACTTTTATCGTCCTCTGATTGGTTCGCCGCTCATAAATTGAGCAATTTTTATTGCCGAGTACGAACGAATTGCGGCAATTCGGCGGCAAGATTTCTTCCCATTGAAATGTATGGTCTTGCTGAACAATTGCTGTAAGGAATTGCTCTGTGTAATAACACCATTAGTCAAGAGAAGGAAGCACTTATTGCTTCAGACCAATTTATTGACTTTCTCCATCAGTAGGGTAAAGTGGTAATGTGAGACGAAACAAACATAATTACTGCTCTGAAGGTGGATCTATGGACCAATATTGGTGGTTTTATGACAAAGTTTGTTGCCTGTCATAATAATATAGTGAATGAAATAGGGAAAATTAAAGTTTCAGTTCCTGCCCAAACGAGAATTCAAGACGAGTTGACTATAATGCTGACCATTATGATTGAGCAACAAACACTGATTGCGGTCCAGATATGACAATTAAGTGCAACAGAAAAGTCTGTTTCATATGCACAAATAGTAGAGAAGGGGGAGAAAAGAGGTAGATCCAAGAGGAAGAAACGGGCTACACATGTACTGACTATTCATCCAACTACTGAGCAAAGTTCGGATAAAATTTAAAGTTGAAGTTCAAAGCCTGGTTAATCCCCATAAGTTGGATATAAGTGTAAGGGGAGTTAGAAAGATAGCGAAAAGAGGAATTATAGTTGAAACTGGTAAAGAGGAAGATATTGATCGGCTCATCAAAGAATTCACGCACCAAGTTGAGTTAAAGTGTTTCAAAGTTGGAAAGCCAAAAAAGAGAGACCCTCAAATGATATTGTATAATGTTGAAGAGAACATTATTAAGGAAAACTTAAAAGAAAAAATTGTTGCTCAGAATGAAGGAATGAGTAATATCACGGAATTTACTGTTAGATCTCATTTTAAGGGAAAGAGAGGTAACAATTGGGCAATCTCTTTAGTGACCTTTGGTGTGCTGATTAATCGAGGAAAAATGAATGTGGGATGGACCAGGGTGATTGCAAGGAATTTCTTAGAGCTAACGTTTGTTATAAATGTCGACTCTATGGACATATTAGCAAATATTGCCCAAACAAAGAAGTCCATGTCAACTGTGGTGAAGAGGATCACAAGGCGGTGGAATGTGAAGAGATTTTTTTCGTTGTTTGGTGCATGTAATTTGTGTATACTGTAATATGTGTTTACTTTGTATTCTTTCCTGACCAAGGGAGTCAGTTGAATTGGTTTGATTTTGTTTTTCCGAACCCGACGCAGACCAGTGTGATGGTCTGCGTTGGGTTTTGTTGTATTTATTTTTTTGCTCGGTCTTTAGCGCGAGCTTTGTTGTGTTGTGGTTGGCGAGGGTTCCGTCTGGGAGCCTGGTTGTGTGTCCTCCTGAAGTGATGTCCTCGGAGCACTGGCCACGGGGAGCCGAGTCGTACTCCGGGGGGAGGGGTTGCTGTCGTGGCGGCTTTTTATCTACCGTATACCTTCGAGTGGGTCGGTTATTCTTTAAGATGCCTATTATGAACAGCATACCCTGGGTCCCAAATAACAGAAACATATTCGATGAGCAATTTAGGTCTCACAACGTAATTAAATAAAATAATTTTAATATTGGAACTAGAACTTCTCGCTTTTCTAATCAGAAACCTGAGATTTCTAAACGACTCCAAAACAATGCCATGGATATTATTCTTAAAAGATAACCTATAGTGAAAATTTACATCCAGGTCAATAACATTTTGGCAACGCTTCAATAAATTACTATACAATGTACAATACGATCATATAACCATAAGAAGTGATGCATAATCAATCAAATCAATACCTCAAATTTGTTAATAATTTCTGAAAAATATATCTTCATTGTAGCACGACACTATTGTCTATGTATTAAAATTCTGGCAGTAGTGCCATTCTAATTTAATAACAACCGATTCGGCCATGGCCGTATCCCTCCCCTTCCTCCCCCTCCGAAACTTTTGACTAGCTCTACTTTTAATTGTGAATTACTTTGTTTTATAACTTTTATTATAGTTGTATCAAAATTTTTTGATTTTTATATTTTCATCTCACTGGGAACCATCCTTCCCTAAGCAACTATATTTAGGAAAATTTGAATCTTACAATTTACGAGCCAACTGAAATAAGAAAAATTTAAATCTTACAATTTACGAGCGAACTCAAGTAAGAAAAACTCTCTCTACCTAAAATGGTTTTCTGTCTACAACCCTGCATTATGTAAAGCTTCAGGGGGTTAGTTACGCGATGTTTTTTTAATAAGCACAGGAAATATAAGATTTTGAAACGATTTTGATAAATAGTAGATTCGCATATTATAAATATTTAATTTGAAAATAGACAATAAACAAACGTTTTTGCAACAGCAAAATATTTGAAATAAACAGTTTAGGTAAAAAAAAATGTACCTCTCTATATTAAAAACAAAGTAGCTGACTCCGCCTCCGCCGCTGTTAGATAAATTTCTTGTTCCTCGAGTTTCTCTGCTTCGTACCGCAAAAATTATAGCATATAAAATATAAAATTTGGTACACTTGTAGAGAAAAGTTTGAGGGGCAAGCTGAAATAAACCGTTTTTCGATATATATTGTACTTTAAGAAATATTTAATGTCAAAATCAAAGATACAATATTTGAGTTGTTAGTTAGCGCCCTATAGCACCCTATAGACTAACAATAGCAAGACCACGAATTTTTGCAGGCAGGTACCTACATAGTTGAATTTTTTGCAGGACTGGTTCTTTTTCAAATTTCGATGTAATTAAAGATATGTTTACTTTTTATGCACTTCTGAAGTGAAAAATATTTTTTCATATCGACACGTCCATCGATTTCCTCAAAAACTGTAGCATAAAAAAAATATGAAATTTAGTACTGTTGCGAACGCGCAATATTCCCTTTGGCACCTCCTCTTTTGTCTGTCTCGAGTGCCAGGCGAAGAAAACACAGTTAGGAAAAAAGTTATCAGATTTGGCGCTTTATCGCCAATTTGGCGACATTTGACGACTTCCGAAATGTTCCAGAAACTTCACGAAATAACGATTAGTCTAGGACAGTGTTCTTCAACCTTTGTCATCTCGCAGAACCCTTTTTTGAGATACTTTTTTATGGAACTCTTCGTTCAGTAGCACACCCAGATTTGATTTTAGGGGGGATTTGCCATATTACGTATTACATGTTATGAAGAAGGTGCGTCCCTGCCTTTGTTATAAAAACTTTATATAAGATATAAATTTGCATTAATTCGAACAAGAAGATAAATATTCCATATAATGTATTTGTATTATACATACAAATGTCATATGAAATTGAAAACAAAGAAAAACAAAACAAAAACAACGAATTGTAGTATCGACTCGCGGAACCCCTAAAGCGTTTGAGTGGAACCCTAGGGTTCCGCGGAACACAGGTTGAAGAACACTGGTCTAGGAGATGTGGAGAGATTTCCAGACGTTTCTATACAGAGATTATTAAAAGGCTCATCCCTCCGTTGGAGTAGAGTTGTCGAATGGACGTGACACGAGCTACATTGGAATGTGTTTTTTGCTGCTGTTTTGTTGAAACCCAGACCGTCCGACCTACCAGAAAGGTGTAAGTTAACTGTTTGGACGGTCGGGAAGTGCCACCCAATTTGGACCGGATCCCAGTGGGGGAGGCATCCAGCTGCTGTTTTGTGAAAGTATTTTTGTCAATATTTTGAGAATAATATAGCTTATTCTATGAAATTGGTTAAGCATTTAAGTGCTGTTTGCGTGTATATTGTTCCTGTTTATTTTGTGCTTGTTATTCAAACTTAAGTTATTAAGTTACTTAAGTACTATTCAAACTTAAGTTATTAAGTTACTTAAGTACTATTCAAACTTAAGTTATTAAGTTACTTAAGTACTATTCAAACTTAAGTTATTAAGTTACTTAAGTACTATTCAAACTATTAAGTTACTTAAGTACTATTCAAACTATTAAGTTACTTAAGTTACTACGTTACTTAAGTTACTACTACGTTTAAGTTACTTAAGTTACTACTTAAGTTAATTAAGTTACTTAAGTTATTAAGTTACTTAAATTGTGCTTGTTATTAAAACTTAAGTTATTCAGAAACTTGGACTCGTTCTTGTATCCTGCGTTTACACCCATGATTCTAGAGGATACGTTTCTTAACAATACATTTAGAGAGAAAAAATAGGGTTACACGATGAAATAAACCTTTTGCCGATTTAAACTTTAGTTTGACTTGAAATAGCTCGCGAAGCGATCTCTGCGAGCGCAGCGAGTAAGAGGCAATATAGATTCAGCATAACGGGAGTTGGCGAAGCGTAGCAAGAAGGGGCAGAGGCTCCCTAGTTATATAAAAGTAATATAACATTTTCAAAACTATCAACAATACAATTTATTGGGGGAAAAAAATGTTGCCATGCTATTGTGTTTGCCAAACATTTCTTTTGAAGCATTTCACTCCTCAGAATCTCCGGGGCGCGGTAGCCCATTGGTTAGCGCGCTGGAGTTGCACTCGGTAGGCCCGGGTTCGATTCCAGCCACTGCCAAAACTGCCGCCGTGTTCACGCGGAGTACGATGACGTTAAACATGTGGGTCCGTAAGTCCTTCCGAGAGGTTGGTGGTAGGGGAAGGAGGGTACGGTCCCTGTGGATGCCTCCCCCACTGGGTTCCGATCTAAATTGGGTGGCACTTCCCGGCCGTCCAAACGGTTACCTTACACCTTTCAGGTAGGTCGGACGGTCTGGGTAAACAACAACAACAACCCCTCAGAATCTCCGGCAGCCCAAACTGCTGCTCTTAGTCTTCGGATGAGTCGAATGGCCTGGGCTTTCGACCCCTCAGAATCTGCTATAGATAGAGCTTAGATTATGATTGTCATGGTTCAGTATCAAATTTCGGATAATAAAGGAGGGTTTATCGATATTTTCAACTTCTAGTTATATTTCCATTTTGGTTTCAAAAATGTTCATTTTTCTTGACGCATCTATGCTTCAAGATTGGCTATAAACAGAGCTTAGATGATAATAGATTCCGCAACAAATTCTGAAAGATATAGGGTGGTTCACAAAGGAATTCCACTTATACAGAAGGTGTTCAAACATTTTTGTAACGAATTTGAAAAAAGTATATAAACAACGATAAGAATTTTATTTTCTAATATGTTCAATCTGATAGTCCTTCTGTTGAACTATCATATTACATCTTGATTTCCAAGATAAAAGAGCTTTTCTTAAAATACCAAGATTGATTTTGTTCCACTGCTTCACCACAATCTTCCAGAGTTCATTCAATGTTTTGGGATGCCGCTTATAAAGCGCTTGCTTTAAAAGTACAAATGAACAGTAATCCATGGGGTCGGGGGACTTGGGTGGGACGCATTTTAAATGGAATAGCCTCGATTCCGGTTTCATTTCTCATTTTTAAAAAAAATATAGCAGTCGATTTAGAGGTATGGCTGGTAGCCTTATCTGATGGAACTTAACACAGTGAAGATTGTTTGGGTAAAGTGATGGAATATCTTTTTTGAAAACAGGTGTTCAAACATATTTCTGATAGTAATCCGAGTTAATTTCGACATTTTTTTCTACTTTCCTTATTTTAAGTTTTCCGTTATAAGAGAATTCAGCGATAGCCATAAAACCTTTAGCAAAACTTTCCTTGTTTTTTCTGAACCAACCTTTGTTGGGTATGCATTTTTTTTCCTTTTTCCCAGTCAAATGTAAACTTTGACGTTGATTTTACTTTTTCATTAATTATGTCACTTAATTTACGTGTAGAAATATTAAAACCATGCTTTTCACATCTTTTTTTAATAATGGAATAAGATTATAATAAGTTAATAAGAGTATTTCTCTTCGGAAAGCGCAAAAATATAGCCTTCGATCCATTGTTTATTTTCTAGCGACATTTTAAAGCAAGGATTATTTTTAATGATGCAGACGATAATTAAACCTTATTCCGACTTGGTGTTAGTCAGGTTTTTTTTTTTAAATTTAAATTTAATTCATGGAGAAAGTCAAAATTGTTACAAAAATGTGTGAACACCCTCTGGTTCCTTTCCCACTTCCAGTTTTAAGAAACATAAAATTTTCATTGAAACATCTATCTCGCAGGATTGGCTATAAATAGAGTTCAGAAAATGACTGATACAGATTCAGCATAAATTTCCAGGGAGAATAGGGGGATTCATTAAGAATTTTCACTTCTGGTTTTGGAAATGTCACTGGCCTATTCAAAAATTTACATTTTTCTATTTCATTTTCAAACATCTATTTATTACGATCAGCTATAGGTAGAGCTTTGATAATGACTGATGTAGATTCAGCATCAAATTCCTGAGGGGGTTGAATTCATTTAAGATTTCCACATTTAAACTAATATTAATATTCAGAAATTTTAAATTCATTCGAATTTTAAGGAAACCTCGCCGAGGCGTATCATCCCTTGATCCGAAGTCTGTACAGAATTTGACGAAAACTTGTAACAATTGGTTCGGCCGAACCGGTGCGAATGCCGGGATTCAGAATTCCTGAGATTTTCCAGTTGGACCCATTTTAGATTCAGTAGAGAAAAAAAATTTGGAGTGGGGATTTTATTTTAACACTTTTCCTAAAAACCCACTTTTCCTCCGAAATTCAATGGGTTAAAATAGGTTTTGTGGTTGACTCCCAAAGTAGTCCTCTTTTTAACGTGATTGCTTGGCATCAATGGGCGATTCCGTTCTGCTGCTCCTTCATTAAGTCCTACCGCGAACGTTCGGAGAATAGAATGCTATTTTTATACTAGTGAAGTTATCGGTTGTTCGGTGCTGAAGGTGTAAAATCTTCCCACTGATATTGGTTTCTTCACTGGCATCGAGAATCCTTTCTAGCATATTAATAATTTTGAAATGCAAAATTTTATCAAAAGATGGCAGCACCAAAGATCAACATTAGAAATGTAATTCTGGAAAAAGACGGATAAGAACCGAAATGAAGGTCAAACTAAAATCTAAAACATTTATTTATTTATTTATTTTTCTGCCACTAATAAAAAAAAATGAAATAATCGTTATAATAAAGACTACATAAAAGGGAAAAAAGAAATGATCGGGATTGCGCTCCTATTACAGAAATAGCATTCATGAACCAGTTTCATACTTATTACGCACTCGTCAGTATTGAACAGACTATACCTGAATGACAGCATGAAATCTCGCTGCGTGCAATAATTTAACTTTTGGATTCTAATGAACAATTCCCTTATAAGTTAGATCTGTGAGCATGAAGAAATGTTTTGTTTCTGATATACATGTAAAATACGCTCGAAAGTAGGAGGATGGAATATACCTAATTTTATTCTAACCTCCTGCATGCAAACTAGAACGTATTTTTTGTTGTATTACTGTAGTTTCAACCAAATTGATTCTTCCAAAGTAAAACGCTTTAAATAAGTAGGTTACAGTTGCGAAGAGCATTGTTTTATTTTGACTTCAGAATGCCTTCCAATAAATAAGTCTACAATTTCCTATCTGAAATTATTATATTTTTGCATTCGGTTCTAATTTACACAAATCAGGCCCGAGCCAGTACAGACTTCTAACTTAGACCCATAGCAATTGACATAAACTGAATCTCTTAAACTGAATTTCAAAATACGCCCCTGTATAAGATATTAGTTTGATTAAGTTCAATATGAAAATTTCAATTTGAGTTTATGAAATTATTATATGTTTATTATACCTGACTACAGATGGCAGGACTAAATATCAAATGAACTAAATTTGTAACAATATAAAATTATTTTAAATAAAAATAAGACATTAAATATGTTCTACAAAATAATTTTTTAGTATATCACAATTAACTAGTAATAAAAATTGGCAAGTGTTTACTATTGCATATTCATTATAACTTCATTGTGTTTCCTACAGATGGCAGCACCAAACATTGCTCCTTATGACTTCTGGGATTAAAAAGTTTTAATAGGAATTCAAAAATTTTCCCCAAATACAATAAATCATATTCTGCTTGTAAAATAAGAGCTCGAAAAACTTCTTTTATGTGGCCTAAGGAAAAGGGCTTATAACACCCTCGAAACAATTGTCGTCACTAAGGGCGTATTTGAGCCCCCTCCCCCAGAACTTGAAAAGTTTCAAAATGCTTCCTAAACACACATGTGATGAAAGAAAGTCTACTGAATCCCCATTCAGTTTGTAGTTCCGAATTGTTTTAACTAGAAAAACAACCCATTAAAGATTCCAATAAATAAAATAAATAAATAAATAAAATAAATAATAATAATAAAAAGGAATAAGTAAGGAGTTTTTAGAAACTAAGAATTCAAAGAGAAGTGCTACTGTAACATTGCAACAGGTGGAAAACTCTACTGTAGTAAAACCCGAAGTCTCCATATTTGGAAAAATCCCGGTTCCTGAAGCCGACAGAAGAAGCTAAGATCAAAAGCCAGTTATTTAAAGACTAGAGGTCTGCACGGGCCTAATTAAAAAAAAAAAAAAATCCCAGTCCGGGAATATTAAGGTGTGGCTCGGTCAAAGCCCAAAATTTTTTTAAAATAATTCACCCGAGCTTGACCCGTTCATTCATGACCTTGGATCCAGCCCCAACGCGGTCCAGCCGGAATTTTTTTGTAATACATTGAAGCCTGTTGCCTCGTATAATGATCCATATTTGCTATTTAAAGAATTAAACACAAGTTATAGTACATATAGCAATAAATCTAAAATTACCCCAATTTGAAAAATCTGTACAAATCAAAAATGAGCAATACTATAAAGTGAGTTTTTATTTATTATTTTGGTTTGATATCAGAGATTAAATGAGAAAACGGTTCTTCAGTGAGATTATGTTTAAAAAAATGCTCTATTCATCCATTTAAGCTATCGGTGACACTCTTGTTAAAGCTGGCTCATCAGCACAAAATATTCATAACTGCAGTGGTAGCAAAACAGATATGTCATATGCCACAATTGTTAGTGTTTTTAAAAACATTTCAATGCGATTAAACTTTCTGTGTAAGTATACATATATATTATTTTCTTTAATTATGACATTATTATGAATATTTTTAACATTTAATGATTTTAAATTAAAAGTTTAAGAAGTTTAGAATACACATATAAATAAATTCAAGAACAAAAATTCGTCTTATCCATATATTAATTTTAAATTATAACAATTCGCTCAAATAAATTTTCATCCAATATTTGTTATTGGAGACAAATTATAGGAAATGTGTTTTAATTTAAGAATATAATTTACTTAATTTTGAAAATTAAGAAATATTTGGAATTTAATAATTGAAATTAAAATCACAGAAGAAATTGAAAATAAAATATCAGTGTTAAATTTTAGAGTAAACGGTACCTTCATATTTTGATCACCAGTCAAGCAATCACAGTGCAAAAGCGATTAAACATTTTCGGGACAAATTTAAAAATATAACAAATTGAAACTCGCACTTGCAAATGATAATAACCGAATGATCATTTTCTCAAAATTAAATTTGGAATGCATTTCTTCCCTATTAAATGATCAATCACATGATGTTAGGAAACATGACATCTGGCACATGGGCGTCGAACATTTATTTTGCTGCAACCAGGTCAGAACATATTTTCTGTTACTGTAGCTTCAAACAAACTTGAATTTTGCGAAGAGCAATGTTTTATTCTGACTTCGAAATGTCGTCGAATAAAAAAGTCTTCAATTTTTTCATCCAAAATTTTAATTTTTCTGTATTCGGTTCTAATTTACCCATCTGCGTTCTCCGTACAGAGCAAATTACTTAATATGCGATAAGGATACGTTTATCTGCTAATGGAAAATTATGTTTCATATGTAGTTTCAAATTTTTCTGTTTCAATTTGATCTATTTTTGGCTTTTTTATTTATTTTGATCAGGCATAACCGGGCCCGAATTTAATAAAACGTGGCCCGAGCCCGGCACGTGACCCAGTTCGGGTCTAAGCCTACTGACAATGTCCGAACCCATGGGCCAGGTCGGGCTCAAGCCCACGGGCCAGGCCCGAGCTCGCGCAGACCTCTAACTTAAACCCCTTCAGATTGAAATTTAAAACTGATCCCCTCCTCCCGCTCCCCAAATTGAATTTCAAAATACTCCACTTTACGGACATATGCCTGATTCATCCAAGCAAGTTTTTCAAACTTTTATTTTCTTTAAGTAGCTTGTACCGTCGTCACGCGCAACACACATAAACGTTTTTTCCCATTTGAAATAGACGAATGGAATGATGCTTCACATCAACTTCAATCTATAACGAATAATGGTAACTGAATTTCTTACGTGCACTTTAGTATGAAATAGTTGATACTTGCAATAGTAATAAGAGAGCTTGTTATGCACCGCAATTTTGAGAGCCTCTGAGGCGAACGATAATTTCAGTCTTACCACGCAGTTGAAATCATATTTCATACAGATTGAGATCGGGTTGGTTGCATAGTTCCGACCCCCATACTATTAACGTGTCTAAGAAGAC
Source organism: Amaurobius ferox (assembly GCA_951213105.1). Classification (NCBI taxonomy): domain Eukaryota; kingdom Metazoa; phylum Arthropoda; class Arachnida; order Araneae; family Amaurobiidae; genus Amaurobius; species Amaurobius ferox. The sequence continues at coordinate 130,491,677 of OX578149.1, read as the reverse complement.
GGACGTTGAACGAGCAAAAATTGACTAAAAGTTTTTTTAATATATAGCATTACTTTACACATTTAACATTTGCTTATGGGTGGGACAGCGTCCATCCCAAACGAAGAACCTTCCAGAAGGACAGATATTTGACATACCCTATCCCAAACAGTTCGATCCCCCTTTGCAGGCATTGGCGTCCAATGTTTCTGTCGGTGATTTTCATGGACGCCAATGCCTGCAAAGGTGGATCGAACTGTTTCGGATAGGGTATGTCAAATATCTGTCTTTCTGGAAGGTTCTTCGTTTGGGATGGACGCTGTTCCAACCGTAGGCAAAAGGTTGAATGCTTTTTTTTTTTTCCGAAACGGAATTTTCAAAGGTTTTACGTTTTCAAAATGCTCCATGCATCTTAATTTTTGTCTGAGATGCATGAAATTTGGCAAGAAGACACCTTTCATACATTTTAATGAAACTGGGTATGTATTTTATAATTAGACTTTATTAAGGTAATTAAAAGTGAATAAGAACCTAATTAAATGATGCAAATTAAGTTTTAATGCAGATAAATATTTAAAAAAAATTAACTTTCTAAGGGATTTAAAAATGAATACCCAAATTGGTTCATAATGTGTTTTTGAGTGATCATAATGTAAAAAAATCTGCTGTGGGCAGCACATGACTTACCTTATATAATGCAATGAATTTACTACTTTTACAGCAAAAAAATAGCTTATTCTTAAAGTAGGTGCTTATATTCTTTTAAAGATCTTGAATTTTCGTCAATCAGTCGTCATTTTCATTGATTTAGCGTCATATTTTACCATTTGGCGATATTTTCGTTAATTTGGCAACATTTAAAAAAATCGTCAAGTTGGCAACATTCTGCCCAATTCGTCGCCAAGATCTCGCCAAGCGTTATGGAAGGAGAAATAAGTTATTTTATAGCAGATAAATGACTATTGGTGATCAAATACAAAAGTATTACTCAAAGTATCTTTTCTCATGAATGGAAGGAGCTACCATACAACCACGAAAATGATGCCACCCAATTTATCGCATGATATTACATATGAAAAGTGAACATGTTTTTCAACAATTAATATATTTTATTAATTTATGGGATTTTTTGATAAATTTATTTCAAAAATGTGCAATATCTCGAGAACGGTTTATGCTAGCGTTCTAAAATTTATGTCAATCGTTTTCTAAGGTAAAATTACGCAAGAAATGTCTATTTGCGTAACTATATTAAAGGTTTTGATGATTTTTTCAAAATTTCACTCGAAAATTTAGGGGGGTTCTGAACATTCGATTGCGTTTAAAAACAATAGGCTTCCAGTATTCATGGATTGTGATTTTTGTACCAAATTGCATTCGAATCGTTCCGTTCGTTCGTGAGATATCGTCTCCATAGACTCACTGACACACACACACACACACACGCACACACACATACATACTTTCACACACACACACACACACACACACACACATACACACACACACACACACACACACACACACACACACAGACATCACCTCAAAAATGTTTGATTCGTGATCAGTGATGCTTGAAACGTGCTCTCCCGTCGAAAACTCGAATTCGAATTTTCGTTCCCGTCACAATACTTTCCTTATGCATTATGTATATAAGGAAAGTAATTAATAAAAAATGTGAACAAATAACACGCAAGGAGCATTTTCAAATTTTCGTTAAAAAAAAAATTAAATTAAAAAAAAAAATACAAAATTATAACAAAATTGAAAAAAAATTAATGGTATTTTATATAGTAATGTTAAGAGGAATATTTATGCAAATTTTCATGTTTCTAAGTCAATAAATAAATAAAAAATATTTCAACGTCCATCGTCCCCTTAACATTTAGATAACCCTCAAGTAACCAAATATTCCTAAGAATTCCTTCGAACCTCCTCTCCTTTGGAAGGCGCCCCCCCTACCCCTGCCCCTATATTTTTGTCTCAATTGGAAAATTTCCGTGAAACAGCCCCCCCCCCCCCCCCACTAAACATCGAAAAAAAAATCATCGTGGAATGGAATAAATATATTGATAAAATTATATCTCAATCTCATTTGAATGCATCTTGATTTCCTTTCGGCAGAAAATTCCGATTAAGCCCTACATACGCCGCGATTGTCTGTCGCATTTCATGGGGTAGATTGACGGAATTATACATGTTTCTTTTAGCAGAAAATTCCCAGTAACACCCGCTCATCTTTTGAGGACTATCCTCGATTTTTCGGTGTATTTGAGGGGCGGATTGACGAAATTTTACTTATTTATTTTAGCAAAAATTCCCAGTATAATAAAACCCCTCCCTCTCCATTTCCCTCGATTTGCATGTTGCATTTGAGGGAGCAAGCAGATCGACGGATTTCTGAAGTAATTAGAATCTAATTTTATCTTCATTGAGGATTATAAATGAAAACCATTACTAATATTCATTAAACATTTTATTGATAATTTTATAATAAATAACATTACACAGCAGTGCTGTGTGGCATACAATAAAAAACTCGAATATTTAATATCACAAAATGGGACATGAGACAACATATATATATATATATATATACAGTCTTTAGGAACAAGTAAAAAACCTTCACCAACTGGCAGTGCATTATATTCTTTTCAGTGCTATGACCGTGATTTGCAGCTTTACACTATACACTTCGAAGGGAAAATTTGAAACAGAAAAGTTAGATGATGTGAAAATATTATTTTGATGCCATTCAAATCCTATAACATTTTCAATAAGCAACTGCTGACTAGCTCTTAAAAGAATTTATAAAAATACTCTGTGTTAATAAAATGAAATAAAAATACTTTGTGTTGAAAAAAATTTCCCACCATACATGATAACGTATAGGGGAAAGCATTGGGATCGTGTTGAAAATCGAAAATCGAGTTTGTGGCGGATTTACACGTTTCGAGAACTATAGAACCCGAAAAAATATTTTTAGTGTGACGTCTCTGTGTCTGTCTGCCTATGTGTCCGTGTGTCTATCTGCCTGTGTGTCTGTCTATCTGTACAATGTATGTATCCACCCTAGCTAAAAAACTAATTTACAAAATTTCACAAAATTTGATAGATATATCAATTGTGCCTTATCCTAATGGTAATAGATTATGGTATGATTAGCTAATTAGATTTGGTACGATTTGGAAAAAAAAATAGACGCATTTTTTTTAAAATGTCTCTCAATAAAAGTATGTATCCACTCTAGTTAAAGAACTAATTGACCCAAATTCACAAAATTTTGTAGATAAGTCGCCTGTGGGATCCTCTGATGCTGATTAGATTTCATTACGATCGGGAAAGAAAAAACCTGCCTTTTTTTTGCGAAATGGGCTACAAAAATTGTCAAAATCTGAAATAAAGGACTGTATATGCTCAATTATATCAATTAAATGCTTGTTTTATACGCAAATTTTGACAACGATACTCAAATTTTGATGACCAGTCCCACAACTGTAGGACTAACCGTTCTCGAGATATTTTCGTTTTCGTATCTGTACCACGTCGCCTTCGAAAATATGTCCAGTCGCCAAATGAAAAAAAAATTGAAATAAAACTACGCATTCAGTGTCATAATTATGCACGGTATTTTGTGTTATTAAACTCGATTTAATGAATTATAAAAGAAAGAGGAAATGAATTTGAGTTTGTACTGAAAGTCATGTGCCGCCCACATTAGATTTTTGCTTTCCTTACAATACAGGGTAATGCATAGGGAAAGTATTGGAATCGTGTCGAAAATTGCAACTCGAATTTTCAACTGATCAACACGTTTTGAGCACTCTGGATTTCGAAAAAGCATATCGCCTCTGTGTGTCTGTTTGGGTCTGTGTGTTTGGCTGTGTAATGTATGTATCCATTCTAGCTAACAAACTGATTGACCACATATCATGAAATTTGGTAGATAAGTCACTCATGGGTTACCCTGATGCTAATTAGATTTTAGTAAGATTTGGAAAAAAATAAGCGGCTTTTTATTTGCAAAATGGCTCGCAAAAATCGTCAAAATCTAAAATAAAAGTCTATGTCTGCTCAAATAAATGTCTGCTAATGTTTGACTACTAAAAGTGTAAAAAGTTTTGCTCCCCCAACCAGGAATCGAAATCTGGATCTCCGAACTGGCCTGTCGATGCTCTACCGTCGAGCTACTGGGACGAAATTACAAGCTCTTATCGTTGAAGTGGACTCTGCAAAAGAATAAGACTCATTCCATAATGCTAGGGCTTACCGTTCTCGAGATATTTTAATTTTTTTTACATTTTTACCACACTGCCTTTGAAAATACATCAATCGCCAAATGAAAACAAAAGGGGATTGAAACTGTGAATTCTATGTAATATAAATAAATTATCTATGTTATTTTGCGCAATTAAACTGAATACAAGAATTATGAAAGAAATATATAATGAATTTGTGTTTGTAGTGAAAGCTATGTGTTGCACACATCAGATTTTCTTTTCATAAATTTTAAATATACGACAAAATTGGAAAAACCATTTTACTTACTGTGATAAAATGGTATAAGTAATTTTCAATAAGAATGTTCCAAAATATTCCATGATTCTTTTCCAAAGAAATCAACACCATTTTTTAATTTCACGGGTTTTGCATTAAATGTTTTTTAGTATGCAGTAACAAAACGAATCTAAACTTTTGATAATTACAATCCTATACTGAATTAATTATTAAAAGCATTTCACTCAATGCTCTTAACATGAAAATAAAACAACTTTTATTCTCTAGCATTATTATCTTGTACTAATAAAATGACTCTAATACTCTAAAAATTATTGTTCTTAGGGAGATTCTAGATTTATAAGTATTTTCTTGACTCTTGTTTCAAGATTATAACTTTTTTAACACATTCCAACATAGTTGAAAAGTGTTTATGACTTTGTTCATTCTGTCTGTCTGTCTGTCTGTCCATTCGCACGATAACTGCCGTAAAAATGACTTTATTAAAATGAAATTTTAATATGTTGTTCAGACGGTCTGTGGGACCTATGGGAATATAAATGAATAATATCACCCAATTAGTTTTGGATTGAACCCGGGTTGAAAAAGTGAAATACATTGAACTTTATGAGGCCTAATTTTTCAAACATTTTTTAAGCAAAGTTAAATTCACAAATTGCTTCGAAAATTTACGGAAATATTCAAATTATCCCGTAAAATATATAAAAAAAATTCCAGCAAAATATGTTAGGTAGTTTTTTAAATAAAAATTAAAATAATAATTACATCCTTATTATAAGAAGAGATCACGTGACACACTTCAAAATAAAATATGGCATCCATTTTTTTCCTTAGTGTAAAAATCGTGATTTTTAAAGTTTTTTTAAATTTATATTTAGTGTTGCATGCGTCCTAAAATCGTTCTATTTTTACGTATGTTGTGTGCATCTATATTCTGTGCCAACGCAATTACAATATTTTTGAGTTTAAATGATCATCAAACTTTGATTATTTTTACAACGAAGCCTAAGTTTAATGGATGTAGAATGTAAACAAATGATTGTAAGATGAGTTGTATACGAATTGCTGAAATTTTTTCACGGAAAATTATTTTGTTTTGGAGTCTGGAACAAAAATGATATGAATGAAATATTCATTGCTTTCATGTAGAGAGCCAGACGATTTATATTTCGATGACGTCATTTGACTAAGGCTCATTTTTTTCGATGAAGTTGTAAGTTTTCAAATATAATAAATTATTGCAGTACTCTGATAATTTAAAATATATCAGCGCTGAATGTATCGCATGTTAGAGATGCTCAAATAAAATTGCATTTCAGTTGGAAAGAGTTTTATAATCAATTCTTTATGCATAATTGATCTTTCTTGTTTAAAAATTTGCGCTGGTAAAACTATGTTTTGTAAGTTATTTTACTACTTACTAAAATTTGTTTTCTCCCTGGTATAGTTCTATACTTCATCTGACTAGTTGCAAAATGGCAAAATATCCACCATAAGATTTCAATGCAAGTTATTTGAACAAAGATAAATTTCTAAACTATAAAAATATAACAAACTAGAATTAGTTTGTTCTTAATCTAAATGTTTCTAAATAAAGAACAAACTACATTGCTCTTAAACTAGAAAATTAATCGAAATAAATACAACTTAATATATTTCATACTTTGTGCAGTGCATTTATATGCGCACACATACATAAAATTGTTTAATTTCTTTCTATTTTTAAAATAGCAGTGACATACATACGATCACATGTGCAGTTGTATTTATACATCTAAATTTAATAACCATAAAGCATTTCATTTTGAGCAAAATAGTTTCTTTGGCTTAAATGCAGCAAAACCGCACACAGCAAATATTTTTTTATTTAAAGTTAAAATAAACTTGTTGATAAAAAAACATTTTGTTGAAACAGAGAACATTTTGCTGGAAGTAACAAATATAATATGTATTAAAAGTTTACGCGTGTGTATATAGAAATATTCGTGGTGCAGTATTGGCCTGTGTTTCTCTAACAAGCAAATTATTTTATGCTTCAAAGTATTTCGGGTTTGTATAGCGTTTTTGTTACACAAGAGTTCTCTAAAAGAATATGGCTGGATTGGTAAAAATATTGACTGGCCTTGTTTAAGCAAAAATATCTTATTTTTCTTTTTTTGCATTCTGTATACGTTAGACTTGAAACTAGTTTATCAACCTCATCGGTAAGTTTTTCGTTCATCAAGTTTTATGAAGATCTTGATGTGTACAGGAATTCAGTATTTTGCTTTAGATCAATAATTAAAAACACTTTGTGCAATGCATAAAAAAAAATAAGAAATGTAGCTATGCACAAATTGTTATACAATACAATCTTTAGTTGCGCAAATTATAATTGTCTAATTTTTTCTTTATACAGTTTCAGAATTATGCTAGTTAACAATATTTTCTTTAACAAATGAAAAACTAAACTCCATATATAGGTAATCACATTCCAATCTGTAGTTTGTGAACAACACAATTTTTATAGATTTCTATAAAAAAACTAATAAAAGGCACAAGCTATTTTACCATTTATAAATATACATCTTATCTTTATTTCAAGATGATAACAGATAGTATCATTTATCTCTTTCTGAACCTTATTATTGACGATAAAAATAGTTACTTATCAAAAAAATTGGGAATGAATACATTATTATGATTAAGATTTGATGCACTGACTGATATATTCTACTTTACGTAAAGCCCATGTCAAAGTACACTGCTGGGTCTGATTTATACACATACTTATAAGGTTCCGACCGTCCAAATTGCTGATCATGTCCAAGGGCGAGTGGAACGGTCTGGGCTTTCGACATACTTATAAGGCTGAGGCTCTGAGCACCAACAATTTAGAAGCACCAAATAAACTAAAACCAGGATGAACAAGTACAGTCCTGAAAGTTAGTGTCCTAAATACCATCATCTGTAAGTTGTACGCTTGACATTGCTATTGGTTAATACGTAGAAAATATTGCCAGTTAATTTAATTCGTTCGTTCACTCTATGAACATGACTAACATAGCAAAAATAAATAATCATTAGGTAGAACATACAGAACCAACCAGCGGTTCACTAAAACGGTTCATTTCTTTTATCACTGTTCACTTCCACCACTTTCTTTCTTTTCATCTAATATGTTCTGTAAGTACTTGATGTACTTAATGGCATGCTGCAAGGTTTCTACTTTGCTTTGCCTTCTTCGCATGCTGGCTGTTCTTGGTAAATGGTTTCGTAAGCGAGAGAAGCCATCATTTACATTCCTCACCCTCTGTCTCTCCCGTTCATTCCTTCTGCACATAAACGAGGTCTCCAACCACATGTGGTACCTGGACATTGGAACCAAATCTGGTACTGGTATTCTACAATGCAGTGAGAAGGGGCCACTATCGTCTTCCTTGTCTGCAGTAGACATAAAAACATTTGGCGAGAAAGAGGGATAGTTTTCCTTGGATATGTCTCTAATGGTAGTGTTATTGGTGTAGCCGTGTTGAGAATGATCTGAGTCGTAGTTGTTGATGTAATCAGAGTTATAAGGAATATGAATGTTGGAAGTCATCCTGGGATCGTCATACTTTGGAAAATGCCAGTTTTCTTCCGATAGTGAACTGTCTGAGATTCCAAAAAAAGCGCTCGAGAAATCACCTTCCATGGCTGAGTACGGTTTACCTACAAGTAGAAAAAAAATATTTAAATTAAAATGGATTGAAATAAATCGTTATTAAGATAAAATACTCTAATTTATAGAATGAAGCACAAAAATTAAAATAATTTTGTATTTCGTAACCTGTTATAACTTTTACAGTTCACTATTTGTTACTTAACAACATCAGGGAGTTTAAGGTTAAATACAAATGCAATGGATATTTTCTTTCTAATGAAATAAAGAATCTTAGAAAGATAAATTATATTTTATAAATATTTTAAAATGATACTTTATAAAGTTAACAAACTGGATCCTTTTAAGCAATTTCCTTTTGTACTAGAACGAATTACACGGTGTTGTTACACAAATATTAATAACAATATAAGCACAGACCATTTAATTTCCAAAACGCCTGTTTTGAACCAAAACCATTTCCTCCATTCGCTTCAATCTAAATCCTTTACTTTCAACGTTTTTACAATCGTGCACAACTATTCGCTGACACGCATGCGCACAAAATTTCTCCACATAGCAGCGTCCAGTCCGAGTAATGGGAGAAAATTAAAGCACTTCAATTGCGAAATCTAAAATTTCAATTTTTATGCGTTTATTTAAAAATTCATAGCAAATAAAAATAGAGTAATTATTTTTTTTTCGAGTGTGAAGATATACGCCCATATCTTTCAAAAGTATATAATTGTGTTAATTTTCCATTTTCGGATGCGATGAAATACGAATCAGACAACTTAAAAAATGCATATTTCGATGTATTTGAAAAATAAATAAATAGGTATGGAAGGAATTGCTTCAGCGATTCGATCAGGGATACCTTCCATCACTAAGGAATTCATCTGTGTAAATATCGCTCAAAATTCTGTTTTAACTTAAATTAACTAAAAGCTAATTCGAATTTTTAAAAATTCCGCTGTCCTGGATTCTGAAGTACTTCTATGACAAATTTTTCCGTGTTCGAAGTTTAAATTTCCCGCTGCAGACAACACACACACACACACACACACACAAACATCTTTTATTATGCAAATAACTATTTCTCGCATACCGTGGCGGATACTGTAAGTGTGCTAAATTTCAGGGACGTATGCTAATAACTAAGTTTATTGGTTTATTGTGCTAATAACCATGGACTGCATAAAGGTTTGTGAAGGCTTTTCAACACTTCATTTTGCCCGCACGCGTGGGAGGAATTAAAATTCCGGCCCCATTAGGCTCTGTCTCATAATTGATACTATAAGTGTTCAGCTTTCTAAAGATATCAAGAAGTTTCTAAAGGATCTGGAAAAAATTGGCTCCAGGGGTAAAATAATCGATCCAGCAACATTAAGTTCTATCCTTTGGACAATACTATAAATGTGCTCAGATTCAATTTTTTGTCACTAGGGTTTCCAGACGGTCTGGAGAGATTTTTTGAAAATCCTGGAGAGATTTTTTGAAAATTCTAGAGAGATTTTTGAATCGGAAGTTTTATTAGCTTCATAAGTAAATACGCCACAGAGCGGCAATGACTACGGAACTATGGTATACGACTGCTGGAGCAACGACTCAAAACTTTGAAAGACACTCCCATGTCTTTTTTGAAAGACACTCCCATTGCAGATACCAGCATCCATGGATCTATTTTGAGTATCTTATGCGTTCGTCAGCATGGAATAGCCGATACCTACAATGGGAGCAACAAATCTGCTATAACGCACAATTTTTGCGAACTTCTATGGGAACAGGCAATTTCAGTTCTTCCATATGGCCAGCATGAAATTCATTTACAATTTAGATCAGACTACACGAAACTGCATAGGCAGCTTGCAGAGTCCACTTCTACGAGAAGAGCTCGCAATTTCATCTCAGTAGCTCAACGGTAGAGTGTCGACTGTCCAGTTCAAAGATCCAGGGTTGGCGTCCCGGCTGGGATAGCAAGACTCTTTACAAGCTTTGTGTGGCCTGAGGACCTGAGGCCGTGAAAGCCTTTGCATCATCCCTCCCCCTCTGTGGCGGCCTTGGTTATAAGCTACTTTAATATAATCCTGAGCGTTTAGAACTTTCTTGACAGTGATCTAGGCCAAAATAATGTCTTGCATCGTTACTGGATTTGAAGTACATACTCCTACCAGAAAAATTCGCTTTCAGGATTTTTGTGCTAGATAGTCTTATCGCCCTCCTTTCCCAGATGAAACCAATGACCTCGAGACCTTGGTTTATATATGGTGGCAGGTAACCAATTGAGCATAATCTTTATGAAAACAACGTCTTGTTATAGGGTAGATTCCACCTTATTGTAATGACTTAGAATGCTATTAGACTTCCACATATTTTAAATCAAGACCACCGGATGCAAATGCTATATTTCTAACTTGGTATCATAAAACATCAAGAAATACAGGCATTACTCCGATTACTGAGCACTTTTAAAAATGGATATTATTTATACAATACATTTTCCCATTGTACGTGTTTGATCTATGGACATGTGTACGACCTCCTGAATCATTGTAGTCACGAATCGGGCATCTTACTCAGTCAACGCGTGCAGTGATCATCCAAGCGTGGTCATACATTTCCTCCCGCAGTTCAACAGTTTTGTCTGTCTTGTTTGGAATAGGCAGGTGACACTCTAAAAATGATTCACAAAGTCGTAGAAAAACAGTGCATACATGGTCTCCAGAATTCGCCATGTTCGCCTGATCTTTATGAGTTCAGGTGGTAAAGAGGAATTAAATGTTGTAAGAGGAGCTAGTAGAGGGCTCTTGAAATGGAACGGAAGTTGTAAATACTAATTTCATTTATGGCAATAGTTTTTACTATAGAGCAGCGGATACCAAACGTTTTTGTCAATAGAACACGTCTTATCTTTCTTACAATTACTATGGAGCATTTGCGTTTTTTCATATGCATATATAGTAATAATATTAATTTTTTGGATTTAAATCTTATTATTGAACCTACTAATGGGATAGTTAGTAATTTATATGATAAAAAAGATTATTTTAATTTCAACATTAATAAAATATTACCATTTAATTCCTGCAACTTGATTCAATTGTTTAGAAATATTATCCTTAATTAACTTTTTTGAATTTACAGATTATTAGATAAAAAATTTCATGCTATGCATATAAATAATCTAAAAATTACCTGCAAATTATATAAATATCCAGCATATTTAGTAAATGGTATAGTTAAAAGGTTTGGATTAGCTGAATAATCATGAATTCTCTTCTTTGTATCTTATATTGTCCAGCCATCAACAGTCTCTTGATTTAACATTACATCGTATTTACATCCCCTTAAATATTAGCCTCACTGTTTTCGATTATACGCTCCATTATTTTGTAGATCTTACTGTAGAATATCACCTTTTATTGCTTTTTCGTATTACTGTTATTTGTTTCACGCGATTGGCAACAGTGGATCTCTACTTTTAAACTTTGCGATTGGCAACACTGGTCTTTTCAATTTGGGTTCCAATGGTTAGCACATTTGTACTGTTTTTTTATTCAAGGCATTCTTGCTTCCTTTATAATTTTTCTATCTTTATGTGTGTTATCCAAGTTATTAGAGTTTATAGATATTATCTATCTCTAATATCAGAAAAACACATTTTGAGTTCATTTTGATTAAATACTTGGATCTGGCGAAGAGTATTTTCAAAATGAACAATTCATTTATTTAGGTCTAATGCTTATCCACGTGTATAGCTTTAATGCTTGGATTTTATTTGTTTTTCAATTATCGATTCCATTCCATTGATATTTGCTGATTATCTTTAGCTTGATGACTAGAAATTTCCATTTTTTTCCCATTTGATTCATGATTCTCTATTTAATACTTAAAATCAAATGAAGGCATTTTTTAAGTTAGGATTTTTGAGTTGCAACTTCTCTCTATTCTATTATTGGATTTTCAACCTATTATATATCAATCATATTATCAATTTGGTGATATTTTAAAAATTCGCTAAATGCGTTACTAAGTGGGATGGATGGGCGGACCAACAAATGCTACCGAAACATCATTTCAGTACTCTCTTCTAAAAAAACAAATTTAATTTCATTGCTTTGCCTTGTTTTTATCAATTTGGCAAATTTTCCTTCAATTTCACAAAGTTTAAGAAAAGTTCCCAAGTTAGCGATATTCCGCCAAATTCGTAGCTCTGAATTTGCAGATCTGAAAAATAAAACATCCTGATTCCGTTTGTATATACTAAATGAAAACACTAAAATTGCATTAGAAGATATACCCGTTCTACTCTTTTTCTGTTTCAAAAAATCGGATAAATTAATTTATTGGATAAACAAAATATATGACTTTATTAGCTAAACACAATATATAAGTTTAAAAACTCTTTACCGAAATAAATGAAAGTGATGTACGCAGTCCGCAATTAATATAATTGACAGAAAAATCAAAACTTTTATTTTCTAAAATATATTGTTATATACATTTATTTATGATTCAAATCGAAAAAATTATAATTAACATTAACAGACAGATTTAATTTAATTGCGTTTCTGAGCAACATGATTGCGAAATTAAATAGCCATTTTGATTTCTTTATACTTTTCATTGTTGAGTGAAAGCTTGTGAAAAAAAACCATGGAGATAGATTTTCCATTTAAATTCATGTTTCAAACAATTCATGTTTTCAGAAAGTGACTAATTAGCGCAAAAAATCTCCCACCAAACTCAGAGATAACGTTTTAATTCACTTTCAAACGATTTCAACCTTTTCGTTTGGATAAAACACGGAGAGTAGAACTCCTAGGAAAAAGTTTCGTTTTTCATTAATATCTCGACAACCCCGGATCTTAGAAACACGACACTTGGCCTAAATTTATGGGGGGCTATTTCAAGGCTATTCACAAGATTTCGTTAAATTCGGTTTAGCTGTTCTCCCGCGATGATGAGATAAACGAAAGTTTCGCTCTTTACTAATATCTCGAGAACCACTGGTCGCAGAAACTCCAAAGCCTTAACTTTTAAATGGGGCTTTTTTCGGACTACCCACAAAATTTCATCAAATTCGGTTCACCCGTTCTTCCGTGATGATGGGACAAACAGACAGACAGATAGACAGATTTTTAATTTTATTTATATAGATTAAACACTGCACATAATAATGTATATCCTTCCAATTTCGTAATTAAAATTATCAACTCCAGTATCAACTACCACTCCATAACATCCTAGATAACTTTCCCAATTATAGCGACTAATAATATTAATAATAATAATATATATATATATATATATATATATATGAATGAAACAAATTATTATAATTATTAATTATATAATTATATAAAAATGAAAAATAATAAAATAAACTATAAAAAATTTTGAAAAATAGAAAAATTTGAAAATAAGATACATAAATATTTAATATTTTGAATGTTATTTTCGCTAAACATATGTAACTTTAGCCAGTTTGATACTACGATTTGAGCCCTCTTATAATGGGGTTAGTGACATACTCCTTTATTCAATTCTTCTGTGAATCACTTTTATAATAAAATTTTTCATCTATGATTCCTGTTCATCTTGTTTTACTTATATTAATGGCTGTCTTGTCTCCTACTCTAACTCCCTGAACGGGTTTCAGGAAAGGTCACTTCAGCTATTTGCTCCACCTCCCTGGTCTATTTTGTCCTCCTTCTCCCGGATGCATATCAACTTTTATCATTCAGTTACAACTGGTCACTTTCAATACGCTGGGTTCCTGCCTCATGGATTATAGTAATTCTTGAATTCCTAATATATATATATATATATATATATATATATATATATATATATATATATATATATATATATATATATATATATATATATATATATATATATATATATATATATATATATATATATATATATATATATATATATATATATATATATATGTATATATAAATATAAATTAGTAAATCCAAAGTTAGAATGTATGTAGTAACTCATAATACACTATTCCAAAATTTTCTACAAAATACAAAGAAAAATAAGAAATTAAGACATATAGAGGAAATAATAAAGCGTAATGCAGGTCATAAAGACAAAGACAATCAACAATTTTCAAAAATGAGGAATGCAAATAAGAAAACAAAAAAATCAAGCAAAAAATCTTGCACATGGAAGAGATTTAGGCTTACGATACGTTCATTTCGAAAAAATTCTCTACGGGTCCATATATCCTCTCGAAATGAACACAAAAATGCTTGATATATATATATATATGTATATATATATATACATATATATATATATATATATATATATATATATATATATATATATATATATATATATATATATATATATAATTGTACAATTTTTATTTTATTTGTAATAATAGCTGAGTTTTATCATTAATAGAAAATGTTCTGTATATTAAAAGTGCAATGAAGATGGACTGGGATGCAAATGTGATAATAAAAAAACAATACGACAAACTGTTGAAGATTTAAAACTGGATAAATAAACATTAGAAATAAAACAGGTACTAAATTGGTATAAAATACCCCTTTTTTCCTGTTCCATATATAAGTTAAGGTATGGAATATGATATATATAGTAAAGAAGAGTGAAAAAAACTTTTATATGAAAGTATATGTATAAGAAAGTAATTTTATAACTCATATATTTAATGCAGGTACTTAAGGTACTAATCCCCTTGTTCCCTACATAAACATACTAGGTGTAAATGCAAAAATTGTGTATAAGATGAAAAATTGCAAAACAGAAACATTATTTTGCACGATGAGCTAGGCCTTTTCTAGCTCCCAATAGAAATTGGAAATAGAATAACGTGAATAAAGTAGGAAGCATTTCCGAAACCCTGTACGTTATCAAGGGCCATACATGTTTCGTTAATGCGTATTCTACGTTTCTGTGTACATTACTGTAGATTGTATTACAGAAATAATGCACATGGCCCAGTATATATATATATATATATATATATATATATATATATCTATAAAGAAAGAAAAATATAATAATAACTAAACTAATTTAAATTATAATATATTTATATATGATAATTTAGAATACATTTAGAGTAAGCACAATTAATCAAAATCGCCGGACAAAACTCTGAAAAAAATGATTTTTAAAAAAGATTTTTAAACATTGGAATTATTTCATATATTCATAAATGTGTACCATATCTCCTACAAAACAAATACAAATTGTTTAGATTTTAATATTTTAAGCTCGGAGATATAGGCGTCTAAAGTGATTACATTTTTCGTAATTCTCTGATTTCAGCCAGAGATAACAACCATGCATGTTAATCACATAAAAAACCAGTCCACATATAATACTGTTGAATAAATAATCATTTAAAGCTTAATTTTGCATTACAGAATGGATTTTACATACGTTAAATACTATAACACGAACCGTTCTCGAGATATTGTACGTTTTTCAAATAAATATATCAAAAATTATAAAAATTATAAAAGCAGTAATTATTACTACTTTCCTTATATATATAATGTATAAGGAGAGTATTGTGACGGGGTTGAAAATTCGAATTCGAGTTTTCGACGGGAGAGCACGTTTCAAGCATCCCTGATCACGAATCAAGTATTTTTGAAGTGATGTCTGTGCATGTGTGTGTGTGTGAAAGTATGTGTGTGTGTGTGTGTCAGTGAGTCTGTGGAGACGACACCTCACGAACGAATGGAGCGATTCGAATGAAATTTGGTACAAAAATCACAATCCGTGAATACTGGAAGCCAATTGTTTTTAAACGCAATCGAATGTTCAGAACCCCCCTAAATTTTCGAGTGAAATTTTGAAAAAATCATCAAAAAATCAAAACCTCTAATAAAGTTACGCAAAGAGACATTTGTTATGTAATTTTTCCTTAAAAACGATTAACATAAACTTTAGAATGCTAGCATAAACCGTTCTCGAGATATTGCACATTTTTCAAACAAATTTATCAAAAAATCCCATAAATTAAAAAAAAAATTAACTGTTGAGAACTAAACATATAAACATATTAACTAAACATATTCACTTTTCATATGTAATACCATGCGATAAATTGAGTGACATCATTCTCGTGGATCTAGCTCGTTCCATTCATGAGAAAAGATACTTTGAGTCATACTTTTGTATTTGAACTCCAATAGTCATTTATCTGCTTAAGGATAACTTATTTCTCCATCCATAAAGCTTGGCGAGACTTCGGCGACGAATTTAGCGGAAAGTCGCCAACTTGGCGACGTTTTAAATGTTGCCAAATTAACGAAAATCTCGCCAAATGGATAAAAATGACGCTAAATCAATGAAAATGACGACTAATCGTCGAAAATTCAATATCTTGGAAAGAATATAAGTATCTATTACAAGAAAAACCTATTTTTTTAACTGTGAAAGTAGTAAATTCATTGCATTATATAAGGAAAGTCATGTGTTGCCCACATCAGATTTTTTAATATGTTTACTTTCAGTATGCAATATCATGCAAAGAATCTGTCAACAATATTCTCGTGGTTGTACTTCGTGCCATATAATAGAGAAGAATAACAGTTTGTAATAATTTCGTGTTCTGCACAACAATTCGTCTAGAATAATTTATTTTAGCGGCGTTAGTTAAATGTTAATTGCATTTTGATGTGGACTTTGCACGCTAGTATGAATAACTTAGTCCAATGCCAAAAGCGCCTAATTTCAATTTCTGTGATGTTAATTCAATGCCAAAAACATTGTGCTGTGGATATTGTACTCCATGATTTCGTTGTGAAAGTAAATTTATAAAATTGTGTAGGAAAATGTGCTGCCCACATTAAATATTTTCTTTTTCTTTAGATGTCAGGTAATGGTGCATAGCTATAACAGAGATTCTTATTTTTATTTTATTTATTTTATTTATACATTTATTATGTGAACATTTATGTGAATAACATTTATGGTTGAGTTTCTCTGGCGGAAAAACGAATTGTTACGAAAAATGCAAACATTTTGGACGTTTATACATCTGAACCTAATAAATATAACCCTTTAAATATGTTTTCTTGTTTTTATAGGAAATAGGATCCAGATTATTATTAAAAATGATTTCAATATTTTAATTTTTTTAACATTTTTTTTTTCGAAAAAATCTTTAAAAAGTAGTTCTTCAAGCGAATGTTTTTAATTTTTTTTTTACTTTTACTTATAATATATAGTTTACTATAAAAGATAGATATAAAGTAAGCGACAAAATTATGCATGAGGAAATTTAGTTACTGAATCTATAATTATTTAATATATATATATATATATATATATATATATATATATATATATATATAGGGAAAGTGAAAAAGCCAAATCATTTCCATTCAAAGCTAAGGTTGTGCCATTCTGAGCCGAAGACAGACTGGACGACAATTCTTCGAGATAAGGAATTTCAATAAATTTTTAAAAAGTAATCAAGAATATAAATTATTGAAGAACGATAGTCCACACATTAATGTTTATGCTTTTATTCTTGTGATTATTAGGATTTAAGTGGGCTTGTGGAACAACATCAAACATATATTAAAAGTATGGGCATTTGATTTTATGCACGCCTATCATAATATGCATGCTCGTATATCGTTCTATCTAAGAATCTGTGGATGTGATAACAAATCAAATTGAAATTTGGTACAATTATTGCAATTGATGAACAATAGAAGAGTATAAATATTTGAGATGAACAATCTAGGGAAAAGCCTTCGAACAATTAGTTAAAAAAAGTTTTCAAAAATATGTATATTATTTAAAAATGAAATTTTAAGGCACTAACATAAGTCGTTCTCAAGATATTGCACGTTTTATCTGAAATAGAAAAAGTCACGGAAAACTAAATATAGTCAGAATTAACAAATGAGTACTTTGTTCATATTTTAAACCAGAAATGAAATGAAACTATTTTTAGGAGTTATTTCAATCCAGTTTTGATATATTAGAAAATTTACTTTACAATAGGCATGATATCTCTTAAAGGAATCAAGAGATTTTCATGAATTTTTGTATGCTTATTTTAATCATTAGCAGCAATTAACCTTATTGAATTTTATGAAAATTTACTTTTAAGTTTGCTCTATTACTTTCTCTAGAATACATGGTAATGTATACAAGGAAATGTATTGGAATCAAAAATCGGAATTCGAGTTTTCGAGGGATCTTCACGTTTCGAGCATTCAAAAATATGAATGCACTATTTTCAACGTAACGTCAATGTGTGTGTGTGTTTGTGCAATGTATGTATCCACTCTTTTTCAAAAACTATTCTACGGAATTTTACAAAATTGAGTAGGCAAGTCACTTGTGGGTTATTCTAGTGCCGATTAGATTTTGATACAATTCGGAATAATGGAACTTGTCTTTTTGGCGAAATGGAAAATCGTCGAAATCTGAAATAAAAGACTAATTATTCTTAAATGTATTAATTAAATGCTTGTTTTATATGTGATTTTTTTCACGATGAAACGGGCCAATTGTTCACGAGATATTTCACATTTTGTAATTTTTAGCTAGTTGGCAACGTTTGATAAAGCGATGGTTATGAAATGAAAATGAAAATGCTTTAAAACTGTAAATTGTATATGATTTCAAATAAGCATCCGATATCATTCTGAAAAAAAAAAAAAAAAAAAAAAAAAAAAAAAAATTAGAAGAAATTTATACGACTTTGTTAAGGAAAACGAAAGTAATTTTTGGCCCACAATTCGTAATATTAGTAAATTCTTTTAAAGCATATAAATTTAATTAAAATTTGTTAGTAATTTTATTGTATAATGTTTTAAGTTATTTATTTAAAGTATATGAAAGTATTGTTACGTAGAACACTAGGATTTTTGTACTATAAGTTATATGTTATTCATGTAAATATTTTAGATTATATGTTATTCATATAAATGTTATAAATCATATGTTATTCATATAAATATGATAGATTATATTTATTCATATAAATATTATAATTTTTGTAATTTTTATCTAGCTGGCAATTTTTAATAATGCGATGAGTTACCAGATGATAAAGAAAATGCTTTAAAACTGTAAATTGTATATGATTTCGAATAAGCATAAATATACATTTCACTGAAATTTGTTAGTAATTTTCATGAATATTGTTTTAAATTTTAATATTGTTATTTATTTAAAGTGTGTGACAGTATTGTTGTGTAGAGCACCAGGGCTTTTGTAAAATAAATTATATGTTTTCATATAAATAATATGGTAGTCATCATAAATTCATACATTATAAATATTGCATTTTTACTGTATTCAAAAATTACTGTTGTTGTTGTTGTTGAGACCCAGACCGTCCGACCTACAAGAAAGGTGTAAGGTAACCATTTGGACGGCCGGGAAATGCCACCCAATTTAGATCGGAACCCAGTGGGGGAGGCATCCACAGGGACCGTACCCTCCTTCCCCTACCACCAACCTCTCGGAAGGACTTACGGACCCACATGTTTAACGTGATCGTACTCCGCATGAACACGGCGGCAGTTGAGGCAGCGTGCAAATCCAGCGCGCAAACCACTGGGCTACCGCGGCCGAAATGTGCCAACAGCACGCGGTGTTCCCAGGTGGTCACCCAACCAAGTACTAACCGCGCCCGATGCTTCTTGACTTCAGTGATCTAACGAGAACCGGTGTTTTCAGTACGGTAGGGCCGTTGGCTCAAAATTACTGTGTAAAAATTCTAAAAATTTTAAATAAACCAAAGTCCATGACCAGTAATTAGTAAATCTAATACCAATGTCTAATGATAACTGAATGTATGGATTGAATTGGAATTGTCATCCAGTTGAACAACATCGAATATTGATGTATGAGAACGTCGAATAGAGTTTTTCAGTCTATATCAGTCATTCCCAACCTTTTTATTTGCAGGAACACTTGAAATATTTTGGAATCCCTCATTGGCTATAACATAGTAAGTTTGACAGAAATCAATTATAAAATAGACTTGTAAAGTAAAGTAGTAGAGTTCATAAATGATAACTATATCATGATTTTGAATAAAATATTACAGGAGAATTTATTACCAATTTCTATACATTAATTACTTTCAATAAAATAAGATTTACACCTGCTTTATTAAACAAACATTGTGTATATATTTTGTAACAATTTTAAGCTAATATAATTTTTTTTTATAAAATTGTTAATAAAAAACAATTACATTTATTTTTTACGATATATTTACGTTTTCATGTGATGTGGTTAAGAAAAATATATTTCATCTGGTTTCGTAATATTTTATAATTGTTTGGTTATTTAGAAATTTTTTATCTGGCAACTCACGTGAGTATTAGCGAGAGTGCTGGTAATGTTCATTAAACCAACTGAATTCTTTGCCGCCAAGAAAATTCGCCGGTACAACAAAAAAATTTCCAACATAAGACTCTTGTTGCTTAAATTTTTAGAATAATGCAAATATATAACCAAGTTAAGATTTCTAAATGTTTCATGATTTTATTAATAGATCACGTTTAAACCCGATAATTTTAATGTCCTTAAGAGGGGAAATCACTATTGGCAGATAAAAGTAATTCATTTCTAACTTTTCATTAATTTTTTATTAATTCATTAAGTTTAAAAATTTGATAAACAAAGCGAGAGAATTATTTTAGAATCCTTCATTCGGTACCTGTACATTTGTAAAATAAAATTCAAACAAGAAAGATCAATCATGCATAAAGTATTGATTATGAAACACTTTCCAACTGAAATGCAATTTTATTTAAACATATATAAAATGGGATACATTCAGCGCTGATATATTTTAAATTATCTCAGTGCTATAATTATTTATTACATTTGAAAACTTAACTTCATCGAAAAAATGAACTCTACTCAACGTCATCGAAATATAAATCGTCTGGCTTTCTATGTAAAAGCAATGAATATTTCATTCATATCACTTTTATTCCAGACTCCAGAGCAAAATAATTTTGCGTGAAAAACTTTAGCAATTCTTATACAACTCATCTTACAATCACTTGTTTACATTCTGCATCTATTAAAATTAGGCTTCGTTGTAGAAATAATCAAAGCTTGATGATCATTTAAACTAAAAAATATTGTAATTGTTTTGACATAGAATATAGATGCACAGAAAATACGCAAAAATAAAGCGGTTTTAGGACGGATGCAACACTAAATATAAATTTAAGAGAATTTTAAAAATCACGATTTTTACACTAGAGAAAAAGATGGATGCCATATTTTATTTTGAAGTGGTTTACGTGATCTCTTCATATAATATGGGTGTAATTATTACTTTAATTTTTATTTAAAGAACTACCTAACATATTTTGCTGAATTTTTTTTTATATAAATAATGGGAAAATTTGAAAAATTCCTAAAATTATCGAAGCAATTTGTGAATTTTAACTTTGAAAAATTGTTTGAAAAATTAGGTCCAATAGGGTTCCATGTATTTCACTTTTTCAACCTGGGTTTAATCCAAAACTAATTAGCCTTATATAATGCAATGAATTTACTACTTTCGAAGTAAAAAAAATAGGTTTTTTTTAATAGTAGATACTTATATTTTTTTCAAGATATTGAATTTTCGACAAGTAGTCGTCGTTTTCATTGATTTAGTGTCATTTATATCCATATGGTGAGATTTTTGTTAATTTGGCTACATTTAAAAAGACACCAAGTTGGTGACATTCCACCAAATTCGTCGCCAAAATCTCGCTAAACGTTATGGACGGAGAAAAAAGTTATTCTTATAGCAGATAAATGACTATTGACGTTCAAATACAAAAGTATTACTAAGTATCTTTTCTCATAAATGGAATGAGCTAGATCCGCAAGTATGGTGTCCCAAAATTTATCGCATGGTATTACATATGAAAAGTGAACATGTTTCTCAATAGTTAATATATTTTTTTTAATTTATGTGATTTTTTGATAAATTTATTTGAAAAATGTGCAATATCTCGAGAACGGTTCATGGTAGCGTTCTAAAGTTCATGTCAATTGTTTTTTAAGGAAAGATTACATAAGAAATGTCTATTTGCGTAACTTTATTAAAGGTTTTGAATTTTTGATGATTTTTTCAAAATTTCACTCGAAAATTTAGGGGGGGGGGGGAATCTGAACATACGTTTAACATTACGTTTAAAAACAATAAGCTTCCAGTATTTACGGATTGTGATTTTTGTATCAAATTTCATTCGAATCGTTCCATTTGTTCGTAAGATATCGTTTCCACAGACTTACCGACACACACACATACATACTTTCACACACACACACACACATACAGACATCACCCCAAAAATGTTTGATTCGTGATCGGGGATGCTTGAAACGTGCTCTTCCGTCGAAAACTGGAATTCGAATTTTCGACCTCGTCACAATACTTTCCTTATACATTATGTATATAAGGAAAGTAAAAAAATGATGTTTCAAAATTTTAGAAGTGATCTCCCAACTTAATCAATTATGAAAAATCTAACAAGTTATATTTGCAAACTTTTACAAATTGTCAGGGAACCTCGGACATGTGTTTGCGGATCCCAAGGGTTCGACAAAATCCCGGGGTTCCAGATATTATAACAGACATTGATACTCAAATCCACTTACCTTCAACAAGTGCTGCTCCAAATCCCAGTAAATGTGGCAATAAAAAACCCCAGCTAATTTCACTTAAACCTTAGCTTGAACACAGACCCCTACCAAAATTGAAGTTTTTATATGAACTCCCAGGCACCTGAGTAACGGCACCTGAGTAAACGCTGAATAAATGTCCTTTTAATAAACAAGGAAATTTTTTGATGTCTCTTTTTATAAGCTGGTTTTTGTTTTGTTCATTACATTGGTCTCGTGTTGGGGATCTGTATCGTTAGCCCAATGAAATCAGTAGACAGTGCTTGATGGACCAGTGGGGGTGGTGGAGGTGTTCCGGATCGCTACACGCGTTGTAGTGAGGGGAGTACGATGATAAAAATAGCGTTATTTACAGGACAAATCCAGATGATTATACAGGAACAAGTGTATGGGGAATACATCTGAGGAATTGATTTTAACTTTTCCTGTAATGTATTGTAATGTATAAGGCGAGCAATATGCACTTTGCACTAATACGCCCTTTGTGCGAAGAATAAGGAATACTTGAGCAACGTATATAAGCACAAATAACACAATAATGCAGCATACACAAGATTATTATAGAGCATACAACTGTTTCTAGGATATGCTGGGTCCCGTCGTCAGTTCAAGCGAATTAACAAACACTAAATCTAAAAGAGAAATGGGTGCAAAAGGGAGAAACGGGGAAGGGGGGGATTATATACCTGACCTGTATTTATTATTAGGGTATGTCAAATACCTGTCTTTCTGAGAGGTTCTTCGTTTGAAATTGACGCTGTCCCACCCGTAAGCAAAAGGTTAAGAAAGCAGCAAGAATAGTCAGCCATTTTCTGTCCGCGGTTTGGCGGAATACCCTGTAAATGTTTTCCACTTTCTTCGTTCTATTCTTCTGGGAAAGTCGTATTCTTCTGGGAAAGTATTCTTCTGGGAAAGAATCTGCAGGGAAAGTCGTTTGTTACCCATATTAGATTGTCTTTTTTACTACAGTGCATAGCATGTGTATAGAAAAAATATTGGAATGGATCGAAAATTCGAATTTACATGTTTTAGGCATCCCAGTTCACGGATAAATTATTTTTAACTACACATTTTTTAATTTTTCGAGGTTAGTTAGCTATAATTTCTAATATGGGTGTCCATTTATTACGTGACAGAAGTATTTACAAATTATTCACTCATTTGATAGTAGTTTTTTCTATTTTATTTTATATAAATGTTTCTACTTTAGATCAAAAATATAAAATATCTCGAGAAAGGCACACATTAACGTTTTATAAATAATGACATTCATTTTCAAATAAAGAATGACATATTAAAATTTAATACATATTTTATACGCATACATATATATTCAAAACGTATGTAATATGCATTTTCGTAATATATTTATACCTAATTACGTTTCCATGGCGTTTTTTTTCGGCTTTAGGAAAAAATTGTTCGAAAAATTGAGCGTATTTTCTGGATCTGTTTCTAACCAATTTCAATAAACCTCTGACTTTCGCTGATTGAAATGATCGTACCGAATTTCATACAATTTTACAATTTGTTTGAAAGCTATCATGCCCACAGATGAACTCACAGACTCAGATATGCCATTGAAAAATGGTTGAATGGTATTTAGGGATGCTCAAAACGTAAAATTCCGAAGTAATAAATATATATATATCAATATAACTTTACCGATTTCCCTAAAATACCTAGAGTCTGGTCCCAATTTAACAGATAAGGCAGTTCCAGTAGCTCAGTGGGTAAAGCGTCGTATGGCAAGTGAATATTCGTGGTTCGAATCGCGAATGAGACGCGAGTTCTTTACTCACTTCAGCAAATCTCTTTATTTGGAGGTTTGTAAGAAAAACCACAATGTTATCCATTACTATGAAAAGCGAGTTAACGGTATATTCGCGGCTCTTGTGACCTGTATTATTTTGAATCCCTAGCGTTTTGACATCGTTGAACATTTTGTTTGCAATGCGCAGTATAGCAAACTCATTGACGTTACATTGAATTCAATTTCATTTCTTAATTGTTCATATCAAATTATCCCAATATGTTTAATGACGTGCAAATCTTATGAAGAGCCAAAATTAATATTATACTGAAAAACGGTTTGTAAGAAAAACCACAGTGCTATCCATTACTATGAAAAGCGATTTAATGGCATATTTGCGGTTCTTGTGACCTGCGTTATTACGAATGTTAATACGAATAATTTTATATAATTTTTTGATAAATTTATTTTAAAAAATGAATATATCAAGAACAGTTCATGCTGCGGTTTAAAGTTTATATCATTCGTTTTATAAAGATAAATCACGTATAGAATGATTATTTATTTAACAGTATTGAATGTCCAAATTTATTTATTTTTTTTCAAAAATTCATTCGAAAATTGAAGGGGGCGGGGAGTTGAACATTCGATCACGATTAAAATCAATAGACACCCGTATACACTGATTGAAATAATCGAACAAAATTAATTTTGAATTGCTTCATTCGTTCGTGAGATATTACGTCCACAGGTTGACTGACGCACACATCATAATAACATACATAATAACATACACAATAACACATACACATACACACACATTACATACACATTACATGGACATACACAATAATATACATACACATTAACATACTGTCATAATAACATATACACAGACATCCCCTCAGGGCGCGGTAGCCCAGTGGTTAGCGCGCGGGAATTGCACTGGGTAGGCCCGGGTTCGATTCCCTCCGCTGCCAAAACTGCCGCCGTGTTCACGCGGAGTACGATCACTTTAAACACGTGGGTCCGTAAGTCCTTCCAAGAGGTTGGTGGTAAGGGAAGGAGAGTACGGCCCCTGTGGATGCCTCCCCCACTGGGTTCCGATCTAAATTGTGTGGCACTTCCCAGCCGTCCAAATCTTTCACCTTTCTGGTAGGTCGGATGGTCTAGGTCTCAACAACAACAGACATCCCCTCAAAAACGTTTTATTCGAGTTCAGTAATGCTTGGAGCGTGTTCTTCCGCCGAAACTTCGAATTCGAATTTTCGACACCGGCCCATTTATTTCCCCATTTTAATACGGAAAGTAAAAACGCTCTTCTATATTTGCACAGAAACTAAATTTGCTCACAACCCCCTATTTCTCTTTGCCGTTTCGTCCCTTCGCGTGCACGGAAAGGACCGTTTCCGTAGGAAGAATTCCCGGATTCGAACCCGGACCCACTCGATCGGCCGCATCTTGGGAAATCTCCCCCGCCCATCGCGAGCCCTTTTTGTCTCTCACCTGAAAAATCGTGGGAAAAAAACAACGGCATTTTGTGCGCTGCACCGAAATCTAGATCCGCGAGGAGTCAATGGGTTTGTTTATTATGTACAAGGGGGGATACTGCGGGTGAATTAGTTGCGCTGTAAATTGCTGCTGGTGTCGGTGTGGGAAAATGAAAGTTTGATTTATGCCTGACGTAACATTGTGTGTTGGAATGTTCGGAAAGTCCGCTATGAAGTGCAGGGCCATTGGGGCATTCATAACAGGGAAAAAATTAGAAGCGATAGTTGGGAAATGAATTGTAAAAATCTGATGTGGGCAGCACATGACTTTCCCTGCAGACTTATATCCACGTTCTCTATATTTTATTTAAATTTAATTCACATTTAATTCAATTTTCGTTCTCATTTGGTAACTGAACTTATTTTCAAACGTGGCGTAGAGAAAATACGAAAAAACTAAAATATCTCGACAACGGCTAGTCCTAGTGTAATGGAGTTGGTCTTATTCTTTTCTTCGTTAAAAATTACGTATAAAACAAGTATTTAATGGATATATTTGAACATACGTAGTTTTTTATTTTAGATTTTGGCGATTTTTGAGGACCATTTCGTGAAAAAAGGCAGGTTGTTCTTTTCCGAATCGTACCAAAATCTAATCAGCACCAGATCATCCTACAAATAACTTTCTACCAAATTTTGGGAAATTTGGTCAATTAGTATTTTAGCTGGAGTGGATACATGAAGTTTTTACGGATCATTTCGTAAAAAAGGCGGGTTTTGTTTTTACGAATTCTACCCAAAACTAATCAGCGCCAGGGTCTAATGCAAGTGATTTACATACCAAATTTTATGAAATTCGCTCCATTAGTTTTTTAGTTAGAGTGGATACATACATTGCAAAGACACACAGACAGACAGACACACACACAGACGTCACGCTAAAAATAGTTTTTTTTGTATTCTAGAGGTCTCGAAACGTGTAGATACGTCGAAAACTCGAGTTGTGATTTTCGGCATGATTCCAATATTTTCCCTATACATTACCAAGTATTGCAGGAAAAGCAAAATCTAGAATACTTGTTTTGGCACTGGCATTTCTGAATTTTCAAATATTAACACTGCACTCACACGACAAATTAATTAATTAAAATTAAAAGTGATAAAATATTAACATAAAAACTCTGATGTGAACAAACAGCCAATGATTTACCCTATAGACTCAATTTCATTTTCTGTTTATTTCTTTCACAGCTCATTAAATTGAGTTTATTTGCGCCAAATAGCACGGATAATTATTTGAAATGACACTGAATTTGCGGTTTTATTTCAATTTTCGTTTAAATTTGGCTACTGGGCGTATTTTCGAAGGTGACTTTGCAAAAATGGCAAAATTAAAATATCTCGAGAAAGGTGAGTCCTAGTGTTATGGGGTTGATCTTATTATTTCTGTATTCAAAAATTATGCATAAAATAAAAAAAAGTTAAATTATAATATATCAGCTTATCTCTTCAAATATGTAATTGTATATCCTGATTTATTCAGTGTATTTTATCAGATCTTAATTGCACACTATAAATTGAACCTCATGAGAATGTTTACAAACATTACGAACATTTAACAAACATTAATCTTCACCACATATCTAAAAAATCTGATGTGGGCAGCACAGGACTTTCCCTGCAGACTTATATCCATGTTCTCTTTATTTTAATTAAATTTAATTCACTTTTAATTCAATTTTCGTTCTCATTTGGTAACTGGACTTATTTTCCAAGGTGGCGTAGAGAAAATACCAGAAAACTAAAATATTTCGAAAACGACTAGTCCTAGTGTAATGGGGTCGGTCTTATTCTTTTCTTTGCTAAAAATTACGTATGAAATTAATATTCAATGGATATATTGGAGCATACGTAGTTTTTTATTTTAGATTTTGACGATTTTTACGGGCGAATTTGCAGACAAAAAAAAAAAAAAAAAAAAAAAGGCAGGTTATTTTTTGTCGAATCTTACCGAAATCTAATCAGCACCATAGTAACCCACCAGCGACTTATCCCCAAAATTTTGTTGTTGTTGTTGTTGTTGAAACCCAGACCGTCCGACCTACCAGAAAGGTGTAAGGTAACTGTTTGGACGGTCGGGAAGTGCCACCCAATTTAGACCGGAACCCAGTGGGGGAGGCATCCACAGGGACCGTATCCTCCTTCCCCTACCACCAACCAAATTTTGTGTCGATCAGTTTTCCAGCTAGAGTGGATACAGATAATTTTTGAGGTTATTTCGCAAAAAATGGCGGGTTCTTTTATTTCGAATCGTACTAAAGACTAATCAGCACCAGAGTCACACCCAAGTGACTTAGCAAATTTTATGAAATTCAGCTCATTAGTTTTTGAGTTAGAGTGGATACATACATTGCATAGACACACAGACAGACACACAGACACACACACGCAGAGGCAGACACACACACAGACAGACACACACACAGACACACACACAGACGTTACGCTAAAAATAGTTTTTCGTATTCTAGAGGTCTCGAAACGTGTAGATCCGTCGAAAACTCGAGTTGCAATTTTCGGCATGATTCCAATACTTTCCCTATACATTGCCATGTATTGCAGGGAAAGTAATATAATAAAATACATTTAAGTTTTAAAAAAATATATCGACAAAAAATGTATATCAGCAAAAGGGGCGCAGCATGACCAATTTCTATGCGAAATAATTCAGCAATGAACTTGCCCTGTAAAAGCTTAAGTTACATATATTCAAATTTCAAAAATAATTTTTTCTTTATAGAGAAATATGGTAGGATTCTAAAGTGGGCGCATTATGTACAATAATTATTCGTCCGTATTCATTAACAAATCGGCTTGTAAAAATTTAATTTGTATCAAATATCTAACTTTCAGAAAATTTTTTAGTTTCAGAAAAGTTATTGTCGAACAATTTATATTAGTAAAGGGCTGAAGCACAGTACAATAAATTTTCCACTTTCAGCAACGAACGCGACTTGCAAAACTTTAATTTACACACTGTGTCCAGATAAAAATATTAACTTGAGTGTTGCTCAACTCGACTTTATCATACCAGAAGCCATTTTTAGAGATATCATACTTGACAATGTACCACCCCCCGGACCGCGGGTAACTTTTCCCTCGAGGGGGGCTAATGACGTCACGAACAAAAAATCTGATGTGGACAGCATATGATTTTCCTTAGAGACTCAAATTCATTGTGCTTTTATTTCTTTAATAATCCATTAAATTGATTTTAAGTGCACAAAATAACACTGAATGTGCATTTTTAATTCAACTTTTGTTTTTATTTGGCAAATGGACATTTTTTCAGAGGCGATGTAATAAAAATGCAAAAAAACTAAAATATCTCGAGAACGGTTAATCTAGAGTAATGGGGTCGGTCTTATTATTTTCCTTGTCAAAAACTACGTATAAAACAAACATTTAATTGATACATTTGAGCATATGTAATCTTTTATTTTACATTTTGATGATTTTTGCGTGCCATTTCGCGAAAAAGGTCGGTTTCTTTTCCGAATTATACCAAAATCTAATCAGCACCAGGGTAACCCACAAGTGACTTATCCACAAAATGTTGTGAAATTTGGTCTATCAGTTTTTTTAGCTAGAGTGGATACAGATATTTTTTTTCGGGTCATTTTACAAGAAAAGGCAAGTTCTTTTACCCAGAATTGCACCAAAATCTAATCAGCACCAGGATAACCCACAAGTGACTTATAAAATTTTATGAAATTTGGTCAATTAGTTTTTGCGTTATAATGGATATAAAATCTTCTCACACACAGACGTCACGTTAAAAATAGTGTTTTCGTGTTCTAAGGGTCTCAGAACGTGTAGATCCGTTAAAAACTCGAGTTGCGATATTTGGTATGATTCCAATACTTTCCCTACCATGTATTGTAGGAAAAGTAAAAATTGTACCGTGGTTATTTTTCACTATAATTATTGAAACTATTAAGCTTCGTAATCATTGAGCCATAAATAAACCCTTTTATGCATGGCTATGTCAATTTTTGTCCTATGCTGCTATTATAAAAAAATAAGTTTTCGTTCGAATTTAAAAAGAAATTCTATCTAGTTTTAGACTTTTTTATACAGTTTCTAGTTTCGTGAAAATCCATTAATATTTGTAGCTGTATCCAGTAATACTTGAATCCAGTAATATTTGTATGTATGTATGTATGTATGTGGTCGATTTCTTGTGTACACAAGAAATCGACCACATACATACATACATACATGCATACATACATACATACATCATACATACAGATAGACATATAGCTACACATTACTCCAAAAATAGTCAAAACATGTTCAAGGAGTCTTAAAATATATATATTGGCATCAAAATCTCTAAATCGAATATTTTCGTGAAAACAATACTTTCTCAATACTACGTATGAGAAAGTAAAAATGTGCTAAGTTTTCGATGAGTTATCGTGACAGAGATTGAAATAAACTTTAAGAACTAAAATATAAAGCAGTATTTAATTTTTTTTAAACTTAGAAATTAAGTCAGTTTATTTTATGGAACTAAAACCGCTTTGTTTTCAAGGTGTTAATTACATTTTTCAACTTATCAATCAAGTGGGCAACTTCAATATAGCTATCATTCTTATCGCTAAGATTAGTAAAGCGATATCTGACATAATTGATTTAACACAATAGAAATTATTTCTTTTTCTGCGATTATCTGTCATGTTGAAACTATCTGTATTGAATCAAGATATCTAAAAATTGACTTGCGCTTTAATGCTATCTAAGTTTTAAGTGATGTAAAAGTTCTCTTATCAAAGTTCTAAGATACCGTCGTTTGTATAGGTCGGTATGACATAAACATTGCTGTTTTCAGCTATTGGCAACAAGTGTAAGCACTTAATCGATAAATTTCGTCATAAATATTGATCATTGAACTACGAAAAGTATCAAGTATGACAGTTACTCATACTTTTTGTATCAACCCAGGATCGGCGTTGTAACACTTGTCAATTAGCTTACATTCGTGATGTTGAGCAGAAGAGATAGAAGTTTTAAATATCCCTCAATGCAAATTAACAGTAATTGTAACCAAACTTGAACCTGACTTTCTTTTTCAGATTTCAAATTCGAACTGTACTTGGACTAGCCGCTTTTAATTTCTGGCCCATTTCAACCAGAATCATATTAGGAATGCATAAAACGTTATATATAATATTAGGATTGTATATAGACTCCCATTGTATAGAATAGCATCTATGAAAAATATTTTCATTGCTGACGAGTGAATAAAAAATGACGAAACAGGTCTGCGGATGCTGTTAGAGGACATGATCTTTGGAAAAGCCCTCCTATTGGCGGTTTCTGATAAACATTGATATTACCATGGTCATTTTTTTTTTTTTTTGCTATTCGACAATCAGCGAGGCGCCGGTAATTGATTGTACACCTTCTAACTAAGATGACCCGATATTTATAAGGACAAAATTGCAAACTGTCCTCATTTTTACAGTAAAAATGAGGACAAATATTCATTAAAAAGAGGACACATTTTCTTTAAAATGAGGATAAATATACTACATAAAACATAAGAAAATATCAGATCAAATTTTAATAAGATTACAAGAACCTCACTTTGAATATTTTTATGTGCAAATGTTAAAAAATAACGAAATACTGTTCATAAATATACGTATATCTAGAATTGCATGTGCCTCAGTTCAGTTACAATCAGTGACGAAGCGTGATAAAATAATTTGTGGAAACAGAAAACTGGAGATCAAACTTAGCAAATAAAGTTCCATGCTATATATTTAACACGGTTAAATAAAATAAAATTTAAACTTCCGATAATCCGGCATGTTCGGGACTTCAACAGTGCCGGATTAACAAATTTTCAAATTTGCCTTATTATTGGATGTCGAAAGAAATGGGCTACAAAGCAAGAAATATCTCTATTAAAAGTAAGTAGGTGTCGCTGCCTCCGCCTCCGCTGCTGTTTGACAAATTTCGCGTTTCTCAAGTTCTCTGTCACGTACCACAAAATCTATAGCATATAAAAATATGGAAGTTGGTACATTTGTAGAGAAGTACTAGGGGAATACACTGATACAAACCGTTTCACGATTTAAAATTTAGTTTAGGAAATATTCAAAGTCAAAGGAAGATATTTTAAGCTGCGAGTTCAAGTCCTGGACAGATTAGCATCAGGAATACTACTAATTTTTGTTAGCATGTACCTACATAGTTGAATTTTTGCAGGACGGAGCTCTTTTTAATACTTTACAACATAGTTGAAAAGAGTTTATGACTTTGTTCATTCTGTCTATCTGTCCGTTAGCACGATAACTGCCGTAAAAATGACTTTATCAGAGTGAAATTTTAGTATGTTATTCAAACGGTCTGTGGGACCTATGGGAACATAAATGAATAATATCACCCAATTAGTTTTGGATTGAATCCAGGTTGAAAAAATGAAATACATTAAACAATATGAGACCTAATTTTTCAAACATTTTTTAAGCGAGTTTAAAATTCACAAATTGCTTCGAAAGTTTTAGGAAATATTCAAATTATCCCATAAAATATATAAAAACAAAAATCAGCAAAATATATTCAGTAGTTTTTTAATTAAAGATTAAAATATGAATTACACCATTTATATGAAGAGATCACGTGACCATTATATAAAGAGATCACGTGACTCACTTCAAAATAAAATATGGTATCCGTCTTGTGTCAAAATCGTGATTTTTAAAGTTATTTTTAATTCATATTGAGTGTTGTATCCGTCCTAAAACCGCTTTACTTTTGCCTAAATTCTGTGCATCTACATACTGAAACAACTCAATTACAATATATTTGAGTTTAAATAATCATCTAACCTTGATTATTTCTACAACGAAGCCTAATTTTCCCTTATGGAGAATGTAAAAACCAAAAGATGTAGAATGAGTTGTATAAGAAGTGCTGTATTTCTTTAACTCAAAATTATTTAGCTCATGGGGTCTGCAATATAGCTGATATGAATGAAACATTCATTGATTTCACACAGAGAAGCCAGTCGATTTTTCGATAAAGTTTTAAGCATAGAGTTAAATTACTTGTACCTCCATGGTTTCAAGTTGTTAAATAAAATAAATTATTATAGTACTGTGATGAATGAAAGGAATGGAAAAATGTTTATGAATGAAACGCTGCTTTATATAGAGGCGATTTATATTTCGATGAAGTCATTTGCATAAAGTTCATTTGTTTTCGATGAAGTTTTCTAATATAATAAATTATTGAGTATTATGATAATTTTAAAAATATTACCAGGAATGTATCGCGTTTTAGACATGTTTATATAAAATTGCATTGAAGTTGAAAAGTGTTTCATAATCAATTCTTTATGCATGATTGATCTTTTTTGTTTAAATTTTGATTTAGTTAATGAGTTATTCAATTTTTTATGCACTTCTGATGTGAAAATTTTCCTTCTCTGAGGGAGAAGATTTAATTGGTCCAGACGATTGCTAGCTTCTTTCTCATTGGTTTATGGTAGAAACGTTACAAAATGGGCGAAAATTGAGTTATTAAAGCATTAACGACTTTAAAAGTATAGATCTTTATTTCTAAACATAACTACAACGTTAGTAAGTACACTTGGAAAAATGTGAACTGTTGACAATCATGTGACTTATCGTTTATTCTGATAAACAAACAGAGCGTTTCGCAAGCATTGTTGTTATGAACATCAGAATTTCATTATTATATTGCACTACAATTAACTGTTTTATTGTTGTAAATATCTCTATACTGAAAGTGTAACATGTATTATGAAACTGTATTACGAACAAGCAGAAAAACCTACAGTTATGAAAATTTTCCGTTTCTTCCTAATATAGTAAGCTATCGTTCTTAATAGCAGGCGACACGAAAGGATTCGCGATGCAGGCTCAATGAGCGCCAGGAAGTAGAAGAGTGAGCCTCCCAACTCACAAAGCGATATTCGGAGTTGGTGAACGTAGCGATTTGAGAGCTAAGCTTCCTGACATTGTTCGCGAAGTTAAGGAAGTTGGTGAACGTCAGTTAATAAAGAGACGAATAATGAGACATGGGGACATCACGCCTGCGGCGAGCTGCGAGTAATAAGTGGCAGTCAATGGAGGGCGGAGTCCCGGTGTTTTTGTTAGCTTCGGCCAGGATGGGACACATAAGCGATCGTGTGCGCCTCCTGGATTGAATGAGCTAGCGAAGCGAACCCTAGAGCTGGTGAATATCCGTTAACAAGGGACGGTCCCCAGCAGGCGGCACAAAAATGCTCGCAAAGCGACCTTAACGAGCGTCAGCGAGTAGGAAGCAAAGCCTCCCAACTCGCAAATTTAGTTACGGGTGGTGAATGAGCGGCAGCCAATGGGCGGAGCCCAGGTGTTCTGTGAGCGTCAGTGAGCGTCAACGATTAGGAGTCGAAGTCTCCCGACTCGTGAATCGAGTTACGGGGTTAATGATTGGCAGCCAATTGGGGAGGGGGCGGAGCCCTGAGATTCTGCGAGAGTCAACTAGCATGGGGCACATAAGCGGTCGCATGTGTCGTCCAGATTGGAAGAGCTAGCGAAGCGAGTTCTAGGGCTGGTGAATGTCAGTTAACAAGGACGGTACTTATTTGCGTATTTCGAAGCGAGTAGGAGGCCTCCCGATTCGCGAAGTGAGTTACGAGAGTTGACAAGTAGGGGGCGGAGCCTCCTAGTTAAATTAAATTAAAACAAAATAATGGACAATAAATGTGATATTTTTTGCTTAGAGAGTCACACAATCTAAATTACGCTGAACTGTACATGAAAAAACAATTAAACTCCAATAAACACAAATCTGCATATAAAAACAATTAATGTCCCTCTGTACAGTAAATGTACCTCAGTACAGTCGACTGAATTCGAAGGGCTATCGGGCGTTCCTAAACATCGGATGCCAGATAAACCGAAGTTCACTGTAATAACTGAATTACAATGAAGCTAAATTAATGACATTTTTCAATTGTATTACAGTGGAACCCGATTTTGAGTTTCTCTGTGGAGCTGATAAATGCGGGAAAACACAATGCACGGGGAACTCTATTTTAATTAGTATATAGAAATCAAGGAAAACTTATAAGAAAATAAATAGACACCTCACCAAGTTTTACTTGCTCACTTCTTATGCTAAATTAGTCGTTTTGTCTAATTCATCGCCAAGTGTTACACTTCTGGTAGGTCGGATGGTCTGGGTCTCAACCACAACAACAACACAGATGGAGAGAAGAGCTTTTCTTATATAAAAGTGACTACTTGCGAATTGCTTGTGGGTCGTAAAAATACAAAACTATTACACAGAAGTCCTCTATCATGAATGGAACGATCTAGGTCCACGAGATTGGTGTTGATAAATTTGTCTTATACTAATGCATGAAAAGTGAACATATTTTTCATGACGTCGATACTTTTTTAATTTTATGTAATATTTTTGATAAGTTCATTAGAAAAACGTGCAACACCTTGAGAAATGTTCATGCTAGCTTTCTAAGTTTATGTCTTTCGTTTTCTAAGGAAAAATTACACAAGACACGATCTTTTACGTAATATTATTGAAAGTTTCTGACTTTTCAATGACTTTTTCAAAATTTCATTCAGACATTTAGGGGTTTTCCGAACATTTGATTGCGTTTAAAATCGATAGGCTTCCAGTATTCACCGATTCTAACATTTGTACCAAATTTCATTGGAAGCACTCCATCTGTTCTTGAAATATAGTATCTGCAGTCTCACGAACACACATAGACATCACCTCAAAAAAGTTCAATTCGAGTTCAGAGATGCTTGAAACGTGCTCTTTCGTCAAAAACTCGAAGTTTAAGTTTCGATACTGTCACAATATAAAAGTCCTATAAGATAAGCCATTCTAATACTGATTGGTTTTTATGATCTAAATTTCATTATGTTTTGACAGCTCGATAGAAAGATGACGAAATTTCATTTATAAATACCCAAATTTGCCGTTTTTTTAAACAATAGTGCTTTTTTTAAACAATAGCTGCCAAAATTTAAACAATAGTGGACATATTACGAAAGGTATTCTTGTCAGATTCTAAGCAGTAGTTTTATTTCTATAGTAAACAGTGTCCGAAATTGAAGACCATTGAGCAAAATGTTGATGTTGAATCACGTATACAGAAGAGAATAAATCTTCAGCTAATAATAAACAGAAAGAAAAATAAAAGATAAAATATAATCAAAAAGTATAAACTCGAACTTAAATATACACTGCTGGACAATTGCTGAGGACGGATCACGAATTGCAATGCAGCACAACATTAAGCGGGGGTGGAGGCCCAGCAGGATAGAATATTGTTGCCACACTGTTCGGACATTAGAATAAAGATCATTTATTGTTCTGAAAAATACAGAAGGTTTTGAAACATCTGAAAGGAAAAAAGTGTTCATTTGATGCTGTGTACCGAGAAATGGAAATATGCATATGGACGACAGCAGGCACCTTTGAGAAATGTGTCAGTACGGGATATATCCACCGTGGAGTGCGATGCAACATTCCACACGTTGTGTCATGCTTTGCACAACATTATCCAGCAGCTGTTGAGGCAAGTTATCCCATTCCTCTGTCAGTGCACGGATGAGGGTGTTCTTGTTTGTTGGAGGATATTTTCGACCAGCAAGTTCCCTCCCCAAAGCATCCCAAACATTTTTAATGGGGTTCGGATCTGGAGTAAGTACTGGCCATACGAGACATTAAATACCCTCGCTGACTAGACAATCCTGAACAGCGAGTGTTCGATAACATGGTGCGTTGTCGTCCATGAAAACAAATTTATCACCAACAGCACCACGGAAAAGGCGAACATGAGGCAGTCGAACTTCATCAATGTATCGTTGGTCGGTCATAGTCCTCGTTGCAACCACATGTAGCAGCGTGCGGCCATTGATCATGATACCGGCCCATACCATGATACTGCATGTCGGGTATCGGTCCCTTTCCTGGATATTTTCTGGACGATAAGCAGTACCACTCTCACGCCAGATCAGTTGGCGTCTACAATCCGATGGCAGACTGAACCTACTCTCATTTGAGAATAGTACGCAAGCCAAGTCCTCCAAGTCGGTCCAATTGCGAAGCTCATGACACAATTGTAAACGGACGGCACGGTGCAGTCTAGATAATGGGCCACCCACAACAGGTCTGCGGGCATATATTCCTCCTTCATCTAAACGTCTGGCTACAGTTTTTCGGGAGATCCGCTGTCCTGTGGTAGCAAAAAATTGATTTGCCACCTGCTGAACTGTGGTGCACCGGCCTCTTTTTTGCCGATAGGACTTGTCTCCTGCAGGCGTTTTACTTCAAACAAGACCTCCCCCGTCACGCTTGCTACACATTCCAGTTGTTTTAAATGCTTGCCACAGCCATGAAACAAAGCTGTGGGCGATGTCGATTTCCCTGGCAGCATCTGTTATTTTTCGCTTCGCCCTTTGTCGATCTTTCCAATAACACGGCTACGAGTAAAATCATCTAAGTGATATCGGGAAGACATGCCGAAAATTTCAAGTTCGTCAATTAAATATTTCCTGTAAAACTTTCACTTGGAACAACAACTGTCCAGACGAGTCAAATACTTTAAATCTGTTATCAGCGCCATCACGTGACGAACAGGCGTGGAAATTAAAAATTTGCATCCGCACACTTCTTCTTACTGTATCCCGCACTCATTCTAATTTTCCACATTTTACTTCCTTTCATTTTGTGGTTGCCATGGGTGATAGTGTTATCCGTCCTTAGCAATTGTCCAGCAGTGTATTTATGTCTTATTAGAAATAGCAATAAAATTAGATATCTTTGAAAAATGGGTTTAAGTAATTTATTTCAATGAATGAATGCTACATACGTAAGTCCACAGTCCAATAGCTACAAATCTAAGGATAGTAGTCCAGTGACTAGAGAGCATTGAAGACATTGCATCATTGCAATGTGACCGGTTTGGTCCAATACATGACGCATATCCCATGACGTAAGGAATGTAGGACTGGTCGTGAACCCCATGGAACAAATGGGCCATAGGTCCTCTTGCATAGACAGCGACATCTTCTGCACCATGCAATGATTCCGACATCGGAACACCAGCGTCAGTTACAAATTCTTTATCCACTGCAAAAGAGTTTTGAAATTACATTTCTGTATTAAAACAGCAGTGCCAGGAAGAGATAATCAATGTAATGTGGTACGCTTGGGAAAATTCGATGGTGATTACGAAAATTCGTCACGTGATAATTCGATAGCTTTCACTTGTACTCAAAGATTTGAGGCTGAGAGTTTCTAATCCAACTTATCGGCCTCTTGCTAAAGACATTTATATGCTCAATATTCGAAATCTGATTAACCTTCTAGTAAAACGCCTTGGATGCCCAGTCCACTTGCACTTAACATTCAAAAATTCTAGACTTCAAATAGCAACCCATCCGTAAAAAACTAATTAATACCCGAATATTAAACGGAATGATCGTGCAAACTGATGGAGTGATCAAATTGAATATAAAGACTTCCATAGCGACGTTAAAGAAGAAAAACATATATCATAAGCAAGATCTAGTTGTAACTCTCGATATAAAGTATCCATGCAACTAAACGGGAATTTAACAATACGCTATACGTACGATGTATTCTAAAACATTGGTTCTCAAACTTTTCTCACCGTGGCTCACTTTACAAGTGAAAAGTCTGATAGTCTACTCTGTCAGAGTGAAACATTTCCGAAACGTACACTAAAGAACAATCTCTCACGTTTGAGTATTGTTGTTCTTTTTCAGCACAAAGTGCATACGTGTTAAAATATTCTCAGAGTAATAATATATTTTTAAAATGATTGTTTGTGACTGAAAATTGATAAATGAATTATTTACTTTATAAATAATATATACATTTCGTGCTGAGTTTATTTTATCTCTGAATCTTTTAATAACTTACAGTCGTCTAAATGATCATAAAAATGATATGCCCCTTTATATTAATTTGAATACTTAATCTAACACTATTAGCAATGAAACAACATTTATTTCTATTAGCAATGAAAGAACATATATTGCTATTTAGTCGAATTCAGAATTTCAAAACCGCACATCATCTTTTCACGCCAAATTAACTTTGCCTGTATATCAGCTCTGATTTTAAATGTCTGTATTTCGATTATTAACTTTAATATGCTACCTAAATAACATAATCTAAATATATTGCCTCAATTGAAATTGCTCCATTAGAAGGCACACATGTGTTTAGTTCAGTGTGCAACATATCCGGCATATATAATGGTCAAGGAAAACACGACTGAAGAACTACAAAGAGAGGGGCAGTATGCTGTCGTGCATTATCATGTTGAAAGATTAGGATTGTAAATTGGGACAGATCGCAGCACAGTTTCAACGTACTTTATCATTGTCGAACTGGTGCCGGATGCTGTCTCAGTATGGATTTTCTTAATACACACTGACTTATTCCCATCACCAGTGTCTTCTACAAGTGTACGCGGCTAAAACAGACACCAAAATAGAAACGCGATTTGTCACGGAAGGCGATACGTAGCAAAGTTTGTCCAGAATCTGTAGAAACGAACTGCAAAATTGAGCATGTTACAATTGTAAAGTCAAATTGTGTATGTTTACATTGAAAAGTCAAATTAAACTTAATATTTTCGTTCTGATTGCTCTCAAAGTATTAGTTTCACGCAAAGAAAGCATCCGATTATGTCCGATTTCTGGAATGGTATCATAACAGTTTGATAAGAAATGATTTTTTTTTAAATAAGAAAACATGCAAGACAATTGAAATTAACATTTGCAATAAAGGTGTCCATTCTATATTATACATCTAAAGATAAGATTAATGGATGTCCCAGTTCATAAAAAACAGTTTAATCCAACACTCAATCTAAGTTTTTTTTTCTTGCTATTATCCAGAAAGTATGGACATTAGCGTTAGAACCAAACTTGCGAACACAGTACTACAAAGGCCAGACATTCGTAGGTACTCGGAAGACAATCCCATTGCAGATACCAGTATCCATGGACCGGTTTCGAAGTTAATTCCCGCTCGTCTGTACAGAATAACCGATATCTGCAATCATAGAGAGAAAATTGCTATAAGTCACAATTTTTGCGAATTTCTATAGGAACTGATAATTTCAGTTTTTCAAAAAAATTAATTTACAATTTAGCTCAAGCCATACGAAGCTGCAAAAGTAAAGTTCATACCGCCTGGTTTATGGGATATCGATAATTGAAATCCTTGACTTATTCAATTTTACCTAAATTGCAAATGTGAATAGTTTACTTCTTATGAAAGTAAATATATTGGACATGAACAAATCTATTTCAAGCAGAAAAACCGACATTGAAATTTGACACCATTTAATTGATTTGTCACTGGTCCTTTTCAATCGAACGGAAAATACTTAAAAATAATAACTGGAATATCTCAGCGAATATTTCCTTAAAAGGTACTAGGTAAATGTCTTTCGTCCTGATTAAGCACGGCGAAACGTTTACTAATTTCCGTTTTCTTGATTGGGGACTCTATAAAAAAACAATTTTTGCAGTGTCATGAAATTATTAGTTCTGGTGGGTGCAATTATCAGAGCTAAATTCTTCTCATTGATTATTGTGAATGTTTCACTTTATTTTTACGACCAACTGTCGATTTTATATTTATTCTTAGTGAAACTTTTAATGAATCTTGACATTCTTAGTGAAACATTCTGTATAATTGTGCAATAGTTGCTATATTTCAGGACACAACAAGAAATTATATTTAAACGTTTTACTTTAAATTGATTTGTTTATTGCTATCATATTTAGTTTACTTACGAGCTTCTTCTTGTGTGAGGTTGCGGTCCCTCCCTGTCGTTTTGTATCCAGGTCCGTTATAGTATCCCAGGGTTGTGATTGTTTTATTATCTATGTCTGATACTCCACCGAGACCTAAAAAGTAGAAGTTATGAAAATACACGCATATATGAAAATTAGTACGCATGTATGTTGTGTACCCATACATGCGTACACGCATATATATTGTGTAAAATGATAAGATTAATAATATGTTACATAATAAAGTAAAATCTGAGCGTTGTATGGCCATGTAATTTGATACACAGGTACCTTCAGGACCCGAATAGGTGCACCTCAGAGTTATTTATTTATTTATTTTCTTTTCTTAACGCATTA
Organism: Amaurobius ferox; assembly: GCA_951213105.1. Lineage (NCBI taxonomy): Eukaryota > Metazoa > Arthropoda > Arachnida > Araneae > Amaurobiidae > Amaurobius > Amaurobius ferox. Next base: position 130,450,382 of record OX578149.1, on the reverse strand, counting down.
ATTTTTTAGTTATTTTATGTTTTAGCTTGATTTTCAATGATTTTGAACGATATTCACATAAATTGATTCAATAGTGACCTAAAATATCAAAGTTTCCATGTTGACATTATCTGAGAAAAAGAAAAATTATTTTTCAAACAAGATTTGATAGGACCCCTATACGATTAATAGACGGATTTTCTTGTTTTAAAAATAATATACATTTTCTTGCATTTTAAACCACTCTGAATTTTATATTACGATATAAAAAATTGACGAGCTATCTTGCGTTTATTAGTTAACAGCACCTATTTAAAATACCACAGACTGCTCCAGAGTAAAAAATAATTTATTCAAACCATCCGTTGATTAATTATAATTATTTTTAACCGAGCAAACTCTAAAACTTTTTGAATTAGCGATCAGCGGAGTGCTTCCCTACTGATGTCTAACCCTTATTTCTTCTTCCTTCACGAACCGCTACCGCCATCTATTACCAAGCATATTTACATATTTTACTCCTGTGCATTTAATTATTTTTTCTGGATTTTCTGAGAATTGTGCGTTTTGTGGAGAGCGTACGATTTGGCAATCGCTTGAAATTGGGAGCTTGAAAGTAATATTTAAGTAGCAGGCGCTTATTTAATTATAGGTAGTTGCCGCTTATTTAGGATGCATTATTTAAGTGGCTGGCCCTTATTAAATTATTTGTAAGTAGTGGTCGCTTATTTATGATCCGGAAAACGCCATGTAAATCTTTGTGGTTTTAATTACAAGTTTCCAGATTAGCTCTGCCAACTTTACCATTAATCTTAGAATATAACTCAGTTTTCTGAGTCTTTCATGAATTATTTCATCATTCCACCGCAATATTGAAATCAGGCTGTTTACAGGGGGGGGGGGGAGTCTAAACCCTCCTAAAAGGTTTTCGATTTGTATAGACTTTACTAGGCTGAATTAACAGATTCCTAAACTGATGCGCAGCTGTCAGGCGTACAAGAAAAAAAAAATCAAAATTTTTAATACAACAAACAAGATAATACAGGTGTATACAGGATAATACAACAATAAACAGCAAAACACTAGATAAACACAGGACACAAAATTTTGTTACAGTGCGGCCTAGGAGCTAGTAAGTTCATTCAGATCGCTAAGATAAACCATAATAAGGAGAGATTAGCAACAAGAGCAATACAAATGTTAACAAAACTATACTAAAAATAGTTACTTAGTATAATGTAAAAATATTTCCGTATCCGTGTATGAATATACAGGGTGTCCCAAAAACATTGACCTCGGCTTTTATTCTTTAAATATATTGATCTTAGATATATATAATAAATTACAAAGTTGCGTAAAAAAAGATACAGAATTTTATGAAATCGATTAAAATTTTCAAGGGGATTAAATTTTCAGAAATACAAAATTTGAGTTTTTATACGGCTCCCGTACAAAAACATTTCCAATGAGTAAAATGTGCCCCATACACTAATAAAGTGATGTACAAAATTTCAGCATTTTATCATAAAAAGTCCCAGAGATATGAAAAGACAAAAATACTGATTTAAATCACTTTTTTATGCATCGATATGGGTTCTCAGAGGGGAAAAATCATGTCGGCAGATCGCGTTTCAGGGGTCATATACAAATAACAAAAGAAAATAATGATTACATAAATAAATAATAATTTTGTTATTTATTGGTACAAAAGTATCTACACTGTATAGAAATAATAACTTTGCACAAAGATTACAAATCTTGTTCAAAATGTTTTTTATCCATTCCAAAGATCCGTTAATGATAAGAAGCAGATATTATTTACCTATGATATATTTCGGAGTTGCGTCATTTGCACTCTTGCTGTAAACATTTACATTTTAATTTGTGATTAATCCCTCACCAACATTGTTTAAACATATCTCTCGGACTTTTTATGATAAAATGCTGAAATTTTGTACATCACCTTATTAGTGTATGGAGCACATTTTACTCATCGGAAGTGATTTTGTACGGGGCCGTATAAAAATTGAATTTTTGTATTTCTTCAAATTTAATCCCCTAAAAATTGTTATCGATTTCATAAAATTATGTATCTTTTTTACTCAACTTTGTAATTTATTATATATATATATATATATATATATATATGCCTAAGGCCAATATTTAAGGAATAAAAGCCGAGGTCAATGTTTTTGGGACACCCTTTATATAAACTTTCAGATTATACTTAGGACTAGTAGGTGATTTTACAGACTTCATTATGTGAAACATTAAAAATTTTAAGGACTGACTACAAGAAGTTTTTACTCAAGATTTCATGATTAGCTTCAGGAATAACACAGTTGTTAACAAAAGTTAGTTAAGTAGCAGGAGCTTATTATAATAGTTGTTACGAAAGAGTGGAACTGATGTTGCGATTGATTTCTAAGTAGTTGTGGTTCTTAAATAAAAATAAAATACATTTGAAAATATAAATTTGACGAATTGTTAACATGTCAAAGCTTTTTCCTAACCCAGTAAGTGCCCATTGGGCAACCCAATAATATTCTGTCCTTCAACATTTACAATAGACTCGATAAGCTACAAAAGCCGAAAGCTGTCGACTTTGGTCAAAATCAAACAGCACATTTCATTCTAAATATGTTCTCTTGGATTGCGTTTCAATTGCAAATACCTGTAACAATACCTGAAACAACATCAATGGACCGTTTTCGCGCTTTCATGTCGACTGAATTTGTAGGTCCTCATTGAGTTTCGCAAAATTGTAGCAGCATGTATATTTACTGCTATTGAAGGTATCGGTTATTTATATTTCCAAGTGCATAAAAAGCGCGAAATCGATCCATAGATGATATTATCTTCAATGGGAGCTCGATTACATTTTGTAGAATGCCCAATTTAGGTGAGTTCTCTAAGTATCTACTTAATTTTTGTCCGTGTGTTCCGCAAGCAAAGTTAGTAAGATTGAACTCAATGATTTTTGAAGATATTTGTTGTTGGCTACGAGATAGGACATCATTTGATGGACCACATACAGGTTCGCAGTATTGTAGCACATTGCAAGTTGTCTTGCTGCCATTGCAGGTATCGGTTATTCCATAGTTCATACTAAGCGAAAAACTGGCGTATGGATACTGTTATCCACAATAGAAGCGATCCTAATTATACTTATAATAGTTGTTAAGAAAGAGTGGAACTGATGTTGATGATTGATTTCTAATAGGGTGATGGTGCTGCTTTTGGCGCTAGTCGCTGGTTTCTCCTGTCGCAATAGTGACGCTTTCTCGTACAGAATATCTGGCTAAAATTTCGCCAGTTGATAAACGTTCACACGATGCTGGGAAGAATTAGGAAGTCGCCAGTGTTTAACCAATCGAGTATTATGGCGCAAAAGAAGGGTGCAATTTTAGTTACTGTTGTGCTTTGTGCATCAGCTTTTAACAGTAGCGAACTGTCATAGAGCAGGACGGAGTGATCGTTCCATGGCACTAAGCGAGAAGGGGGAGTTTGCCGCTCTGAGTATATTTTTGGCTTAAGGACCAAATACCGGTTGGTCAGAATTAAAACACCCCTACTCTGAACTCTTGATAGATCGAACTACTCAGTGTAAAGGCTCCAAAATTGTTGAACATACTATTCAAGACATGGGGAAAGGGATTACGCAAAAAAAATAGTTCCAGAAACACCGATAGGTGGCGCTGTACAACAGAAAATATGCTAAAAAGACACAAAATACACATTTGTAACACATTTTACCCGAACGTACCAAACATTCATATCACAAGGACCTTATCGATGCAGGGAATGCTGCTCAATATGGTTCCCTTCTTCAAGATGTAAAATCTGCAGTCTGTGGACATCTTGTTTAAATGCTGATCGTAATTGGTCGATTGAGATGCTTCTCACATGCAGAGTGATACTGTCTTTCAAATCTGCTAAGGTTACCAGACGTCCTCGATAAACAAGACTTTTTAAGTATCCGCACAGCCAAAAATCACAGTGATTAAGATCTGGAGAACGAGATGGACAGGTTGCCGGAAACGCACGACTAATTACTCTACCATTAGTAAAATGTTGCCGAAGAAACTGCTGTACACAGATTCCAATCTGTGGAGGCGCTCCATCTTGCATAAAAGTAATTGAATCAAGACATTGGAGCTGTTGCAGTTGGGGTACAACAAAATTTTCGAGCATGTTTTTGTACGTCCTGGCCGTCACGGTGCATGTCACAGGGCATTTGGGAGTAGCCTCTTCGAAAAGGAAAGGTCCAAGAATGAATGTGGCTGTGAATCCACGCCAGACTGTAACTTTCGGTGAGTGAAGTGGATTCTCTTGGAAGGTACGAGGGTTTACCGTGTCCCAAATGCGACAGTTATGGGTGTTGACTGTTCACTTATATGGAAATGCGCTTCCATCGCTCCATAGAATCTGCCATGGCCACGATGCATCCACTTCAACTCTAGCCAGAAATGTAAATACAAAGGTCAATCGCTTCTCCCTGTCGATGGTCAGCAAGTGGTGATTGTGGCTAATTTTGTATGGGAAAAAATGCACTATGTTTCTCAGTACGTTCCGCACTGTGCTGTAGGGAACACCCAAGTGTCGTGACACTCCACCTGCACTACTACAGCCTATAAAGTTATCCATTGATTGTTCAACAATAGCGGTGGCAACATCGTCAACGACATCTGAACGAGTCGATTTGCGTCCTCGACCCGACTGATCTCCAAAATGTCCAGTTTTCTTGAATCGAGCGATCATTCTCCTGAGAGCTTGTGGAAGTAATGGTCCTTTGCTCAAATTCTTAAATCGACGAAACTCTCGAAGTGCAGCTGCAGCATGTCCTTTGTTTTCATAAAACAGCTTCACAAGCACAGCGCGTTCTGGCAGTGTGACAGCCATCGCTGATAAGAATGAAAATTTCCCACTTTTATCCCCTTTTATGCCCAGAACATAGTAGCTGCAAACCAAGGATTTATGGAAATTTTTGTGCTTACAGTGCGAAATTGCAGTTACAATGACAGTTTAAGTTTCTTCACTTTGATGAAAAATTCCATATCGCATGTGTTTGTTTTTTTGTGATTATTTTGTGTCTTTTCAGAATAATTTCTGTTGTACAGCGCCAACTATAGGTGTTTCTGGAACTAATTTTTTTTTCGCGCAATCCCTTTCCCCATGTCTTGAATAGTAGGTTCAACAATTTTGGAGTCTTTACACTGAGTAGTTCGATGTATAGAGAGCTCAGAGTAGGGGTGTTTTAATTCTGACCACCCGGTACTATGTGTTCTTTTAAAGGCGCCCTGAAATAATGTGCTTCAGTGTGCCAAAAGTCTAGTTACGCTACTGGCGCTTCAAGCTCAAGTACGCTATTCTGTTAACACATAGAAAATATAATTCGTCAATTTCACAGGGGTTCATTTGAATACTCCTTTAGTTTCATGTTTCAAACGATCGAATAATTTCTCCACACTTCAAGAGGCATCTATATTTCATTATGTTTCAATCGCTTTAGTTTCGGCGCCATTTTATTCGAACGGAAAGTAACACAGGACAGCACAAAACAACATATCATCTCACACCTGTGTCTTATCAAACGTGGTTGTTTGTAGCAAACTGGCCATCTCACACATAAGCAGAAGCCAGGCACATTTTATAATTGCTCTCTGGTTTATTCGCTTTAAAGTCTTGACACTCCGCTTCATTGGGAGCTGCTGATAAAATCATCTAGCTAATCACTTTGCTGGAGCGATAACGTTGGGTATGTTCAACTTGTCAGCTAGTATATTTTAGTCGCTGCGTAGTATATTTTAGTTGCTAGTATATTTTAGTAGCTAAATAAGATGCTAGTGAAAAAATAAGCTGATTTTTTAAAAATTTTAACCCAGCGAATTGATCGGAGAATAAAGGAGCTTGTTCAAAACGAATAAAACTGTATAAATCGAACTGAATAAATCAACCTTGCTGGTGTTAGTATCAATATAATTACATTAGTTATATCTGTTGTGACTTGTAGATGTAATTCTCGCAGTCTTGTTTTTATTGAAAATAAAGTCTGTGGGTATTGGCAGCATTACCTTTCTTGCTGTGGTTGCTTGACTGGTCTCTTCGAGAGCGGGCCTCTCATCTGCTGAGGGGAGTTTCACCGTCTCCGTCGGCGCTCCTCGTGCAGACTGTAAGTGCTTGTCTCTGCTCGACTGGGCGCTTGTCTGGTGTGCCTCAGTGTTCTCTGAGGACTACCCGTTGCATAGGGGAGTCGGTGGTTTCCTTTGTCCAGAGGGGTGGGGTGTCGTGTTCGTTTTTCGTTCTAGAAGTCATCGTCTTTCCCGACCGTGTATCTTGTTGCTCTAAGCCTTAGGGCGAGCCGTGATACCTGGGTCATGAAATTATGAAAATTGCGATAGAAAGTGTCAGTTCATTGCGTTTCTCACCTTCATGTTTCGTAAGCGACAAAATTATATTTACGAAATTAATATTTATATGAGATTCAACTAATATCAATCCACCATATAATATTCATCACCTACCTAATATATTGGTTCCTCTTAGTGGATAGTCTCCACTCAGAGTGAATGCGTGCGAATGATCAGCAGTGACGACTATGAGAGTATCTTCTATATCAGTGACTTCCACAGCTTTGCCTACAGCCTTATCGAACTCAACACCTTCTACGAGAGCCTTTTGAGCAAGGTTCATGTGATGGGCGGTATCAATGTTTCCTCCTGCAATAGAAAAGAATAGCGAAAATGGTGAATGGTCCTAAGCTCATGGTACGTAGCTATTTAAAAAGTAATAATATACTGCCTGTATAAAAATTTATTCACACGTTTTAAACTTGTATACTTACGAAACCTTTAAATGAATCCCTCGAGAGAGAAGTTACCAGATAAAGAAAATATCGGTGATTAACAACTTGGAAAAGAGGATGTTTCAAGGGGAATCTATAAAGGTAAAGATGGTAATATGAGCCATGTATATTATATGAGCCTCTTTAGTATCTGTTCATACAGACCACGTAATCTAGCGGGAACGATTTTAACTACTAGTTTAATAACTCCTTTTGCCCCTAGTGATCTTTGGTTTGGTTGCGAATGGCAATTGATGAGAGACAGAAGTGTTTGTGTTTCTCAATTTTAAAAACTTTGAAATGTACGTATTTTGCTTTTAATCACAGTATCAAGTTGCTTAGATTTACTCTAGTTGCTAATGGATAGGATACATTATGTTTTAAAGACTGTTTTTATGTAGATAATGTGTAATTTTGACAGTAGCAAATACCGGTTATGATTTTTCGCATTCCAATGTGGCGATGGCTGTAAAATAAGCTCCAGCTGTGCTGGGTATATGAGCCCCAAACATTAAGGGACTCATATTACATACACTATAAGTTTTGTTCCTACTGTTTATTTTTTGTTTTGTTTCAGATACCACGAAAAGTACTAGGCCGAAAAATAAAACCTAAAAGGAAAAACTGGAATACTGAGGATATGGTTCAAGCAATTAAGGCTGTTAGGAGCATAAAAATGGTGTTGAAAAAGGCTTCCAAAATGTTTCTTTTCCCAGACCTTCTCTTCAAAGGCTTGTTCGAGTTGAGAGCCAGGTCTTCTACCATTATAAGTTTTCTTCCTAATTTAGTTGAAGCTTCTTCTTCCGGAGGTCTGACTGGTGAAAGCACTTTATCGAAAAAGCTAAGCCCACAAAAGATGATCCAGTGCTCCCTATCCTAGATGGCCACAACTCTCGCACAAAACTCATAGATATCGTGAATCTTGCACGAGAGAACTTCATATCTATTGTAAGTTTACTTTGACATACATCGCATAAGCTACACCCTCTTGACAAAACATTTCTTGGAGTTTTAAAATACCATTACAGTGAAAATATACGTCAATGGTTGCGTCATGGTGAGAGACATGTTAGACCCTATGGCATTGTTGAACTGCTGGGACAAATTTATTTGAAATGCCATACCGGATTAATTGCTGTGAATGGGTTTAAAGTCACAGGATTATATCCATGCAACAGGAAAGTCTTTTCTGGTGCAGATTTTGCACCTTCCTCTGAAGAGGAACTAAATTTGGAACCCTCCAAGGACGTAAAGGAAAAACTCTTAAGCACTCAATTAATGCCGAAATAGGACAAAACGTTGGTTCAGGAACCTCACAAGAGTACAACCAAATCCCATCTCGACAATTCTACAATCCACCCGGACAGAATCAGCAAATTCACTATTTTGATCATCTGCAGAAGACCTGCAGAAGACTTAACCTTTTGCTTACAGACGGGTCAGCGTCCATCCCCACCCGGAAGCAAAAGGTTAAATCAGCTATTTCATTCATGTATTAAAGGGGCTCATAATACCAGCACAGAACATTTTTTTCAAAAAATGACTTGTTTGGAATTATTAATTTTTTGATAAATTTAAAGTTATTTAAAAAGGTTAATATTTTTCAAGTAGTTTACACGAATGTTAACGTTAAAATTATCATAAAAATTAGAACAAAAACCTTTTAAATTGATTTTTTAAAAATAGAAAACAAAATTTTGAAATATACAATTGTATTCAGAATTTCAAATTCTCGAGTTTTACAGATGGAGAGTTCTTCTTCTTCGACGCAGACCTTCCGACCTATCCGAAAGAGTAAGATATCTGTTTGGACGGTCGGGAAGTACCACGTAATTTAGACCGGAATCCAGGGACCATACCCTCTTTCTTCTACAACCAACCTCTCGGAAGAACTTACGGACTCATATATTTACCATGCCCGTACTCCGCGTGACCACGGAGACATGTTGGGCAGAGCCGGAAATCGAAGTCGGGTCGTTCGAGTGCAATCTCCGCGCGCTAACCACTAGGCTGTCCCACCCCTGCAGATGGAGATTTGCATTTTGAAATATACGATTGTAATGCTATTATAAGTATTCCCTAAAAAGCACGGTGTTTCGATGAAAACGTCGACTTCTACGAACATTCAACCTATTAATCAAAATTAAAATTTGCAAAGATTTCGAGGTACGGTCTTCTAAATTTCTCATCACAGTCTTAGTCTTAGATCTATAAAACTTCTACTCTTTTTGTCGTAACTTCATCTGTGAATTTTTTAAGATTGAATTAAAGATTCGCTAAATTTTATTTCAAAGCGACGTAATGATAAAAATTAAAAAATCGTCAAGAATAAACGGTTCCAGGTACGGTGTCCAAATTTTGCCACCGTGGAGTCTCGTATCATAGCTGCTCGGTCTGCTCACACTGAACTTGGACGCAATTTTGTTTTTTGCGACTTTTGCGCTCACGTAAGAATTGGGGAGGGGCGGTGTAAAGAAGCAGGCTGTGAGAAGGGACCAAGGGCCACTTTTTTTTTTTGGGGGGGGGGGGGAGACATTGACTCTTTATAAAAGCTTCGTTTCGATCTATCCTAGCGACTCTTGTTCATTTTTTATGCAGTTTCTACGTTGTACGTCACTACTTTAATATGGACCCAGTCGACCTGCTCACACTGAACTTGGACCGAATTATGTTGTTTTGTGACTTTTGCGGCCACGCAAGAATGGGGGAGGGGCGGTGTAAAGAAGCAGGCAGTGAGAAGGGGCCAGGGACGACATATTTTTTTTTTGGGGGGGGGGGGAGATGTTGGCCCCTTATAAAAGCTTCGTTTCTATCTATCTTAGCGACTCTTGTTCAGATATTTATGCAGTTTTCACGTTGTAAGTCATTACTTTAATATGATCCAGCGGACTTGCGCACGCTGAACTTGAACCGAATTTTGTTGTTTTGCGGTTTTTGCGCCCACGCAAGAATAGGGGAGGGGCGGTGTAAAGAAGCAGGCTGTGAGAAGGGGCCAGGGACGACATATTTTTTTTTTGGGGGGGGGAGATGTTGGCCCCTTATAAAAGCTTCCTTTCTATCTATCTTAGCGACTCTTGTTCAGATATTTATGCAGTTTTCATGTTGTAAGTCATTACTTTAATATGGATCCAGCGGACTTGCTCACGCTGAACTTGGACCGAATTTTGTTGTTTTGCGAGTTTTGCGCACACGCAAGAATGGGGGAGGGGCGGTGTAAAGAAGCAGGCTGTGAGAAGGAGTCAGCGGCCACTTTTTTTTGTGTGTGTGTGGGGGGGGGGGGGATCGTTGGCCCTTTATAAAAGCTTATCTATCTTAACGACTCTTGTTCTGATTTTTATGCAGTTTCCACGTTGTATGTCACTTCTTTGATATGGACCCAGCCGACATGCTCACACTAAAATTGGACCGAATTTTTTTGTTTATTGGGGGGAGACGGAGCGCTTAAATGAAGGGGGCTGTGAGAGGGGTGGGGAGGCTTTTGCACCCACGTAATAAGGGGCGGTGAGAAGGGGCTGGAAACTAAATAGCAATATCCAACATGAATTTGCTCCAACAGTATTAACAACAAAAACTTAATTTTGAAGTTCCGAGATTCTGGAACACAAAATGCCTTTACAAACCTCGGATTTGAAGTCTCGAAGAATAAAAAGCCATTTTACAATTTCTATTTACATAATTTAACATTTTATAATCCATTATTATACATACATTTTATTTCATGTTACCTAAATGCTTTTTCAATTATAACATAACTAGAATCTTGCATTCCATTCGCAATTCTGTCTGTTACACAACAGTTTTCTCATACAATCAATACCTAAAATTTATATGAAAACTACGCCATAAAATACAGTAATAACATATACTATACATGTAAATTTAAAATCCAAATCCAACTTGGATTTGCTTCTTTTTACAAAATTATTGAGCCATTTCTTTCTGTAAGAATTTGATCATGATTACTTCATTATCAGCTTTACTCCATTCTGTGTCTTTTTCTCCCTACACAGTTTTATTAAAGGGACTTCTTTGTAGTTTATTAGAAAATATTCTTTCCTTATTTCTTTTCATAATTCGCAATCATAAATGCAATGTTCTATTGTCCCCAGGGCTTTTTGACAGTGACAATTTGCAGCTTTTCCATAAAACCTTGACTGATAGGTTCTTATTGCCCCTTGATTCGTCAAGACTTGATTCAGGTAGAAGTCCTACATTATCAAGTTAGTTGACACCTTTGATAGCTGGGTGTAGAGGTGACGTCCTTTCATACTTTCATCTCATTTCTTTTGCCATTCTTTCATGCTTTCTTTGTACATCATCCATTTAATTTGTTGTTGTGATAATAAGAACACATTTTCAATGTTCTCTATTGTTAACGCTTCTTTTACAAGTTCATCTGCCTTTTCGTTTCCCTTCACTCCTACATGAGCCTTAACTCAAAGTAGGTTGATTTTCCCCTTATAATTTAGGATTTCCTCTTTGTGAGAAGGGGTAAAGATTTTTGAATGGGCGCAAAACTTGCTCAGAAACTGAATTCTGTAAAAACTGGTTGATTATTTAGTGATCGCTAGTGTATCTTAAAGTAGAAAACAAATCATGAACTGAATCCTTTCTTATAAATTTCCCGCTTCCATCGAACAGACCAGCTCTAAAGTGTGTAAACCAATTTATTTTCTGTAAACCAACCGTAAATTCACAATCCTCTTCCAAAATAAATCCTTTAAAATCTACTCCCAAGATGTCTACAAAAAAGGAAATGAATATAGTGCCTCTTTGAATAAAATCCTAACCCATGTCATTATTATAAGCATCACACTCCAATTCATGTAATTATTATAAAAATAGAATGATTTCTGCACTGATTACCACTGGTAATGGAATGTGCCTATATATCAAATTTGAAGCACATGGTTAATAAAACTGAGAAAATTAGAATTTTGTATTCTTAATCTTAGTCTATGTTTTACAATTGTTTCTCCTGTATGAACTATTGCGACATTTAGTCTGCAAAAAATTCGATTTTCCAAAATTGACTTTTTTCGCTTTCTTTTGAAACGAAATTACCAAATATTATTCAAAATTATGCTTAACATTAATAAATGAAAAATAAATTTATTTCTTTTCAATTTTTTAGGCTATCTGTGAGTCTCTAAGTTTTTCTGATACGGCACGTATCTTTTTACACAGACAGACATACTTTCTCATTGTTAAAGATAAAATCTAATTATCGTGCTTTTCAATAGCACTTAATTTTAACATAAATTTTAATTTCCTTAATATATAGGTATACAACTCAACACCTACATATTAAAAAACCAGGAGGTTTAATAGCTTCTGAAACAGTAACATCTTCAAAACCAATCTGATAAACAAGCACATTGCCTCTTACTTAGCTTATAACTTTTAGCTCCTTAAATAGTACACCCTCAAAACCAATCTGATAAACATGCACATTGACACTAACTTAGCTTATAACTTTTAGCTCCTTAAATAGTACATCCTCAAAAATAATCTGATAAACATGCATATTGACACTAACTAAGCTTATAACTTTTAGCTCCTTAAATAGTACATCCTCAAAAATAATCTGATAAACATGCATATTGACACTAACTAAGCTTATAACTTTTAGCTCCTTAAATAGTACATCCTCAAAAATAATCTGATAAACATGCATATTGACACTAACTAAGCTTATAACTTTTAGCTCCTTAAATAGTACATCCTCAAAAATAATCTGATAAACATGCATATTGACACTAACTAAGCTTATAACTTTTAGCTCCTTAAATAGTACATCTTCAAAAATAATCTGATAAACATGCATATTGACACTAACTAAGCTTATAACTTTTAGCTCCTTAAATAGTACATCCTCAAAAATAATCTGATAAACATGCATATTGACACTAACTAAGCTTATAACTTTTAGCTCCTTAAATAGTACATCCTCAAAAATAATCTGATAAACATGCATATTGACACTAACTAAGCTTATAACTTTTAGCTCCTTAAATAGTACATCCTCAAAAATAATCTGATAAACATGCATATTGACACTAACTAAGCTTATAACTTTTAGCTCCTTAAATAGTACATCCTCAAAAATAATCTGATAAACATGCATATTGACACTAACTAAGCTTATAACTTTTAGCTCCTTAAATAGTACATCCTCAAAAATAATCTGATAAACATGCATATTGACACTAACTAAGCTTATAACTTTTAGCTCCTTAAATAGTACATCCTCAAAAATAATCTGATAAACATGCATATTGACACTAACTAAGCTTATAACTTTTAGCTCCTTAAATAGTACATTCTCATAACTAATCTGATAAACATGCACATTGACACTAACTTAGCTTATAACTTTTAGCTCCTTAAATAGTACATCCTCAAAACTAATCTGATAAACATGCGCATTGACACTAACTTAGCTTATAATTTTAGCTCCTTAAATAGTACATCTTCAAAACTATTCTGATAAACATGCACATTGACACTAACTTATAACTTTTCCGGAATATAAAAGTTCAAAGCGAAAATGGTGGCAGCGCCCCAGAAGAGGCAATAAATAAAGGAAAGTGTTGTATGCTTACTAAGCACACAAGTAATTTAAACATTTAAATTTCAATAAAATTTACCTTCTACGAATAGGAAGAATCCTTTGGGACTTCTGCTGAGTATCTGGATAGCCTTCTCAGTCATTTTTGACAAGGAGGGGTATTTTGTTTCGGATTCCATGTCCGAAACAAAAGGCATATGAAGGTCACTGAAGAGCCCTTTGTAAAAAGTAACATTTATTAAGTATAATTTACATTTTATAAGTATTTTATAAGAATGTAAAAACAACGTAAATAGGTAGAATGTCATAAAATACAGGTATGAAGGAAAATAAATGGTCTACAATTAAAGCGGTAAACAAAGAATTTGGAAGAAAGAAAATATAACAAGAATGAAACAACCGGATTTTGAAATTTTATGATCTGACTTCACCTAAATTAAAAAATATTTATACTAATTACTGCAAAAATTACCAATGAATATCAGACTGTAGAATAAAAAATAATATAATAAAAATTGAAGGAAACAACAGATAACGGACAGCTACATGAACTATTTCATTAATTTAAATCAAATAACATTAAAAAAATACTAGTACTTCAAAATTACAAGTGAATCAAAGACTGCAGATTTTAGAAAAATATAATAAAATGTCAAGGAGACAATCGGTTTCGGAAGTTATACGAGCTATAATCTTCAAATTATTTCAAATCCGACGATTGACTTGAATTCCACATGTTCTTCCGTTTAATTACTGAGATCTGAATATTTTACAAACATCGCAGTGTTTCGGTTCCTACGTCTTTTCTAGCTTAAGTATTGATTAAACGTTATTATCTTTTAAACTTCTGTTATGGTTTTCTTTTCTAATTTAAATATTCATTTAATGTTAGTGTCTTGTAAGCTTTTATTGCGTTTCTACCTTTTTTCTAGCTTAAGTATTCATTAAGGAAGAAAAGTGTTTAGAAACCTTACACGTCAGGCGATTAAGATTTAGTAGCAAGCGAATTTATAAAAGCAAAATGTAAACTACAAAAATCAATGCAAAAACTTCGTTATATTAAATATGAATAACAATAGGTCCATCGGGGGATATGTTTAGCTGGAGTACTGAAGCTTTATAATAAATTCAGTATTATCAATGGAATTTTTTTGAAAGATACGAGGATGATTCATTAAATAAGATAACAAGACCTGCGGTATGTATACATTTATTCTAATATCAATGTAAAGATAATTAGAAATTTACATGGACACACATTTCTTTTCCACGTAATCTCGATACTTGTCCAGGCATCTGTTCCACCGGTATACTCCACGACATAAATCCCAGACCTCAAGAAATTAATGTCATTGTTCTGCAGCCAAGACATTACAGCTTGTTGAACTTATGATTGTCGATTGCATATCGCTTTCCAGCCAGGTGTTTCTTCAAAAGATCCGAAGAAACAAAAATCGCTAAATTTTCAGTGTTCATCCATTTCTTTGTCATCTCTTTCTTTTTTCTCAAATCTCTTATGTTTATCCAACTGTTTGTACCAAATCCAAACCTGTTTGCCTGACATGTAGGCCACCTTACGTGACATGTAGGATATCCACATGATATGATGTACATACAACATAAGTCATTATCACCTTAACAAAGTGGCAATGAATTTTAGCTGGCGTTATGACCTGAACTAGCAGAAATCTTATCAAATCTCAACATTCTACAGATTTCATCTATCTCTGCAGATCTCAACGTTTGACGCACGTTTCCACAACCCTCGCAGTTCTTAAATGTTTATTAAACAATGTGCCTGATATGTGCTGTCCACTAGTGACAGGGAAAATAAAATAGAGATCTGAATTATCAATACTATCAGAACGTATCCACCGAGTAATGAATTTCACACAAGTGACAGGTTTTATTATCTTATTTAATAAAACGGCTTTGTATTTTGAAAGGGTAGTAAGGAGTTTTGGTAGATGGCATATCTAACTAAAAATACAGTTTCACACTGTCATTTTACGGAGAATTGATTGAACATTTTTAACACTTTACAACAAAGTTGAAAAGTGTTTATGACTTTGTTTATTCTGTCTGTCTGTCTGTTTGTCCGTTAGCACGATAACTGCCGTAAAAATGACTTAATCAAAATGAAATTTTAGTATGTTGTTCAGACGGTCTGTAGAACCTATGGAAATATAAATGAACAATATCACCCAATTAGTTTTGGATTGAACCCGGGTCGAAAAAATGAAATACATTGAGCCCTATGGGACCTAATTCTTCAAACATTTTTTAAGCGGATTTAAAATTCACAAATTGCTTCGAAAATTTTAGGTAATATTCAAATTGTTCCATAAAATATGTAAAAAAAAAATCAGCGAAATATATTCAGTAGTTTTTTAAATAAAAATTAAAATAATAATTACACCTCTTATATGAAACGATCGCGTGACCATGATATGAAACGATCACATGACCCACTTCAAAATTATATATTTCATCCATCTTGTTTCAAAATCGTGATTTTTTTAAGTTCTTTTTAATTCATATTGAGTGTTGTATCCTTCCTAAAACTACTTTATTTTTGCTTAAATTCTGTGCATCTACATACTGAAACATCGCAATGACAATATATTTGAGTTTAAATGCTCATCTAAATTTGATTATTTCTACAACTAAGCTTATTTTTCACCTATGCAAAATGTAAACAGCAAAATATATAGAATGAGTTGTATTAGAATTCCTGTATTTTTTTAACACAAAATAATTTAGTCCATGGAGTCTGCATGGCTGATATGAATGAAATATTAATTGATTTCATAAAGAGAAAGACGATTTTTTTCGATGAAGTTTCAAGCATAGAGTTTAATTTTTTGTAGCTCCATGGTCTTAAACAAAATGTTTAAATAAAATAAATTATTATAGTATTGTGATGAATGAAATGAATGGGAGAAAGTTATAAATGAAATCCTGTTTTTATAGAGAGATCCAGGCGTGTTATTTTTTCTATGACGTCATTGAATTAATTTCAGTTGTTTTCGATGAAGTTTTCAAATATAATAAATTATCGTAGTATTATGATAATTCTAAAACTATTACCGAGGAATGTATAACATTTTAGAGATGTTTAAACCAGGCAATTTATATTTCAATGCCGTCATTTGAATGAAGTTCATTTTTTTCGATGAAGGTTTAAGTTTTCAAATATAATAAATTAATGCAGTATTGTGATAAGTTTCAAAATATTACCGAGGAATCTATTGCATTTTAGACTTGTTTAAATAAAATTGCATTGAAGTTGGAAAGTGTTTCATAATCAATGCTTTAAGCATGATTGATCTTTCTTGTTTACTTATGGGGGAGGGGTTGAAATTAAGGGGTTTTAATGTGATTATTTTATTCAGGCATTTATATCTTGTTATTTATCTCTTGTCACACACGGATATACAGGGTGTCCAGTGCTATCGGTGCCCAATGGCTATTACCTCAACCGTTAGTCATGGAGATATACTTCCAATTGCAAAAATGTTTTAAATTTAAAAATATATTATCTTAGAAACAGTCTAAATCAATAAATATATTTCTGAAAGAAATACGAAATATAAATTTTTATACGGTCCCCAGTCCTATCAATTATATTTAGGAAAATCATCCTCATACAATTCCAAGCAAAATAAAAAAAATCTTCCTTTTACGACCAAAATTCACCGAGTTATGAAGCATTAAACTTTATGACTTAAGTCGCTTTTCTACGCTTAAAAATGTCCCGTTTCAGGCAGCCAACCAATCAGAGACCGTATTGTGAATTTTGGTCGTAAAAGGACGATATTTTATAATTTTGCATAAAATTATATGAGGATGATTTTCCTAAATATAATTGGTAGGACCGGGGTACTGTATAAAAATTCATATTTCGTATTTCTTTCAGAAATGCATTTATTGATTTAAACTGTTTCTAAGATAATATATTTTAAAATTTAAAGCATTTTTGCAATTGGAAATGTATCTCTGTGACTAACGGTTGAGGAAATAGCCATTGGGCACCGATAGCACTGGACACCTGTATATTTAAGCAGTGTATAACTCACCCATGAGGTAATCAACACTATACGGATTCAGAGAATACAGTTCGTTGGCGTTTTCAATTATGCGAGCTCTAGCGCGTCTAGACTTCTTATCTTCCATCCATTCATCCAGAAGATCCTTTGAGTCCTTCCGTCTTCCGGATGTTCCAGTTCGATTTTCGGGTAAGAAGGCTGCAAGTCCGCCACCCATTATCACCTAAGTTCATAAGAGTTGAGAATACAAAAAGTGAAGTTATTATATTTGTATGTAATCCACGCTTCAGAATTTTGCTTCATATAAACAAAATAAAACTATTCAGAGTGCAAGTTTCCACTCAACTTTCTCATACATTCCTGTTCCACGGTGTTAAATAAGTTCTACCTGTATCACAATCATTATAAGAATATAAAAGACACGGTGTTTGATAATCAGGTGAACGTACTCCCCATTGCTGCTATATCAAAAACTTGTACCTTAAAGTTACCCTCTGACAGAAATTACGATGACGTTTATCTTTAGAGTTTGGAGATTCAATTCATTTGTATGGAGAGTGTTGTCTTTTTAAGCGTAAAAACAATTTTTTTGTCATAAAAATGGGCAAAAAATGTTTTGAACCCAATTGTACTTCTGGTTATGCCAGTAACAAAGGTACTCTGGTTATGACAGTATCACTTTTCAAAGCCCCAAATGATGATAAAGAATTACAAGAATAGCGACGAGCAAAATTCCTCGTGCAAATCGCAATCTTCAATGTCATCTGTCAAACATTCTTTAGAGACTGACATTATTACTCATTTTATAGCTACTTTGGGTTAGAGAATAATTAATGATATACCAAAGCGACCCGAAGATTTGTAAATATGATGTAATAAAACTTTTATTATGAAAATAGTATATTTTTTGTTTGTTTTTATTTACTTGCTTAGAAAGAAACTTGTACACAATGAATGTGTATTATGCTTAGTTTATGCCACAATGTGAACTTGATAGCGTGATGATACGACATTTTTTGAAATTCATGAATTAGAATTAAAATTTAATAGTAAAAATCTACAAAAAAAAAATAGTTTTAAGCAATTGGAGGAAAATAATAAAGCGAATAAAAAAAACTTTGAAAATTGCATATTAATATATACTTTTTTTTAATTTAAAGGGCAATTATACACTTGTTGACAAATTTTTGCAGAAAAAATGCATTGATAGGAACTATTCCCTTAATCATTTCGCAGATTTTCTTTATTTTAAATATTCTTATTAGTTAAACTAGACCTAAAAAATAATAAACATGTTTTCTGGAATCATTCTTCAAAGCAATTGGAGCTTGTATTTATTACACTTAAGCAAAGCTGTACAAAAGTAATGAGCGAGAGATAACCTTGAGTGGGTGGAATGTGTGCTGCGGAAAATCGGCATAATCCCTACCAAAAATGATAAAATATGTAAATAAAAGAGTAACTCACATTTGTGGTAAATAACGCGATATTTACTTACTTAAAACTAAACTCATTTTCTGCTTAAATATATTAATTTTCGTAATATAAGTTGCTCTTCACCCATTAACTCAGCATAAGACCCTAACGTTAAGCGCCATCTATCGGTGTGGGATGTTTTGCAAATTTTTCGAAGCTCTTTTACCTGATTATCTTACACCGTGATAAAAGATGTATTTTTTTATGAATTCGCACATAACTTATTATGCTAAAATGATTTGTAAACATTTCTTGGAAAAAAAAAACTCTAAATATAGTAGCGCAACTACAATTTTCAGGCTCACAAGCACATATATTTTTTGAGCACCCTCTTCTTTTTAACTGAATTATTTTTGGATGTATGCTGAAATAATTTACAACTAATTTACTGTAATTTTAACTGTATTTACGTATTACATGAAAAAAAATAACACATAATTGTGCTATATAAATATATTAATTAACAGTTGCAAAAATAAATAAACTTTTTTTAGCCTTTTCAGCAGCAAACTTAGTAATAAGCTCAGTCACACTCATTTTTTGACCTCGCTATTTTCAATTACCAGAAGGGATAAATCATTCGACATTGTTTGATGGAATTTCTTTTGCAGTCTTTTATAGGTTTAGTTTAATGACCTTTTAGCAAGGATTACGGTGATAGGCAGAGTGAAAAACAGCAGTAATACAGTGTAGCGATTGAGCGTCGCCAGGACCGAACTCGGGACCTCGTGCTTGGTAGACCGGCATTACGCTTAGAGCAAAAGCAAGCTCCAACTCTGAACTTATAATTCGGGTACACATCTTTGATCCGATGTTCTTGGCAGGAGCAGAGTTGGCTTTCTGTCACACACTCCCCCACCTGATGAGGAGCCCGGGTCGAATTTCGGCGAGGAGGGGGGGGGGGTATTCCAGAAAACCCCTGCGTGTCCCCATCCGAGACTCAGTTGAGCTCGGGCGTGACGTCAGTCGTGATCAAGCAGGAAGGGAGTGGTAGGCGCCTCTGCTCAGCGTGGTGCTGCCATCTCGTGTTGAGAGGTGAGATCGTTGGAGACAGAAGTTTTTTTTCTTGCTCGTATGTCTAGGGTAACCACTGTAGCGATTGAGCGTCACCAGGACCGAACTCGGGACCTCGTGCTTGGTAGACCGACATTATACGTTTAGAGCAAAAGCAAGCTTCAATTCCGAACTTATAATTCGGGTACACATCTTTGATCCGATGTCCTTGGTAGGGGCAGAGTCGGCTTGCTGCCTCAACAGAATACAAATATGAAAACTTGCTATCTATTGATTTATATTCGTTATTAACATTTCTGCAAAAATATTAATTGTCATTATTTATTAATATTAATCAAAAATATTTATTGTCATTGATTTTAGATAATTTTCCTTCAATTTTTATTGGGTGCAAATTGAAAAACGGTCGACTACGTGGAGCCGCCCAGTGGTCTGTGCTAGAGAAGAAAAGTATTAAACTTAAGATGACGATTGGGGGATTTTTATGTAGTTCTGCTATTCTGCTTGTGGCTCATTAAAGTCTTGAGGAACCAAGCGTTACTTGCTTTTGCCGTAGCAAATTCTTACTCCCCTTCATCGATAGAAAATAAAAGATGTGTGTGTCGTCTGTAGAGGAAAATCTAAATTTTGGACAGCCATGAAATTCGGTATTGTGTTAGCTGAGCTCAATAACATACCTCAGTTACAACATATCTTACCATAACTTTCATAACATACCCCGGAAATATTTAATTTTTACACTCAAATTAGTTTTTTAGTTATTTTTTTGTAGAAGTACGATTTTGATCGATCTGCACACAAATTGGTTCTTTAGCGATCGAAAATATTATCATAGAGTTTCTAGCTTGACGTCATCGGAAAAATTAAAGAACGCATTTTCCAACGATCTTTGAACCGAATCCGTGAGTTTTTTCCTATTTGCTTATTTATTTTAAATACATTGAAATAAATAGGCATTTTAAAGTTGTCTGATAACTATTTCATTCCATCCGAAAATGAAAATTTAACACAATATTATACTTTTGTAAAAATATGAATCTTTGCATTCTAACAAAACAAAAAAACTCTTTTGATTACTGTATTGTTGTTTTTCTGTGAATTTTTAAGTAAACGCATAAAAATTGAAATGTTAGATTTCGCCAATCAAGTGCTTTTATTTTTCTCCCGTTCTCCGCCGCTGTACAATAGGATGAGTGGGAAAAGAGGTAGTGCGTATGCGTGGTGGCAAAACCGGCAATTAGAAAATTGAGTGGTGTTATCTGTATTTGTATTGTTTAAGATGCAGATTATGGTGGATAAATGGATATTACCTATCCCTATACCCTTTTGCCGTGTACATATAAAAATTAAATAATTAATGATTGGCAGATTTTCTTTTTAATACTTCGGTTTTTCGAAATAAACTTGTTCGTATTTAGTCTTTTTTTTCCTATTGCTATTCCACCATTATTAATCCTTAATAAATACTTAATTTACCGCCTAACAGGACACGGTCCGAGTATTAATTATTAAAATATATTTTAAATTAAATCAACACCTTTTGGTATTTGTAAGGAAATTGATGATATAGGTCACAATGTCCACGATTCCCCACCTACAATAAACTTCCAACTTATGAAGTCTACAACGGAACATATACCTCTCTGATTTGATACAGTTAGAAAGAATAAAAAAAATTTAACATTATACAACATACAGGGTGATTGAAAAAAGATGGGCCAAATTTTACGAAGCTGTATAGTACACATCAAAATCAGTATTTTTCGTCATAGTTCACCGGTCGGAAATGAAACGTAAAGGCGTTATAGGACGCTTACTCGTTGGAAAGCTGCTGCTCTGTAAACTTAAAAGCGTCCTGGTTGAAGAAGAAAACCACGTATGCAAATTTCATCTTTGTAAGAAGAGCACTTATGCAAATTTTCGTAGCACCAAATGTACGACCTTATAAGTTTGCAGTAGTTATTTGCAGCCAGATGGTCCCATATCTTGGCCCCCACTGTCGCCTGATCTGCCGTGCCTTGACTTCTTTTTGTGGGGATATCTCAAGAGTCTCGTCCATGGCACTTCCCTTGAATGTGAAGAGGAACTTGTCTCCAGAATTTCTGCCGCTGCTTCCGACGTACGCGACATGACTAGTCTATTCGAGAGAGTTCGCCAATCCCTCCATAGCCGCTGTGAGACGGGCATTCAGATTGGCGGTCGCTCTTTTGAACCATTATTGTAATTATTATTTAATTCCATTTTATAACTTAAGTCATTCTTGTGTTTTCGCCTCACCTCATCGGTTTCACCATAGAGAGCCCACAGCCGCCTTTACGTTTCGTTTCCGACTCGGTAAGCATGAAGAAAATTGCTTGGTTTGATGTGTACTATCACCTCGAAAAGTTTGAACCATTTTATTTAATCACCCTGTATAATCACAGATAAAGAAATTGTTGATCAGATTACTTAAGCACCGGCCTGGGAGTGGCATCGATTGGAGGTTTTCAAAAAAATTTCGCCTGCTACCGAATCGGACGCGAAGACATGACGGGGCGGAGCGCTGTCGCGTTCCTAAATTGGAACTTAAAAACTCGACTTACTCGTATGTTCTTTCCGGGATCATCTTGCACAAGCTGCTGAGCGATGTCCTTGCAATTAGGATCGGGTGAGACAGCTTCCCATTGTCTGCTGGCAGAGTGGGCGTACAGTCCAGCTGGAGTAGCATGGGTAACTCGCATCGGTGTTACGAATCCTGTCCATTTTCCTGTCGAAATATACTATTCGGATGAACTTCTGCGCATTTAATTAATCGTATAACTAATGTAGCAAAGCAGCCGAAAGTTGCTCTTTTCCATATGTTTTTGTTTTTGTTTTGTTTTGTTTTTGAGCAATCCTAGTAATGTAGATGAAATCGAAGCAGCGAGAGCAGATAATTTTTAGTTAAATATTATCTCTATATAAAGAGAAGTGCATCCACACTAGCGAGACGGGCTCCCCGTGCATACCCTTCCCCAATCCTACGTGACCAATTTCTTTTAAAACCTTAGTGGGTGCTAAAAAATTCGAAGATTATCTCCAGAGAAAAAAAAAATTGGCTTTGCTACCAAAATGACGGCCATTTAAAAATTTTTGAATTTAAAAAAAAAAAAAATAATGAATTTGTTCCCGCAACTAGTCATGCTCTATGTATGTTTCACGAGAAAGCTAATGAAATGATTATCAAGCTGCTAAAATAACCCGTTTTTGAATTATCTGCAGTTTTTAGTAATTTAAAAACATATTAGAGATAGGACTTCATTAAAAACAATTTAAAAAGTATGTTATAGTAAAATTTTATAATAAAAATCGGGTAAGTGATTGCTCAGGATCACATAAATAGCAATCTCTCACATACTTTATTGGTTTTTAAATATTTGTAGTTTAATTTGTGCGGACGCGTATCATTCAAAGGTGCTCCAATTGCACTTCTTTTAAATGCCAGTGATCAAGAGGTGCTCTTCTCTCAGATATCTGGGATCAGGTCTATTGCATGTCTTAGAGAATATTGATCAAAGATGTTCTCCGAAAAACATTGGTTATATTACAAAAATGACAGCTGTTTTAACTGGCCCGTAGAAAAAGCGGAAATTTGATTATTCTTAAATATACCATGCGAATAGTCAGTTTTTGTACATTTTTATGCAAAAAATAATTGTTAATTTTTAGAATGTTAGAACCATCTGGTTTCGAAAAATTTCACATTTGTAGACTAATTATAATAAAAGCTATCAGTTTCTAAAAAACCCGTATTTTCATAAAGATTCAGGGAAACAAATTTATTTTCTTTTCGAGATTATTTTTAAAATATTAATCACACCCTTTAACGCGTTTAATAATTGAAAATATGCTCACTGGATTCTTGAGCCCAATTTATAACAGAGAACAAACACTAATCACATCGCTTGACGTTCTTAAGAATTGGAAATATGCTCAAAGGCTTTTTGGCCTACTTTAGAATAGAAAACACTAATCACGCCGTTTAACGTCTTTAATAATTGAAAATACGCTCAATGGCATCTTGAGACAACTTTAGAACAGAGAACACTAATCACACTGTTTAACGCACTTAAGAATTGGAAATATGTGCAATGACTTCTGGGCTCACATTAGAATATAGAATATTAATCACACAGTTAACGCATTTGAGAATCGAAAATATGCTTACCAGCTCCTTGAACATACTTTAGAATAAGGAACACTAATCACACCGTTTAACGCGTTTAAGAATTGAAAATTTGTCCAACGGCTTCTTGAGTTCACTTTAGAATAGAAAACACAAATCACACCGTTTGACACGTCTAAGAATGGAAAATATTCTCACCGACTTCTTGTCCAACTATAGAATAAAGAACATTAATCACACTGTTTAATGTGCTTTAACAATTGAAAATATGCTCACTGACTTCTTGAGCCCACTTTAGAATAGAGAACAACACTAATGACACTAGATAAAACCAAGGACAAAGCGTTTTTAAAAACGAAAGGTATTTTATTTAACATCTTAAAAGACGTACAAAATATTGTTAAAAATTGCCAGAGAGCTTTCAGACGTATATACGCCCTTCATCAGTGGCTACATGAGTGGTAAAAGCATGGAATGTTTATATATATAGAGACCATTTTAAAACAAATTTGTATAAAATATAAAATGGTAAATGAACTTACTAAAATAGTACAAGAAATTTACACGGAAATTACAAAATAAGTTTAAACGCTTACGAATATTAAAATATTATAAGGAAAGAACAAATACAAATTTCAGAAAAACGTCAAGCATGATATTCCTGAGAATGACGTCACAAATAACTTTTAAGAGGTTTGAATTGCATAGAGTCGAAAATGAGTCGCCAAGCATAACTTAAAATTTGAACAGGATCAAAATTACAAATGGATTCACGGTAAATATAAATAAACAGGGATTCACAAAGAATACTACGTGGATTGTTACAAAGAAACAAAAGGAAAGTTTTTTCAAACACGGGAAGAAATTTATCATTAGCCACATATTGAGCAAGAGCCGCAGAAAGTTTACCAGATTTGACATCGCGAGCATGTTCTGCTAAACGGATGCCAACAGTACGTTTTGTACTACCAATGTAAAATTTATAGTCACCAACAGGGGATAACAGGGGAACGACATATACCCCAGCAAAGCTTTTAAAGCCATCAAAATTTCCAAGTTTGTCGGATCGAATATGATTAAATAAAGTGGTAATGTTAGAGTGAGCGGGTTTGAAACCAAATTCATGGCAGAAATTAATAAAAGGACGGAAAATCCTAGGATGGTAAGGAGCACTAGATTTATGGACTAAACGATCTTTAATTGCTATTAAAGATCATTTAGTCCATAAATTGCTATTAAAGATCGTTTAGTCCATAAATGCTATTAAAGATCGTTTAGTTCATAAATGCTATTAAAGATCGTTTAGTCCATAAATCTAGTGTTCCTTACCATCCTAGGATTTTCCGTCCTTTTATTAATTTCTGCCATGAATTTGGTTTTATACCAGCTCACTCTAACATTACCACTTTATTTAATCGTATTCGATCCGACAAATTGGGAATTTTGATGACTTTAATAGCTTTGCTGGGGTGTATGTCGTTCCCCTGTTATCCCCTGCTGGTGACTATAAATTTTTCATTGGTAGTACGAAACGTACTGTTGGCATCCGTTTAGCAGAACATGCTCGCTATGTCAAATCTGGTAAACTTTCTACGGCTCTTGCTCAATATGTGGCTAATGATAAATTTCTTCCCGTTTTTGAAAAAAACCTTCCTTTTGGTTCGTTGTAACAATCGACGTAGTATTCTTTATGAATCCCTGTTTATTTATATTTACCGTGAATCTATTTGTAATTTTGATCCTGTTCAAATTTTAAGTTATGTTTGACGACTCATTCTCGACTCCATGCAATTCAAATCTCTTAAAAGTTATTTGTGACGTCATTCTCAGGAATATCATGCTTGACGTTTTTCTTAAATTTGTATTTGTTCTTTTCTTATAATATTTTAAAATTCGTAAGCGTTTAAACTTATTTTGTAATTTCCGTGTATATTTCTTGTATTATTTTAGTAAGTTCGTTTACCATTTTATATTTTATGCAAATTCGTTTTAAAACGGTCTCTCTATATATAAACATTCCATGCTTTTACTACTCATGTAGCCACTGATGAAGGGCGTATATACGTCCGAAAGCGCTCTGGCAGTTTCTAACAATATTTTGCACGTCTTTTAGGATGTTAAATAAAATACCTATCGTTTTTTAAAAGCGCTTTGTCCTTGGTTTTATCTATTGTATGCAGACGTGATGCCAATCTTGATTACTAATGACACTGTTAAGTCGTTTAAGAATTGAAAATATGCTCACCGGCTTTTTGAGCCCACTTTAGAATAGAGGACACATGAGTTGAAGGGTCTAATGTCGAGGAGCAGTTCTTAAAAGTAGCTCGTCCGTCCAATCCTACAGTTCCGTAGTTGGCTTTTACTCCACACAAGTATGCCGTGGCCGTATTGGCGGAGTCTGAAGTTTGACAATCCAGTCCATAAGTCTGTAATAAAGAATTTGAGATCAATGCTTCAGAAAATTTCAGAGTAGTTTTCAAAAATATTTTTCAATTACTATTATGTTAATGAATGGTCGGAATCTCTGGCAATCTATAACGCAAAAATGCAAACATAATTTACGAGTATGTAGTTTAGTTCTCACTACGTTTCTGCTTCCACCAATTTCTAGGAATTTACTTGGATAATTTTTATTTTCGAATGGTCTTGACCTGCAGATTTGCTTAATATTTTTGATGTGAAACGTCTTAGGTCGTGGGATAAGGTATAAATCATGAAAGAAATATGACGGGGATGAAACGGAAGTATGTAACGGAAGTTACAAATACGTTACAGGAAACCATTGATATAATTTAAAGGTCTGATTTCCCTGACCTGGGCGGGCGACAAGGTTTGCCGACAAATTTTTGGTGACGGAATTCTCATGGACCCCTCTCTCAGCCCATCCCAAAATATCCACTCCCCTATGACAAAATGAGTAGTTCTTTCCCGTATATTTCAACTCCGAATGGGGTCCAATAGCTTCCGAGGATTCGTTCGAGAACTTCCCCGAGATTCGTTCATTCAAAGACATGCCTCGGATAAAAAAATTATAATTAATCAATGGACGGGTTTATGAATGATTTTTCTGTAGTAGTTTGTGATATTTTAAGCAGATGCTAAAAGAATGAACGATGGATGCATAAAAGAAGAAAAATTATTAATTTCCTAAATTTTCTTTCATTTAGAAATGTAACTGTTCAAGTTAGTCATTCCAATTCTAAAAATGTAAATATAGCGCATAAAATAATAATAATAATAATAACAATAATTATAATAATAACAATAATTATAATAATAACAATAATAATAATAATAATACCGGGATAAAAAAACTAAAATTTTTCATTGTCGTACAAAAAGTCCTTCTAAATCGATTTCCATCAAAGTATATCAAAGGGACATTCATATTTTTTTTCCGAATATTAATTTTATGCTTTATATGGCAAACTAAAAACTATTAACTAAGAAAAAACATCAAAATTACGTAGATTTTGATTGGGTTGTTTAATAGTAAAGTACTAAGAGAAATTGGCCCCATAAAAGGATGATTTCGGAAAATATCCATAAAAGACTGGAAAACTAATTTAACAGTAGGAGCTCAAAATTTCATGTACTCATAAACCAGGAACAACTGGACCAAATGAATTGAAAATTGATATCTGAGGTTTAATTTTGATACAGATTCGAAATCCGGCATGAAAATTGGATGTTGCCATTGGAAATTTTGAAGTAAGTGCACATTTAGATATGAGAAGAAAGTCCTTTATGCAAATTTTATGCATCAAAATTTGTAGAGGATGTTATTCTCTATCAATTCGTGTAATCAAATGTTATTCCCTATTAATCTTTAAATTTGATCTGCACGATTAACGATGTGTGAGTAGTTTTTCTCCCCTCAATTTTACATGATTTTATTAAACAAAAGTAAACCCAATGTGAATTAATCCAACTGTTATTTATTAATATAAAGAACCCAACTGTTAATCATCAATATAAAGTATGCAACTATCAATTATCAATAAAATATGATGTGGGGAGCACAGGACTTTCCCTACATAGTGCATCAAATTTACTTCTTTCACAGCGAAATAATAATGCTTGGTACAACTTTCACGGCACAATTTTTTTAACTTTGAACTGTACATTTGTCGTTTTTCTAGATGACGTAAAACTATTTGGTGGAACTTATATTTTGCGCAACCCTAACTCAACAATTATTAATATTGATAGCATCCGCAATAAGCAATATAGTCTATATATTAAATATTTTAATAACTAATTAATCAATTTAACGTCATTTTTTGTTAATTAAGCGTTATGTTAGCAATTTTGACGTTATTTTAGTAAATTTGACACCATTTCGGAAGAAAGTCGTCAAGTTGGCGATATTTAGCCAAATTGGTAGCCAAGTTTTCCAAATCCATGGCCAAAGCGTTACAGACAGTCGGAGAAAAGAGATTTTCTTATATATAAATAAATGACTCTTGGTGAATAGTTGTACGTTAACATACTAAACTTTTATAAAATATCTTCTCTCGTGAATGGAACAAACTTGATACACAAGAGTAATGCTAAAAAATTGGTCTCATAATATTGCACACGAAAAGTGAACATATTTCACGATAGTTAATGCATTTTAAATATTCTGTAATATTTTTAATAAATTTATTTAAAAAAGTTTGTGCCGAAAATTCGATTGCGTTTAAAATTAATAGGGCACCAGTATTGACCGATTGTAATATATGTACCAAATTTCTTTCGAAACAATCCATTCGCACTAGAGATATCGCACCCACAGACTCACACACACAAAACACACACACATACAAGCAGAAAATGCTCGATTCGAGTTCAGGTATGCTTGAAACGTGCTCTTCCGTCTAAAATTCGAATTCGAATTTTCGACCCCGTGACAATACTTTCCCTATACATTATACTATAAGTAATCAGGGAAAGTAATAATGTAATCAAATGTAAATTATTAATATGCATTCAAGTAAATTATAATAAAGTATCGAACTGTAAATTATTGATATCTACACTTACTTTTGAAAGGGATACGTACGGAAATTCATCGAAAACTAACAGCTCTTCCTCTCCATTCTTCTTCTGTAGTTGTCCTTTGAATATTCTTGTTGCTGTGACTGTGGTGACACCCATGCCATCTCCCAAGAAGAAGATGACGTTCTTCGCAACGCCTTGCAATTGGCGTAAATGCAAAGATTCTCGCAGTGTCTTTTGATTCTCTTTTTTCCAATAAGCTTCTAGCCCTACAAATTAAGTCATTAGTTTTCATTAACCACAAATCGACAGTAATAGGCTTTTAATTTCATTTCTACATTCTTTTAAAAATATGAGGACTTTCGCATGAATTTTTCGCATAAAGCTCGAGTTCCTAAAGCTTTTCACCTCACGTTTACACTGGCAAAGGAAATTTTCCAGCACTTCAACACAAAATCGGCAAATTCAATACAGAAAAATGTAAATTCAAGAAAAAAATATTTATTTTCGCCATTTTTGATTGTCAATATTGGCCAACTGGCATTTAAAAAAAAAAACCCAACGCATCTGAAGAACTTGCCTAAACATCATCACGTAATATATAATTGTCTAATGTGTTTAACGAGTTTTTGTCTTTCCAAACTCCCCTCCCCCACCAGAAGCCCCAGATGACGTAAAAGGCTGAATCTTTCCATACATAATATCGACCACTTTTCACAACCTAACGTTGCTGAATATCCGATTTAGTCTGCTGGGGAGAAACGGAGGGTTTCGAAAGTATTTTAAGACCTCCCAGGCTCGAAAGACTCGTCTTTTTTAGACCTTCCAGTAAGAGGTCTGCACGGGTCAAAATCCGTAAGTCCCCTGGTGACATAGAAGGCTGAACTTTATTTACACTTATAGTATTCCGACCGTCCAAATATCTGCTCTAGCCCTCGGGTGCGTCGGACGGTCTTGGTCTTCAATACTTAAAGTATCGACCGTAGTACAGAACCTATCAAACAGTCGTCAGAATTTCGATTCTTTTCCCGGAGTGTGCGAAAGGGGGAGGGGGAGGGAAGGAGGGAGAAGAATAGTCTCTCAAAACCCTCTCAAAGCCTCCACTAGGGATGTTAAAAGGCTGAAACACTACCATATGTCAAAATCTAACTGGGCCAATTTTGAATTGAGGTAACTATTTTTCACTCTAAGTATTATACATTGTTAAATAAAATAAAATTTATCAAAAAATTGTAGCTTTTTAATGTTAGTTTCTTTGTTTTTGAAAGGTTTAAGCACTAGTATTTCATATTAATTGTAATACTTCTTTGAGGATTCAGTTTCATTCACTCGTAATCTTAAAGTGGTTTATTCGAATGCTACTTTCATTTAATTAATGAAGTCGGCTTATATAGTTTTTGAAACCGTTTTTCCTTCATTTTGTGTTATATTCTTCTTTGATTCAGTCTCAATCACTGATATTTTTTATAGTGATTTGATAGATGGAATTAACCTTAATAACAGTTTTTTGTTATATTGTTCTTAATTTCAATCCCATTTCCTTGCAATTTAAAAATCGTTTGATTAAATGTCACTTTATTGGTAAGGTTAGCCCACATAGCTACCAAAACAGGTTATTTCCTCGATTTTGTAATAATCATTTTATTTTCAGTATTATTGATTGTTGTTATTTTCTATAGTAGTTTGGTCGTTGGTTATTTTAAATCAATTGTATGAAGTTAGTTTATATAGGTTCTGAAACCAGTTGCTTCCTTTAATTTTTTATAATCTTTTTTTTTCCAGTTTCATAAATGTTTTTCACTTCATCATTATTGAATTTTTTTTTTCAATTTGATCGGTTATTATTTGAAGTTGCTTTATAAAAGATTGCTCATATAACTTCTGAAGCCAGCTTTAATTTATTTTTAACACTTTACAACATAGTTGAAAAGTGTTTATGACTTTGTTCATTCTGTCTGTCTGCCTGTCTGTCTCTCTGTCTGTCCGTTAACACGATAACTGTCGTAAAAATGACTTTATCAAAATGAAATTTTAGTATGTTTTCAGACGGTCTGTGGGACCTATGGGAATATAAATGAATAATATTACCCAATTAGTTTTGGATTGAACCCGGGTTGAAAAAATGAAATACATTGAACCCTATGAGACCTAATTTTTTAAACATTTTTAAGCGGATTTAAAATTCACAAATTGCTTCGAAAATTTTAGGTAATATTTAAATTGTTCCATAAAATATATAAAAAAAAATTCAGCGAAATATATTGAGTAGTTTTTTAAATAAAAATTAAAATAATAATAACACCTCTTATATGAAGCGATCACGTGACCATAATATGAAACGATCACGTGACCCACTTCAAAATGATATATGGCATCAAATGATATATGGCATGTTTCAAACATTTTTTAAGCGAATTTAAAATTCACAAATTGCTTCGAAAATTTTAGGAAATATTCAAATTATCTCATAAAATATATAAAAAAAGTGTCAGTAAAATATGTTAAGTAGTTTTCTAAATAAAAATTATTTAATATAGGAAGAAAAACAAATTCAATTAAATTCTGACTCTTACTATATCCTCCGGAAAGAAAAAAGAGGTATATTATATAATAAATATCTTTCCAAGAGTTGAATTAATATGTAAGAGAAGTTTCACATTTTAAAATAAATATGGTAGATAACAATTTTTCAAATTTTTAAATAAAATAAATTATTATAGTATTGTGATGAATGAAACGATTGGAAAAATGTTTATGAATGAAATGCTGCTTTTATAGAGAGGCGATTTATATTTTAATGATGTCATTTGAATAAATGTTCATTTGTTTTCGATGAAGTTTTCAAATATAATAAATTATTGTAGTATTATGATAATTTTAAAAATATTACCAAGGAATGTATCGCATTTTAGAGATGTTTAAACCAGGCAATTTATATTTCAATGCCGTCATTTGAATGAAGTTCATTTCTTTCGATGAAGTTTTCAAATATAATAAATTATTGTAGTATTGTGATAATTTTTAAAATATTACTGAAGAATGTATCGCATTTCAGAGAAGTTTATATAAAATTGCACTGAAGTTGGAAAGTGTTTCATAATCAATGCTTTAGGCATGATTGATCTTTCTTGTTGTTCATATTCTTCTTATTTAAAATTTCCTGCAATGGTATTTAAAAGCAGTTTGATTATCTGTTATAGTCAATTTTTCTATGAAGCTACTGTGTGACAAGTCATCTTCTCCCTGCCATTGGTGAAAGATGACACTTCAGATAAAACACCATTAGTGTGAAAGACTATTTTATTTTATTTACAGGAACGTTGACGTACAATTTTTGTATTCTTATATTAGGTTTAAACTTTTAAAATAGCATGGATACTACAATTTTCGTTAAATGTGTATCTAAAACAAAATTACTAATATTTCTCACTGATTATGACTTCTATGACAAACGAGGTGACTGGATACAGTGCAGAATATACTTGCAAGAAATATATACTGGCAAGTTTACTTGTAAATAAAAATATACTTAAATATGCTTGCAAAAAACAGCTTCACAAAGATTGTGTAAATGCCGACGCGGTGGTCAAGCGGTCAAGGCAGACGTTTCCTAGTGATCGCTCGGTTGCCGGGTTGTGGGTTCGAGTCCCACCTGCGGGCATGGTGTGTTCCGACCCTCACTGGTGCGTTGGGGCAACGTCATATGACGGCTAACAAGTTCACGGCTCTGGCCTTTGTTTGAGATATTGATTGTCACATGTTATATGTACGGGATATTTGTTCTGTTTTTATAATGTATGTCTTATTCTCTGCCATTAGGAAAAAAAAAGATTGTGCAAATGGTAGTGATTACTGCAACGCACGAATAACAATATTTCACATAATTAACTTATTAAGAATTGTTATAATAAGATTGGGGACGAGCTGAAGCTAATAATAAAAATCTGTTGTTGACAGCGCATACCTTTCCTTATATAATGCAATGAATTTACTACTTTTACAGCAAAAAAAAAATAGGTTATTCTTATAATAGATACTTATATTCTTTCCAAGATATTGAATTTTCGTCAATTAGTCGTCATTTTCATTGATTTGGCGTCATTTTTATCCATTTGGCGAGATTTTCGTTAATTTGGGAACATTTAAATAAGTCGCCAAGTTGGTGACATTCCGCCAAATTCGTCGCCAAAATCTCGCCAAGTGTTATGGACGGAGAAATAAGTCATTGTTATAGCAGATAAATGACTATTGACGTTCAAATACAAAAGTATTACTCAAAGTATCTTTTCTCATGAATGGAATGAGCTAGATCCACGAGAATGTTGTCACCCAATTTATCGCATGATATTACATATGAAAAGTGAACATGTTTCTCAACAATTAATATATTTATTTTAATTTACGGGATCTTTTGATAAATTTATTTTAAAAATGTGCAATATCTCGAGAACGGTTCATGCTAGCGTTCTAAAGTTTGTGTTAATCGTTTTCTAAGGAAAAATTACATAAGAAATGTCTATTTGCGTAACTTTATTAAAAGTTTAGATTTTTTGATGATTTTTCAAAATTTCACTCAAAAATTTAAGGGGTTCTGAACATTCGATTGCGTTTAAAAACAATTGGCTTCCGGTATTCACGGATTGTGATTTTTGTACCAAATTTCATTCGAATCGCTCCGTTTGTTCGTGAGATATCGTCTCCACACACACACACACACACAGAGACATCACCTCAAAAATGTTTGATTAGGGATGCTTAAAACGTGCTCTCCCGTCGAAACTCGAATTCGAATTTTCGACCTCGTCACAATACTTTCCTTATACATTATGTATATAAGGAAAGTAAAAATTATGTGCCCACAATTCTGAAAAATGTCCAAGGAAATTGTGTTTACCAATAGTTAATAGGAAAAATAAATCAATAATTTTGTACTGCATTTCATCTATTGCTGCATGTGTTTCACAGTACTTCCCCAATATAGGTGGCATCAAATCCAGGTATAGGGGCAATTTGGCAGTTTTCCAGAGGTAAATATATATCTAATCCAATTACAACTTTTACAATAACTTTTAAGGGTGACAAGTTTTAACACTCCTAGGTAAAAGCTTAAATATCATCTTGCAAAAATTCCGAAGTATTGTGACTATTGATTCGTTCATAATTCTATAA
The DNA here is from genome assembly GCA_951213105.1 of Amaurobius ferox. Taxonomy (NCBI): domain Eukaryota; kingdom Metazoa; phylum Arthropoda; class Arachnida; order Araneae; family Amaurobiidae; genus Amaurobius; species Amaurobius ferox. The sequence goes on along the minus strand of OX578149.1, from coordinate 130,416,153 downwards.
TATGTCTAACTTGTGGCATTTCACCCTGACTAACTTTATTTGTCGCGTCTCAAATCTTTGAGAACCTAACTAACCAGGTTTAGTTATTTGGATTTGAAATTTACCGGTACAGTTCGAATCTAAATAGACCACAAAAGGCAACTATATACTAATTATGTGCTTTCTAGATCCTTCGGTTCTCGTGTTATTAAAAAAATTATTTCTTCCTATGGCCCTTCCTATAGGGCCTGATATAGGGAATTTAACCTCAGGCACAGGGGGCCTGCCACGAATGGTATAAGGTACTTTGGTTCCCTGGTCGAGCAAGTGTGAATACCGCCAGCACGGGGAAGGAAGAACGGCACCCCCACGCCCGCTGGACAAGGAAAGTCGCCGTCCCCATCAACGCCACGCACGCGCAAACCAGACACCAAGAGGATAACATACCATCGTCCCGTCAAGCGGGACCAAGAGCCGCCAGTCCCCAAGGAGAGACCGACGGATGCAATCGGAACCCCCAGCCAGCAGACCAGAGACCCGCCCGCAGCGAAACTAACCGGGCAACCAGCGCCTCCAGAACGGCGACGCACCCCCACCCACAGAAATTTATTTTCAATAAAAAGGGCGCCTGGCCAGGGCAGGTTACAAGTAGGCCTACAGGAACATCCGCCAAGTTAGACGGGAATAAAACAAATATTTTTCTAATAAAAGAAATATCAAAAATATCATCAAACATACGACAATAAAATATGTAGGCCTAAATTATATCAATTATTTTCTTCTCTTTTTATACAAACAATATCACAATCGTCCATATACTAAGGGTAACCAAATAATTCACCAAAAGTTACTTAAATTTTTCCTTCCATTTTGAAACTAAAGTCCAACAATTAACTGCCCAAGGTAAGCACCCAAAACATTCAATTAAACTAAACAATAAAAAAAGGGAAGAGGCGCGACCTGAGCCCCAAAAATAAAGAATCAGGTCCCCAGCAATGGCCATCTCTCCACCCAAGAAAATCATGTTAAGATAAACAATTATTAACCACTAAAACTAAAACTCAAAATAGCTAAACTAATTAAAACAATTAATAATTATAATTCCACCATTATATATACACTTCTCATTAAATAATCACAATATTACAACTCTTTAGAGAGACTGACTCAAAATAAACAATACCCTAAGGCCGGTACCAAAAATATTTCTACCTATCCTAATTAATCGATGTAATACCTCAACCTACTAAAAATCAAAATTTTAAACTATTTAAATAGAGTCTGAATATAGGGCCTGATATAGGGCCTGAATCTGATTGAGGAATCTGATTGAGGTCTTATTTTTTAGCTATTTTTTGGGGGGTGTCCGCGCCTCTCGGTCTGCGACGAGAGGCGGGCGCGCAAAGTTCGGAGGCGCGACGTAGCAGCCAATCTTTCCGCGTGCGCCGGGGAAAAGCACCTCCTCCCCCGGCCGCGAGTAGACGGAAATTCAAATTATAAAAAAATCCGTTCAGCCTTAGAAAAGTTGAACATACTGATACAGGGGGCGTAGCACTGACAATTTTTTTCCGATCACGTTCAACAACGAACTCGACCTGTAAGACATTTCTCTGGACCACATATTTAAATTGTAAAGATATCGATTAAATTTTAAAGAAGTTATAATTGTACAATGAGCAAAATGCAACTGCAAAGGAGGCGCAGCACGAACAATAAGAACATCGTTCATAAGAACATCACCCGCAATAAGAACATCATTTGGTTCATCAATGAAACCCAGTTTGTAATATATTTCACATGTCCAAATTGCAAAAAATTTGAATATGTGGTATATATTAAAATTTAGATATGTGTCATATAGTTTTAGAGCAGTTATCGTCGAATAATGCAGTGGTGCGCAACCTTTGAATCACAATTGCATTTAAGGCTGCGAGAACAATTTAAGGGTTGCCGAAATTGTTTTATGGAACACAGAGAAAATATTTGAATGCTTTAAACTCCAGATAAACAGAAAAACAAACATCACCCTTTGACGTATTAGATAATGTTATGCTATTGACGTATTAGATAAATGTTATGCACTTATCAACGTATAAGATAAATGTGATGCAACTACTTGTTGCGCAATGGAACAACAGATATATTACAGGTACTGATACAAAATGAACAGATACAGATGCTGGTGCTTCACATAAGCCGCTTCTTACTGACCAATTCTATGAAATCACAGCTTTCACAACGTTCGTTCTAGGTTTGATTATAGTGTTTGCTTCTCAGGAGGCAACATGTCCGAATTCTGAAACTTAAAAAATAAAAGAATTTTTTTTTAAAGAAATATTTTCGTAATTTTCATTTTATATTTTTACTTTCCCTACAATATATGGTAATATACAGAGCATAGACGCCGACTAGAAAATTTATTGGTGTTCCGGACATTTTAAATCGAATGACCCATGCAGTTTTCAAAGTATTTTAGTCTAACTTAAATTTCCTTCAGTCAGATTATCTGGCACAGTAAGACATCTGAAATGCTAAAATGAAGCAAATTATAGTAAAGTACAGGAAAATATTTTTGTCTCTAAATAATTATTTACTTCATTTATTTTGCTTTTGTAGTTGCAGCATAATTATAATACAATATACAGATACTGTGTGAATGTCCAACTCAATTATCTTTAAAAAATAACAACAAAATGTAAAATTTATTCGTTAGTATTTTTACTAATGTTAAAAATATCAACCCATTTCTCTTCAAATGATTTCTGAATAAAAATCTTATTTTCGTAATACAATAAACACTCTAAGGGGGAATTTGTATACACGCGACTTCATATGTAGTAAACAGGGAATGAATAATGAAAAACTTGAAGAGTTAATAAGCAAAAAACAAAAGTTTTGCATGTACGTGTATATTTTTCCGAAGCAGTGGCAAACCCGATCGGTGTATTCCCGACCGATTGAAAAATCGTTGCAAAACCGATCGAATTCTAAATTGAGGGGGAACAAAAGACCAAAACTTCATTTCTTGAGCCAATCAATTTCGAGGCATTTATCGAGCTAACTAAGCAAACAGCTTGGCAGTACGCAGTTGTGGAACATGCAAATTGTTTCACTCATCATTTGCAGTTCGATTTGGTGTGCAATAATTTTAGTCCTTTAGACAATTTCGAGTCGTAATGGAAGAGCTGGAAATAATTGAAACGAATCACGGAAAGCCATGTGCTTTATATAAAGGCTGTGAATATCGGATCCATAGAGAAGATAAATGTAGGACGATCATGTGGCTATGTAGGAAAGAAAGAAGTGAGAAGTGCAAAGGGACTGATTTTAACTAAGGAAGATGATGTAATGAAGGGAATTTCCCACGTATGTAAGCCTTATTTGGCGGCAACAGATATGAAAAGCTGTCTTCACAGACCTAAAAAAAGAGCCAGAGAAGAAGATACTACAATACCATCAATATATAAAGAAGAAATCGGCAGCATTTTAAACAAAGGATATGAGTTTGTGACAAAAATTCCGGTATATACATCTGCTAAGCATACTTTAAATCGTATTAGAAGAAAAGAACAAGGATTCCAAGTGGAGCCGAAAAACGCTAAGGATATTGTACTATCTGAAAGATTGTTGGTCGTTAAAGATGGTGCTGAGAATTTTCTTTTAGCTGATGATGAAAGGGATGGGAGAATTGTCATCTTCATGGCCCCCACAAGGGTGTGGCTAGCACAGCTACACTCAGGGGGCCCGGGACAAAGAGATGTGAAAGGGGACCTGGTGGAGCAGGGCCCCTTTCAGGGATTTTTCTAATTGACTAATTGACAGCTGATTAAAAGAAAAAAAAAAGGAAGCACTGGTTTTCGTGACTATGAGAAATTTGAAAAATAACAACTGTAATATGATTTTTTTTTTAATCAAAGAGGGCCCAATTCGTGGCTATGTCCTTGGTTACTGTTCTTAAAAATATGGCGTGACAAAAAGATCATTCAGATCGCCGTACCATCGCATCGTTTCCATTTTTTCAGGAAAAAACACAACTTATACTCAGGGGCGTTGACAAAATTTCCGGGCCCCTATGCAAAATCTTGGGACCCTGTGCAACTCACGGTAGCGGCAACTTAACACCCCCCCCCCCCATATGTTATTGATTCTCAATTCTCCATGAATTTTTTTGGATGTTCGTTTTTTTTCAAGGTCCGCCATAAAGGCAGGGGGATAAGTGGAACTAATGTCCAAGGGCCTGCGGCCCATAGTGGACCTTTAATGAATTTTGGCCAAGGGACCCGTCCTAGGATGTAGGGGCCATGGTCATCTTTGCTACTCAAAAAGGAAAAGACACTTTAGCTGAGATTTTACAGTGCCTTGTAGATGGCACCTTTAAAAACGAGGAAATTCGTCTCCATATAAGAATGTGCGCATCTTTTGCGCATTTACCAGTAGATGATATTGAGAAAGGATGGCTGTGTATTCAAGAAAAAACACCTTCAGATCCTTCTCTGTAGAAGTTTTACGATTATTTTGTTTCTCAATGGATGGAAAACACCACTTTCGCAATAGAAACATGGAACTGTTTTAATGCTCGCATCATGCAATAACTCAATGGCATTTTAAACTCAACTCGATAATGAACAAGACCACAGCCAAACTTTTCGAAAGTAGTCACAGCTTTAAAGAAATAGGCGGAATACTACGATTATGTAATTGACAGAAGATACCTAAATTTAGAAGGAAAGAAAAGAAAACTTAAGTACGTAAAAGTAGATGAACAAATTAAGAATACACTCGAAGCGTACAATTTGAACAAAGATCAGAAATTAAATTAAATTTCATACGTAAGAAATTAGAATTTAAAAAACACATGAAAAATTTAAAAAACACATAAAAGAAACAATTTTTAAGCACGCCAGCAATAACAATACTGCCAGTCCTAAGCTTGGATAAAGTGTGAAGGAAAATTGATTTAAATTCAGAAAAATAAATAAACAAAAGTAAAAAAAAATTTAAAAAACAGATAAAAAAAACAACTTTTAAACATGTCCAGTCCAACCTCCCCCCCTCCTCCCCTGTTAACTGCTGGGAGTCTTTTGTTACTCCCTCAATTTAGAATTCGGTCGATTTTGCAACAATTTATCATTCGGTCGGGAATGCACCTGTCGGGTTTGTGACGACCCCATTTTCCCCACTAATTCGACACAAAAATATTAAAGGTTAGAGGAATCCACAACAAAATTATTGGGGGTTCAAACCCACGGAGTTGGCGCCGTTGGTACAGGGAAAGTATTGGAATCATGTCGGAAGTAGCAACTCTAGTTCTAATTTTCTACTATTTTTAGCGTGACGTCAATGTGTCTCTGCAATACATGCATCCACTGTAACTCAAAACTAATTGATCAAATTTCATAAAATTTGGTTGGTATGCCACTTGTGGATTACCTTAGTGCTAATTAGATTTTGTTACGATTCGGGAAAAAAGAACCTGCCTTTTTTACGAAAAGGCCAGCAAAAGTCGTATTTATTTTTTTTTTAGCTGAGAAATTAATTAACCAAATGTTACAAAATTTGGTAGATAAGTAACTTCTAGGTTGCTGTGGTGTTGACAATACCGAGCAACTACCACATTACTTCGAACAAGGTGGCAACTTATACGTCTGTTGGACCAACCAGCTTCCCTTAGGCCAGTGATGCGATCTCTTTCTAAATCGATAATTGTTCGTAGCGTCGTCGAGTACGTTTCAAAGACATCTTTATATACAACGTGCAGTATACAACTTTATTATATACAACTTGCAGAAAATCTAGTTTCCATTGCCCCGTGAGTGAGAACACCGGTTGTCTTAAATACTACACGATGCGTCGTTTTCATGCGCGTTGCATATGAGCCCTATAACATCATTGGCGTTAACAGCTTGATCATTTGTATAACTCTTTAAATGACATTTGCATGCCGGGTTTCGCGGCTGTAGCTCAATTTTTTATGGGTGCATATACTTTTGTTTGCAACAGAGTGTATTTTAAAAGTAGAAAACGTCTTTGTCCGCACCTGGTATGGGGCGCCGTGCCGGCAAATGAGGCTTGACGAAAAGGTGATATTTTGAAAGACTGTAACTCTGTGTGAAATAGTCGGTGGAAAAAGGCAGTGGTATCAAGTGCTAAACCGACAACTTAGGTCTATTATGAGGAGTGATTCATCGGGGTGACTTAGAGAGGAATGAAGTCAAACGCGGTATAAGATAAAAATTACCACGTTTAGCGCCATTCCAGTAGTCATAACTCAGTAACTAGAGGAACCCCATACACATTTACCTGTCCACTCAAACGTTTCCTTACAGATTGATTTTCAAGATAAAAATGTGCAAATATTAAACGGGCAAATATAGTATAATGAAGACAAAAACAAGGATGCTGATTCAAAATGTTGAAACGTTTACAAAGAAAAGATACAAATCCTATAAAATTCGGTTTCAAAAAGAAGACAAAACATTGAACAAAAAAAGTGTACGTTCGAATAGGTAGAAGTACGTGACCGATACTGGCTATTCTGCAATGCAAATAATTATTACTGATGATTTCCATTTCGACATGACCAAAAACGAAAACAAAACATTTCTAGAATTCATGAAGAGACATTTCGATGTGGATTTAATACTGTCAGACTACACCAACAACATGAGGTAGCTGGTGTTTAGATTAAATGTTTGTAAGATACCGAGATTTTGTGTTTGTCCTCTGCAACTTATTTCTTTTAAAATAGACTACTGCTATTGGTAATTTATAGAAATAAATGAATGTTTTTATGTAAACGCTGTTTTATTTGCAAGCATCCATGTGACAAGATATATTCTACTTTGCGGATGTACCTACCGTACAGCCCTTCGAGTTTTTCTCTGTTTTAGTTTAAGACTCATTTCAATGCTTAAGATTTCATTTGCTCCCATCGTCTTCGTGGGTGGGGAGGGGTACCCTTTAACATCCCGTAGTGATGTGTTTATAGTTTTTTATTTTTTATAGCTGTTACCACGTACATAGGGATTTTTGCTGTGTGTGTTCTAGTTCTATTTTGAATGTCTCATCGCCTGCCTCTCCGCAGTTCGTTCTTAACATATTCTACCTGTTCTTTTTGCCTTAAGAAGGGGATAACACACTCGAAACTTACACCCTCGATCTTATAACACTTTCGAAACAATTGCAGTTACCTAACTGATATATGCCTTCTTTCACCAAAGAAGTGCTATAAGTGTTTAAGTTATATATAGATAATATCTGTGTAATAATAGATTGTAGACAAATCATTTCCTAATTCATAAGTGTTCATTCTTCAAAGTACTCCATAATAATAGATTATATAATATTTAGAAGAATGAATACCGAGAAAGATCGTAGCAAACAACATGCATATTTTAATCATAGGAGATGGTGTTCTGATCGAGTGTGCTGTTTTTTCCTGGTTTTCCAAGACTATATGGTAATTCTACAAAAAGATATAATCTTCCAATTTAAATATCGTTGAACTTGCTTGCTCAAATAATTTTTGGCATTCATATTTACTGCGGAAGCTTCGCAATGCATTTCATTAGTGTAATAATAACAACAAAGATCAATCATGCTTAAAGCATTGATTATGAAACACTTTCCAATTTCAATGCAATTTTATTTAAACATGTCTAAAATGCAATACATTCCTCGGTAATATTTTAAAACTTATCACAATACTATTCATTATATTTGAAAACTTCATCGAAAACAACTGAAATTCATTCAAATGACGTCATAGAAAAAATAGCACGCCTAGCTCTCTCTATAAAAGCAGCATTTCATTCATAAATAATTTCCCATTCATGTTATATCCCATTCATCACAATACTCTCTATAATAATTTATTTTATTTAAAAATTAATACCATGGAGCTACAAGTAATTTAACTCTATGCGTAAAATTTCATCGAAAAAAATCGTCCTTCTCTTTGTAAAATCAATGAATATTTCATTCATATCAGCTATGCAGACTCCATGAACTAAATGATTTTGTGTTAAAGAAATACAGCAATTCTAATACAACTCATTCTACATATTTTGCTGTTTACATTTTACATAGGTGAAAAATAGGCTTCGTTGGAGAAATAATCAAATTTGGATGAGCATTTAAACTCAAATATATTGTAATTGCGTTGTTTCAGTATGTAGATACACAGAAATTAGGCAAAAATAAAGTGGTTTTAGGACGGATGCAACACTCAATATGAATTAAAAAGAATTTTAAAAATCACGATTTTGACACAAGATGGATGCCATATATCATTTTGAAGTGGGTCACGTGATCTTTTCATATCATGGTCATGTGATCGCTTCATTTAAGAGGTGTTATTATTATTTTAATTTTTATTTAAAAAACTACTGAATATATTTCGCTGAATTTGTTTTTATATATTTTATGGAACAATTTGAATATTATCTAAAATTGTCGAAGCAATTTGTGAATTTTAAATCCGCTTAAAAAATGTTTGAAAGATTAGGTCCCATAGGGCTTAATGTATTTCATTTTTTCAACCCGGGTTCAATCCAAAACTAATTGGGTGATATTATTCATTCCCATAGATCCTACAGACCGTCTGAACAACATACTGAAATTTCATTTTGATTAATTCATTTTTACGGCATTTATCGTGCTAACTGACAGACATACAGACAGACAGACAGAATGAACAAAGTCATAAACACTTTTCAACTTTGTTGTAAAGTGTTAAAAGTCATGTGGGCAGCACATGACTTTCCCTGCAGACTCAAATTCATATTTTCTTTATTTCTTTAATAATTCATTATATTAAATTTATTTGAACCAAATAACACTAAATTTGCATTTTTAATTCAATTTTTGTTTTTATTTGGTAATTGGACATTTTCCGAAATTGGCGTAACAAAAATGCATGAAATATCAAATATCTTGAGAAAGGTTAGTCCTAAAGTACATGTAGTGTGTTATATTATTTTCCTCTTCAAAATTGTGTATAAAACAAGAATTTAATTGATACATTTGAGCATACACTACTTAGTCTTTTTTTTTTAGATTTTGGGGATTTTGGCTGGCCATTTCGTAAAAAAAGGCAGGTAGTTTTTTCCGAATTGTACCAAATTCTAATCAGCACCAGAGTATCTCACATGTGATGTATTTACCAAATTTTGTGAAATTCGGTCAATTTGTATTTCAGCTAGAGTGAATACATGAGATTTTTGCGGGTCTTTTCGGAAAAAAAGGCAGGTTCTTTTTTTCCGAATTGTACCCAAAACTAATTAGCACCACGGTCAAACTCAAGGGTTTTACCTACCAAATTTTATGAAATTCGGTCCATTAATTTTTGAGTTAGAGTGGATACATACATTGCACAGACACACAGACAGACAGACAGACAGACAGACAGACACACAGACAGACACACACACAGATGTCACGCTAAAATAGTTTTTTCGTATTCTAGAGGTCTCGAAACGTGTAGATCCGTCGAAAACTCGAGTTGCGATTTTCGACATGATTACAATACTTTCCCTATACATTACTACGTATTGCAAGGAAAGTAAAAAATAGGATAGTAGTAGTGAAGTTGCACTTACTTTCTTCGTCTGGAATAGGTACTTTCTGTGTCGATACCACAGTTAAGAATACCAACAACTGTCCGATGAGAAAATTTAATGCGGTCATTGTTCAATATATATTTTTTTCAAAGCTTCAGATGAATAATCTGTTACGAACAAACACACTGCTTCTCTTTCACATCAGCAGCCACCACAACAGGTGGTGAATTCTCACATAGACTGTAACTTATCTTAAAAGGGATAGGATTGATGTAGTACGATAAAAAAAATTCCTTATATAATACAATGTATTTACTACTTTTACAGTAAAAACAAAATAGGTTATTCTTATAGTAGATACTTATATTTTTTCCAAGATATTGAATTTTCGTCAAATAGTCGTTATTTTCATTGATTTAGCGTCATTTTTATCCATTTGGCAAGATTTTCTTTGATTTGGTAACATTTAAAATAAGTCGCCAAGTTGGCAACATTCCTCCAAATTCGTCGCCAAAATCTCGCCAAGTGTTATGGACGGAGAAATGATTTATTCCTATAGCAGATAAATGACTATTGGCGTACAAATACAAAAGTATTAATCAAAGTATCTTTTTTCATGAATAGAACGAGCTAGGATCCACGAGAATGATGTCACCAAATTTATCCCAGGATATTACATATGAAAAGTGAACATGTTTCTCAATAGGAAAATTTTTTTTTTATTTTATATAATTTTTTGATAATTTTTTGAAAAATATGCAATGTCTCGAGAACGGGTCATGCTAGAGTTCTAAAATTTATGTTAATCGTTTTCTAAATAAAATTTCATAAGAAATGTCCATTTGCGTAACTTTATTAAAGGTTTTGATTTTTTGATGATTCTTTCAAAATTTCATTCGAAAATTTAGGAGGGTTCTGAACATTCGATTGTGTTTTAAAACAATAGGCTTCCAGTATTCATGGATTGGGATTTTTGTACCAAATTTCATTCGAATCGCTCGTCAGTTATCGTCTCTACAGACTCACTGACACACACACACACACAGACATCACCTTAATGTTTGATTCGTGATCAGGGATGCTTGAAACGTGCTCTCCTGTCGAAAACTTGAATTCGAATTTTCGACCCCGTCACAATACTTTCCTTATACATTATGTATATAAGGAAAGTAAAAAGCTAAGTGGATGAATCGCCAATTTGGTTTTAAATCAGGGCTTCTAAGTTAAGATGAAAGCCGGAAGAATAATTATGTGCTTAAACTTTGAAATTATGTATTTTACCGTTTTATTTTCTTTCCACGGGATGTTTCACAAAGATTGCACACCTAAATATGTCTTGAATGATTGGTCGTAGACCCATGTTCACGCATTTACAATGTTTTTGCAGTTAGTGTTACATCACAATTATAATATTTCAATATTATAGAATTTCTCACATTGAATTAGTTCTTCGAAATTGTTGTAACTATGACAAACTATTTCATTTTATAAATCGTCTGCCCTTCTATGTAAAGTCAATGACTATGTTTTATTCATATTACCTATATTCCAGATTCCAGAACTAAATAATTTTGCGTATTAAAAATTCAACAATTCTTATACAACTCATCTTACAATCGCTTGATTTGTTTACATTCTGTATGCTATACTTTAGCGTTGAAATTGGGTTCCATTGTAGGAATTAAGAAAGGCTACTGATCATTTAAAAAAAAGTATTGTAATTCCATTGGAATAAAATGAATTTAGATATACAGATAATAATAAAAAAAAATCTGATGTGGGCAGCACATGACTTTCCTTATATAATGCAATGAATTTACTACTTTTACAGCAAAAAATATATTTTTTTTTATAGTAATTATTTGGTTATTTGTATTCTTTTCAAGATATTGAATTTTCGTCAATGAGTAGTCATTTTCCATGTCGTCATCATCAATGAATCGTCATTGATTTAGCGTCATTTTTATCCATTTGGCGAGTTTTTCGTTAATATAGCAACATTTAAAAAAGTCGTCAAGTTGGCGATATTCCACCCAATTCGTCGCCAAAGTCTCGCCAAGCGTTATGGACGAAGAAATAAGTTATTCTTAGAGCAGATAAATGACTTTTGGCGTTCAAATACAAAAATATTACTCAAAGTACCTTTTTCCATGAATAGAACGAGCTAGATTCACGACAATGATGTCACCCAATTTATCGCATGGTATTACATGTTGTTGTTGTTGAAACCCAGACCGTCCGACCTACCAGAAAGGTGTAAGGTAACTGTTTGGACGGTCGGGAAGTGCCATCCAATTTAGACCGGAACCCAGTGGGGGAGGCATCCACAGGGACCGTACCCTCCTTCCCCTACCACCAACCTCTCGGAAGGACTTTCGGACCCACATGTTTAACGTGATCGTACTCCGCATGAACACGGCGGCAGTTTTGGCAGTGGCTGGAATCGAACCCGGGCCTACCGAGTGCAACTCCAGCGCGCTAACCAATGGGCTACCGCGCCCTATGGTATTACATGTGAAAAGTGAACATGTTTCTCAATAGGAAATATTTTTTTTTATTTTACATGACTTTTTGATAACTTTTTTTTCGAAAAATATACAATATCTCGAGAACGGTTTATGTTAGCGTTCTAAAATTTATGTCAATCGTTTTCTAATGAAAAATTACATAAGAAATGTTTATTTGCGTAACTTTATTAGCGGTTTTGATTTTTTGTCGATTTTTTCAAAATCTCACTCGAAAATTTAGGGGGGTTCTGAACATTCGATTGCTTATAAAACAATAGGCTTCCAGTGTTTACGAATTGTGATTTTTGTGCCAAATTTCATTCGAATATGTCCATTCGTTCGTCAGTTATCGTCTCCACAGACTCACTGACACACACACGCACACATATACTTTCATACACACACACATACTTTCACACATACATACAGACATCAGTTCAAAAATGTTTGATTCGTGATCAGGGATGCTTGAAACGTGCTCTCCCGTCAAAAATTCGAGTTCGAATTTTCGACCCCGTCACAATACTTTCTTTATACATTATGTATATAAGGAAAGTAATAAAGTGGTTTAAAGTAGCTTTATGACGGAGACAACACTAATTATAAATTTAAGCGATTTTTTTAAATCTACGGCGCAGTGAAAAAAGATGAAAACCATATATTATTTTGCAATGAGTCACTTGATCTCTTCATATATCGGTTCATATAACATGGTTTTTTGTTGATACCCAGACCGTCCGACCTACCAGAAAGGTGTAAGCTAACTCTTTGGACGGCCGGGAAGTCATATAACATGGGTGTAATTATTATGTAAATATTTATCGAACATATTTTGCTGAAATTTTTTTTACACATTTTATGTGATAATTTGAATATTTCTTAAAATTATCGAAGCAATTTGTGAATTCTTCGATTAAAAAATGTTTGAAAAATAAAGTTCCATAGGGTTTGATGTATTTTGTTTTTCATCCCGGGTTTAAACCGAAACTAATTGGGTGGTGTGGCGTCATTCATTTTTAGTCCCAAACATCCCACAGACCGTCTCAACAACATACTAAAATGCCATTTTGATGAAGTCATTTTTTCGGAAGTTATCGTGCGACGGACAGACAAGCAGAATGACCAAAGTCATTAACTATGTTGGAACGTGTGAAAAACCTTTCTGTAATATGCAAAATTAGCCATGAAAATATTGTCAAAATTACACTACTTTGACACTATTGAAACGGCAAAAATAGAGGTCGTGATTCAGAGGTCGTATAAAAATTGAGTTTAGTTAGATAAAATTTTTATTTTTAAACTTATATGTTTACCCATCTTAAACAAAAGTACAGTCCCCCGATTTGCCGTCGAAAACTTTAATTAATGATATTTCGGCTAATTTTGTTCGCATGATAAGGAAACTCTTTTTGTTTGACTAATCGCGATATGGAAAATTTCTTTATTTTGAAATCAGGAGGCAAATTATGCAGTTTTGATGTTTATGCCAAAACAAAGCACAGACTTTTATGCACTGTTTTACGACAGTCTTGTCATGGATGGTCATGACCCCAATAAATTCACGCCGCACAAATTGTCGGTGTGGTTGGGGCAAAGATCTCCTAGGGTCAAGACTTAAACCAAGCTTCAGTGGAGACTCAAAGAGTCAATGACGAGAAGATGCGACATCGCACTGAGGAGCCTCCAATGAGAGCAAGGAGGGCGTATCTGGACTTCAGGCCAAATGATGTGGCCACAAGGAAAAAAAGTCAACGAATATATATTGGAATGAGAAAATCAAGCAGTGTGGTTCATAAACAATGAATATCCAAAAGCGATGAGAGATAATCGTGATTAAAAATGATTGGTCAGAAAAGATGAGAGAGAGAGGTCGTGATGATTCGAGCAGTAGGGTTAAGAGGGGAAATCGTTATGTTAAGTAGTGAAAATGTTATAGAAGAAGTCAAAGTTGACTTCAAATGTCAGAAAAAGAAGAGGCAAAAATTCCAATCATGATGAGCAACAGATCCGAGATACAGAGGTATGTGCCAAGCTTCCTTAATCTATATAAACAAGAAAGATCAATCATGCATAAAGCATGGATTATAAAATACTTTCCAACTGAAATACAATTTTATTTAGACATCTCTAAAATGCGATACATTTCTCGGTAACATTTTTAAAATTATCACAATACTACAATAATTTATTATATTTGAAAACTTCATCGAAAACAAATGAAATTTATTGAAATGACGTCATCGAAATATAACACGCCTGGTTCTCTCTATAAAAGCAAAATTTCATTTATAAATATCTTTCCATTACTGGTTACAAGAATACGTATCCAAGAAGGACCCACCTCCTGCCTCCGAAAATATTGGCTTATGGGATCTCAACTGGTGCTACTTTGCAGCTCTGAATAGATTCAGAAATGAATTAAAGATCCATATTCGTGAATTTAAGGAAAACAAAGGACAGTATTTTCCAACACCTCGTGGGATTACCATGAATACCGACACTTGATATGCATTCACCAACAGTATTTACTCCAACACCAGTTTTGCTGCTATAAGAATTTTTTTGCTATAAGAATTGTTGCTATAAGAATATTGCATTTATTTTTCAGCTATCGAGGATTTTAGTTTTCAGGTTTTTACATTAAGTAAAAATATGAATTTAAAATGGAAGTGCATAAGAACAAAATATTAATTTTTCCTGTGGCCTATAGTCGACAAAGAACCTGTAGCTCCCGTGAACTTATTTCTACATTCCCTGTTCTCCCAAGTGGATGGGAGTTTGAATGACTGAGTTATTTCTTCAGCGACCAACACCTATCCCTACAGAGTCTACATAGAAACCCTCTTGAACTATGGAGCCGATGCCAAGAAAAGTTTATTGACCTGTGAATGTTTTTTTAAAGACACCCATCTGAGCAATACCAACCCAGTCAAAAAAAGACATTCTTTCCCTCACTGACCATACCAAGGTATTTAGAAAGAAGGTAGGTCAAACAGCGCAGGAGAATGCCGTTGGTTCCCGCTCTGTGACGTCATATCGGGACTGAAGAGAATTTCTTCAATAGTTTCTATGCGTTTTTGAGCTCTAGTACGCTTTTCAAATGATTGCAAATTTCAATTATTATTGAACTTTTAGAAAATGATTGTATATTATAACAGATTTATGAACAATTTTAGCCTATGTTTTAATGAATTATCACAAACTTGCATGTTTAAGATACAATAAACGCGATTTCTGTATATGGAAATGATAGAACAAAAAAATTAATAATTAATTAAAAAAAACTTAAATAGAAATTCCTTCTCCGTAATTGGAATTGCTTGAACAATAATTGTAAAATAGAGCATAACGGTATTACCGTGTATTCCTTATTTTCAAGGAAGTACAGGGTTTAATACTAAAATAATGTATTTAATATATAAATTTCTGCTGTCACTTTTTGAATTTACAGGGTTCACATCCTATTAGAACATAATAATATCATCCCACTAGCTTAATGAAAAGCACTCTATACGGCTATCGACTCATAACTTTTGTTATAAGGCTAATTTTAACTCTTGTCTAATATTAATTTTGTAACTAATCTGTCATACGAATCACTGGTGAAGCTTGAGTGTTTTTATAAATTACACCTAATATTAGAACAAAATTTTCTGGCATTGGATTTAATAGCAAGAAAATTAGTGATTAATTAGTAAAATGAATCCCATCATATATTGCATTACAATAAAAGTTTTATTGCTTTCCTTATATACATAGTATAATGTATAAGGAAAGTATTGTGATGGTGTCGAAAATTCGAATTCGAGTTTTCGACTGGAGAACCCGTTTCAAGCATCCCTGATCACGAATCGAACATTTTTGAGGTGATGTTTGTGCGTGTGTGTGTCAGTGAATCTGTGGAGACGATATCTCACGAACAAATGAGGCTATTCGAATGAAATTTGGTATAAATTTGCAATCCATGAATACTGGAAGCATATTGTTTTTAAACACAATCGAATGTTCAGATCCTTCTAAATTTTCGAGTGATATTTTGAAAAAATCATCAAAAAATCGAAGCATTAAATAAAGTTACGCAAATAGACATTTATTATGTGATTTTTCCTTAGAAAACGATTGATATAAACTTTAGAACCCTATCATGAACCGCTGTCGAAATATTGCGCATTTTTCAAATAAATTTATCACTCCCCCCAAAAAAAAATTTTAACTCATGAGAAACATGTTCACTTTCCATATGTAATATCATGCGATACATTGGGTGACATCATTCTCGTGGATCTAGCTCGTTCCATTCCTGAGAAAAGATACTAATTGAGTAATACTTTTGTATTTGAACGCCAACAGTTATTTATCTGTTATAAGAATAACATATTTCTCCGTCCATAACGCTTGGTGAGATTTTGGAGACGAATTTGGCGGAATGTCGCCAACTGGGCGACTTTTGAAAATCTTGCCAAATTAACTAAAATCTCGCCAAATGAATAAAAACGATGCTAAATGAATGAAAATGATGACTGATTGACGAAAATTCAATATCTTGGAAAGAATACAAGTATCTACTATAAGAATAACCTATTTTTTTACTGTAAAAGTAGTAAATTCATTGCATTATATAAGGAAAGTCATGTGCTGCCCACATCAGATTTTTTGGCTAAATCCCAAAGACCGGTACGTTTTTTTTTTCTATAACGCCAAATCGGTGATAAGCGGAGGGCTATGTTGCGACATTAGTAACTCTTTAACTCTCTTCGTACTTCGTAACCATGGTAACCTTGCGAGTTGATAATTCTGGCAACTGTCTTAATTTGTGTTATTTTATGCTCATTATGATTTATTCTACTGATCTTTTAAAATTAGATGTTTGAGAACAAGATTTAAATACAAGTATTGGTAAAATTTCTTTGATTTCATTTGAGTGTACTAAATGGTTATGAAGAGTGAAAGATTTAGTATTGTTCTTTTTGATCGTTTGGTTGATAGTGGTAAAATGAATGCAATTAAATGGTGTATGAATCAGGGGTTGATTGCAAGTGGATAATGCGATTGTGTCAGAGGAATGATAGTACTGAAGAGTTTGATGGTTATACGTGGGCTTGCTGTGTTTTTGGAGCGAATGCGCATTACGTATAAGGAATCGTACGTGGTTTATTCTAGATTGAGTTTGATTGCGATGTTGAAGCGCGGAAGTAACATGAAAATAACTTTATGAGCTATGGAACACTTTTTGCACAGATAGATGTTGCTATGAGCTATCTCTGACAGCCAGGGGATTAGGATACTGTGATGTTTATTTAGCTGGCGACCGTAGCTAGGTTAGCCCGCGAAGCGGTCATAGATCCACGTTCTAAATACTACATCACTCTATAAGCCACAGAACACCCGTTGCATAATCCGCTGTTGCTACGTGCGATCTCCGACAGCCAGCGGGACCGGATTCTGTGATGTGTTTTAGCGGGCGAGCGTAGCGAGGTTAGCTCGCGAAGCGGGCGTAGATCCATGTTCTAATTACTACATCACTCTATGAGCCACAGAACACTTGTTGCACAATCAGCTGTTGCTACGTGCGACCTCCGACAGCCAGCGGGACCGGATTCTGTGATGTTTTTTTAGCGGGCGAACGTAGCGAGGTTAGCTCGTGAAGCGGGCGTAGATCCATATTCTAATTGCTACATCACTCTATGAGCCACAGGGCACCTGTTGCACAAACAGCTGTTACTACGTGCGACCTCTGACATATACATTGAATTACGATATATACATACGTATATATATACATATACATACGTATATATATACATATACATACGTATATATATACATATACATTACTTTAGAAACTTGCATTCGTTTAACCTCTAATTTTTGTAGGATATATCTAAATTTATCTTCTTTGATGGATATTTTTTATTAACCGGAAAATAAAATATTAACTTTTATTAAAATATATACACGAGTTTTTTTGCGAAAAATCGTTATATATCTTCCCTTCACTCGCATATACATTGCAGAATTTGATAGTCAATGTATACATCTTTTGAACTCTACTTAGTGACTATGATAAAAATGAGTAGTAGTGTATATTCACTTAAAATGCACTTTAGCAAATGAAATCTTTAAATATATAATGTTATTAATGTATTTTAAATAACTAATGTTCATTACAAATATAAATTCGATGTTTAATAAGATTAATTTCAATTTTTATTTGGCATCATCGTCAGTTTACCGTTACGCGCTATGATAAAAATAATGTCCCTTTGCACTTACGTTCCTACGCATTTTACTACGCAGGTTGTTTATTTACATTCGTGCTCACATAATCATGGTAACCTTGCGACTTGGTTGGATACTATGGCAACTGTCTCAACATCGAGCGCCAGAAAAGTCGCTAAATTCAAGATCGTACCGGTCTTTGGGATAATGCCGATTTTTTTTTTGCATTTATGATTGGCTTTCTTTTTTAGGATGCTAGTTTTTAAAAGTTGACGTTACTACCTTTTTAACATGTATAATTTTAATTTATATCTGGAATTAATTCATTAGTCCTGTTTTGGTATTTATGTTTTGTTTTGTAAAATAAAGTATATTCAACTATTATTACTGTAACTTTTAAAGATAAGTTTTTAAAAGAGTTATGTATTACACGAGCGTATATTAAAATGAAAATTGTTTCGCTGGGAAAATATTTAGATATTGCTACTGTTCATGTAGATTCTAAAGCGAACTGCAATAAATTTGTATCCGATAATTTTTTATTATTCCCGTATATCATTGATTTGTGGGCGCTTTAAAATTCTGCAGAACCAATAGTGGAATTCTTTGAGACTGAAGATCCCAGTAACTATTTAAAAGTATGAAGCGAAGTACAAAAAAAATTATATTCTCCGAGCTGTATTTCATATTTTATTAGGAGTCAAAATTTCGCCTTTCTGACTGTGGCGGTAAAACGGTCCATTTTGACGTGTACGGAATGTGAAGTCACCAGGTTCGTCCGCGGCTCCCATCTTTGAGAATTGGTGCATTAGTTTGGTTACATTCGTAAAGTTCCGATAATTATAATTGTTTCTTCCGTCCCAAACTTCCGAATAGTTAATAAAATTTTTTTGTACTTTCGTCCGTTTTGAAACATTTCGAATCAAATAAAAAAAAGAGGCCGGATTTGACCGTTATATGGTTATAAAACTAAAAGCAAATCGACACTCATTGAATTAGAAATAGACCACAAAGTTTTCATGAAAATAACCTATATGCAAATATAACCTATATGTAAATGCAAATAATATATTAAGGTGGTGATGAAACTTTAAAAATAGAAGTTAAGTGACAAAATTAAGATTTACTTTTTCCAAAGTTCTATACACTGGATTGTCTTATTTTTGAAATTTAAACAGTTAACTTGCTGGTTGTATGGTTGCTGGACTGTATGGCTTATTGTATCATCTTCGGGTTTTTACGCGAACTGATGGATTTTTTCCAAATCCAGATACAAAATCTTTCCGCCTTTTCCATAGCTTCTTTCACATGTCTAGCCCAAAAGTTGGACTTTTCTGAAAGTTCAGTTCCCACTTTACTATTAAATTCAACACATTCATGTCATATTTGTTCATGTTCTATCATGTCAACTTCTTCTTTTTCATCTTCATTGTATGAAATTTCTTCAGGTAAAAGTTGGTAATTTTCAATATCTGGCTCAATTTCGTCACCTATCAAATTTGAAACTTCATCAGTAATATCTGACTGGAAATCTGATTCAATGTCTGACTCAGTATCTTCATTTTCATTATCTGAAGTTTCTTCATCTAACAGTTCTTGTTCCTGCTCCTCGATATAAGAATCACTGTGCCTCCCCGTTACTTTTGAAACAGCAAACTTTCGTTTTGTTTCGGACTTGGTAATACGTCTGTGAAAGTACGCCTCGTATAGTAAAGGCTTTATATCCGCCAACTGAATATTGCAGTTTTTATATATTTTCCTTAGATTAATTTTGATGGCCAGTGAAGCTGAACCACCTTCTTTATTGATAGACCGAATTGCGCTTAAGGCGTCTTTAACAGTAAGCTTAAGAGATGGCATCTTTACACAAATCTTCAAAATCGGATCTAAAATCTTCGGATCTAACCACTACCTATTTTTTTACCGTTGTTACGCTGCTTGAAAGAGTTTGAATGAATTAATTGTTCTTTTTCCAATCGTTTTACGTGATTCTGAGCACATGCATAAACAATGAATGCCAATTTTATTTTTACAATTTAATACATGGAGATGCAATAATAGCCAGACGTCATTAAAAAAATTTGGGGCTCAACGTAAAATGGTAAAATGACTACTTATTTTATACAAGAACTAGCTGTACAAACGCACCTGCGCTCTAAGTATATTTTAATGCTCTTAGTTCCGTTTGTCTCGCAAGCATTATCAGAATGAAGGTAAAACTTTTGCATTCCTAATATCCCCAGACACATGGGAATTCATTATTATACGACTTGTAAAGAGCCTTGTTGCCCAAACCGGGAATTGAACCATGGATCTCTGAACTGACTAGCCGACACTCTACCGTTGAGCTACTGGGACGAAATTGCAAGCTCTTATCGTCGAAGTGGACTCTGGATTCTCCATCCTCTAATGTCAGATTGGCGGGCAACTGACACTCTGACTAACCACCTCCTGCTATTTTTAACTCAGGTTAGCCTTCTGCTACTGCTATCTTTACCAAGGTTTGTATCCTGCGTGGTCGTTATCCTCTCAATTTGAAATCGGCGCTCAATCTTCCAGAGTTCACTGAATCCATACTAATTGTTCTAGGGTCACTTTGAGACCTCCGTCATCTTTGCACTAACTTATAGGGTTGATTTGTTCGGGCGCCACTGTAAAGAGTCTTGCTGCCTCAACCGGGAATTGAACCCTGGATCTCCGAACTGGCCAGACGACGCTCTACTGTTGAGCTACTGAAACGGAATTGCAAGCTTTTATCGTCGAAGAGGACTCTGCAGACTCTCTGATCAAACATAAACCATAGTATACTTGTTTAAATTAAATTAATTTCAGATCAAATAATATATAATTTCATTTTTAAGCAAAAGCCTGAGTATTTGAGATATAACCATGGAGGTAAAGTGACTCTCTAACGCCACATATGCTTTTTTGAAGTATTTAAATCATGGAGTAAAACTTTCGTTTTCAAAAATGCAATTTAAGCTAAACCTGTTGTCATTTGGCAAACTATAATTCGGCCCTTTTCTCGCGCCACGCACCTAAGAGACATATATATACTATAGATATTACGTACTACGTGGTTTCATTAATTGAATACTGAGAACAAAATTGGTTTTATGTCTCCTATAATATTCACACCATGGAGGTAGATTCATACCTTCATGAAAAAAAAAGGTTATTCTGGAAAAATAAAACTAGTTCCTTAAAAAGCGTTTATTGAATATTAATATTATTAAAAAGAGAAAACAAACTTTTTTTTTTCAATTGTTAACAAATTTAAATTTTTGAATGGTTTTCGGCTCGATTTAAAACTTGCAAAGTCATTCATCAGGTTTGAGATAACCATTTTTTCAGCTTCCTTAGCATCTATACTAAGTATAGCTAACACCGATAGACGTTTTTGCTCCATTGCATTGCTACGAATATGTAAAACTCTTCATTGCTCTTTGAACCCTGTGGATTAGTCATCCAGGACAGAGCACCAGGCGCGAAGCCCCTTTAATCTTCGATTTCAACATATGGTATTTATCATCATTCTGTGACATTATTTCATTGACCCATTCTATGGAAACTCAAGTTTTTTAGTTACTAGTTTTTATTTTGACTTGGATCCTAATGTGGCAGTGTTGCACATTTGGGTTTAAGCAGTTTGGGGGGTTGGTACAGATCTGGGAATTTATTTCGCTTTGGGTAGTTTAGAGAGATGGTGCGGATATTTTAAGTTTAAAATATCCTGGTATGCGGATTTTATTTGGTTTGGGTTGTCAGAAAAGGGGTATACCTCATTTTCAGTATCACTCGTACTTAGAACTGCGCGGGGTCTCTTACGAGATTTGGCCTTTCGATGATCATAATCATGTAGATTAAATAATAATTCGTTTGGGACGGATGGCAATTTATTGTAATAGTTTATCGCCTGCTTTTTCATTTCAGTTCACGCGGTTTTGATTTTATAATATTTCCTTATCAGCGAGTTCCTTAGATATCTAGTGACTTCCTAATACTCCTCAGGGTTTTGTTTTGTCTTTTTTTCTAAGCAGTCTATGGTAGTTTTGCAGGCATATCCCCATACCGGGGCTGCATACAGAATTCCGGGGCGGATGATCGATTTATAAATTAGAAGTTTATTTTGGTAATTGAGATTTCCGTTTCCTATGAGTGGGTATAAGGCTCCTGTGACGATATAGGCTTTCTTTAATTAGTTACGTGAAATTTCTAGGTTACGTGGGTCGTTGCACCTAGGTCGTTGCACCTATCGTTGCACCTAGGTATTTGGTAGATTTTTCCGCGTAAAGGGCTTGATTATTTATATACAAAGACGGCGGCTTTTGTCTATTTCGGGAGAAGTATAACCAATGACATTTATTGGGGTTTAATTTTATTCGCCACTTTTCCAGCCATGTTTGGAGTATGTCTACGTGTTGTTGTAGGTGTTTGTGCATTGCTGAGAAATAATTGTTTTTTGCAAGTATCGCACTGTCGTCTGCATAGAGTGCCAGCGCAGTTGTCTAGCGTTTAAGAGTAATTTTGGTTTTCCTTTCAAACTATACATATTTTCCTTTCAAACTGTACATATTTTCCTTTCAAACTGTATTAACTGTACATCAGTTATAGACACCTAATAATCACATTCCAAGACGTTGACCGCCGGGGCCACTAGCCCGGAGGGCCTAGCTGCGAAGGGCGTGCCGTAGGCATGTTGAAAGCAGCTGTGACTTATATAATGGAATGATTTTTTTCTTACATACTGCAAGGATTTTTTTCTTACATAATGCAATGAATTTGCTTCTTTCACAGTGAAAACATAATGTATAAGATTCACGGCCCTATATGTTTTGGTGTAATTTTTATATCGAGTTTTGCATCGTAAATCTCGAGCAACGCCGGGTAATCGCTGCTAGATTAAATAAATAAACAAATCAAAATTGCCAATTTAATTATGACAGTAGTATGGGACTTTAGCGAAATGTCCACGATCAATGCCACCTATTTTCAATATTAATTCAACAAAGTATAGTTGCCATAACTGAAATTTACAAAGCGTAAAATAAAGGAGATTTAAGATTGGCGCGAGTCACACAAGTTGGCAGGAACAGGGAGAGAAAAAGAAGGTTGTTGTTGTTGAGACCCAGACCGTCCGACCTACCAGAAAGGAGTAAGGTAACTGTTTGGACGGCCGGGAAGTGTCACACAATTTAGACAGGAACCCATCAGTGGGGGAGGCATCCACAGGGACCGTACCTTCCTTCCCCTACCACCAACCTCTCGGAAGGACTTACGGACCCACATGTTTAACGTGAACGTACTCCGCATGAACACGGCGGCAATTGTGGCAGCGTGCAAATCCAGCGCGCAAACCACCGAGCTACCGCGCCCGAAATGTACCAACAGCACGCGGTGTTCTCAGGTGGTCACCCACCCAAGTACTAACCGCGCCCGATGCTGCCGGACTTCAGTGATCTAACGAGAACCGGTGTTTTCAGCACAGTACGGCCGTTGCCCTGAGAAAAAGAAAGTATCATAGTTAAGAAATAAATAACCATTTGGGCTATTATTGCTCAACTGGTTGTCGTAGCAAAATTCTATAAATTTTTGGAAATATATTTTTAAAGCAAAGTATTAATTCGTGCCACCTCAAGTAAAACTAGAGCCAAACATATTATTAGAATCAGGAAAGATATAAAAAAAACATTTTTGACATTTTAAAGCTATTGATTAAATGAAAGATTGTGAATAAAAGTAAAGCTTATGAATATCAAAAGAAGACATTAAGTACAGTTAAAAGTACTACAAGAAATAAGTTACATTTTAAATAAATTTAAGTTAGAAATTTAAGAGAATTTGAAACCAAAGATAATCATTAGCCTTACATATGAGATAAAAATAGTTGAATTTAAAAGACAAAAATAAAGTATATGTAATCACAAGAACTGTGCAATATAGTCTATTTATGATTCATGCAAGAACTTTAAATTTGTATTAAATGGGAATGGAGAATAAAATAGTTTAGTGTTAGCAGTTATTAATTTCATTACATTAATATTTTGAAGGTCATATAAAGTTTAAAAAAAAAATCATCGCTTAGAGACATGTTTTGAGTTGCAAGAAAAACTACTAAAAATAATGGAAAATGGAGTGTTAGAATTATTGTAAAAAGGTAACATATTTAAAAGTTACAAGATGACAAATTTAAGCAAAAGTTAATTTTTTAACACTTTACAACATAGTTGAAAAGTGTTTATGACTTTGTTCATTCTGTCTGTCTGTCTGCATGTCTGTCCGTTAGCACGATAACTGCCGTAAAAATGACTTAATCAAAATGAAATTTTAGTATGTTGTTCAGATGGTCTGTGGGACCTATGGGAATATAAATGAATAATATCACCCAATTAATTTTGGATTGAACCCGGAATAAAAAATTGCAATGCATTGAACCCTATGGGACCAAATTTTCAAACATTTTTTAAGCCACAAATTGCTTCGAAAGTTTTAGGAAATATTCAAATTATAACATGAAATATATAAAAAAAAAATTCAGCAAAATATATTCAGTAGTTTTTTAAATAAAAAATTAAAATAGTATTTACACCCTTTATATGAAGAGGTCAAATGACCATTACATGAAGAGATCACGTGACCCACTTTAAAATAATATATGGCATCCATCTTGTGTCAAAATCGTGACTTTTAAAGTTCTTTTAATTCATATTGAGTGTTGTATCCGTCCTAAAA
The DNA here is from genome assembly GCA_951213105.1 of Amaurobius ferox. Taxonomy (NCBI): domain Eukaryota; kingdom Metazoa; phylum Arthropoda; class Arachnida; order Araneae; family Amaurobiidae; genus Amaurobius; species Amaurobius ferox. Next base: position 130,391,156 of record OX578149.1, on the reverse strand, counting down.
CCGCTTTAATTTTGCTTAAATTCTGTGCATCTACATCCTGACACAACGCAATTACAATATAATTGGGTTTAACTTATCATCAAACGTTGATTATTTCTACAACGAAGCCTAATTTTCACATATGGGGAATATAAACACATCAAGATGTAGGATGAGTTGTATAAGAATTGCTGAATTTCTTTAACGCATAATTATTTAGTTCTGGAGTGTGCAATATAGCTGATAGGAATAAAATATTCATTGATTTTATATAGAAAAACAGACGATATTACAGCAGACTTTTTTGATTAAGTTTTAAGCATAGATCCTCCATTAAGTGATAAAGTGGTAAAAAAAGTGCACAATTATCTAGCATACCACGCTGGAGATGTGATTATAAAAGTTTAACGATATCCTAGCATTCCAAAACGTTATGAAATAATACAAATATTGTTAGACAGAAAACTGGTTACAAGAAATGGAAAAGGAGCTTAAATCATTCAGAGAACATAAAATATGGTGTATTGTAGCTTTACTAGCAAAGGTTAACAGTAAGTGGGTGTATATATAGTATGCAAAGGAAGTAGTATAAAGCGGAATTGATGACAGTGGGATAAAAATAGGGGTCTGGATAATAAAGAAACTTTCTTTACGGCAACTTTCTATACGGCATACTAATATAGAAAGTTAAATATAGCTACATGGAACAAAACCAAGAGGATATGAAGTGGAGAGAGGATATAGAAAATTAGTTTGTAAATTAAACCTAGGGCTTGGACTAAGAAGTTAGATAGAGTTTGGTATGACATATTACAAGCTTACATATTAAATTCTAGATTTAACAGTTCTAACACTGGTGGACGTGTATTTAGTTATGAAAGTGGAAAATCAAGAATTAGGTTAGGACTTCATGGTAATGATATTATTATCATGAACTCTGATCGAGAAATACTAAATGCAGGAATTGAGAACTTAAATACTGAATCCAAGATAAAGGAAGTTATGAATTAAAATAATTTTTTAAGAATGGAAATTGAGATGAAAAAGATCCAGTGGTTATAAAACAATGGAAATATATAGAAATTTTAAGAATAGGAGGTAGAGTTAAGAATAGGAGGTCAGCGAGTAGGAGGTCAGCGAGTAGGAGGTGAAGCTTCCCGACTTTTAAAGCGAGTTACGAGGGTTGGCGAGCCTAACGAGCAGGGGGCGGAGTCCCCTAGTGGCTCGAAATATCGCCAAATTAGGCACTTTTGAGTTGCCAAATTCACGAAAAATCGATATATTAGAAAATAAATCTCAATTTTTTTGATAATGTCTTTGATTCCAGTTGCTTTGGGAAAATTAATTTCTTTGAAGCGAAAGATAGTGAGTTTTACTGTTTAAAGGACAGGTACGTCAATTAAAAATAAATTGAATACGTCTAAAAGGGGCTACGTGCGTCTAAAAAAAGGGTTAGAATCCTTCAAAAGGGTACCCAAAACTACAGATCTGGTTGGTCTTGCGGGAACTTGGCAAAAGCCATTTTGAGATTTTATAATGTTTTTAGAAGGAAAATTTTGTTTTTTGTATTTGGTGGGGAGAATTTATCATGAAGTGGTGCTTTTGTGAGATTTCAATACTTTTTCTAGAAATATTTATTAATGATTAAGCAACAATGATATGGCCAAAAAATCACGTTTTTTAATTATTAGAATTATATATCAAATTTATCTTCAAATTCAAAAGAAAAGTATATACACTCTAAGACGAAAAATATCGACGCACCCTGCAAAATAATCTGATAGTAATGAAACTGTATATGCAAACACCTGTCGACCGAATATGCAAATGATCAAAAATTCGCAGCCAATGAATGAATAGTCGGAACTACCGCATTGAAACTGAGCACCATGGTGGTGTATATGAACCTCGCTTTCAGGAACAAAACGTGAAGTAGATTTCGATTGCGTTTACGTACCTTGATTGTAACAATGCCTCGCCGGCGAATTCACGGCCACTACGAGCATATGAAGGAGTTTTAAAGAGGGCGTGCGGTCGGGCTGCATGAGGCTGGATGGACACATCGACGAATTGCTTGGCATTTGGGTAGGATCGATGCAGCAATTGGACGATGTTGGCAAGAATGCGCCCGGAATGGCAGATTTCAGCTGGCAGCGGACGGCCTAAAGCGACGACAGAATGGGAAGACAGAGCGATTGTCAGAGCAGCTATGACAGTACGAGATTCGTCGTTATCAACCATCCAACGTGTGACAAACGCGGAAATGAGCATCCGGACCAATAATAGAAGACTACGGGAGCAGAATCTATATTCGCGGCGCGCATTATGCCGCTTACCACTTACCAGTATGCACCGTCAACAGCGATTGCAATGGTGCCGGGCTCGATCAACGTGGAATTGTTCGGATTGGTAACGAATTGTCTTCAGTGATGAGGCCCGTTTCGAACTGAGTCCCGACGACCAGTGCAGACGTTACTGGAGACAGCCTGGACATTGTCAGGATCCTGCTCTTACTGTCACACGTCACACGGCCCCACAACAGGGAGTTATAGTCTGGCGTGCCATTTCGTTTGATAGCCAGATCCCTTTGATAGTCTTCCTTGGCACCATCACAGCACAGCGGTACGTTGCCGACATTCTACGACCCGTTTTATTGCCATTCCTTTCGCGACACCCCGGACTAACTTTTCAGTAAGATAATACCAGACCACACACGGCACCCCTCTCTATTGATTGTCTGCCTGCTTACGATACACTTCCTTGCCCAACTAGATCCCCAGACCTCTCGTCTATGTGAGCACATATGGATTTAGATGGGGGTGTCGCTTGCGACTATTCCAGTATATAGACGAATTAGCTCATCAATTGGAGGTCATTTAGAATGACATCCCTCAGAACACCATCCGGCAACTTTATGCATCAACATAACAGCTTGCATCAAGGCCAGAGGTGGGCCAACGCCATATTGACGTGCTCACTTTGTGTAGATCTTTCAGTGCAATAAATCATCCAATTATTCTGAAATTCTAATCATTTCTTTTTCTGTACATCCACATTACACGTACCAAATTTTGTTTCATTTGGATAATTATTTCTTGGTGCGCCGATTTTTTTTTATCTTAGAGTGTATTTTCCTCTGGAACACACAGAATGTTCTCAAACTTTGAAAATTAAGGTTTATCATGTTCAGGACTGCACGCTGCTGTGTTCCGTGAATCAGAAAACGAAATGAATTCAAAATACAATAAAAAAATAGTCAAAATATATAACATGTTATGGCATTTTGAAAATAACACTAAAATTTTTAAGTCAACATCTTAAAAATTGGTTGATATAAATTATTTCAAGAAATGGATGCCATATGTGTAAGTCCACAATCCAATAATTACAAATCTAAGAATAGCACTCCAGTGACTAGAGAGCGTTGGAGACCAAGCATTATTGCAGTGTTCCTGGTTTGGTCCAACGCACGACGCATATCCCATGACGTACGGAATGTAGGATTGGTCATGTACCCCATGGAACAGATGAGCCATGGGTCCTCTTGCGTAGACAACAACATCCTCTGCACCATGAGTTGCACGCACTAATGGAACTGCAGCATCTTGTTGAAAGTCCTTATCCACTGTAAAAGAGTTTTAGAATTACATTTCTGTAGTAATAAAATATCGATGTCGCGAACATCGGGCAAGAAGTGTAATGTGGCACACATCGGAAAATTCGATGATCAGTATGGAAAATTCATCACCCGAAAATTCGATGGCCCTTATGTGGCCTCAAGGATTTGAAGTCACATAGAGTGCGACGCACTTTTCTTGGTTCCAAAAATGTTGACAAAAAATGACTCTCTTCAGCATATATTCGTCAAATTTTATCGTCTCTCAATTTCGATTTTGGTCAATGAAACAAGATTTAAATGTCATTTTTGAATTTCAAGATAAATTGTGTTTTTCGGCTCAATGATCGAACGATCTATATGTTGTACGTCCGGCGAGCTGAACTATTCTGCGTCCGTTAAACTTTGATGCCAGAGCCCTGAGTATTGTCTTGAAACTCCTGGTTCTCCCCAATAGTGTACGCGGAAGAATTAATTTCACTTTTCTCAGTTAAAGTCAGCAAAGTTAATTATATAACATACTATCAACCCATATGATAAACTAATCAATAAAGTTCTAAATACTTTATGACTGGCGCTATTAATAACGTGATGGACAACCCGAATCTTCAACATAATTATTTTATCTCGCCGATGCTACTTTGATTTCAAAAGGTGGTGAAAATCATGCCTGTGAGTAGCACTATATTATAAATTTCGTTCTACTTGATTGGAATATTTAGAAAACTGAATCTGAATATCGTGGTGTCCTTGTGTTGAATAAATTATGTTTCTTAAATGTGGAATGTGGAAAATGTGTAAATCTCTCTCTCTCTCTCTCTCTCTCTCTCTCTCTCTCTCTCTCTCTCTCTCTCTCTCTCTTTCTCTCTCTTTCACTCACTCATTCTCTTTTACTATCCCCCTCTCTCTCCCAGGTCGTCCATCTCACCTAAAATATTACTGCTTACCATAAAACAAAATATTACTGTTTACTCTAAAACAAAACAAGAAAGATCAATCATGCATAAAACATTGATTAAGAAACACTTTCCAACTTCAATGCAATTTTATTTAAACATCTCTAAAATGCGGTACATTCCTTGGTAATATTTTTAAAATTATCACAATACTACATTAATTTATTATATCTGAAAACTTAAAACATCATCGAAAAAAATGAACTTCATTCAAAAGACGGCATTGAAATGTAAATTGCCTGGTTTAAACATCTCTAAAATGCGATACATTCCTCGGTAATATTTTTAAAATTATCATAATACTACAATAATTTATTATATTTGAAAACTTCATCAAAGCAAATGAACTTTTTCAATTGACGTCATCGAAATATAAATCGGCTGGCTCTTTAAGTAAAAGCAGCATTTCATTCAAGAACATTTTTCCATTCATTTCATTCATCACAATACTATAATAATTAATTTTATTTAAAACTTAAAATCATGGAGGCACAAGTAATTTAACTCTATGCTCAAATCTTCATAAAAAAATCAGTTGCTTCTCAGTAAAATCAATGGTTGTTTCATTCATATCAGCTATATTGTAGACTCCATGGGCTAAATAATTTTGCGTTAAAGAAATGCAGCAATTCTTATACAACTCATTCTACATCTTTTGGTATTTACATCCTCCATAAGTGAAAAGTAGGCTTCGTTGTAGAAATAATAAAAGTTGGATGATCATTTAAACTCAACTATATTGTAATTGCGTTGTTTCAGGATGTAGATGCACAGAATGTAAGCAAAAATAAAGCGGTTTTAGGACAGATACAACACTCAATATGAATTAAAAATAACTTTAAAAATCACGATTTTGACACAAGATGGATGCCATATTTTATTTTGAAGTGGGTCACGCGATCTCTTCATATAATGATCACGTGATCTCTTAATATAAAGGATGTAATTATTATTTTAATTTTTATTTAAAAAATTACTGAATATAATTTGCTGATTTTTTTATATATATATTTTATGGGATAATTTGAATATTTCCTTAAACTTTCGAAGTAATTTGTGAATTTTAAATCCGCTTAAAAAATGTTTAAAAAATTAGGTCTCATAGGGTTCAATGTATTTCATTTTTTCAACCCGGGTTCAATCCTAAATTAAATGGGTGATATCATTCATATCCCCATGGGTCCCACAGATCGTCTGAACAACATACTAAAATTTCATTTTGATAAAGTCATTTTTACGGCACTTATCGTGCTAACGGACAGACAGACAGACAGACAGACGGACAGACAGAATGAACAAAGTCATAAACACTTTTCAACTATGTTGCAAAGTGTTAAAAAATGAATTAAAAAAATGTGAGATGAACTGTCAAAATAATCCAATATAGTTTCTTGCACATATATGGCTTACTAATGATGCGATTTTCAGTTAAAAATCGTGCATTGATTAATATTTCTAGCATATCAGAGTCTCCATGATTAACTGAAATTTCTTGAAGTTCTTAAATGGCTTTCAGAAAATTGTGATGTAAGTTAATAGAAAGTTCTGTGAAAAATGGTTCTCATGGAATAATTGGCTAAAATAGTTGGATGATTTTTCCATTCTCTGTTCATTACAACAGGTGCTTGTTATTAACAAAATATTTTAACTTGATTGTCCGTTTCCGCGTTGTGCAGGTTTTGTTTCATACGGGGGTAAATGACATGTATTTCCTATATTTTTGGACGGGGCTAAAAATATTTTCTGCTTACTACTGTATTTTGTTTCCTACATGTTCCGTTTTAAACAGGCTCGACTGTACAAATAAATAACAAAACAAAACGAAACAGTTGGAGCATTTATAGAAAGTGGTAGATTTGGGACTTCACGTGTTGTTTGCTTTATTAATAAATTCTTTTTCCGAATATGCTGTTGGTGAATTTTCATTTCTAAATTTAAGAGCTTGAGGGATTTAAACTGTTGATATAAATTTCTACTTTTGTAGCAAATGAAGCAAGCAAAAGAAGTAGTTGAAGTGAAGGTGACAGTAAATTTTGGATCTCTCTGACTCTCCCTCTCTATTGGAAAATTAAGAATTTGAAGGCTTTGGGACCAAATGTATTTTGGGGGGCCCATTTTTTATGGTATTAATAATTTAAAAAATTCAAATGACAGATTTTCCGTCTGGAAAAGTAAAAATAAAAAATAGTATATATCATTAATGAAAAAGGAAAACCAAAATTTTAAGCAGAATTATTTAAAATTATAAGAATAATAAATTAAAGTAATTGCATTGAACAACAACAACAAAAAAAAAATTCAAACAGACGAAGTTAGTATGTTTTTTAATATATTTTTCTGTATTTCTCTGAAACTAATGAAAATTCTAATAAGTAATAACATTGGCGTAAAACTAAGTGTTGTGGATGTTTTGTTTTATTATACATGTATACTATTCCACCAACACATTGCTATTGCAAATCATGAATAGAAATAATTTTCTTTTAAGCTGATTTGATTATTACTTGTAAAGTTAGATCTTCAAAATGAAAGATTTTTTTTTTAACTTACGAGCTTCTTCCTGTGTGAGGTTACGATCCCTCGTGTTTGATTTGAATCCAGGTCCATTGAAGTATCCTAGCGTTGTGAAAGTCTTATCATCCATGTCTGACACTCCTCCAACACCTGAAAAAATATAAGTTATGAAAATACACATATGTATTTAAAAGTTTATGTCGTGTAAAGAAACAAAATTTAGAATATTTTAGACAAGAGTTTCCAGATTAGCTGTGCTAACTTTATCAGTAATCATGAATATGACTTATTATACAGGATGTCTCTCAATAATTAATCAATCATTCCAACACAATATTGGCATTTTCTTTACAAGTAGTAGTGCCATGTAGTGCCACCCTGTGTAAACGTTTAGAGGCACTTTCTATAAAGTATGAGTGAAACGCAACTGAAACTTTTGGGGAAATGGTACAAAACGAACAAAAAAGTTAAGTTTTCTATATCAACAGCAAGAGAGGTAGGTCATCATGCGTAAAGTTAAAGTTTGAAAAAATGACAATCTTCTTATCTGAACCAAAAGAAGAGGAGGGTTTAAAATTCATTATAAAACCGAGAAATTCCCCACGTTCTTTAAATGACAACTAGGGGATGCTACCTGTAGATAATTTTGAATATGATAAAATTCTTTTCAAAATAGGAAGTCTGAAAAGAGGTCCTTATCAGCTCCAAAAGCAGAAGAAAGTTGTGTACCTGAATTTCCTAAATCGGATCACAGGGAGGGGGGGTCTATCGTAGATATGCCAAGCATCTTACCAGCTTTCAAAAACAAGGAGGTAAAATTTTGTGGAGGTAGCACTGCCCACGGCTCAGGCTGTCATTTTCACCACCATTATTCACAAAGCCTCTTATAGGGCATCTATTTAACTTAATGAAGATGTGTGCGTGCGTGTATGCGTGCGTGTGTGTGTGTATGTATGTGTGCAGTCTGCAGCGGTAAATTTAAGCGCCGTACGTCTATGAAATTTGGTATACATGTATTTTAGGACACAGAAAGGTGCACGTCGCCATTATTTTATTTTATTTCGAATTAGCTTTTTTTGGTTGTTTTGTATTTTAACATTTTCACACAAATCGGTTCCTCAATGACCAGAAAATATTATCATAGAGTTTCCATCTTGACACCGCCGAAAATATAGAAAATTTCTCTTTCAAACAAACTTTGGGCGGAATCCATAGAATAAATTTTCGGGAAATTAAAAAAATATATATAGTTTTCGTTTATTCAAAATGTCTCTGAATTTAAACTGCGATATAAAAAATATTGATTAATAATATGATTTTTATAATACATAAGCAGCTTCTTTAAATATTGTACATAGTTTCAAAAAAATATTCCGTTGATCCCTTGATCCTAGCAAAGCGAAACATGAACTGAATTTCAAATGAGGCTATTATAATACTACCGACAGAATATAATGAAATTCGACACAGCTGCTCTCCCAGGGCCAACGGCCGTACCGTGCTGAAAACACCGGTTCTCGTTAGATCACCGAAGTCAAGCAGCATCGGGCGCGGTTAGTACTTGGTGGGTGACCACCTCGGAACACCGCGTGCTGTTGGCCATCTCGGGTGCGGTATCCCCGTGGTTTGCGCGCTAGATTTGCACGCTACCACAAATGCCGCCGTGTTCATGCGGAGTACGATCACGTTAAACATGTGGGTCCGTAAGTCCTTCCGAGAGGTTGGTGGTAGGGGAAGGAGGGTACGGTCCCTGTGGATGCCTCCCCCACTGGGTTCCGGTCTAAATTGGGTGGCACTTCCCGGCCGTCCATTCAGTTACCTTACACCTTTCTGGTAGGTCGGACGGTCTGGGTCTCGACAACAACAACAGCTGCTCTCCCGGGGCGCGGTAGCCCATTGGTTAGCGCGCTGGTGTTGCACTCGGTAGGCCCGGGTTCGATTCCAGCCACTGCCAAAACTGCCACCGTGTTCACGTGGAGTACGATCACGTTAAACATGTGGGTCCGTAAGTCCTTCCGAGAGGTTGGTGGTAGGGGAAGGAGGGTACGGCCCCTGTGGATGCCTCCCCCACTGGGCTCCGGTCCAAATTGGGTGGCACTTCCCGGCCGTCCAAACTGTTACCTTACACCTTTCTGGTAGGTCGGACGGTCTGGGTCTCAACAACAACAACAGTTGCTCTCCCGGTCCAACGGCCCTACCGTGCTGAAAACACCGGTTCTCGTTAGATAACTGAAGTCAGGCAACATTGGGCGCGGTTAGTACTTGGGTGGGTGACCACCTGGGAACACCGCGTGCTGTTGGCACACTTTGGGCGCGGTAGCCCGGTAGTTTGCGCGCTGGATTTGCACGCTGCCACAACTGCCGCCGAGTTCATGCGGAGTACGATTACTTTAAACATGTGGGTCCATACGTCCTTCCGAGAGGTTGGTGGTAGAGGACGGAGGGTACGGTCCCTGTGGATGCCGCCCCTACTGGGTTCCGGTCTAAATTGGGTGGCACTTCCCGGTCGTCCAAACGGTTACATTACACCTTTCTGGTAGGTCGGACGGTCTGGGTTTCAATAACAACAACAACAGCAGCTACTCTCCTGTGAGCATGAGACAAACACGCACATACACACATTCCGGCCACACAATTTGTTACCATAAACCCCTGGGTTGGTCGTGTGGTCTGGGCCTTCAGCACATACACACATACATATTTTGAATTGTATTTATATAGAAGTAACTGACTCTCACTTAGGAGCCGGTCAATGCCGATAATTCGTAACATAATAACATATATTTGTAACATAATAACATATATTTGTGACGTAATAACATATTATACATAATAACACGTGTAACATAATAACATATACTATTTGTAATTGCATGTATCTTGCAATATAGTGCATGTATCTTATAAATAGAAGCAAGAACAAGATAACACTTCCCTTTTCGGTCAGTAAATGTTTAAACTGTACATTAAAAATTGTGCCTTATACAAAGTTATAATTATATTCACTAGCCGCAAAATAAACCCTTAGGGAACATTTTTCAAACTAATATATTTTCGAAGAAATCACATCTATCTGTTTTGAATAGTACTCCTGCTACATTTTGTTGAGCTTCGACAGGTAGAAAATCTTATAGAAGATTTTGAACAGAAATATGACCATATGTATTATAGAAATAGTCGGAGAATTGCTTCGTTCTGTCACAGCCAAAATCCATTTACCAGATTAATATATGAGAATATAGAACGAATTTCCCGCGGTTTCCAGGGTCCTAAATATGCGGCCGCTATTTCTTTAAAAATAGAACTCAATTTCCAAATTTTTAAACATATTTACTAATAAACAGCGGTAGCGGTCAACTGTAAAGAAAGAACGTCCAGCTTATTTATGATTTCGAAAATTAGACCTCAAAAATACCTCATAAAAATTGTAATCAATGGACGAATGGGTTCATATATTCTTGTTTTGAAGAAGTGTGTAATATTTAGAGAAGTTGTTGCTATAATTATAAAAATCGTATTGCCAGTAGACTTTTTATATCGCAATTTAAAAATCGGAGATGCTTTGAACACACTTAAAGCATATATTTAAAAAAAATCACGGAAATTCGTCTGTAATCGTATGGATTCCGATTGTTTGAAAGATAAATTTTCGACCATTTCGGTGGTACCAAGATGGAAATTGTGATAATATTTTCGGTCGCTAAGGAACCGATTTGTTTGAAAATGCTAAAACATAAAATAATTAAAAAATTAATTCGGAATTAAAAAAACAACACCGAAGTGCACTTTTCCGGATCCTGAATTTCCTGTGAACCAAATTTAATGGGTGTATGACGCTTTAATTTCCAGCTACATACTGCAGAGACAGACACACACACACATACAGACAGACATCTTCATTTATTAAGTAAGATTCAACTATCAATCCATAATATAAGTTCAGCACTTACCCAATATATTGGTTCCTCTTTGATCTTTACCGCCTAGAGTGAATGTGTGCGAATGATCAGCAGTGACGACTATGAGAGTATCTTCCATATCAGTGATTTCCACAGCTTTGCCTATAGCCTTGTCGAACTCAACACCTTCTACAAGAGCCTTTTGAGCAAGGTTCAGATGATGAGCCCTATCGATGCTTCCGCCTAAAATAGATGATAAAAACGAAAACAGTAAATGGTCGTAAGCTTATGGTACGCAGGCTGTTTTAAGAGTAATGGAATTGGAAAATATATGTTTTCAGTTTACATCCTTAGGGGATGTCCCGAAATTATGAAACTCGAAATTAGCTCGTTTTTAATTTTCGCCTGCCATTTATAATGTACCTGTAACGCAATTCCGAACTTTCTTTGATAATTGCGCAGCACGCCACGCTACCTCCCCCCCTTCCTCTATTTTAAAAGTGAAAAATATTTAAAACAATTCATTTTAGTATAAATTCTTACAAATTTATTGAGAAAAACTTTTGAATAGTTGTTAATGAAGTATCGTATTTTAAGAATAAAATTATCTTTTATAAAGTTCATGTACAGGGTTAGCAAAAAATAAGTTTCCCCTTCAGAAGGCGTTCTATTGGGCCAAATGAGATAGAATTTGAAATATAAATAATTCAAATGATGTGCTTGACATTTATTAAATCAAAAATTTTAGTATCAACATTCACCTATAGATGGCGCTATAACACAAATGGTATTTATTTGCATATATTGAAAATGTGAAACATTATTTGCGTTACAGCCCATGTCTAGTAGCATTATTCTTTGGATAAAAAAAAAGCGGATTCTGCACGAGCATTAGTTACTTCTCAGCACATCATGCCAACTTTGCAAGAAAAAGCGCTACTGGCGAAAGTGTTCTACCAGAACCAGCAGAACTCCGTTGCAGCTGTAAAAGAATTCCGTCGTATGAAGCAGATACTAGTACGAAGAGGTCCAATATCTCCATGTGCCCTACGCAAGATGATAAAGAAATTTGAAACACCTGGGCAACTTGGCATTCTTCCAGGTAGAGGACGAAAGCCAATCCAGTCTTTTAGCGTCGAAAATGTGGCTACAGCGGTCGTTGAAGCCGGCAGTCATTCGCCGCATGGTAGTGTGAGTGTGCCAGTTGTTTCCCGTGTATTGGATATGCCGTATTCCACTGTACGAAAAATCTTACGGCGGATTTTGAATTTTTATCCCTACAAAATCAAGCCTGTGCACCTATTGCAGAACGGAGACTCAGAGGTTCGTAAAACTTTTGCACTTCAGTTCCATACTCGAATGGTGGTTGACGTCAGTTGGCCATGGAACATCCTGTGGACTGACGAAGCCCCCTTTTGCCTCAATGGGCAAGTTAACACCCACAATTGTCGAATTTGGGCAGCGGAAAACCCTCACGATATCCAGGAACAACCCTTGCATCCTGAAAAAGTGACAGTAGGGTGTGGTTTTGCGGCTACATTTATCATTGAACCGTATTTTTTTGAAGAGGTAACTGCGACTGGAATCAAAACCTATTCCGTCACAGGACTACGGTACTGTGATATGCTGAGGAATATTGTAATCCCACAACTTCAACAGCGTGGATGCCTTCAGGATATCATTTTCATGCTGGATGGCACACCTCCTCACATTGAGCGTAGTGTAAAGCAATTGCTAACACATCATTTCGCAGCTGAACGGGTGATCAGCCGGCATTTTCCAACAGCATGGCCTCCTCGTTCGCCGGATATCACCCTCTGCAGCTTTTGGTCGTGGGGTTTTTTCAAGGACAATATCTACCGTAAAAAGCCATCATCTGTGCCAGATCTGAAGGACAGTATTCGGCGCCATGTTCTTGATATTCCGGCAGACTCACTCCGGTCAGCTGTGGAAAATATGGTTCTGCGATTACGGTACATTGTTGAACATGAAGGGGGACATATTGAGAAGTTTTAATGCTACTTTTTTAAGATTATTTAACATTTATAAAGCCTATTAAATGTTGTTGTGTGTATGTATGAATGTGTGACGAGATAGAAACACAAATTTTTAGATAACAACAAATGAGTTATCCATCCTCTATCATGAGTTAGAAATACGATCTTCTATGATAATAAAAGGTAGATGTTATTTCCATAGAAAACCATCATCTATGGAAATTGTTCAATCATCCCACAAATTTACTTTTTTAAATATCCTAGAAAGTTAGACAACATGAAATCTGATTTCCCACTTCACTCCTTTGTCACACTGTAAAATTATTATTGGAACATAGCTCCTTTATACTCAGATCTTGATCATTTTATCAAGTAGGTTGTATGCATTGATAAAAAAATCAGAGATAGAGGAGGTTGTCGAGGAATTATCACCAAAATTAGACTACAAAATGGTTATAGTCCATTAGTTTAAAATCAGCGAGCATGTTCACGAAAATGCTTTCTTCCTTTATCACGTAGGCAGGAGAAAGCGTGGTTTCGAGCTGACGAAATCAAATTGACGGCAAGCCAAAAATCCCGATATGTTTTCCGTGTACTGAGCATAAAATATTTTAGATTCAACTTTCTATTGGTTTCAATGTCGGCAAGAATACGGAGCTGTTCTTCTGATTGTTGCATTCTTTCAAGTAAAATCTTTTGAAAGATTACTTATTGACCCATGTTTTCCTATTTATCGCCTACTGAAAAAAATACAAAGCAAATAATTCGGAGTATTAATACAGTGTATCAACACCTTTAACGCTTGCCCATTAACTACTTTCAACACTTGCTTTATCTTACGTAGAGTCATTTCGCTCCACTTATTGAAATTAATAAAGGTATTGTGATTCTATTAAGTTCAGCATTTTATACTAGTGGCTGTCATTACTCGACCAATTCCACAGACTCAATGATATCACTCTTACTCACAGATATCACTTTTACTCCAATTCAAATAAAAAAATCTGATGTAGGCAGCACACGACTTTCCTTATATAATGCAATGAATTTACTACTTTTACAGTTAAAAAAATGTTATTCTTATAGTAGATACTTATATTCTTTCCAAGATATTGAATTTTCTTCAATTAGTCGTCATTTTCATTGATTTAGTGTCATTTTAATCCATTTGGCGAGATTTTCTTTAATTTGACAGCATTTAAAAGTTCGCCAAGTTGGTGACATTCCGCCAAATTCGTCGCCAAAATCTCGCCAAGCGTTATGGACTGAGAATTAAGTTATTCTTACAACTGATAAATGACTATTGACGTTCAAATAAAAAAGTATTACTGAAAGTATATTTTCTTGTGAATGAAACGAGTTAGATCCACGAGAATGATGTTACCAAATTTATCGCATGATACTACATATGAAAAGTGAACATGTTTATTAACAGTTAATAGTTTTTTTTCAATTTATGGAATTTTTTGATAAATTTATTTGAAAAATGTGCAATATCTTGAGAACGGTTCATGTTAGCGTTCTAAAATTTATGTCAATCGTTTTCTAATGAAAAAATACATAAGAAATGTCTATTTGCGTAACTTATTAGCGGTTTTGATTTTCTGACGATTTTTTCAAAATTTCACTCGAAAATTTAGGGAGGTTCTGGACATTCGATTGCGTATAAAAACAATAGGCTTCCAGTGCTTACAGATTGTAATTTTTGTACCAAATTTCGTTCGAATCTGTCCATTCGTTCGTCAGTTATCGTCTCTACAGACTCACTGACACACACACACACATACTTTCACACACAGACATCACTTCAAAAATGTTCGATTCGTGATCAGGGATGCTTGAAACGTGCTCTCCCGTCGAAAACTCGAATTCGAATTTTCGACCCCATCACCATACTTTCCTTATACATTATGTATATAAAGAAAGTAAAAATAAATAAAAATAAAAACTCAGATCTTAAGGTCTATGTTTTCGAACTTTGATCTATTTGCGGGTAAAGCTTTGTTAAGTGAAATGTAATTGCTGTCTTGATAGATAATTTGTTTATCATACTTTATAGTAGCACTTCATTTTGATTGAAATTTCTAATTCTTTTAATGTAGGTATAGGTAATGTAGATATTCTCCTACTTGGCATTAAAGTCCTTTAAAAACTTGATCTTGCTCAAGACATCCCTTAGAACAGCCACTGTTCCTACAGTTCTAACTTTCATTTTCACAAAATAATCCTTGATATCATCAAGTTATCTTTTTCTTGGCTGTCTACGGGTTCTAGGCCTTCTAGGTCTTGAATTAAAGAAGAACATAAATTATCCTCTCTAATCCGATATATCAAATTATCTTAATTTTCAGTGGCACTTAAAGTTGACAGTAATTTTTCGTTATTTAATATGTAGGTATAGGACTCAAAACCTGCATATTAAAGAAAATGGAGATTAACTTCCAAAAATTACAGTCTCAAGATTTACTTAATAAACATGCACATCATCAGTCGTCACTCACTTATTACTTTCCTTATATAAATAATGTATAAGGGAAGTATTGTGACGGGTATTGTTCGAGTTTTCGACGGGAGAGCACGTTTCAAGCATCCCTGATCACGAAAAAACATTTTTGAGGTGATGTCTGTGTGTGTGTGTGAAAGCATGTATGTGTGTGTCAGTGAGACTGTGGAGACGATAACTGACGAACGAATAAACCGATTCGAACGAAATATGGTACAAAAATCACAATCCATGAATACAGGAAGCCTATTGTTTTTAAACGTAATCGAATATTCAGAAACCCCCAAACTTGCCGAGTGAAATTTTGAAAAAATCATCAAAAAATCAAAACCTTTAATAAAGTTACACAAATAGACATTTCTAATGTAATTTTTCCTTAGAAATGATTGACATAAACTTTAGAAGGCTAGCATGAACCGTTCTCAGTATATTGCACATTTTTTAAATATATTTATCAAAAATTCCCATAAATTAAAAAAATATATTAACGGTTGAGAAACCTGTTCACTTTTCATATGTAATATCATGCGATAAATTGGGTGACATCATTCTCGTGGATATAGCTCGTTCCATTCATGAGAAAATATACTTTGAGTAATACTTTTGTATTTGAACGCCAACAGTTATTTATCTGCCATAAGAATAACTTATTTCTCCGTCCATAACGCCTGGCGAGATTTTGGAGCCGAATTTGGCGGAACGTGCCAACTTGGCGACTTTTTTAAATGTTGCCAAATTAACGGAAATTTCGCCAAATGGATGAAAATGACAGTAAATCAGTGAAAATGACGACTAATTGACGAAAATTCTATTTCTTGGAAGGAATATAAATAACTACTATAAGAAAAACCTTTTTTTTTATTGTAAAAATAGTAAATTCATTGCATTATATAAGGAAAGTCATGTGTTGCCCACATCAGATTTTCTTATCACTGTTTTGACGTATTAATTCTTAAAGCGAAAGTGAGGGCCAGCGCCCTAGTGGAGGCAATAAATAAATAGAAGTAATTAGTACACAGTAATTAAAACATATAAATCTTAATAAAATTTACCTTCTACTAATAGGAAGAACCCTTTAGGATTTCTGCTGAGTATCTGAATGGCCTTCTCAGTCATTTCTGACAAGGAGGGGTACTTCGTTCCCGATCCTCTGTCCGAAACGAAAGGCAGATGACCGTCATCAAACAGCCCTATGTAAAAATGACATTATTTAGTTTGTAATTCACAGCGACGTTGCACAGCTTTTTACCAAATAAATCTAGAATTGTTTATGTAAAGAATGTTTTTATGAGGAACCTAAATTAAAACTCTGAACTGTAGTAAAAAGCAAAGAAAAATCTTTAAAATAGAGCATAAAACAAATTAGCACCGGTATCAATCCATTTTAGAGGAGTAAAACAATATTTTTTAGGATTAAAAGCCTGAGTAATTACGCCAACAAAAGCAAAATGACGACTGACCAGAAATGACATACAATTTCTATTTCTGCCTAAGACATATTTTCCACTTTACTTTGTAAGGCTTATATAACTTTTGGTTATGATTTATCCCCGAGCTTACGTTTTAAGTTATGATTTATTTTGTACTAATAACTTCTTATTGGTTCGGTTATGTAGACCGATCCAGAGCCGGCTAACAAGTTTGAGATCCTAGTGGTAGAATAGGAAAAAATTTTGGTTCGTGGTGAGTAAGTATTCATATTCGCATCAGTTGCCATCGTTCTAGAAGGGGTTACGTATTGAATCCATGAGCTAGATGTGTGACCAACAGTAAGCTATGAGTGCCGAGTGTTCGAGATGTGTGATGTGACACTAGAAATGTACAACTGTGGCTCCTCCCGAGGCCTACTGGCATCATCTGACGGAAGTTAGTATGAATTATCCGTCAGTATTTTTTACTATGAGTTATCCCAAAGTTCGCATCACCAAATTCTGTAATTACTGTGTCTTAGGTTCGTTCAACTAAACGAACCATTGTCATAGTATGTCTGTTTCCTGTATACAAACCTTTTCCTTTCTACAGCAGAACTCTGTATCACTTATTTTCTGTTAATAAAGAAGTTGGATTTAAATCCTAGGTCTTTCTGTGTTTGCTTTGGCCGTTAAGGCTATTTCTTTTTAATTGCCCAAGTCGTTCAGCTAACCCAAAGGTTATAAAGCAGTTGCAATGGGTTAAGGTTACTTTCAGTTATCTCAGAAGTTTTAAGTTGTGTTACTTTAAGAATCAAGTATTAGGATACGAGTTAAGGACTTTATAAAGCTGATCAGAAATTATTGCTAAATCTTAAAATACAACAAATAAACCCTATAAAGTGATAATAAAAACGCTCAAAAATTGCTGTAATACAAATTAAAAAAAGAACCAGGAAGGTTTTAAAAAAAACTATAAAACTTTCGTAAATACAGCATACACTTTAAAATAGAGTTTCAATCAGTTTCGAAGGCAAAAATATCCTTCTTCAGAACACACAAGAAGTGTAACCTCACTTATCCAAGTAATTTTGGCAACTGCGGCTGAATAGCACACGCGATTAAGGAGAAATGTTGCTATCGACGCGGAGACAAATAAACAAGAAAGATCAATCATGCGTAAAGCATTGATGATGAAACACTTTCCAACTTCAATGCAATTTTATTTAAAAAAGTCTAAAATGCAATACATTCCTCGGTAATATTTTAAAACTTATCACAATACTACATTAATTTATTATATTTGAAAACTTAAAACTTCATTGAAAAAAATGACTTCATTCAAATGGCGGCATTGAAATATAAATTGCCTGGTTTAAATATCTCTAAAATGCGATACATTCCACGGTAATATTTTTAAAACTATCATAATACTACGATAATTTATTATATTTGAAAACTTCATCGAAAACAACTGAAATTAATTCAAATGACGTCATAGAAAAAATAACACGCCTGGATCTCTCTATAAAAACAGCATTTCATTCATAACTTTCTCCCATTCATTTCATTCATCACAATGCTATAATTAATTTTATTTAAAAATTAAGACCATGGAGCTACAAGTAATTAAACTCTATGCTTAAAACTTCATCGAAAAAAATCGTCCTTCTCTTTATAAAATCAATTAATATTTCATTCATATCAGCCATGCAGACACCATGGACTAAATTATTTTGTGTTAAAGAAATACAGCAATTCTAATACAACTAACTCTACATATTTTGCTGTTTACATTTTACATAAGTGAAAAATAGGCTTCGTTGTAGAAATAATCAAATTTGGATCATCATTTAAACTCAAATATATTGTATTTACGTTGTTTCAGTATGTAGATGCACAGAATTTAAGCAAAAATAAAGTAGTTTTAGGACGGATACAACACTCAATATGAATTAAAAAGAACTTAAAAAATCACGATTTTGAAACAAGATGGATGCCATATATTATTTTGAAGTGGGTCATGCGATCTTTTCATTTCATGGTCACGTGATCGTTTCATATAAGAGGTGTAATTATTATTTTAATTTTTATTTTAAAAACTACTAAATATATTTCGCTGAACTTCCTTTTATATATTTTATGGAACAATTTGAAATTTACATAAAATTTTTGAAGTAATTTGTGAATTTTAAATCCGCTTAAAAATTTTTTGAAAAATTAGGTCCCATAGGGCTCAATGTATTTCGTTTTTTCAACCCGGGTTCAACCCAAAACTAATTGGGTGATATTATTCATTTATATTCCCATAGGTCCTACAGACCGTCTGAACAACATACTAAAATTTCATTTTGATTAAGTCATTTTTACGGCAGTTATCGTGCTAACGGACAGACAGACAAACAGACAGACAGACAGACAGAATGAACAAAGTCACTTTTCAACTTTGTTGTAAAGTGTTAAAAAGGAAAAAACAATGAGGAGGGAAAACGAGAGGCAGGATACTTCGAATGAACGGTAAAAAACGCGAAAGAAAGAAATACTAGCAAAAAATAAAGAATAACAGGAAATAAAACATGGGAGTAAGAAAACAGATAGCACTGCAAACAGAAACAATTAAATAGTAAGTAAACCTATTAACACGATAACTAAAGAATATGGGGCATTTAAACCAGCTGTAAAAAATAAATGCAAGAAAAATAAGTAGGAAATAATTGAAAACGACTGTTCAACAATTAGAATAATAGTGAAGAAATGAAAACAAAAATGAAGGAACCAACAAATTTTGAAAGATCTCTAACTTTCTGAAATAAAATTGCAGAAAAATAACTAAAATATGGAAAAAGAAAGACAAAAATAAAAAAAAATTAAGCAAACCGATCGGAAGGGAAATATTATACCAAAGGATAAGAAAAACTATAGCAACTCAAATAAGCAGAAATAACACAATAATGCAGCATACAGCTTTTTCAAGGATACGCTGGATCCCTTTGTTAGAAGGGGCAATGATCGTTAGAGAGTTTGATTGAGAAAAAATTGTGAAATTTTTTGAGAAAGTCATTAAAAAATTGAATTTAGTAGGTGAATCTGGCTTCCGAAAAATTAAAAACATGATTAAAGTCCAAAAAATATTGAGCAATTAAGACTTGTATATCTTTTGTTTAAAAATTTAACTCGAGTTCCTTAATACAGAATATAAGAGCCTTTTTCTGTTTTATCAGCATAACCAATTTTGCATGGAATGTAATAAACACACCAATCAAACGCGGGGGTATATCTAATTAAAAATACAGATTTATAAAGTCATCTTATTGGTATTTAATTGAAAAATTTTAGTTATGGCAGGCGGGGTGAAACTCACGTATAAACGGTGCTTCAATGCATTCATATTTTGTCGTCTCCATAAACATATATATTTAATCAATGTACAACTCACCCATGAGGTAATCAACATCATTAGGGTTCAGAGAATTCAGTTCTTCGGCATTTTCAATTATGCGAGCTTTAGCGCCTCTAGACGTTTTGTCTTTGAGCCATTCATCTAAAAGATCTTTTGAGTCCTTCCGTGCTCCGGGTGTACCATTTTTGTCCTTTCTATTCTCAGGTAAGAAGCTTTTACGTCCTCCACCCATTATTACCTAAGTTTAAAATAATAAGAGTTTAGAATAAGTAAAGTGTAGTGGTTATTTTTGTACCTAAACCTGACTTCAGTATTTGGCTTCATATACACAAAATAAAAAAATATCAGAGTGTAAGTCTCCTATTCGATTTTCTACGCGTAATACTTCCATATTCCAGAGTGTTTATTTAGTGCTACTTGTGTTTCAATATTATAATAATGAAAAAACAATGCATACTTTTAAGATTCTACACCCTACATATTTTAAAAAAATATTTCATAAAAATTCTATATAAGTTTCTTTTGTTCAAGTTGCCTGCTGACGTATATGGATTCATTTGACTTTTGTATCTAGTGTTATACCATTAGTAACGACACGTCCCAATGGACTTTCCGGCATACGCTGTATAACTACATAATGCATATCTGCATAATGTAAATCTACATAATGCAAAACTACAAGGAAAATTATTTACATATGATTTTATACGATTCTGCGAAGAAGTGTCTTACAAAAATCCATTATAGGGCATTTGCAGTTATTGGGAAGAATAAGGATCCTTTCAGCTACAATTGCAAATCATGTGTTATTAACACTAGTTGATCGTCGTTTTTCTTAAAAACGTTACAGAAAAATTATTGTCTTATACGATAATTTTATATTATTTTGTATATTAAAGTATTGTGATTTTAAATATTATAGTATTGTGATGAATGAAATAAATGGAAAAATGTTTATGAATGAAATGCTGCTTTTATTTAAAGAGCCAGCCGATTTATATTTCGATGACGTCATTTGAAAAAGTTCATTTGCTTTCGATGAAGTTTTCAAATATAATAAATTATTGTAGTATTATGATAATTTTAAAAATATTATCGAGGAATGTATCATATTTTAGAGATGTTTAAACCAGGCAACTTATATTTCAATACGTCATTTGAATGAAGTTCATTTTTTTCGATGAAGTTTTAAGTTTTCAAATATAATAAATTAATGTAGTATTGTGATAATTTTAAAAATATTACCGAGGAATGTATCGAATTTTAGAGATGTTTAAATAAAATTGCATTGATGTTGGAAAGTGTTTCATAATCAATGCTTTATGCATGATTGATCTTTCTTGTTTTATATTTCACGAACCTTAATACATTCAGGAACCTGTCAGCCGATGAATTACATTCAAGCCAGTTCAATAATTTAAGAAGTTAACATTCCATACAAAAACCAAAGAGGAATTTTAATTCCATATGTGACCAGACGACAAGTCTGCCTTGAAGCAAAGAAAGGACCAGACCCACTGACATCAAAGGACAGATTAACAGTGGCAGCTTCATGGGTACAACCCTCCGGATTTAAGACATTGGGAAAAAGTGAGGGTGTAAAGAATATTGCATCAACAAAGTCTAATTCAGGTGATACTCACTATGAGTGCTACTAGCAGCGAATAAAGATCGAAAACGCAACGAATGAACATCATCAAAAGGTTAGACTTACAGCCAATCACAGGTAAAGGGAGGTTACCCTCGCCCATCGAGGACTTGAAGAAAGAGTACGAATGTGACGGATTCGGATGAACAACTCGGAGAGCAAATATTTTTATCGAAACGGATTTTTATATTGAGTACTATAGAAGAACTCCTGAAATGGCACTGATAAGCGAAAGATGGCTTTGGAAACAACCGACAGCATTTCTTATCCAGATATGGTATGACATTTTATGACTTCTCTCCATTCGTGGCAATATTAATTGCCGATTTTTTCGATGCTGTGAATTACTGCATCCTGATATACAAATAATAAATTCAACTCTCGCGTTTTGGCTGTAATTTATATATATTTCATCTATACAATCACACAGAGAGTAGATCTTGTTTTAGATCCATGTACAAATTGTAAATAAAATGATTTTGTTTAAAATCTAAAGTTATGTGATGTTTTCAGATCCTTTAGTGTGCTTATTTGCATGTAAAAATTACAGTATTGAGTTCATGGGTCGGACATCACCTGATATTAGAGAGTGGTTACCGCGACCTTTCGAAGAGAGTTATTATATGCATTGGCATTATAGCATTAAATTAATAAAAAATGACATTTTTATGTATTGGCAAAGATCAAAATGTATAGCTTGTACAAGGAAATATAATGTTTTAATTAAATTAGGAAAGTGAATATTTATGTGTAGCAAGGGACAAATGTACCATATGTTAAATGTTAGGGCGTCAAAGATAATTAAGATAACATAGGTTAGGTCTAAGGAATTATGATTAAAAACAAAAGTAATAATTGTTTATTGCAAAAGTTAAATCCATAAAATATATGCCAAATCTTAGAAGTAGATGTGGGTGGAAAAATTTAAGCATGCCAAACAAACAGATGTCTGAATAAACCCAGAAAATATAATAAAACGAAAGACGCTACAGATAATTCCTTAGCAAATGATATTGCGACTATAAATCATAATTCGTCCCTCATGGAAGATTCAAGGGCACCATTAGCCTAAAGAGATTCATTCCACAAACTAAAAAAGTACCACTCCTAACATAAATAGAAAACAAAGAAGACATGCTTGGTTTTTTCGCAGGGAGCAACCGCATGTAATTTGCACTATTTCCACTAAAACAAAGAAGACAAGCAGGAAGTCAAGGAGACAAACCGAAAAAAGAATCAGCAAAAATATTGAAATGCAAATTCTCTTCGATAGCCCAATTGAAAACAAAAATAAAAATGTAGCACTCGGCCTAAAACACAAAATTGAACGACCTATGGCAAATTTAAAGACTTCCTTCAACAAACCTTGAAATACCCACAAACATAAAACCCAACATTATCCCCCAATCTTAGAATCATCGGTATAAAGCTCCGAATCAACTTCCGTACCCCTATTACTAACCATCACAATATGCTCGGGCATAAGAACTAAATCAAAAGGAAAATTAAAATATAAAGAAACAGGTTTATTAGAGAAATCAAAATCACCCAAAGAATCCAAACCTTTTTTCCAAAATAAGAATTTCTGATTTAGATAACGTAATACCAGGGGAACGAGTGGGACACCAAGGGAGGTAATGGGGGATGCATTCGAAGTCCGATACCCAAAGGATATCTTCATAAAAGTCCTCTGCAAGGAAATGAGACTTGTAGATTGATCTGATATTTCCCCGATAACACCCAAGAAGTTTATGTAATAATCTTCTTGATAACGCATAGTACCACTTCTTCAAGGCCACACGATTGGTATCAATTAGTTTTATGCCATACCTTCTGTATTAATTCAGGATTACCTTGGATTTATATATATATTAAATTCTGTTGCGTAATTTTATGATAAATGTGTTTTATTCATGAATGAGTGACAGAGTTGAGCATTTGCAAAGCTCAAAACCAATGAATGCGGGCGTTGTCTCCGCAATTAACAAAAACGGAATGGACTCACCACCAACCACTTTATTACAACCACCCTGTAAACAATATTCACTATTGCATAATTCACTCCTGTTAGAGGGAGCTCCAAGTTCATCTAAGGGGATCAGACAACCTACCCCATCTGATTACGGGCCTGCAAATAAATAGATGTTTGCAAATATTGAAGCATTTTAATTGTTTAAACTTAAATTCATATAAATATTTATCTCAAGTTGCATTTATACAAAATTTAGTTTAATTTTTCTTTTCTTATACGTACGTTATATGTAAAAAAGAGGCATTGTGTTGGTTCACATACTAAGTAGCGTTTGGGTAGTGTCACCATCGAGTTTCTTCCTTTGACACGAACTGGACGTTAACTTGACTCCAAACCTAGCAATTCGCGAGAACTTTATTCACATTAATGCTCTACTGGGATGTGGTGTCAATACGGAGACACAAATCATGACTGCAAAAAATAGCGTACGCCACTCGTGTGTACTGACCCGAAACACGTGTACCTTGTTTTGACGCGGACTTGACACCAACTTGACGTCAAATACCAGCGTTCTATAAGAACTGCATTATTCAAATCAATGTATGAATGGGCCACGGCGTCACAGGATGCGACTGCAAAACTTCTGTAAGCCGCTCGTGTTCACCGCCCCAGAAAAATTCGATTACCCTTGTGTTTCTTCCGGGCTCATCCTGCACAAGTTGCTGAGCAATGTCCTTGCATCTAGGATCTGGTGAGGTTTCTTCCCAGCTTCTGCTCGCAGTGTGGGCGTACAGTCCAGCTGGAGTAGCATGAGTGACTCGCATCGTGGTCACGAATCCAGTCCATTTTCCTGTAAAAAAAATACCGTTTCGATAAACTTCTGCCCAACGTTCAATTTGCAATTAATCGTACAAATAATGTAGTAGAGTTGCTAAAAATTAATGAAGTCTTTTCAACAGGGTTCAAATACTTAACACATACAAGTGAGAAATTATTTCACAGTTTGCACCAGGTCTAAGTGATTTGGAGGAATTCAGCGCAATGGGAGAAAATTTATTAGATAAATATCGTTTTTAGTTAACTACTAGTTAAATACCCTTTGAAAATCAACGAACTCACATAAGCACACTACGAAAATTGTGAATTTTTAAATAATTCGATTTTTAAATTACAATTTTTTAAACAGTTCCCCCATGACCCAATTTCCAATCTCTCTCCCATAAGACAGGGAATTTATCATTTATTCAACAAATCGAACATTTCAGATTGCGCAACGTCTAAAATACAAAATATTGCAACACAATAATTTTATCTCTATTTTCCACCGCATTAAAATACTCAATTAGCAGAATAAATGAGAAACACCTTCCTTTTAGTGAGATATAGATGTAAAATTTGGCCCACGGGTTAACAATTTAATACCATACACCATGGAAAAATAATTTTTCTAAAATATAAATTGGAAGAGGACAGGATGGTCCATACCAAAACGTTTGAAATATGGGCTGTTTGGAAAACGTACTTACAAGTAAGACAGAAGCCTGAATATTGCAATATTCAGGCTTCTTTCAATACTTTCGGCATACTTTCTTTCAATCTAACTATCTATCCGTATACAAATTTTGAAGTCTCTATATCAACGTATATTTTACTATCATTTTACTTTTCGAACGGCAAATTTAAAGCCTCTATCTCATAGCCCGTGCATCACAATTCAAGTCTTTATATCTCTTTTCAGTATTCGAACGTTTTGGCGTGGGGCACTCCCTCCACTAAACATTTTTGAAAATCTCGATTTTGCTTTAGTCCTTCAAACGGCGCACGTATATGTGTGTGTACATATATGTCTGTACATATATGTGCATCTAAATTCAAAAACTCCGCTTGTAAATAATGAATATACATGATTGTTTCTTGTTTAAACATTTATGCAAATTCACTCTTCGCTCGAAAAGTCAATAAGAATCAGTGTTTATTGATGACAGAATTTGCATGTCTCAGGTTACAAGGCCTTGAAAATTATATCAAGTATTATACTCGATTTTACATATTTTACAGCTAATTACATATACGTATAGAGACTATGCTAAAGTTTTTTCAATATTTTGCACGAAAAAGTAATAATTTCACCAATTCCACTAATAAACAGAAATCAATAATCATAAAAGCAAGTTCCTAAAATATTCATATTTATTTCAAGTTGTCAGAAAAAAAAGTTTTTAAATGTATTTTATAATGTGTGGCATTTTTATAACACTGATCTGTAACGTTTAAAGCGTTAATGAATTGAAAATATGCTCACCGGCTTCTTGAGCCCACTGTAAAATAGAGAATGCATGCGTTGAAGGGTCTAATATCGAGGAACAGTTATCAAACTTAGCTCGTCCGTCTACTCCAATAGTTCGGCCGTTGGCTTTTACTCCACATAAGTATGCCGTGGCCGTATTTGCGGATTCCGAAGTTTGACGGTCTATCCCATAAGTCTGTAATAAAGAATTCGCCATCAATGCATGAGAAAATTTTCAAGTTATATATATATATATTTTTTTTTAGATGGCCAGGCACTTTGACATTCGTCATTCGCCTTTATTAGATCGGCCAGATTGTGAGCCATTTAGCCGTCCTTGGATGTTGCCCCAGGCGCACCAGAGGGGGGCGGATTACACTGCACCCACAACACAAACATCCATGCCTTACGTGGGGCCCGAACCCACAACGCGGCGGTCGAGCGATTGCTACGGAAACGCTTGCCTTGACCACTCGACAACCACGTCGGCTTTTCAAGTTATAATGAATGATTATCAATTACCCTTATTTAAGTATATATAACTGCAGAATTCGAATCTCTGAAGTTTTGCAACGCACAAATACAAATACCACTCCAATAGTTCCGCCGTTGGGACTATTGGAGTTCCACACAAGTATGCCTTGGCCGTATTTGAGGATTCTGAAGTTTAACGATCTATGCCATAATCTATAATGAAGAATTCGACATCAATGCATGAGGACATTTCAAGTTATAATGATGTTTTAGAAATTATCCTTATGTAAGTTAATAACTGCAGAACTGGGATCTCTGAAGATTTGCAACGTACAAATGTCCAACACCATCTATATATTTTTCTCCTCACGACTATTCTGCCTCCATCAAGTTCTCGAAATTTACTCGGCCGATTTTCATATTTTTACACGCTTTTAATTAGGTTTCTCTGCTACATTCAAATCTTGTGATCGTTTTCAACCCAATTCCCGATTATCAATCGATCACTCCTTGGTTATAGTCCCTAGTATGTGATTTGGGCTTAGGGTGCAGGTAGGAAATCTCAGTGTAGAACCAACTCTCTGGCTCTAGCTATCTACTTATGATATTTTGATTTCTTTCGTTACAAAGGCATGGAGTACTGTACATTTCTTAATGAAGAAATTGCACACCCGGTCAATTGCTGCTGCTTTCCAGTTGGGCAGATTACTAATTAATGTTACTATTTTTACTTCCTTCAGCGCCAGTTCATCTTCTACTCCTCAAAGACTAAAAAATATATAAAATAAAACTATAGTATTAAAGCTCTTTGTAAAACACGCTTTTATTTCAAAATGCATAAAAAAGTAGAAAATAAATTTTACTTTAGTACCCCAAAATTTTTTCATATACACTTGACAAAAAGTAAAAGCGTGAGTGTTGTTCACTCGTTCTCTTAACTACTAAAATCTTAAGTTATAGATCAACGTTGGTTTCAAATAATCTTAAAAATTCTAAAACTTACTCTGAATGCATTTTGCTTCGTCACAGTAACGAATATTCTATGATGAGTTAAAAAACATGCACAGCTATTCTTGAGACATACGGAAAAAATATTTAGCAGAATATTCGAAACAACGTGCAAATGCAATTTATAATTTGACATAGAGGGTTGTTGCTACACAAATTGTAACATTATATTCCTGATAATTATTAGCTCTTTTACACAACATTACAGCAACTTATTTCTCTTTTACAAAAATGGCTACATTTTTTTCAATAATATGGAAAATAACAGTAATAAAATTTAACTAAAATAAGCGCCCACGCTTTTATTTTTACTTTCCCTGCAATACATGGTAATCTATAGGGAAAGTATTGGAATCATACCGAAAATCACAACTCGAGTTTTCGACCGATCTACACGTTTCGAGACCCCTAGAATACGAAAAAACCATTTTTAGCGTGACGTCTGTGTGTGTGTCTGTGTGGCTGTCTGTCTGTCTGTGCAGATTTTTTATCCACTCTTAACTAAAAAACTAATTGACCGAATTTCATAAAATTTGGTAGGTAAGTTAACTTGTGGGCGAATCTGGTACTGATTAGTTTTGGGTACGATTAGTGATAAAAAAAAACAGCCTTTTTTCCCGAAATGGTCCGCAAAAGCTTGTATCCACTCCAGCTGAAAAACTAATGGACCGAATTTCACAAAATTCGGTAGATAAGCCTCTTGTGGGTCACCCTGGCGCTGATTAGATTTTGGTACGATTCGGAAAAAAATAACCTGCCTTATTTTTGCAAAATAGCCCGCATAAATTGTCAAAATCTAAAATAAAAATCTACACATGCTCAAATATATCCATTAAATGCTTGTTTTATACGTAAATTTTAACAAAGAAAAGAATAAGATCAATCTCGTTACACTAGGACTGCCCGTTCTCGAGATATTTTAGTATTTTCGTATTTTCTCTACGCCACCTTTGAAAATTTGTCCAGTTAGCAAATGAGAACGAAAATTGAATTAAAAGTGAATTAAATTTAATTAAAATAATGATAACGTGGATATGTCTGCAGGGAAAGTCATGTGCTGCCCACATCAGATTTTTAGTTGTGTATGCATGAACATTTTTGGGGTATTGAAGAACATTTTATTTTCTACCCCTCCCCCCAAGGGAGTAACTTGCCCCTCAAGGAAAGCTAATGAAGCAACGAAAAGTTTTTTTGCATCGTGGCTATTTTTTACAATAATGATTGAAACTATTAAGTTTCGGGATCATTAAGCCATGAATAAGCCCTTTTATGCATGGTTATAGCAAATGTTGCCCTATGCTGCCATGTTAAAAAAATATAAACTTTCGAATAAATTTCAAAATTTTCGCTCGAATTAAATAAAAATCTATCTAGTTCTAGATTCTTTGATACCAAAGCCGGATATAAAGTTTCTTGAAAATCCATTAATATTTTTAGCAGCTATTGTGTACATAAGAAATCAAAAACAGACATACAGACAGGCGGCCATTACTCCAAAAATAGTCAAAACGTGTTCAGGAGGTCCTAAAATAACATATATTGGCATCAAAATTTCGAATTTGAAAGTTGTCGTGAAAACAATACTGTATACTATATTGTATAATATGAGAAAGTAAAAATTTAAATATTGCCTAAGAGAAACAGAAAGTTGAATTACAATAAATAAAACTGGTGCTTGTAATAAAATAACTTACAAAAACTTCCTTGAAGAAATAAGGCATATGTAAGTTAGGTGACGGTAATTGCTTTGCTTCGAGGGCAAAATTTAAGATAAATTATTTGCGAAATAACTAATTTATGCTTTGACATGAACTGCAGATACTTTTAATGACATGGTATGCCACTAACATAAAGTCGTTCTTATTTGGCAAAGTCTATCACATGACATCACTGGAGTAATATCAATATTCTCAGGAATTCATACTATCGACGACGATACTGTAGCGCTAGCAAGAAAAAGCAGTTGAATAAGGTTTCAATGAATAGGTTCCGCAATAGCTTTATTTGTCATTAGAAAAATTATATAGCTGTTCAAGGGCATTATTACTTTCCTTATATACATAATGTATAAGGAAAGTATTGTGACGGGGTCGAAAATTCGAATTCGAGTTTTCGACGGAAGAGCACGTTTCAAGCATCCCTGATCACGAATCAAACATTTTTGAAGTGATGTCTGTGTGTGTGTATGTGTGTGTGTGTGTGTGTGTGTGTGTGTGTGTGTGTGTGTGTGTGTGTGTGTGTGTGTGTGTGAAAGTATATGTGTGTGTGTGTGTGTGTGTGTGTGTGTGTCAGTGAGCCTGTGGAGACGATAACTGACGAACGAATGGACCAATTCGAACCAAATTTGGTACAAAAATCACAATCCGTAAACACTGGAAGCCTATTGTTACTTTCCTTATATACATAATGTATAAGGAAAGTATTGTGACGGGGTCGAAAATTCGAATTCGAGTTTTCGACGGGAGAGCACGTTTCAAGCATCCCTGATCACGAATCAAACATTTTTGAAGTGATGTCTGTGTGTGTGTATGTGTGTGTGTGTGTGTGTGTGTGTGTGAAAGTATGTGTGTGTGTGTGTGTGTCAGTGAGTCTGTGGAGACGATAACTGACGAACGAATGGACCGATTCGAACCAAATTTGGTACAAAAATCACAATCCGTAAACACTGGAAGCCTATTGTTTTTATACGTGATCGAATGTTCAGAACCCCCCTAAATTTTCGAATGAAATTTTGAAAAAATCGTTAAAAAATCAAAACCGCTAATAAAGTTACGCAAATAGACATTTCTTATGTAATTTTTCATTAGAAAACGATTGGCATAAATTTTAGAACACTAATATGAACCGTTCTCGAGATATTGTACATTTTTCAAAAAAATTATGAAAAAGTCACATAAAAAAAAAAATTCCTATTGAGAAACATGTTCACTTTTCATATGTAATACCATGCGATACATTGAGTGACATCATTCTCGTGGATCTAGCTCGTTCCATTCATGAAAAAATATACTTTGAATAATACTTTTGTATTAGAACGCCAATAGTCATTTATCTGCTGTAAGAATAACTTTTTTCTTAGTGCATAACGCTTGGCGAGATTTTGGCGACGAATTTGGCGGAATGTCGCCAACTTGGCCACTTTTTGAAATGCTGCCAAATTAATGAAAATCTCGCCAAATGGATAAAAATGATGCTAAATCAATGAAAATGAAGACTAATTGTCGAAAATTCAATATCTTGGAAAGAATATTAGTATCTACTATAAGAAAATCCTATTACTTTCCTTATATACATAATGTATAAGGAAAGTATTGTGACGGGGTCGAAAATTCGAAATCGAGATTTCGACGAGCACGTTTCAAGCATTCCTGATCACGAATCAAACATTTTTGAAGTGATGTCTGTGTGTGTGTATGTGTGTGTGTGTGTGTGTGTGTGTGTGAAAGTATGTGTGTGTGTGTGTGTGTCAGTGAGTCTGTGGAGACGATAACTGACAAACGAATGGACAGATTCGATCCAAATTTGGTACAAAAATCACAATCCGTAAACTCTGGAAGCCTATTGTTTTTATACACAATCGAATGTTAAGAACACCCCTAAATTTTCAAATGAAATTTGGAAAAAATAGTCAAAAAATCAAAACCACTAATAAAGTTACGCATATAGACATTTCTTATGTAATGTTTCATTAGAAAACGATTGACATAAATTTTAGAACGCTAACATGAACCGTTCTCGAGATATTGCACATTTTTCAAAAAAATTATCAGAAAGTCATATAAAATTTAAAAAAAATATTTCCTCTTGAGAGACATGTTCACTTTACAGTAATACCATGCGATATATTGGATGACATCATTCTCGTGGATCTAGCTCGTTCCATTCATGAAAAAAGATACTTTGAGTAATACTTTTGTATTTGAACGCCAATAGTCATTTATCTGCTGTAAGAATAACTTATTTCTTTGTCCATTATGCTTGGCGAGATTTTGGCGACGAATTTTGGCGGAATGTCGCCAACTTAGCGACTTTTTGAAATGTTGACAAATTAACGAAAATCTCGCCAAATGGATAAAAATGACGCTAAATCAATGAAATGACGACTAATTGTCGAAAATTCAATATCTTGGAAAGAATATTAGTATCTACTATAAGAAAAACTTATTTATTTTACTGTAAAAGTGGTAAACTCATTATGTTATATAAGGAAAGTCATGTGTTGCCCACATCAGATTTTTTTTAAAGGAATTTGGTGTACATAGCGGTACAGTTATTGGTTTCCATAAAACAAAATACTTCAGTGTATTACTTTCCTTATATACATAATGTATAAGGAAAGTAGTGTGACGGGGTCGAAAATTCGAATTCGAGTTTTCGACGGGAGAGCACGTTTCAAGCATCCCTGATCACGAATTAAACACTTTTGAAGTGATGTCTGTGTGTGTGTGTGTGTCAGTGAGTCTGTGGAGACGATAACTGACGAACGAATGGACCGATTCGAATGAAATTTGGTACAAAGATCACAATCCGTAAACACTGGTAGCCTATTGTTTTTATACGCAATCGCATGTTCAGAACCCCCCTAAATTTTCGAATGAAATTTTGAAAAAATCGTCAAAAAATCAAAACCGCTAATAAAATTACGCACATAGACATTTCTTATGTAATTTTTCATTAGAAAACGATTGACATAAATTTTAGAACGCTAACATGAACCGTTCTCGACATATTGTACATTTTTCAAAAAAAATTATCAAAAAGTCATATAAAATAAAAAAAAATATTTCGTATTGAGAAACATGTTCAATTTTCATATGTAATACCATGCGATAAATTGGGTGACATCATTCTCGTGGATCTAGCTCGTTCCATTCATGAGAAAAGATACTTCGAGAAATACTTTTGTATTTGAACGCCAATAGTCATTTATCTGCTGTAAGAATAAGTTATTTCTTCGTCCATAACGTTTGGTGAGATTTTGGCGACGAATTTGGCGGAATGTCGCCAACTTGGCTATTTTTTGAAATGTTGCCAAATTAACGAAAATCTTGCCAAATGGATAAAAATGACGCTAAATCAATGAAAATGACGACTAATTGTAGAAAATTCAATATCTTGGAAAGAATATTAGTATCTACTATAAGAAAAACCTATTTTTTACTGTAAAAGTAGTAAATTCATTACATTATATAAGGAAAGTCATGTGTTGCTCACACCAGATTTTTTTTAGAAGCTGCGGTGGACATGATATTAAAACAGTATATCCAACTATCAATTATAAAGGTATCCAAATTTTAATTATTAATATAAAATATCCAACAATAAATGATTAATATGAAGCATCCAAGTAAATTGTAATCGAGTATCCAACTGTAAATTAATGTATCTAACTGTAAATTATTGATCTTTACACTTACTTTGGATAGGGATACAAAAGGAAACTCGTCGAAAACTAACAGCTCTTCCTCTCCATTCCTCTTCTTCAGTTGTCCCTTGAATATTCTTGTTGCTGTGACTGTGGTGACACCCATACCATCTCCCAAGAAAAGAATGACGTTCTTTGCGACGCCTTTTACTTGGCGTAAACGCAAAGCGTCTCGGAGTGTCTTTTGATTTTCTTTCTTCCAATAGGTTTGTAACCCTAAAAATGTAAGCAATTAGTTTTTGTTGATTACAAATTAACAGTAATAGTATTTTTATTCAATCCTTACACACTTTTAAAAGTATAAGGACTTACTCGCTAATGTTTCGCAAGAGCCTCGAGTTCAATTAGCTGTTCATCAAGTTTTTACACGTCACGGAAATTCTCAATCACTTCAGCACAAAATCGGCAAACTCGGCAAAGAGAAATATTAATACTCCGAAAGTATGTTATTTCTATCATTTTTAATTGCCCGTCAACAACCAACTGATATTTAAAAGACTTTCAATGCATGATCCTCATTGTTTAAAAGCATTAATGTAAAATTAGCACATATTTATTTCAATAGCTGCAAAACATAATACTGTTCTTAGAAGATATTTAGTAGAAGTAAAAGTGATAATAAGTTATCTGCAGCTTTTACCCGTC
The DNA here is from genome assembly GCA_951213105.1 of Amaurobius ferox. NCBI lineage: Eukaryota > Metazoa > Arthropoda > Arachnida > Araneae > Amaurobiidae > Amaurobius > Amaurobius ferox. The sequence goes on along the minus strand of OX578149.1, from coordinate 130,357,424 downwards.
ATTTCATATGTAACTTATGAAAATTTGCACCGTATTGTAACATTTGGATCATTTTAAAGCAAGCAATTCGCATTCAATTTGTAATTTTTTTTAGCTTACTGGAATAAATATGTATGAAAATGTTGACTCAACGAACCATATATGATTCAATATACCAAAACTCAAGACTGAATCATGGTTTGAAAGAAAGGGAAGTTTTAGACAAAAGGGAATCCAGATCACAAGTATGGGGAGCAAACAGCCACTTTTACTGGTCAACTTTTACAACTTTTACAACTCTGTTACCTTACACTGTTACCTTACACCTTTCTGGTAGGTCGGACGGTCTGGCTCTCAACAACAACAACTTTTACAACTCTTTACAGGACTCGTTCATTAGCTAAAGCGTGTATTGAACTCTGCTAACTCATCTTGGATGAGTTGAAATTGGAAAATCACAAGAGGATTGAGATTGTGCCAACCATGGTTCAACTTCATATTTATAAAATAATTTTAAAGATTTACTTGAGTAAATGACCTATTACATAGGGAGAGTTTACTTGCAAAATCGCTGCGATTGAACTCGCCAGCGAGTGAGCGAGTGAGAAGCTGTTTCAAATTATACAGAGCTAGTAACTCATATAGCTCATATTCTCAAGCATCACATCAGATATCTTGCAATAGAATTTTTCTCATATTTTTTTTTAATCGTGCATAATTTTGTCTTGAAAATAGAATGTAAAGTGGAACAGCTCTATTGTAATGTTGTTGGTAATTAAAAAATAACATCCACTTCTTTGAAATAAAAGCTTTCTCATTGTTTAAAATAAAGGTTAAAGGATGCAATATAAAAAGAATGAGGAACTGAAGTTCGGATGCTTGGTTGAATGGTATGGCGAAAAATCAAATTAAGTGAAATCAATTTCATGTTTCCAACATATGATTTACCTTACAGATTTACAAATAATAATTTCTTGGAAAGACACATTCCAAAAATTAAAGCTTTTTTTTCACTACATCTCGCTAAATCGTATCATTTTATATACAGATTGAATAATTCGAATTTCATGTAATTTCTTGATTAATTCAAAATATCAGCTCGCTGTGAAAAAAAAAATTCTAATATTTCGTGAACAGCTCGTGATGGTTTCTGATTGAATAATGGTGTCCATTCATTTCAGGTTAAAATTATGTACAAAGCATTCACCAATTTAATAATTATAAGTTTCTATATTTTTTAAGAATATTTCCATATTAGATAAAAAAACACAAGAAATTTCATAAGTGATTGTTTTTAAATAAAAAGTCACATAATAATACTTTGTTTTTGCGATATTTTTATACGTAATTATGTTTTATGACGTGTTTTCTTTCCATTTTCGAAAAATAATATTCGAAAAATCAAGGGCTTTTTCTGGATTCGTTTTCCAAGAAAATCAATAAGCTTCTGATTATCTCCGAGTTAAAAATAATAATATAAAATTTCATTCGATTGTATCAATTTCTTACTCAGGGATGCTGTTAATATGTAACGACTTTAAAATTTGAGAGTCGTATTTTTGACCCTGTCCATCATTATATTTTCGATATACATATACTATATCTTATAGGGGAAATAAGCAGCCCCCTTTCTTTTCCCTTGCAGTTATTGTTTTAAAACAGTAGCAAGTTCTAAGACACTAATAGGAACTAATTCATTGGTCATTTAATCGCACTCAAATTAAAGGCCTGCATGGGCACGACGTTAGGCCCAATCCATGGACTGGATCTTTCTCAATGGTTTCGGAACACCGTACATTTTCTCGGCCCTATTTAAATACATTCAAGTCGTTCCTAAAGGACGTATTCAATGTTTAAGAAATTTATAAATGATATTTTATGGAGTACATAAAATTATTTTGTTGATTCCAGTCATGTAAACATAAATGTTTAAAAAAGTGCAATAACGTCAATTGAATTCAGTAACTTCAACTGATTCCAGTAACTTCAACTGATATAATTTTATTTATGTATATATTTTATATGTTACCACTAGGGAGTATTACTCTTATATCAGATATTTATTTTTTTACGAAATGGTCCTCAAAAATTTCATGTATCCACCCTAGCTAAAATACTAATTGACCAAATTTCACAATATTTGGTAGATAAGTTGCTTGTGGGGCACTCTGGTGCTGATTCGATTTTGGTACGATTCGGGAAATAACAACCTACTTTTTTTTTACGAAATGGCCCGCAAAAATCGCAAAAATCTAAAAAAAAAAACATACGTATGCTGAAATGTATCAATTAAATTCTTAGTTTATACGCAATTTTTGACGAGGAAAAGAATATAACACACTCCATTATACTTTAGGACTAACTGTTCTCAAGATATTTGAGATTTCTTGCATTTTTTTACCCCGCTATCGAAAAAATGTCCAATTACCAAATAAAAACAAAAATTGAATTAAAAATGCAAATTTAGTGTTATTTGGCGCAATTAAACTCAATCTAATGAATTAAAGAAATAAAAAAAAATATGAATTTAAGTCTGCAGGGAAAATCATGTGCTGCCCACATCAGATTTTTATTAGCAGTTTTGCTAATCATTTTCAAATATATAAGGTGATCAACATACATTCCATCATTTGACAGTCTTTACTGCTAATAATGTAATAATGAAAAGTGATATAATAATAATGAATTTTCACTTACTTTCTTCATCTGGAATAGGTACTATCTGTGCTAATCCCACTGCTAAAATCACCAACAACTGTCCTATAAGAAAATTAAACACGTTCATCTTTCACTATATATTCGTTCCAAAGCTTCAACTGAACAATGTACAGAGTTTCATGATAAGTCTGTTTGTTATAAGAGCCTGCCTTTCACCTCAGCCTCCACAACAAATAATGAAGTTACTTATCGGAAAATGAATGAGTTTGAAGAAAAATAAAGAAATAAGTGGACGATAGAATCAAGCATCGGGTCGGTTACAATATGGTTAACCGGGGATTACCTGCTTTACTATGTTGGTTTCAGGTGGGGTTTCCTTTATTACTTATCTTATTATACATAGTATAATGTATAAGGAAAGTATTGTGACGGGGTTGAAAATTTGAACCCGAGTTTTCGACGGGAGAGCATGACTTAAGCATCCTTTATCACGAATCAAACGTTTTTGAGATGATGTCTGTGTGTGTGTGTGTAACAGTGAGTCTGCGGAGACGATATCTGACAAACGAATGAAGTGCTTCGAATGAAATTTGGTACAAAAATTACAATCCGTGAATACTGGAAGCCTATTGTTTTTACACGCAATCGAATGTTCAGAACCCCACTAAATTTTCGAGTGAAATTTTGAAAAAATCATCAAAAAATCAAAACCTTTAATAAAGTTACGTAAGTAGTCATTTCCTAGGTAATTTTTTATTAGAAAACGATTGACATAAATTTTAGAGCGCTAGCATGAACCGTTCTTGAGATAATGCACATTTCTCAAAGAAATTTATTTAAAAAATCACATAATATAAAAGAAAAATATTAACTCTTGTGAAATATGTTCACTTTTCATATGTAATATCATGCGATAAATATGATGACATGATTCTCGTGAATCTAGCTCGTTCCATTCACGAGAAAAGATACTTTGGGTAATGCTTTTGTAGTTGGACGTTAATAGTCATTTACCTGCTATTAAGAATAACTTATTTCTCCATCCATAACGCTTGGCGAGATTTTGATCCGAATTTGTCGGAATGGCGCCAACTTGGCGAATTTTTTAAATATTGCCAAATTAAAGAAAATGTCGCCAAATTGATAAAAATTGTTAAATTAATGAAAATGACGACTAATTGATGAAAAAAAATATCATGGAAAGAACGTAAGAATAGACTATAAAAATAATCCATTTCTCCTTCCGTTTGTAACGCTTGCCGAGAAATTTAGCGGGACATCGCAACTTGGCGACTTTCAAAAATGTTGCCAAAGTCACAAAAATGTCGCCAAATTGAAAAAAATGACGCCAAATGAGAAGTAACGTTTCGCAAATTCTGATTTTCGTCATATGACCGACATATTTTCTAGTATATAGGAAGTTATCTTCTCTCCGTTTGTCTGTAACATTTGGTGATGTATTCGGCAAACTTGACAAATAATCTAGCAAAGTATCGTCAATTTGGCGATATTTCGACCCAAATTGACGAAAATTTCGTCAAAATTGCAAAAATGAGGCTAAATTAATGAAAATGACGCCTAATTGATGAATTAATTAAAATATTTTAATATATGGATTATATCGCTTATTGAGAATGCTATCAATATTGATAATTGTGAATTTAGAGTTGTGTGAAATATAAGTTAATTGGGTACTTTGCAATAGTATTACATGCTGTGAACCGGAAAATCGCCAAATGTACCATTCAACGTTAAAAACACAGTACCATGGATATTATACATTATTTTTTGACTACTAAAGTAGTAAATTCATTGCATTATATAAGGAAAGTCATGTGTTGCCCACATCAGATTTTTTTTTCATGTTACGGGTTGAGTTGCAGGTCATGTTTCCATTGGATTAAAAGTTGCGACTCGAGTTGCGCGTCTACCCTCAAAAATTACTTTTAAATGCTATATACCTTATCAAATTCTTTATGAGAGTATCCCGATAAAGATATCAAGATCTTAAGGACGGAGTTGGAGAAGTACTCAAGAGAGGATAAAATATCCCTTTAAACTTCTAGCGAAGAGAAAAATATAAGAGAAAAAGGAGTTTCATAAATGGGATAGAATTTACATCGAAATTGTGCTCGGAAGGAAGAGGGCGACTGAAGTCGTGCCCTTCTCCAAGTCTTCAGAAAGGAGGAAACTTGGGCCCAATCAGTAGGATTTCAGAACGATAAGACGGTAAGAGGTGCACTCCGACGGGCGTAGGGCCTTAAGCTGGAGTGACAACAGACGGATGAGAGGGGGGTGGGGTGTTAACCAACGGGTCACGATTTTCCAAAAGGGAGGGGTACGGATAGGATTATGTGAACGGAAGCTATAAACTGTAAACAGCTGAAAATTGTTCTTATGAATTAGATATTTAGAAACTAACAAAATAGAATTTTGAAATACAATTCCTTTACGGATCATGTATTGGGTATTTCGGTCGCACACTGCGTGTTCCGGTATGGTCGCGTATGGCTAATTTTCTTTGTTGATAGTGCAGGTCGGGACGCTGCTCGGTAATTTTCTTTGTTGCGGGCGCGGGTATGGTCATACTCGACTGCCGCAGGGTTCTAGTAGATAAGCCGCCCTTTTGGTTCAAAATCTGGGTTATTAACGGCTCGTGAAGCTATTTATGAGCCGCAAATGTGACTTGTATTTGATATAGAGAAATCTAATAGAAATTTATACTCATAAATCCAGCGGAAGACAACATTCGTCTGAATTGGTTCCTCTTCCGTATTGCGTATCAGCTGTACAGACAAAATCAGGTATAAAGTGTTTCCCCAGAATTAGCATCGCATGGTAGCGCTAGTCAGCATGGAACATCCGATATGTGCAATGGCACAATACGTGTTCGTCAACCGCTAATGTAGCTTGAATTTAATGTACAGAAAACTAATCGGAATTCATACTCACAGAATTAGAGAGAGCGTTCTTATGAATCGGTTCCTCTGTAGTGTTTCATATCAGCTATAGAGACGAAATCAGCTGTAGAGAGCGTTCGCAAAATTACGATCTCAATTCTATTGCGGATAGCATAATGCACGGACTGGTTTTGAGCCTTATTATGCGCTCGTCAGCATGGAAAAGCCAATACATGCAATAGAAAAATCAGTATTTGTAAATAGACAATGTGGCTTAAATTTGATGTATACAAAATCAATCGGAATTCATGCCCATAGAATCAGAGAGAACGTTAATCTGAATTGATTCCTCTGTAGTATTGCATATCAGCTGAAGAGACAAAATCAGCTGTAGAGTCTGTTCCCAAAATTAGGATCGCAATTCTATTGCAGATAGAATAATTAGGGTCTTATTATGCGCTCTTCAGCATGGAACAGCCAATATATGCAATAGAATAATCAGTATTTGTGCGTTCCTAAAATTAGAATCGAAATTACATTGCAAATAACATAATGCATGGACTGATTTTGTGTCTATCATGCGTTTGTTAGCATGAAATGCGAATACATGCAGTAGAAGAATCAGTATTTGTAAACCGACAATGTAGCTTAAATTTGATATACAGGAAATCAATCGAAATTCATACGCACAAAATAAAAGAGAGCATTCCTCTGAATTGGTTCCTCTGTAGGATTACATATTAGCATTAGAAACAAAATCAGCTATGGTATACATTCCCCAAAGTTAGGATCGCAATTCTATTGCAATAACAAAATGCATGGTTTTGGGTTGTGCTCGTCAACATGGAATAGCCGATACATGCAATAACACAATAAGTGTTTGCAAACCGCTAATGTGCATTGAATTTGATATACAGAAAAGTAATCGAAGTTTTTGCTCCAGAATTCAGAGAGAGAGAGGGTTCCTCTAAATTGGTTCATCTTTAATAAGATATTTTAGCTGAATACTCGCAATGATAATATAATACCAAATTAGAAAAATTAAAACGATATCTTTTAAATTCGCAAAGTTGGAAAAGCGATCAATTTTATCCACTTCGTTTCCTAAACACCTGCTTTCCGTATGTACAAACGACTGCAGTTTTGCTGTCTATACATATATGTCTATTTAAAAGGTTTAACCTATATTTTATTGATTTTCCCTGCTTTTATCAACACTTTACAACAAAGTTGAAAAGTGTTTATGACTTTGTTCATTTTGTCTGTCTGTCTGTCTGTCTGTCTGTCTGCCCGTTAGCACGATAACTGCCGTAAAAATAACTTTATCAAAATGAAATTTTAGTATGTTGTTCAGACGGTCTGTAGGACCTATGGGAATATAAATAAATAATATCACCCAATTAGTTTTTTATTGAACCCGGGTTGAAAAAATGAAATACATTGAACCCTATGGGACCTAATTTTTCAAACATTTTTTAAGTAAATTTAAAATTCACAAATTGCTTCGAAATTTTTAGGAAATATTCACATTATCCGATAGAATATATAAATAAAAATTCAGTAAAATATGTTAAGTAGTTTTTTAATTAAAAATTATTTAATATAGGGAAAATTCAATTAAATTCAATTAAATTCTGACTTTGAGATATCCCCCAGAAATAAAAGAGAGATATATTATATAATAAATATCTTTCCAGGTGTTTAAACGTTTTACATATGAGAGAGGCTATACATTTTAAAATAAATTTGGTAGATAACGATTTTTCATTTTTTTTTAAATTTTATATAACTCTTCATGATATACTTATTTGATGGCATTTTTAATGCACTTTCCTACGTCCTAGACCATAGGTTCCCAAAGTGGTCCAGGTGGACCCCCAGGGGTCCATAGGAGACCACACGGGGGTCCACGTAGACGTGAAAAGAAAACAGGGGTTCACAAGTTATAAGGGGGGATCCACGAAAAAATTTCTAAAAAAATCTTCCAAATTCAAAAATTTGGCTTGGATTTACCTATCAACGTAGGCAGGTAGCATCATTCACTAGGTAGGTATTCAAAAATATTCGAGACTCAGGTTAAACATAGAATTGAATAGAACAATAGATAATAGTACAAGTGTACACCACATGTCGAGACTTGCAAAGTGCCGCCCGTACGCTCGCTCGTCCGAGATGCTTGTTTAGACCTGCAAAGGGATGAAATGCGACTTGCGCTGTGCTTGCAATCTAGATTATCTTTTCGAATCAGTGATTATCTTTTCGATTTCGATTATCTTTTCGAATCAGTGATAGAGTTTCTGGAAACTAAAGCACCAGATTTAAAAGAAAATCTGATCAAATATAAAGCGGACATTGCGTACTTAGCAGATTTGTTCAAAAAATTCAATGACGTTAACTTGCAGTTACAAGGGGACAGCCTTAATTTAATAAAAACAAAGGGTGTAATTTCGGCTTTTCTTGGTAAATTGAAATTAATGAAGCAAAATATTAGTCGGCGCGAATTCTCCCAGTTTCCGCACTTGTCACAGATAGAATGTCTTGATGAGGATATTCAGACATACGCTCAACATTTAAATACCCTGCATGATGACTTCAAAAATAGATTTGAAGATATTCTGACGATGGAAATACCACCATGGATCATAACCCCATTTGATGAAACGGAAGAGGTGAATGTGGTATTACAAGAGGAGCTACTTGAGCTCAGTACCAACGAGGAACTGAAGGTGAAATTTAAAAAAGGCTATCAAACATTTTGGCTGCAGGCAGAAATCCCCGAAAAATATCCTGGGCTGTGGGAAATTGCGAGAAAATTTTTGATAGCGTTTCCCTCGTCATATCTTGTCGAAAGAAGTTTTAGTGCCGTTACCAACCTGTTAACCAAAAAAAGGAGCAGATTGAACATCACAGAACGGGGAGATTTGAGATTACTTCTTACAAAACTGAAGCCAAATATTGATAATTTGCTGTCAATTCATCAAGTACATCCGTCTCATTAAAAGTATGACTATTTTATATTGTTGATTTACATTTCAGAGTTCATTGTTGATTTTTTGTCAATTGTTGATTGTTTGTAAAAATAAATGTTTATAATTTTGTATAACCACAAGTATTATTTTAATAAATAGGACACAAGAAAATGTGCTGCTTTTTTTTTCTTCTTAACACCCCCAATTTGGGGTGATATTTTTCAGGAGTTTTGGGAATACAGTAGAAATGTAGCAGCAGGGGGTCTACCGAAAATAGTAAAACTTTGAAAGTGATCCACGAGAAAAAAAAGTTTGGGAACCTCTGTCCTAGACAGTTAACATTTGGTACACAGCTTAAATTTGTTGAACATTTTATTCGACAAAAATTTGATGGATCTTTAAATATAGATCATACATTTTTTTCGAAATGGCCTGAAATTAATCCCCGTTCACTTCTATAAATTATTGTTGTAATATTGTTAAAAATTCTGATGTGGACAGCACATGTCTTTCCCTGCAGACTCATATTCGTTCTCTTTATTTCTTCAATAATAATTTGAGTTTATCTGCACAAAATAACAACCATAAGTATTTTAAATGACATTGAATATACACGTTAAACTTAAATTTGGTTCTCATTTGATAGCTGGACTTATTGTCAAAGGTGGCGTAGCGAAAACGCGAAAAAATTAGAATATCTCAATAACGGCTAGTCCTAGAGTAATGGGGTTAGTCTTATTCTTTTTGTTGTCAAAAATCACGTATAAAATAGGAATTTAATTAATATAATTGAGCACACGTAGTCTTTTATTTTTATATATAACGATTTTTGTGGGCCATTTCGCAAAAATAGCCCGTTCCTTTTTCCCGAATCGTACTAGAATAACCTACAAATGATTTATATACAAAATTTTGTTAAATTTGGTATATAAATCACTTGTAGGTTATTGAAATATTATACACCAAATTTTGTTAAATTTGTTCCATTAGTTTTTAGCTAGAGTGGATAAAGGCAATTTCTACGGCCATTTCGCAAAGAAGGCAGATTCTTTTATTACGAATCGTACTATAATCTAATGAACATCAGGATTTCCCACAAAAAACATACCTACCAAATTGTATGAAATTCGGTCCATTAGTTTTTCAATTAGAGTGGATGTAATATCCACACAGACACACAGAAACATACACAGATACACCCTTACACACACAGACGTCTTCCTAAAAATAGTTTTTTCGTGTTCTAGAAGTCCCAAAACGTGTAGATCCTTTAAAAAATTCGAGTTCCGATGTTCGGCACGATTCCAATACTTCGAGTTCATACACATACACACATATATTATCTGTGTATCTAAATTCCGTGCCTATGCAATTACAATAGTTGTGATTTTAAATGATCCCTAAACTTTTATTATTTCTTCAACGAAGCCTAATTTTAATATATGCAGAAAGCAAATATCTCAAGCGATTGTAAGATAAATTACATAAGAATTGCTGAATTTTTTTCACACAAAATTATTTAGCTCTGGAGTCTGGAATACAAGTTATATGAATGAAATATTTATTGATTTTGCATAAAGAATCAGATGATTTATATTTCGATACAGTTTTAAATATTTAAGTATAATAAATTACTGTAGTACTGTGATAATGTAAAAGATATCACCACTGAATGTATCATATTTTAGAAATTTTTAAATGAAATTGCATTTCAGTTGGAAAGTGTTTCATAACCAATGCTCATGCATGATTGATCTTTCTTGTTTACCATTTCGTTAAAAAAAAATGTCATGTCATTTCTCCACTATTTCGTATAAGATCCAACAACCCGCACTTTGCGCAGTGTGATTGCATAGGTGGATTGAGTGACCAATGCGTTCGCTAAGCGGACGGCCAAGGACTCTAATTAAGAGCGTATTTCGCCGTTTGTCAGACGGTGTTAATTTTTGATTGGAAAGGGGCGGGGGCGGGATATCCCCCATTTTTCATCTATTTCAGATACTGTTGCTCTGATTAACATTCAATTTTCACTCTCATAAGGCCATGTATGGACTAAAGCGCCTGAAACAAAGACATCTATGTACGGAGTATCACGCGGATTACACGGTTGTACCCAAGGTTAATAGAATTAACAGGTTGTCTCGTTCGCTATTCCCCCCATGGTACCATTTCTGGGCGAGCTGTGACGTCACTGCTAGACCTTCCGTTCTGTTGACAAGCGGCGCTTCGTTGAAAAACGTTGGAAAACAGCACGGTTTTGTTTAAAAATGCCTTGCTTTAAACATCAACGAGATACATGAAATGTTTCCTAAAATAATGTGCTAATACTGAAATATGACAAATGAACTCACATTTGAATTCAAAACGAACTAAATTGCTTTAATTAACGGATGAAGAAGTCAAAAACAGCCGTTTGACAAATTATATATTAAGACAAGGATATGATTTTCCGGGTGATTTCGTATAACAAATACATTCATCTTCTTTTTTACACAAAATTTACATATTTCATGTGTAAATTGATAATCTTTATTAATATTTTTACTCACAAATATATTGTATGAATATGGATTTTAATATAGTATTTTTTAACAATTACTTTTACAACACATTAAAGGTTTTAAACGAAATATCCCGTTCAAATTCATTAAATAGAGACTGTGCACTTTACTGTCTGTATTTTCTATTAAAGGTTTGGAATAGGATTCAACTGATGAGAAATATGTAAAAATAGAATTAAATAATATTTATTTCTATAAAACTCTCCATATTATCTTTATCAATTTGCAATTAAATTTCTATTTCTTTAAAAATTGGATGATTTAAAATTTCCTGCATATAAATGCTATGGCACTTATTCTATCGAGTAAGCGTACCATTCCGTTCCTAATAGTTCCTATACAAAAAATATTTGAACTTTATAATTTCTGAAAAATGTCATCGATTTGATTTTAAAATATTTAGATTGTATCATTGCATGCACAATGCATGTAATTAATATTTTCATTTTATATGCTTAAAGAAAACCCCGTTTCTATATATTTAATGATATACATCTGCTGTTTAATTTTGTTTATTTGAAGTTTTTGTGAATTCATTCAATTTCTTTTATGGTATAGATATTACCGTAGAATTCAGTCAATCAGCACTTTAAAATGCGACAGAAAATCGTGGAAAATAAAAGGGGGGGGGGGGTTAGGGAGTATCATCCAGAATTTTATGCTAAAAGAAACAAAGGCTATTTTTATCATTTTATTCGACGACGAATTTTTTTTCTCCAAAATTTGTCCAATATTTATGGGGAAGGAGCTTCAAACTAAAAAGATTCCATTCACCGTTTGCTTTAAAATAAATAGGGGTAAATGTATCATTTTAATGCGACTATAAATTTATTTTGTTTTTACAAAATTATCCATAAAATTACACTTGTTTCTTTTAACTTATGAATATTCCTTTTTTGAACAAAAACCATTTTTATTGAATCGAAACTACTCCGTCTTACTCATGATGAAGTCCTTCAATTTGACGAATCAAGATATAAATGCCTTAGCAAAAACTTTATTAACAAATTTACTAACAAAAAAAATTTTAACAAACTACATTTGACGTGACTAATAATTATTATTGCAATGATTTGATAAAATATGTGTTTTCAAATTTAAATCAATTACTGTTTTTTCTTCAGATGATTTTGAAAGTTTCCTGACCTTTTCTCAAATCCAGACGATATATTTTTTCTAAAACATGTAAAATTTTTGAACTAGACAAAAGCTATGCATTCATTGCCTGGAAATAATATTTATTCTAATTTATACTGCGTTATTCATGCCTGTAAACTTCGGAATACAGTCAAAATTTAAATGATGACTGATTTGCCACATTTAGATTAGAAATATATATTTATATCCTTCTCAAACCGATTCACATAACACACCTAACACCTATTGGCTCTTCTCTGATCATTCGCTATTTTTTTATACATAACTTTTGCTCATTCAATTATCTTTCAACATAGCATTCAGTAATCTTTGTATAAACTTCACTTATGTTAAAATTTTAATAGCTTCCACTCTCATAAAAAAATTGCTATTTCTTTTCATATGTACGGAATTTATTTTCATAAACTTCACATTACTATGCATGTACTGTTTTATTTTATTCTATACTAGCCGCCTTTGGCGACCAGCCTGTTCGCTACCCTTGAAAATTCTGACCGTGGCAAACTCGTTGGCGCGACCTACCAGAAAGGTGTAAGGTAACTGCTTGGAAGGCCAGGAAGTGCCACACAATTTAGACCGGAACCCAATGGGGGAGGCATCCAAAGAGACCGTACCCTCCTTCCCCTACCACAAACCTCTCGGAAGGACTTTCAGTCCCACACGTTTAACGTGATCGTACTCCGCGTGAACACGGCTGCAGTTTTGGCAATGGCGGGAATCGAACCCGGGCCTACCGAGTGAAATTCCCGCGCGCTAACCACTGGGCTACCGTGCCATCCGCGACAATCTCCATAACTTTATTTTTATTCGGCAATTTTGGGAATCGAACCCGGGCCTACCAAGTGCAAATCCCGCGCACTAACCACTGGGGTACTTCACCCTCCGCGATATTCTTCATAACTTATTTTTTATTCACCCAATTTAGACCGGAACCAAGTGGGAGAAGCATCCACAGGGACCGTACCCTTCTTCCCCTACCACCAACCTCTCGGAAGGACTTACAGACCCACATGTTTAACGTGATCGTACTCCGCGTAAACACGGCGGCAATTTTGGGAATCGAACCCGGGCCTACCGAGTGCAATTTCCGCGCGCTAACCATTGGGCTACTTTGCCCTACGCGACAATCTCCATAACTTTCTTTTTATTCATCTAATTTAGACCGTACCCTCCTTCCCCTACCACCAACTTCTCGGAAGGACTCACGGACCCACATGTTTAACGTGCTCGTACTCCGCGTAAACACGGCGGCAATTTTGGGAATCGAACCCGGGCCTGGTAACTGGTTGGACGGCCAGGATGTGCCACCCAATTTAGACCGGAACCCAGTGGGGGAGGCATCCACAGGGAACGTACCCTCCTTCCCCTACCACCAACCTCTCGGAAAAACATACGGACCCATATGTTTAACGTGATCGTACTCCATGTCAGTGGCGGAAATCGAACCCGGGCCTACCGCGTGCAATTCCCGCGCGCTAACCACTGGGCTACTTCGCCCTCCGCGACAATCTCCATAACTTTCTTTTTATTCACCCAATTTAGACCGTACCCTCCTTCCCCTACCACCAACCTCTCGGAAGGACTCACGAACCCACATGTTTAACGTGATCGTACTCTGCGTGAACGTGGCGTAAGTTTTGGCAGTGGCGGGAATCGAACCCGGGCCTACTGAGTGCAATTCCCGCGCGCTAACCACTGGGCTGCCGCGCCCTCCGCGACAATCTCCATAACTTTCTACATATTCACCCAATTTAGACGGGAACCCAGTGGGGGAGGCATCCACAGGGGCCGTATCCTCCTTCCCCTACCACCAACCTCTCGGAAGGACTTACGGACCCACATATTTAACGTGATCGTATTCCACGTAAACACGGCGGCAGTTTTGGCAGTGGCGGGAATCGAACCCGGGCCTACCGCTAACTTCCCGCGCGCTAATTTGCAATTTAAAATGACCATATGCTTAATTCCATCATCCTCATTCCATTGTTTCATTGTTCTATCATTTAAAATATCCATAAAATTAAAATATCCATTTAAAATATCCAAAAGTTAAAATATACATTTAAAAAATCCAGATCGTCCCATCATTTAAAATATAAATATAATAATTTATATAGAGCAAAGGCGCTCTATTCAGAACCGTGACGTCACCTCCACCTTGACGTCCCCACCCACCACCTTCCCTGCTTCAGCGGGGGAGAAACGAACGGAACGCCGAGAAATTTAAAATCATGGCGTCTTTAAAATTGCCATCCTGAAGGCAATTTTCATTATTTCTGGACCACATTAGACTTGTAAGAATGCCAGATATTTCAGCTTTCTAAAAATGTAAATTATTAGTCGAAATTATGAGTACTTTTCACGATGCGAGAATTTAAAAACAAAAAATTGATTTTTTGAGCCAAAAGTGAGTTTTGTTTTAAAATCTTTAAAAAATATTAGAAATCGAAATTCAGATTTGAAATTGATATATTTTTACTCGAAATTCTCTGCTCTTTCCGATGGTGTAATTTATTTTTTTCTACGAAGTCTGGATCGTGGAGAAAAAAGGGCAAAAAGGGCAAAAAACGGTCGAAATCGCATAAAACATTAAATAAATAAAAAAATAATTAAAATTTTAAAAATCGGTTTTCACGTGTCCCCTTCCCTCCCCCTCGGGTCTCCGATTGCCAAATTTCGTAGCTCTCCGACGCGCGGTCGCGAAACGTATAGTGTATAAGACAGACAGACACACACACACACAGACATTGCCTTTTATTATATAGATTAGCGCATATACCAAATTTTAAGCCTCTAACAAATTTTAAAGCATGTGTTTCTCTTTTGTTCTGCAAATCGAACATTTCAGTTCGTGGCATCCCCTAGAGTAGCAAATATTGAAAATCTGAAATTCCACACTTTCTTCCTTTCAAACGGTTTACCCATACATTAAATTTGAAGTCTCTATCTCATCGCAAAGTATGCTTTCCTATCATTTCACCTTTCGAACGTTCTTCCGTGTAGCATCCATCCCCTCAAATGAACAATTTTGAAAAACTGTATTCATTAAATGTGTTTATCAAATGATTAGCCCATATACTACATTTCAAGCCGCTATTAAAATTTAAATGAATTTCTCATTTATTTAGAAAATCGAACAGTTGGGTTTGCGGCACCTTGGGTTTGCGGCACCAGCATCCTCATTCCATTGTTTCATTGTTCCATCATTTAAAATATCCATAAAATTAAAATATCCAAAAGTTAAAATATACATTTAAAAAATCCAGATCGTCCCATCATTTAAAATATAAATATAATAATTTATATAGAGCAAAGGCGCTCTATTCAGAACCGTGACGTCACCTCCACCTTGACGTCCCCACCCACCACCTTCCCTGCTTCAGCGGGGGAGAAACGAACGGAACGCCGAGAAATTTAAAATCATGACGTCTTTAAAATTGCGATCCTGAAGGCAATTTTCATTATTTCTGGACCAGATTAGACTTGTAAGAATGCCAGATATTTCAGCTTTCTAAAAATGTAAATTATTAGTCGAAATTATGAGTACTTTTTACTATGCGAGAATTTAAAAACCAAAAATCGTTTTTTTGAGCCAAAAGTGACTTTTGTTTTAAAATCTTTAAAAAATATTAGAAATCGAAATGGAGATTTGAAATTGATATATTTTTACTCGTAATTGTCTGCTCTTTCCGATGGTGTGAGTTGTTTTTTTCTACGACGTCTGGATCGTGGAGAAAAAAGGGCAAAAAGGGCAAAAAAAGGTCGAAATCGCATAAAACATTAAATAAATAAAAAAATAATTAGAATTTTGAAAATCGGTTTTCACGTGTCCCCTTCCCTCCCCCCCGGGTCTCCGATTGCCAAATTTCGTAGCTCTCCGACGCGCGGTCGCGAAACGTATAGTGTATAAGACAGACAGACACACACACACACAGACATTGCCTTTTATTATTTAAGATTGCTTGCACACCGTTACTATTAGATAAATATTTAAATAGTTTCCGATCAACGTTTCTCAATAGTTCTTCTCGCCTCTGTCAGAGAATGGGTCTAGCAGTGACGTCACTCGTCCTTCCTTCCCGGGACAACTTTTTCCCCGAACGAGACAACCTTATATATAAGATATTCTACGGACCTTGGGTTGTACCGGGATTACAAAGGTGTTGTTGTTGTTGAGACCCAGACCGTCCGACCTACCAGAAAGGTGAAAGGTAACTATTTGAACGGCCGGGAAGAGGATTACAAACGTGTGTAACTCGTTAGCGGCTGTTGCTGAAGTTATCATTCCCTGTAAGGCTCTTCTATATACGAGCTGACTTATCAAGCATATTGAAGCCCACCCTAGATGGAAACGCAATCCATTAGCATTAGCTCTATTAGCATTTTCACTTTAGGAAGTATAATTGAAATAATTATGGGTGGTTGTTCTGTACCAAACGGCTCTAATCATTCTAGAAAGGGTTTTAGGTTATATCGCTTTCCTAGAAACGAAAAAAGAATAAAACAATGGCTAATAAATAATTGGATACCCGGTACAGGAGCATACTTGTGCGAGCTAAGTTCTACAATACTCTAATTGAAACTTCTTTTTTTATATAAAGTATTTATTTTAAACACTTATTTTATAATTTCTGTAACTGTAGTATGGAATCCTATGGGCTTCAATATGCTTAATAAGTCAGCCTCTGGGCCTATTATATAGTGCGTAATAATCCCATCCATATAGTGCGTAAACGCCGTTTATTTTGGTTGTACTCGTTAACAGAAGCGTAGCGTGAGATTTTTGAGTGGAGAGGCTGAGCGATTGGCAAAAAAATTGCTATTACAAGTGAAATTTACATTGTTGCGAACATGTAATATTCCCTCGCAGAAGTCTTTTCTTTTGAGAACCATACGGAGAAAACACCCGTACAGGCTTTCCCATGACGTGAGACTAGGGTTGTCAAAACGCCGAAGGTCAAAGAAGGGTTTCCATATGTAACGATTTCTCGCCAATTTAGCGACATTTGGCGACTTCCAAGAGAATCGAGAAACACTCCGACATAGTCAATAGTCTACGAGATATTAGAGATTTCCAGAAGTTTCTATGGATAGTCCATAAAAGGAATCATCTGAGGGGCAGTTGATGTGATACGAGCTATACTGAACTGTTATTTTTGTCAATGTTTTGAGAGTAGTAGCTGCTGTGATGTGAAACTAATTTCGTCAATGTTTGAGAACAGTATCGGTTAATTTATGAAATTGGTGAAGCATTTAAATCTTGTTTTACTGTATATTGTTCCTGTTTCAACTGTACTTGTGAATCAACGTGTTATTTATCCAGAAATTTGGACTCATTTTTGTATCCTGAATGTACACCCACGATTTCAGAGGATACATCGTAATAATATTGGAATTCGCACTTTCAATATGTTTTATTTCAATAAGTTTTACTTATTAGTGAGTAAAATAAAATAATTTTACATACAACTGCAAAGAGTGAATGGAATGCACGAGATTTTAAAATAATATGTTACCCATGTAAGATGAATACTTACAAGATATTACATTGTGAATGTTTTCTTATTTCTAAATTAGATGAACTTTTACAATCATTTTATTAAATATGAAGTCATGGTCGCCCATAGGGAAGGAAAAGGAGAGGAGGGGGTCATACTCCCCCTTGGGCATTTAATATAACAAAGGCGAGCATCAAGCCAGTCGATGTTGTACATCTTGTGCTTGAATTGTCTCCCCCCCTCCCTTCCCAAATGGAATAAGTTTTACGGGTGCATATGTATGCAGTAGAAATATATTAGAATATTATTAGCAAGTGATAGAAAAAATGTATCAAGTTTTGTAAATATAAACAGCACGAATTAACGAAAGAAAGTAAATCAAAAGGGTGAACTGAAAATAATTGAGAAATATATCTGGAACATAAGCTTTGTTGAAAATCGGTGCAGTCAACAATGTCTGTTCTTTACGCATTTTATATTAATTATTTAATTGTATATTAATTATTTGTTAATTGTATAAATTATTTGTTAATTGTAAATTAATTATGTATTAATTGTAAATTAATTATTTATTAATTGTGTATTAATTATTTACAAATTCTATATTCTGAAAACTTCAAACAACCTTAACTACAATATGCTAAAAATCCGCTAGAAAATTATCAATGGCTTTTGTCTAACTGAGGTTCTCGTATAACGTGATTTTTAAAGGGAAATCATATTTATTCTTTCTAAAACTCCCAAATTCTCAAACGGATGCTTTGCCATATTGTTGCTGCAATAAAGAGCTAAATCTACTACGCAAACTACCTATCTGTCATTGATGAAGCGTCATATCCCATTTCCAACGATTGTCTTAAGTTAGACTGTTTACAAACGGTTGAAAATAACGGGAAGGAATAGCCACACATTTCTGGAAGTTAGCTTATTAGCCAGGGCGGATTCAACCGTTAGGTGGTCTTAACTTAATACCATGCTTCTTTCAATGCACCGTAAAGACTTGATGATTTGAGCTTCTATATATGTGTTTTAATGGGGACAATAGTTCTATATATGTGTTTGAATAGGGGCAATAGTCACTTTAAGTAAGTAAAGTGCAACAGTTTTCTAAAAAAACATTATATGTATATATATATATATATATATATATATATATATATATATATATATATATATATATATATATATATATATTCGCAAAGCTATTTTAAAAATTATAATAAATAAAAGAATCTTTAAATTGGATTTTAAACAGGCGAGGCTTAGCTTTTTTTGTCTCAATAAGCGCTACGCCACAGCTCATTAATAAAGAGTACTTGCGGGTGAAGCGCACTATGCCTGCGCCGCCGGCCTAAGACTCTTTTCTGAGCCATATCACGCTCATTGCACGGGTGTACCCGGATTCTAAAAATGAACCGAGTAGCTTACGTGCTTAATAAACCGCCGCTTATTAAGAAAGACTGCGTAACGGCCGAAGCGCCAGTACAGTGTACCAAAGACGCTTATTTACGTGTATCAAGCGTACTGGGAGGATTTTCCCGAATTGCATAAGTGGACTGATCAACTTATGTGCATGCTAATTGGCCCTTCTTTTTCTCCCGGCTATGCACCTAGTTGCTCTACTTCTATTGAGCAGGCCGCACAGTTTGGGTCAAGAAAGAAAGCGTAAAGGCGCTTAGCGGCCGGAGCACACTACGCCCTTGCATTGGCACAAAACCGTTTATTTAGGGCCCAGTAGTGTACTCGAATTATAAAAGTGAACTGAACGGCCCATGTAGCTGTTAAACGGCAACTTATTAACTAAGACCGCTTTACCGGTCGAAACGCCCACACCTGTGATTGGACTAACATGTGGCACATAACACTGTGACCGTTCACACCTGTGATTCTTTTAACCGGTGACTGAACTATTTCAGTGTCATTTTATACCTTTTAATTGCTTATTTTAACTTTTAGTGCCTATTTTAAGTGCTTAGTTTACCCTCTTAGTGTCTATTTGGCTTGCCTATTTTGAGATATTTAGTGTCTATAAATCCGGGCTCTAATAATATGTGTACAAAATTTTATTTGAAACGCTTCATTTATTCGTGAGATTGCACATTCACAGATTCATGGACGTATACACACACTAACATACGTACTCACAGACATCACCTCAAGAATTTTCGATTCGAGTTCAGGAATGCTTGAAACGTGTTCGCTCGTCGAAAACTCGAATTTGAATTCTTAACCCCGACATAATACTTTCCATATACATTATTACTACAGGGTGTTTCACTCGCCCTTGGCTCCTGATTTTCTCTTATAACTTTCTAACTAATGGATGCTATTCAGCGGAATTTGACATGGGCATACATACCTTGGTGTATAAGAAGCAGCCTTGCTTTTTGGTGGGGGGAGGGGGGAGGGCTCTTTGACATGTGCTTGTGGAAACGCCCATCTTCTGTGACAGTTTACATAAGGACTTCTGTGGGAAAGCCAGCAGTCTGTTTTCCACTTTGGGATTAGAGAGTAGTGCCGCCACTCGTCTTCTTGCATAACCACGCTTCTCATATACCAAGGTATGTCCATGTCAAAATTCATTGAATCACGTCCATTAGTTTGAAAGTTATAAAGGAAAATCAGGGGCAGACAGCGAGTGAAACACCCTGTATGCATACGCCCTATATACATGTATATAGGGAAAGTAACAAAGCAGCAACTTGCTTAAATGTCATATAAATAAGTAACTGTTAAAAAGAGTATACTAAAATGTGCATTTCTGTAAATTAACATTACATGATTCAAACGCCAATTGCCAACATAAACAATGTTTATTCAACACTCATTTTTGTAACTATGCATATTTTATGATATTGAATAAAATTATGCATGAAATGTCACATTGCTCCAGAAATTGCTCAATATATTTTGGTCATTCAAACCAATATCAGCGATACCACATAGTAAAAATCGTGCACCCAGCTGTCCTGTAAGATGAAGAAGTCTAGCTGTTCTATAGGAAGCAGGAAGTATTCTTATTAAATGAAGAATTTAACAACATAACTTTCTTCAGTTGATGCTAGTAGTTTGGACAACATTATTTTGACTCTTTACGGTTCCTTCATGTACAGAGAAGATGATAGTTCGAATGCAATTCTGAACTAATCCAAACATATGTACATATACAGGAAAATCCCCCCGTAGCCGAGATTCAAATCCGATGAAAGTCATAAAGTTAACAGTTAGATCACATATAGACATTGCGGTTAGTCGAATGGCAGAAAGTTTGTGTTCCTGACTTTACGAAGTCTCTTGTTAAGAGGTTTCTTGGGCGGGAAAAACAATGTATTTTGTAAAAGAAAACTGGCAACACTGACAGTTAAAAAAATGGCAACAATACTAGTTAAAAAATAAAAAAAACTGCCAGTTAAAAATATCTGGCAAATCTGAGAGCAATGGAGTTGGTCATATTTTCCAGGAGCTCCTTCGAAAAATTTCCCTAATGTGCAAGTAAGTACTTTAGGAAATTCGATATTTATTTAGTTTATTTCTTTTAAAGATACTTTTATACTCACATTTTTATATCGTTTAATTATTTGCGCTACTTAATTTTAATTTACTAATTGAAAATATAATTTTATCATCTCCGGGTTAATATTCAGTAGTTCCTTCGAAGACCGTTTATTTTGTATCACTTTGTCTCATGTTTTGCTCAATGATGTCTGTGAGGAACAATGTTATTTTCGAGACATTTTCCTTAGCATCCAGAAAGATCATACATCTTGTGACCGCAGGCATCGCCAGTTTTGCAAAACAAAGCTATAAAATCAGTCAACACGCTCTGATTTCGGCGAAATGCACCCATTCCAGCCGTCATCAGAGCGAGGAGCAGATAATCTCGTATAGGAATGCGAGGGTGGTCTATGACAAGAGGATCCTGGGAAAAATTCCAGAGGGGCTTTTCACAGGGTGGTCCTGGAATAGGAAAGTGGAATATATATGCAAAAGGGAAGCTCAATCGAGAGACGCCTGGCGATTTTCGACGAGTTAGGTCGCACGTATCGAGCTCTCCAGCTGACGTAGCGAAGGGAACTCACATGCCTCAACCAGCAGAGGGTTGTTTTGTACATTATTATGCAGCGTCATGATTGAATAAAAGTTTGTGCTATATTTGCAAACTTTGCCTGGTTATTCAAGCCTATTGAGAGTCCATTTACTTTAGCATTATTTCACGGATTCGACAACTCATGAAACTCGGAGAGGAAACTGTCACGTATAGTACCGGTTCATTTTCATCAGTACGCAAAGGACCAAACGCTATTAAAATAATATCAGCGACGATGTAGGAAGGAGATCAAATCAAGGAGTTCATAACAATTGTATTGCTGTTTTTATGCATTCATAATTTTCTGTAATAACCGTAGTGATTGCAAAAGTGATTGTAAAAGATCGTAGAATATGTTGTATATAAATGATAGTTTTCTGGATAATGTACACCCACTGTGCTCCCGCCCAATTGACTCGATCATGCAACAGATCTGTCTATTTCACTTGATGTTGTTTTACATTAACCTGATATTAATTACGATGATCATATGTTGGATTATCATGAGTCAGAACTGCTTACTTACTGTTAAATATTTGTAAAAATTATAGTTTTTACTTAACATTGCTGATTTTGATACTTTAGTTTTATTTTAGAAATTGTTTAGTATAACTGTGGAATAATTAACGTCCTGATTCATAAATCTGATTCATAAATAATTTTTCCATCCAATCAAATTATAATAAATATCTGTTTATTTTACTGACACACACATACACACACACACACATATATATATACATAATAGTGCTATAATAATAATAATGTTTGTAGAAAGGTTATGAACACTGATCAGCATTACGTTTATCAAGATCACACCGCCTATAAAGATGAATACCATAGTCACGTCATCACTAGGAATTTAGAACTATTGAGGAGGACTGATCTCAAGCAACTTTTCGAACTGGGTACAAAATATCGTATCCACGAATATCGATCCATTGGAACGTCTATTGAGGGTGACATTGATATGTTCATATACAAGATTGCCGTGAAATACAGTGTACCCATCGAAGTTTTTGAAGAATGGCTAGAGGCTATATTGAAGGAATTTATGAGGAAATACAATAGAACAAATGAGCAACGTATCTTGATGCACTATAACAAAAATACCTTAGCGACTTTGCATAGGAACTTCGTAATTACCTATGTCGATAAAGTAGCCGCAAATTATGCGTTTACATGCAAGTTTTTGTACAACAAGCTTATCAAATGCTACAGGACCATATATCAAATTAGAAATGTAAATTTGTGACATATCACAGAAAAAGATAAAACTGGATGATAATACATAGGAGACATTTTTGCGAATTCCGCGTAGGCTCACGATACAATCGCGGATTCTTAAGTACTTTTCACATTGAGACATGCCATTTTTTATTTGAAACAATTAAAACAAATAAGTAAACAAATGCAAGTATGTATTTGATTTTTAAATTTAACATAATTTTTCAAAACGAAGAATAGAACTCACAGACGATTTTTCTTTCCTTTAACTTTAATTTTGCCGTTTCAAATGTTTATAGTAAAAGAATTTAAAAAAACTGAAGAATGAAATGCAGACGATGTATTTTTTTAATTTACGTATTTATTTCCAGAATTATTTCTATTCAATACAACTAAACATTTTTTTAATATTATACCAAAATAAAGAAGATTAGAAATCATTCAGTGAAGCGTCAAAATGTTTAGTTCTGAATTGACGAATTAAGAACACGTAACTGGTTGTGCATTATGGTATTTTTAACAAATAACGAGCTTTTCGAATTAACAATGATTTATGTTCTGTGTAAAAAAAAATACTGCAGAAACTGCTCGGGATTCTGGACGGCGATATCTAAACGTGCCTGAAATTTCACGTACATTTGTTTATCAGATGATGAGGAGATTAAGAACTACCGGTTCATTCCATCCGAGATTTGGCCCTGGAAGGAATCGTTTGTATACGGAGGACCAAGAATCTGAGATCATCGCATATTTTTCTTTCAACCCACGAACAAGCATTCGAAAAGCAAGCTAAACTTTGGGGCTACCTAGGATGTCAGTTGATAGAACACTTGAAAAATACTATTGGAATCCATTTTGTATTCATGGACTTCAAGTACTTCATTCTTCCGATTTTGACCGGCATGTTGCATTCTGCAACTGGTTATTAATCCAACAAGACATAACTTCGAACTTTATTAAGAACATTTTGTGGACTAATAATTGTTTGTTTGCAGAAGATGGAGCAATCAATACTCACAATGATCATTATTGGGATAATACGAAACCATTTTTTGTCCGTGGAATACATCACCAGAGAAAGTTTTCTGTGTCTGTATGGTGCGGAATTTGGAATGGAAAACTGATTGGTCCTGTGTTTTATGAAGGGACTCTTACATCTGAAAAATACATGCAGCTTATTTTAGGCGGTACTGTAACAGATTTTATGGAGATGGCAACATTATCGCTTCTAAACAACATGAATTGTCAACAAGATGGCGCGCTTGTACACCAGGCTATAATTGTGGCAAATTGGCTCAACGAAAACTTTGATAAACAGTGGATTGGCTTGAAAAGAGCCACAAAATGGTCCCCCAGATTCGCTTATTTAAGCCCTCTCAATTTTTACTTATGGGGGCCGTCTTCGAACACTAGTTCATAATACTCGCCCACTAAACGCAATTGACCTTAAACAAAAGATAATTGATGCTTGCAACAATATTAGTGGTTGTTGTTGTTGATCTTGTTGAGACCCAGACCGTCCGACCTACCAGAACGGTATACGCTAACACAATATTACTGGTGAAGAACTCCAAAATATTTACAGAAGCATTATTAGAACAGCTCAGTTATGTTGTTGTTGTTGAGACCCAGACCGTCCGACCTACCAGAAAGGTGTAAGGTAACTGTTTGGACGGTCGGGAAGTGCCACCCAATTTAGACTGGAACCCAGTGGGGGAGGCATCCACAGGGACCATACCCTCCTTCCCCTACCACCAACCTCTCGGAAGGACTTACGGACCCACATGTTTAATGTGTTCGTACTCCGCATGAACACGGCGGCAGTTGTGGCAACGTGCAAATCCAGCGCGCAAACCACCGGGTTACCGCGCCCGAAAGGTGCCAACAGCACGCGGTGTTCCCAGGTGGTCACCCACCCAAGTACTAACCGCGCCCGATGCTGCCTGACTTCGGTGATCTAACGAGAACCGGTGTTTTCAATACGGTACGGCCGTTGGCAGCTCAGTTATGTATTGGAGTTGAAGGAAAACATTTTGAGAATGCTTTGTGAATTGCGTTTTGTGAATTGTATTTCTAGTATTTGTAACAAAATTTGTTCCTTTATATCAGTGGTCTTCTATCAATGTATGCATATTTTAATTATGTGCCCCAACCACGTAGTGAGTGCCACTGCTTTATATGATCTATGTCTGTGTAATGCTTTATTTAGATGCATTTGCGATAAAAAATTTTGACACATATTAACGTATTTTTGATCTAAACAATTTCCATCGTCAATTTGTTTATGAACCCTATTTTCACTGATGAAATAGCCTTTAACATGGTATGGAAAAGTGGCATAAGTCAGATTTTTGCCGATATGCGGTTTTTTTAATGTTCTTGCTGCATTAAAAATAAATATTTTCTGATTGACCAAATTTGTCTAAGGGGGTCGTATAAAAATTTAAAAAGTGTAACTTTTTGAAAATGAATGGGAGGACTCTTTCACTAACGTAGTTTTATTTCCTACCTTACTTTCAGCATTTTTGCAACTCACATTGTCCACTTATCTCCAACAGGTAAAGAATTAAAGCGCGTTTCAATCTTTTTGGGACACCCTGTATATATAATATTTAAATTCTTAATATATATATATATATATATATACATATATATGAACTAATAAAGATAAATAGATGCCGTTTGCACAGAAAAAATGGAAATGAAACCGGATTTTTTGTCAAGAAAAAAAAATATTGTTAGTATAATTTACATTTCTACCAACAGATGGCGCTGTATTAGGTACCTAGTTTACATTACATAGGATAAGATACATTACATAGGACAGATCGACTAACACTACTATCTGCTACAAGATGGCGTTATCAGCTACAGCTGCTCTTTTTATACCGTCTGATAATTTGAATAATCTGATATCTGTACCTAATACAGCGCCATCTGTTGGTAGAAATGTAAATTATACTAAAAATATTTTTTTCTTGACAAAAAATGAGTCTTCATTTGCATTCTTTCTGTGCAAACGGCATCTATTTATCTTTATTAGTTCATGAATTATTAATTTTTAAAGTTTTTCCTGACTTTTGGATCACCCTGTACATATACGTATTTTGGACATAGCGACGGTGTATTAAGAATATAAACGACGGTTGTATTAAGTAAGATAACATACCTCCCACCTGCACGCTCGTTCATAAAAATCCTGGACATATGTGGACGCACCCCTCCCAGTGAAAACATTGCATAGTCCTAATTTACATGAAAGTAAAGCTGTAGGGACTCTTTAAACTAAAAGTTACACACAGGGAGTTGATTAAAAATATGTATAATCTGGTGATATGTACAAATGGTTTAAAGACTATAGTCACCAATAAAATCAAAATCGGTGGATTAGGAGGCGAGATAGAGAATTGGCAGTGCTAACTACAGTAAAAATTACGCTCAGGGATTTGTCACGTTAAAGATGCATATCCAGGTGACATGTACAAATGGTGCTGAGACTACAGCCATCAGCCGAACCATAATCGCTCGATTAGGAACAGATATGTAAAATTATGGGGGCTAGTTAAACTAAAAGTTACGCCCAGGGAGTTGACACAAAAAAACGCATGCTTATCATATCCATCAAATATGTATATCAAGGTGAGGCGTACAGATGGTGCAGCTAACAACCATCAGCAGAATCAAAATCGCTCAATTAGGAGGTGAGATAGGAAATTTGGGAGGAGGGAGCTTACTGAAGTAAAAGTTATACTCAGAGAGATGTCACAACAAAGATGCATAACCAGGTGACATGCACAAATGGTGCAGAAACTATAGCCACTAGCAAAACTAAATTCACTCAATTAAGAAACGAGATGTAAAATTGTGGGACTAGTTAAACTAAAAGTCACGCCCAGGGGGCTGACATAAAATATGTATATTCAGATGACACGTACAGAGGGTGCAGAGTCTATAACCCTCATTAAAATCAAAATCGCTGAATTAGAAGCCGAGATAAGAAATTTGGGGCTATCTCAAATAAAATTTAAGCCCAGGGAGTATTTGAGCAATATAGTTGCCAGCCGGAGGCCAAAATTTCCAGGAAAATGACGTCAGATAAAATGATCATGGTGAAAATTTAATTTTAAAGTTTTTCAACAAATATTTAGAATTCCTTTCATTTTTAGGCATTTTTAATGGCAAATAGCTGAAAAGGTAAAACCGCTGGGTAGGTCAAGTGACTCAAACTAAATATCCAAAACACCACATTTCTGAAAGTGTCACTAAAAATAGCCCATCGGTCACGGGTATGCCAAAATTAGGAAACTCGAAACGTTTAAAGAATTAATTTTAAGCCAAACATATTAGAATTCGTCACCAGCAGATCAGCCAGAGCACAGAACTGTCCCAAATCAAAAATGACCCTCTTTCCGAAGGACATAACCATACTGCATCAGAAATGACGAAATACGAAACAACTTTAATAAGTAAAACAGTTGGGTGGGTCAAATGATCCCTCAAACTGAGTGTCATTACCAACATATTATACTCACGATGGACAGAAATCCCTAAAATATCATAAGCATTCCCTTCTCATCACCACACACACTTAATACACTCACTGGTTCAAATGTTTATTTAAACTTCCAAATTTAAAAAAAAAAGACGAGAAAGAGAACACATATATTCTTAAATGTAGAAAATTGAAGCCAAATTAGCAAAACTGAGTCAATTTAAGGGGTCCCTCTTCATGTTTTACAAATCTTTTATTTCGCTTTGGCGAAAAGCTCTCGCAAAACGCGCCACATATCGAATGCTAATACTGCAATATCTGTTTTTTTTCACGCCAAATTACTAATACTAGCCGAATACCCGATGAAAATCAACGGTCTCGCAATAAGCAATCCCTGAATAATGTAAATTTTTTAATAATTTGCGTTTCACATTTATTTGACAAATCGAATATTTTGGTGTGCAGGACTCCCTAAAGAAGAAAATATTGGGAAACTTAATTTGCGCATTTCTTCCTTTTGATTTATCTACCAGTGCACCACATCCCGAGGCACCCCTATTTTATTATTTCTCCTTTGGAACTTTTTTCTGTGAAGCACACCCATAAATGAACATTTTTGAAAAACTCTGTTTGCCTTGGGTTTTTTATCAGATGATTGGCACATATCAAGCCTCTATCACATTTAAAAAGAAGTGTGCCTTATTTATTCAGAAAATTGAACATATTAGTGTGCGGCACCCCTTAAAGTGGCAAATATTGGAAATCTGAAATTTCACACTTTCTTCCTTTCAAACTATCTACCTGTACACCAAATTTGAAGTCTCTATTCTATTGAGAAGCATGTTTTTTCTATCACTTCACTTTTCGAACGTTTTTCTGTGTAGCACCCCGTTAATGAACATTTTTGTCAAATCGTATTCATCTTTGGTTTTTTTGTCAAATGGTTAGCCCATATATTAAATTTCAAGCTTCTATCACATTGTAAAGGAGGCGTTTTTCATTTGTTCGGCAAATCGAACATTTTGGTGAACGGCACCCCTACAATAGCAAATGTTGGAAAACTGAAATTGCGCACTTTCTTTCTTTCCAACTTCTTACCCATATACCAAATTTGAAGTCTCTATCTCATCGCGAAGCATGCTTTTCTAGCATTTCACCTTTCGAATACTTTTGTGTGGAGTACCCCCCCCCCCTTTAAATATACATTTTTGAAAAACTCTATTATTTTTGTGATTTCTATCAGATGATTCGCCCATATACCAAATATCAAGCCTCTATCACGTTTTAAAAGGGGCGTCTCTCCATTATTCCGAAAATCGAACATTTTGGTATGCGGCACGCGCTAAAGTAGAAAATATTGGTAAACTGAAATTGCACACTTTCTTCCATCCAAACTATCTACCCTTACACCAAATTTGATATCTCTATCTCATTCTGAAGCATGGCTTTTTATCAATTCACTTTTCGAATGTTTTACTCTGGAGCACCTCCTATTAAACGAACATTTTTGAAAAACTATATTTGTCTTGGAGCAAAACTAAAAATAGAGTGCCGAACCAGTAGAGGATTTTCAAAGTTTATTAAATCATAAAGAAATAACTTATCATAAACATGGCTTTGAAAATTCGATTATACAGTCACTGATTTATTAAAATAACATACGTAACGAACACTCTTAAGGACAGTGGTGAATTTTGTTTACAATCTGTCATCCTGCGCTTCACCTAATTTTTCACTAAAAACATTTTTTGGCACAGATATAAATATTTTATTTGATGATGTAAAACTAGTAGTCAGGCCCATTGGAGCGATACCATACTTATAACTATTCGGAAGTTTGGGACGGAAGAAACAATTATAATTATCGGAACTTTCCGAATGTAACCAAACTTATGCACCAATTCTCAAAGACGGGAGCCGCGGACGAACATTGTGACGTCACATTCCGTGCGCGCCAAAATGAACCGTTTTCCCGCCACAGTCAGAAAGGAGAACTTTGACTGCTAATAAAACATGAAATACAGGTCGGAGAATAAAAATTTTCATACTTTTGTCCTTTTTGAAACATTTCGAATCGAATAAAAAAATAAAAAAGAGAGACCGGAATTGTCCATTTAGGATTTCAGAGCTTTGTTTACCATTGTGCCATTGATTCGTATTGTTGCGAAAGCGGGGTTTTCCCCATTTGGAGCTTTCTCTTTCGTCTGTCTCAGAGGCCAGTCGAAGAAAATACAGTGCATGACGTCACAATGACGTGAACCAGGGTTGCCGGAATTTCACAGTTGGAAAAAGAGTTTGCAGATTTGGCGATTTATCGCCAATTTGGCGACATCCAGAATGTTCCAGAAACTTCTTGATGGACTGTGATTTTTGTCTACGCTGGACTGTGATTTTTGTGAATGTTTTGAGAATAGTAGCGGCTATTTTGTGAAATTACTTTCGTCAACATTTTGAGAATAATATCGCTTATTCTGTGTAATTAGTGGAGCATTTAAGTGCTGTGTTTCTGTATACCGTTCCTGTTTAATTTGTGCTTGGGCATAAATGTAAGTTATGCAGAAACTGGGACTCGTTCTTGTATCCTGCGTATACACCCACAATTCTTGCAGATACGGTTTCGTAACAGTATTCTGAAGCGCGCAGTTTGTGGGCACCCTGTCGTCATCTTTGGTTCCAGGCTAGCGAATGGGCACCCTGTCGTCATCTTTGCTTCCAGGCTAGCGAATGGGCACCCTGTCGTCATCTTTGCTTCCAGGCTAGCGAATGGGCACCCTGTCGTCATCTTTGCTTCCAGGCTAGCGAATGGGCACCCTGTCGTCATCTTTGCTTCCAGGCTAGCGAATGGGCACCCTGTCGTCATCTTTGCTTCCAGGCTAGCGAATGGGCACCCTGTCGTCATCTTTGCTTCCAGGCTAGCGAATGAGCACCCTGTCGTCATCTTTGCTTCCAGGCTAGCGAATGGGCACCCTGTCGTCATCTTTGCTTCCAGGCTAGCGAATGGGCACCCTGTCGTCATCTTTGCTTCCAGGCTAGCGAATGGGCACCCTGTCGTCATCTTTGCTCCCAGGCTAGCGAATGGGCACCCTGTCGTCATCTTTGCTTTCAGGCTATCGAATGGGCACCCTGTCGTCATCTTTGGTTCCAGGCTAGCGAATGGGCACCCTGTCGTCATCTTTGCTTCCAGGCTAGCGAATGGGCACCCTGTCGTCATCTTTGCTTCCAGGCTAGCGAATGGGCACCCTGTCGTCATCTTTGCTTCCAGGCTAGCGAATGGGCACCCTGTCGTCATCTTTGCTTCCAGGCTAGCGAATGGGCACCCTGTCGTCATCTTTGCTTCCAGGCTAGCGAATGGGCACCCTGTCGTCATCTTTGCTTCCAGGCTAGCGAATGGGCACCCTGTCGTCATCTTTGCTTCCAGGCTAGCGAATGGGCACCCTGTCGTCATCTTTGCTTCCAGGCTAGCGAATGGGCACCCTGTCGTCATCTTTGCTTTCAGGCTATCGAATGGGCACCCTGTCGTCATCTTTGGTTCCAGGCAAGCGAATGGGCACCCTGTCGTCATCTTTGCTTCCAGGCTAGCGAATGGGCACCCTGTCGTCATCTTTGCTTCCAGGCTAGCGAATGGGCACCCTGTCGTCATCTTTGCTTCCAGGCTAGCGAATGGGCACCCTGTCGTCATCTTTGCTTCCAGGCTAGCGAATGGGCACCCTGTCGTCATCTTTGCTTCCAGGTTAGCGAATGGGCACCATGTCGTCATCTTTGCTTCCAGGCTAGCGAATGGGCACCCTGTCGTCATCTTTGCTTCCAGGCTAGCGAATGGGCACCCTGTCGTCATCTTTGCTTCCAGGCTAGCGAATGGGCACCCTGTCGTCATCTTTGCTTCCAGGCTAGCTAATGGGCACCCTGTCGTCATCTTTGCTTCCAGGCTAGCGAATGGGCACCCTGTCGTCATCTTTGCTTCCAGGCTAGCGAATGGGCACCCTGTCGTCATCTTTGCTCCCAGGCTAGCGAATGGGCACCCTGTCGTCATCTTTGCTTTCAGGCTATCGAATGGGCACCCTGTCGTCATCTTTGCTTCCAGGCTAGCGAATGGGCACCCTGTCGTCATCTTTGCATCCAGGCTAGCGAATGGGCACCCTGTCGTCATCTTTGCTTCCAGGCTAGCGAATGGGCACCCTGTCGTCATCTTTGCTTCCAGGCTAGCGAATGGGCACCCTGTCGTCATCTTTGCTTCCAGGCTAGCGAATGGGCACCCTGTCGTCATCTTTGCTTCCAGGCTAGCGAATGGGCACCCTGTCGTCATCTTTGCTTCCAGGCTAGCGAATGGGCACCCTGTCGTCATCTTTGCTTCCAGGCTAGCGAATGGGCACCCTGTCGTCATCTTTGCTTCCAGGCTAGCGAATGGGCACCCTGTCGTCATCTTTGCTCCCAGGCTAGCGAATGGGCACCCTGTCGTCATCTTTGCTTTCAGGCTATCGAATGGGCACCCTGTCGTCATCTTTGCTTCCAGGCTAGCGAATGGGCACCCTGTCGTCATCTTTGCTTCCAGGCTAGCGAATGGGCACCCTGTCGTCATCTTTGCTTCCAGGCTAGCGAATGGGCACCCTGTCGTCATCTTTGCTTCCAGGCTAGCGAATGGGCACCCTGTCGTCATCTTTGCTTCCAGGCTAGCGAATGGGCACCCTGTCGTCATCTTTGCTTCCAGGCTAGCGAATGGGCACCCTGTCGTCATCTTTGCTTCCAGGCTAGCGAATGGGCACCCTGTCGTCATCTTTGCTTCCAGGCTAGCGAATGGGCACCCTGTCGTCATCTTTGCTTCCAGGCTCCATCGAGACAAGCGAATGGGCTAACTTGTAATTTACAAGAGATAAAGAAGTGGAACTTCTTACTTTGAAATGAGAATAGTTAAAATTCTGAATTGGGGCGGGACAGCCCAGCGACTAGAAAGCAGGAATTGCGCTCGGACGACTCGAGTTCGATTCCTGCCGCTTCCTAAACTGTCACTGTGGTCACGCGGAGTACGATTATGTTAAACATGTGGGTCCGTAAGATCTTCCGAAAGGTTGGTGGGAGGGGAAGGAGGGGTACGGCCCTGTGGAAGCCTCCCCCACTGGGCTCCGGTCTGAATTGGGTACCATTTCCCGACAGTCCAAACAGATATCTTACACTCTCGGGCATTCCGGCCATCCAAACAGCTACTCTAAGTCCACGGACGAGTCGGATGGTCTGGGCTTTCGACACTCTCGGGCAAGCCGGACAGTCTGGGTCGAAGAAAACTGGCAAGATGTTTTCAATCAAATTTTAAAGAAAATAATTCAGTAACAAAAGTGTGGCATCGACGATATTTTGAAATTCCGATGTGGGGGCTGCTTCCCCACTTTGAAATGAGAATAATGCCTTACCGGAAGTGGTAAAACACAAATTTTCACGATATCATCCTGTACAAACAAATGGCATCGAAAAAATTTTGAAATTCAGAGGTGTGTGTGTGAGGGGGGGGGGGGGCCTCTCCCCACTTTGAAATGAGAATAACGCTTTATCGGAAGTGGTACAAATGAAAATCTCTTTATGGTACAATACGGTACAGATGTAGTACAAACAAATGGCATCGATGAAATTTTCAAATTTCAAGGGGGGGGGGGGGCTGTCTCTCAACTTTGAAATGAGAATAACGCCATACGAAAAGTGGTATAAATGAAAAAATTTACGGTACAGTCCGATACAAACGTAGTACAAACAAATGACATCGAGGAAATTTTAAAATTCTCAGGTGGGGGCTGCCTCTGCCTCCCCACTTTAAAATGAGAATAACGTCTTACCGGAAGTAGTACAAAAGAAAATTTTTACAGTACAGATGAAGCATAAACTACCTACACCATTGAAATTTGGGAAATTCGGAGATGGGGGGAGGGGTTGGCGAAATGAAGCTATTGTTTCCCGTATGTCTGTTTCTTTATATAGATATATAATAAAAATATTATATGGAATTCCAATGATAGATAAGAGAAAGGATGTAACTCATACAGCAATGGGAAGAAAAAAACTAATACAGTTCAAAACAATCAGTCATCAAGCAATAAAAAATAATATTAAATAAATAGTGGGAATACGAAAATAGAAAACTTGAAACTAACGAAGCATTAAAGCCTAATATGAGCAAAATCACTAGGCTTACAAATGTATATCATTAAGATTTATCGTCAGGGCACATCATCTAACGATTGACCAAGAAAAAAGCTTGTTTCTGAAATTGGAGATAAATAATATCTATAAACTCCAATTGCTGGCCAACAAGCTTAAAGATTGAAATATAAAAAGGGAATTAAATAAATTTTACCTGAGAAATATAAGCACTTTGTGACACTTAAAGCGATAAATAACATGTTACGAGTCATCTGTTTCCATTCGCAGGAGATAAAAGCTCAACTGTTGCCAATCAAAAAGAGCTCAACTGTTGCTAATCGTAA
Source organism: Amaurobius ferox (assembly GCA_951213105.1). Lineage (NCBI taxonomy): Eukaryota > Metazoa > Arthropoda > Arachnida > Araneae > Amaurobiidae > Amaurobius > Amaurobius ferox. The sequence continues at coordinate 130,323,428 of OX578149.1, read as the reverse complement.
GATATAAATAACAGTATAGCAAATAAGTAAAAAATGTTATACATTCACCTATAAAAGCTGCGTAAATAAGGGCGTGATAAATAGTGAATGCACGGAGGCATATGTCGAAGTGGATGTGAATACATTGTGATGCAAATACCAGATAATGTTTATAATTAACTAATATAAGTTGACTAATATAATGAACTAATATATATAACTAATATAAACGAAAGAAAATTTGGTACGTGCAATGTGGATGTACAGAAAAAGAAATGATTAGAATTTCAGAACGATTAGATGATTTATTGTACTGAATGATCTACATAAAGTGAGCACGTCAATATGGCGTTGGTCCACCTCTGGCCTTGATACAAGCTGTTACCTGACGTGGAATTGATGCATAAAGTTGCCGGTTGGTGTTCTGAGGGATGTCGTTCCAAATGGCCTTCAATTGACGAAATAATTCGTCTACATACTGGGATGGTCGCAGGCGACGCCCCATCTCAACCCAAATGTGCTCAATAGGCGAGAGATCTGGAGATCTGGCTGACCAAGGAATTGTCGAAAACCCAGACCACTCGACTGACCCGAGGGCTTATAGTCGCAGTTTCAGTGGCCGGGAAGAGAGGTTAGCCGGAACCGACCTCCAGGCCAATGAAGTGTGTCGTAAGCACGCCGATAATCAACAGAGAGACTGTGGTCTGGCATTATCTTTCTGTAAATTTAGTCAGGGGTACGAGAATGAGAGGAATATTAGTATACATAAATCACAATTAAATAGGTATACATTTAAATATATTTAAAATGAAAAAGCAAACACGGCAAAAATGAGAAAATGCAAATAAGTAGCTCAACATTAAAGATCAAGACATGGAGAACAATCAGTTGAAACTGCATAAAAAATGGCGTTTAGTTCGAAATTGCATTCTCGTTAGGACAGCCATACAATTCGAATTAAAACCGATAGAATAGGCAGTTTCGGACAATGATGATATTATTACTTTCCTTATATACAATAATGTATAAGGAAAATATTGTGACGGGGTAGAAAATTCGAACTCGAATTCGAATTTTCGACGGGAGAGCACGTTTCAAGCATCCCTGATCACGAATCGAACATTTTTGAAGTGATGTCTGTGTGTGTGTGTGTCAGTGAGTCTGTGGAGACGATAACTGACGGACAAATGGACCGATTCGAACGAAATTTGAAACAAAAATTACAATCCGTAAACACTGGAACCTTATTGTGTTTATACGCAACGGAATGTTCAGAACCCCCGTAAATTTTCGAGTAAAATTTTGAAAAAATCGTCAAAAAATCAAAACCTCTAATAAAGTTACGCATATAGACATTTCTTGTGTAATTTTTCATTAGAAAACCTTAGACATAAATTTTAGAACGCTAACATGCACAGTTCTCGAGATATTGCACATTTTTCAAAAAATTAACAAAAAAAATCATATAAAATAAAAAAAAAATATTTCCTATTGAGAAAGATGTTCCATTTGCATATGTAATATCATGCGATAAATATGGTGACATCATTCTCATGGATTTAACTCGTTCCATTCACAAGAAAAGATACTTTGAGTAATACTTTTGTATTTGAGCGCCAATAGTCATTTATCTGCTGTAATAATAACTTATTTCTTCGTCCATAACGCTTGGCGAGATTTTGGCGACGAATTTGTCGGAATGTCGCCAACTTGGCGACTTTTTAAAATATTGCCAAATTAATGAAAATCTCGTCAAATGGATAAAAATGACGCTAAATCAATGAAAATGACGACTCATTGACGAAAATTCAATATCTTGGAAAGAATATAAATATTTACCATAAAAATAATCTATTTTTTTTTACTGTAAAAGTAGTGAATTCATTGCGTTATATAAAGAAAGTCATGTGCTGCCCACATCCGATTTTTTTTACTATGGGCACCATTGGAACTATCTACTGCCTAGTGGAAGGAGAAATAATAAAAAGTGTGAGTCGAAATGTTTGCAGGAGAACATACGACAGAGCATTTTACATATATTTGTTAAAGCGAGTGGATACTGGAATGAATATACTATTGAACGTGAACGAAATTTTTTTTTGAATGAAAACTTTCAAAAATAGTAATCTGTATAGGACTCAGGGCAAGTGGAAAGTAGTCTTTCAAAAATAGTAAACAGTATCAGACTCAGGCCTAGTGGAAAGTTAGATGATAAGAATGGGCGAAATTCACAAAAATGAGTTATCCAATCAAGGATAAATAATGCATTTGTAAAAATATTATGTGGTGTATTTGAAATTATTAATAATATTATTTACAAATACTTCCGGATAGTGGTAATTTTGGCAAATGCGTTTAAGATTATTGCTGTGGAGATAGTGAAACTGAGGATCAGAAAGTCGATGTGCTCGAAATAGCTGGTTTAAAATGATGTTTCTATACAATTGAATAGAATTACAAGATCGATATGATATCAGTTTAATGATAGTGAAGTTATAAGAATCTTTTTTATCATATAGATTGGTAATAACATGATTATGGAAGGTATCTAAATTTAGGTCTATATAATTTACAGTTTGACTAACACTAGGCTCATTAGGGATTAATTCTAGGTTAGAAGGGTAGAAATCAATATTAATTGGATAGGAATCATCAATGATAATACAAATTAAGTCGTCAACATATCGATATATAATATATGAATTATACATACATATATATATATATATATACAGAGAGAGAGAGAAAGAAGGAAACTAATAAGTAAAGCATGAAATAAATATCATACCCTAGTTCAATATCATGAAATATGTTAATTGCTTTCGTCAAAAAGGACTTGAAATACAATATCTAACAAAAGGAAAACATTGATACCAGAGAATTAACCATGATCTTCATTTTATACTGAAAGATGAGATAAGTGATAAAACATGGGTGATAAAACACACAATCTAAACATGTGCGTCAAAAGAAATGCAAAATGCTGTAGGACTAAAATATTAAAATTATAGAAATTAATGATGAAAAGATGTAAATTTCAATAGATGGCATTGGATAGAATCTCTATAGATGTTACTTTTCTATGATATTTACATCCACAGAAGTTCTAAATGTGTTTCATATTATGATGCAACCACGTAGTATTATGATGCAACCACGTCATAAAAAGATTCGACACATTGTAAAAATAGAAATAATAGGAGGCAAATGGAACGGGGAGGATGATAGTACAAAAAACTAAATATAACAAATTTTAACCTATTAATTAATAATAATGCAATTAGAAATCAAAAATCATACATACGAATGCGTTCAATCTTAACGCCGAATATAGCAATGAACTAATACGGGAAAAATGAGCCAGAATTGTGTCGAGAGCGCCATCTGATGAGGATCTTTGGAAATACATTTGAAGAAGATTGGAACGTATGCGATAATTGATATACAAATAAATTAAAACTCCAGGAATTAATGAAACGAATTAAGAAATAATTAAATTATTTAATAAATAATCATTGTAAAATAATATGTATTTAAAACTTATCATAATGATTAATCAAAAACTACAAGAATATTTATAAAAATATTAATGTAAAAATATATTTGCACAAAAAGTAATTAAAGTAATTATAAAATGAAATGAAATTTCTAAAGCGATAATTAACAAATTTATAAATTTAGTTTAAAATTCCTCAAATGATAATTTACAAATTTATATGGATATGATTCAGCCTTACAGTGTTGTAATAAATCGGCTAGATTGCTACTAAATTGTGCATTTTCACATAACCTAAAAATCCTATGAAATTGATTAATTAAAATATTTTTATATACATGTTTACTCATACAGGGGTTAAAATAGATAATCATGTGAATTTTAAATAGAAAGCTTTTCCTTTTGTCAAAAATACTTGACATAGGGTAAAAATACTTATCAAGAGAGCGAGAGATAGTTAAATCATTCATTTGGAATACGAGATAAATTTGAGGGTTAAAAATCAAAATCTATAGCAGTTGATGAGGCATGGGATGGACCTGAAATTTTATCGATGGAAGAATACAGATAAATGATTTACATATGATTACAAAAACAGCGCAGCAGAACAGGTACAGAGGGAGTTGTGGTACACAGTCCGGTCATCCTCAATAGCGCGTCGCACCGCCTCGTGATGCAATACAAGCAGCAATACGGTTCGGCATGCTGTCGAACAGACGCCTGATGTTGGCCTGCGGCAGACGAGTTCACGCTTGTTGGACGTTACGTTCCACATCCCGAAGATTGCGGCAACGAGGCAGCTGGCGTTTCAACGGGTCACACATACGCTCGATAGGGGAGATGTCTAGGAAGCGGGCAGGCCCTAGAAGTATATAGACATGACTCAGGCAGGCCTGGGCGAACCGAGCCGTGTGAAGCTGGGTATTATCCTGCTGGAATTGATCACCTGGAATCCCAGCAACAAATGGGAGCACATGGGGCCGTAGAATCTCATCCACATACCGCTGACCCGTCAATGTTCCAGGTATCACTACTAGAGCAGATCAGCAGTCATAGGCTATGGCTCCCAGCCTATGATGCCTGCAGTGGGGCTGATATGGCACTCAATAACGAGGTTGGGATTGTGGCGTTGTGCAGGGTACCTTCACACCCGAACACGCTGATCATCGGTCCCCAAAACGAAGCGGCACTCATCGCTAAACACCACCACACATCGCTAATCTGTGGCGTTCCACGTTGGTCTGGCCCGGCACCACTGCAACCGGAGCCGCCGATGTTCCCGTGTTATTGGCAGCGCACGTAAATGACGCTGGAATCGTAGATTCGTTTCCTTCAGGAGTCTAGATATGGTTAGTGGGCACATAGGAGCACTACGTGTGCCTGTATTGCGGATCAGGTCATCGTGGGCTCTATACGTGCCTGCCGTACGATCATTAGATCTTCTCTACTGGTGGTATGCCTGGTTCATCCAGAGCCGGTCCTCCGTGTCTGGATGGCGTCCCATGACCAGTGCTCCCAACACCGTCGGACGGTATAGTCCGAACGATCCACGTGACGGGTTATCCGGCGTGCTGACCAGCCTGCGGTTTTCATCCCGATGATCAGGCCTCTCTCGAAGTTCGTCAGTTGCGTATAATGACGTTTCTGGCATCTATCAACCATTCTTTTTACTCCTTACTCGCGTTTGCGTCGGACGAAGCGTCTCCAATTGATGGGGCGTCGACTACACGCCGGTTTCTAAGGCCTCTGGTTTATTCTTGCAGCGCCACTCACGGGTGCACGGTCATGGTGCAATCACACCAGATTGGGATCACTTGCATACCACCCACCCTCTAGCTATTTACATCATTTCGCTGTTGTACCATGTTTTCTTTTTCTTGCGAAACTTCCATTATCTGTGAGTGTACATATATATATATATATATATATATAATACAGAAATTTTAAGCTTCCCCAGTAACGCGCCCTTTTCTTTCATAATTCTTATTCTAAATTCCTATTTCATGTCACGCACGTATTGTATTGCAACAATATTAAATTCTATCCCACACTACTACTATTAACAGAGTCTGTCAGGACGTTCCCTTTTCCTTTACTATAACATATATGGTCATTAATCTTAACCTCGACGTAAACTTTCTTATATGAAACTGCATCCCCATCATATGCTTAAAGCATAATAACGCGAAGGACATGTCGTCATCTCCTCCTCCATAATTGCAACTTGTATGAACCAACGCAGACTGCTTTGAGATTTCTTGCGGGGTGGTCGGCGACCAGGAGCTCGCACCTATGTAACCAATTATGTTTTACGAGTGTCATCTAATAAAGTAGATTTTTGTAACCTGGAAAGTCTCTTCCCTGGATTATATCTTCCGTCATTACACACACACATATCCACACATACATCCACACACACAAACACACACACACACATCTATCTATCTATATATATATATATATATGTGTGTATATGTATATATATATATATAATATTAAGAACAACAAGTGAGATTCAAGTAAGAAATTATCACTTACGCTAAACGACGACAAAAATCAATACACCACTCAGGAACAGGCGTGAAGCTGCTCACATCTCCAGAGTAGAAAATATCCGAGTGAAAAGGAAGAAACGTTAAAACGTTGAAAGGGGAGAACCAAATGCGTTGCATATAATGGCAGGGGAGGATTGCGACTCCCCTTCCATTAATTAATTTTACTTCCGGCTGTAAAAGCTGCTTTAAACGGGAAGGGGAGTCGCAAGCCTCCCCTGTCACTATATGCAACGCATTTGATTCTCCCCTTTCAACGTTTTAACGTTTCTTCCTTCCTTTTCACTCGGATATATATATATCCCATCTTTACCACATGTAATTCTTATTCCATTGCTTAACTTATATATGGAACAGGAAAAAGGGATATATTATACCGTTTTAGTACCTGTATTTTTTATAATGTTTACTTATCATATTTTTTTAAATATTCATTGGCTTGTCGTATAGTATTTTTGATATCACATTTACATTTCAGTACATCTTTTCACTCATGCTTTATAGAACTTCTCTATTAATGATCAATCTCAGGTATATATAAAACAAGTAAAATAAAAATTCTTCAATTTTATATATATATATATATATATTATTATTATTATTATTATACAGGTACGAGTTAATTGGTTCATTTTCTATTTTTCAATCTTTAAACTTCTTGGCCCAGCATAGGGAGTTTATAGATAATATCTATCTTCTTATTCAGAAACAAGCTTACTTTCTTGGTTATTATGGATAAATACTGAACTCTTAGGAAGAATTTATTGCATAATGATCTCTATTATAAGCCTATAGCTTTTCCATAAGTTAGGCTAGAATGCCTTGTTACTTTCTGTTTTTTATTTGCTGTATTTCTATTTTCGAATGTTCACCATTGATATTCGTTTATTATTCATAGTATGATGAATGCATAATTGTATTGATTAAGATTTGTTCTCCACATGGTAGTTATATCTCTATTTTATAAGTTTTGGAAAGTCATAGTGCTTACTTGCCTAACCTTCCTTTTATGTAGTAGTAGATGACAGGAATTTGCATCAATTTTTTGTATTTATTAGATAATATTTTATATGTGTTTAAAAAATATATAAAATATATTTGGACTTTTATAAACTGTATTTATTCTTTATTCTTCTTGCATAACATATAATTTGGCAAATATGCAATGTTTTGCTTTTCCTTACTTATAAATTTTTTGTTAGGTGCTTAAATTTGGTCTTATACATGGATATCTTATACTTTATGTTATGGTTATGTGTGTTACAATCTATCTCTAATCTATCATCGGAATTTCATATCATATTTTTAATATATATATATATATATATATATATATGTGCGTGTGTGTGTGTATGCAATGTAGCACAACATTAAGTGGAGGTAAAGGCCCAGCAGGATAAAATATTGTTCCCACACTATTTGGACATTAAAATAAAGATAATTTATTGCTCTGGAAAATACAAAAGGTTTTGAAATAACTGAAAGGGAAAAAGTGTTCATTTGATGCTCTGTACGGAATGGGAAAATGCATATGAACGACAGCAGGCACCTTTGAGAAAGGTTTCAGTACTGGATATGTGCACCGTGGAGTGCGATGCAACATTCCACACGTCATGTCATGCTTTGTACAACATTATCCATCAGCTGTTGAAGCAAGTTATTCCACTCCTCTGTCAGGCCACGGATGAGGGTGTTCTTGTTTGCTGAAGGGTATTTTTGACCAGAAGTGGCCTCCCCAAAGCATCCCAAACATTTTAAATGGGGTTTAGTAGTTGACTAGACAATTCTGAACAGCGAGTGTTCGATGACATGGTGCGTTGTCGTCCATGAAAGCAAATTATCACCGATAGCACCACGGAAAAGACGAACATGAGGCAGTAGAACTTCATCAATGTACCGTTGGCAAGTCAAAGTCCCCGTTGCAACTACATGTAGGGGTGTGCGGCCATTGATCATGATACCGGCCCACACCATAATACTACATGTCGGGTATCGGTCCCTTTCCTGGATATTTTCTAGACGATAAGCAGTACCACTCTCACGCCAGATCAGTTGGCGTCTACAAACCGATGGCAGACTGAACCTACTCTCATCTGAGAATAGTGCGAATAGTCCTGTTCGATCGAATTGCAAAGCTCATGACACAATTGCAAACGGGCGGAACGGTGCAGTCTGGACAATGGGTCTGCGGACAAAATAGGTCTGGGGGCGTATATTCCTCCTTCTTACAAACGTATGGCTACAGTTTTTCGGGAGATCCGCTGCCCTGGGGTAGCAAGAAACTGATTTTCCACCTGCTGAGCTCTAGTTCGCCAGCCCCGTTTGGCCCATAGGACAATGTACATATCTCCTGCAGGCGTTATACTTGTAACGCGACCTCCCTGTGACGCTTGCTACACATTCCAATTGTTTTAAATGCTTGCCACAGCCGTGAAACAACGCTGTGGGCGATTTCGAACTCCCTGTCAACATCTATTATGTTCCGCCTTTCTTCGATCTTTCCAATAATACGGCTACGCGTAAAATCATTTAAGTGATATCGGGAAGACATACCGAAAATTTCAAGTTCGCCAATTAAACCTGTCCCGTGAAACTTTCACTTGGAACAATAACTGTCTACACGAAGCAAATCCTTGAAATCTCTTATCAGCGTTATCACGTGACGAACAGGTGTGGAAATGAAAAATTTGTATACGCACACCTCTTCTTACTGCATACCACACTTATTCTAATTTTCCACATTTTGCTTCCTTTCATTTTGTGGTTGCTGTGAGTGATAGTGTCATCCGTCCTTAGCAATTGTCTAGCTGTGAGACAGGGTGATTCAAAAGTTCGGAGCAAAAGTAAAACGCGATAAAAAATATCTATGAGTCGGAGAGACATGCTGTCCGCAGATTAATATTCACCGTGGTGGGGGGATTTTATATGGTATGAAAAAAAGTTAGTTCAAAATCTCAACACTAAGGGGCGCTGCTACAGATAAAGTCATGAAGGTGACTTATGTATATCGCTCACGCAACGCAAATTTAGTATCAGACAAAAACATTATTGAATACCACCCCCACACGGCACGTCAAGTGATGGAGTTACTACGGTCAACGTTTGGCGCTGATAGCCTACTGAGCAGGCATAGTACACATGAATGGCTTGCTAGATCCCCAGACCTCACACCCTGTGATTTCTGGTTGTGGGGATACCTAAAATCAAGGGTCTATAGAGGAAATCCCCAGTCCTTACCAGCACTGAAAGACGCCTTACGGCAGGAGGTATCAGCCATTTCCATTGATATGCTGTTTCATGCTGTATCAGCCGTAATACCGCGATTACACTCAGTACTTGAATGTGGTGGTGAACACATTGAGCACCTGCAGTTTTAAATCATGCTGAGATAAATCATTTCACAATTATTACCTCGCATTGCTTCTTTGCAGAAGCGCCCCCTAGTGTCGAGATTCTTAACTATTTTTTTTCATGTCATACAAAATCCCCCACCACGGTTGAATATTAATCTGCAAACCGCATGTCACTCCGACCCATAGATATTTTTATAGCGTTTTACTTTTACTCAGAACTTTTGAATCACCCTATATATATATATATATATATATATATATATATATATATATATTTCTTCTTGGCTTCTTATACCTGCTTGCTCGTCCACTACGCAATGCATAGCTAAGCGTATTCTAAAATTATAACTGGTCAAATTCACTTCATATTTGCATAGCTAAGTCATGAGATATTATCTGTAAAATAAACGCCCATCGTTCATGTTATGTTTAAATCACTGTGCTGATTTTAAGTTCACATTTAAACTTGCCTCACAGCAATCTTCGGATAAAACGAATTACAGATGTTAAAAAATGTCACGCATTTCTTGAAACATGATTGTTTATGTTACAACATAAGAAGTTTTACACCATTTTTTCCTTTTCTTATTTTGTATCTTGCGTTATCGTTAACAGTTGAGTGCTCACAATAAAGAATAGAATTGCTCCAGGAAGAACGGTTTGACACTTGACTTGTGGGGAAACCACATGAGCAACTTTTCGTTTTCATGGTAAAATACACGAGACAAATAAAACAAATATTTTTAGTCTTCTGCGCAGTGCATATTTCTTGCATAAATTTATCGCCACGCATTTCCAGTTTCCAGCGCTCTTTATAATTACAGTCTGTGAGCAGCAAAGTTTTTGAAAGATAAATGTAACGTTTAGAGATACATAGCTATTACAGATAGTTTGTACACAACTGCGTATGCAGGATTTTCCACAGGGGAATGCTAAAATCGATTGTATTCAAAATTTAGAGATTACTGTCAACCTTTCATTTTCAGAGCTTCGAGAATATTTCTGAAACATAGCTATTACAGATAGTTTGTACACAACTGCGTATGCAGGATTTTCCCCAGGGGAATGCTAAAATCGATTGTATTCAAAATATAGAGATTACTGTCAACCTTTCATTTTCAGAGCTTCGAGAATATTTCTGAAACATAGCTATTACAGATAGTTTGTACACAACTGCGTATGCAGGATTTTCCCCAGGGGAATGCTAAAATCGATTGTATTCAAAATATAGAGATTACTGTCAACCTTTCATTTTCAGAGCTTCGAGAATATTTCTGAAACATAGCTATTACAGATAGTTTGTACACAACTGCGTATGCAGGATTTTCCCCAGGGGAATGCTAAAATCGATTATATTCAAAATATAGAGATTACTGTCAACCTTTCATTTTCAGAGCTTCGAGAATATTTCTATGCTTCTGCAAAGTCCTTGGAATTCCATGAAACGCAATTTGGGAACCACAGATACAAATCTAAATTCTCTTTATTCTAGAATGAGAAATTGTTAATGTCTTGGATATTGTACAGAGTTTCCTATCGTAAAATCAATAAAATTACCTTAGAACTCCTAAAATGCCCCCCCCCCCCCCTACCTTGAAAATTTGAAAACGTTCTATAAGAAATCTGCTAATAACTTCCCGTCCCTACTCAAATCCCTAACTTTCTATTGAAGTTCACTTGTAATGATATTAAAATTTTCTGTAAAGAATGGCTTCTAATTAAATTACAACTTTCCAGGAGGGGCTTTGGTACCGCTGACCCTCCATAAATGCGCCCATGTATGTGCATAATAGTAGTTAAACGAATTATTTAATATTATCTTCGCTTACGAGAATCATGAATTGAATGCTTTGAATATGAATTTCCTTATTTTTTTACGTAAATAAAAATATTCTAATCAATAAAGTTTAGTAAAAAATAGAATAAGAAGCTCGTTTAAAAGAACGTTATTTAAAATGTAAAATAAGAATGATTTTTCAATGACTAATAATCTTATTTCATTTTTTAATTCTGCACTGAATGTCTCACGTGTGGAAATCCCAGGCCGTCCGACTCATCCAGAGGACTTGAGCAACTATTTGGACGACCGGAAATGTCTCACGTGTGTAAGAGTGAATGATATGTTAGTATAAATTATTCTTTTTAAAATTTTATTGTTCTAAATTCATTCAATAAACTCATGATAGTTTCTAAATAAGTCATTTTTAATACTGAATGATTTAGCGTTTGTTCTAAATTTCATTACTTCTGAACAGCTTGATAAAAACATAGCAAAATTTTCATTGTTAAATTTCGTTATGAGCTGCTTTTTTGACAGATTCTAAACAGTAGTGTCTGTGTAGTAAACTTTCTCCCAAATTGCAGAACATTGAGCAAAATGTCGAATCACGTATACACAGGAGGATGGACCTTCAGTGAATAACAATTCGAAAACGATAAAAAATCAAAATGTAATCAAAAAGTATAAAATCTTATTCAAATATAATTAGGTCGTGTTGGAAATAATATAAAATCACATGTCTCTAAAACTTGGTTCTTATAAAAACGACTGGGCGCCGCGTGCGTAAGTCCACAGTCCAATAGCTACAAACCTAAGAACAACTGTCCAGTGACTAGACAGCATTGGAGCCCAAGCATCATTGCAATGTTCTTGGTTTGGTCCGACACATGACGCATATCCCATGACGTAAGGAATGTAAGACTGGTCGTGAACTCCATGGAACAGATGGGCCATGGGTCCCCTCGCATACACAGCGACATCTTCTCCACCATGCAATTCGTCCACCATTGGGAAAGAAGAATCAAGTTGAAATTCTTTTTCCACTGTAAAAGAGTTTGAGAATTACACTTATGTTTTGAAATAAAATGGTGTCGCGCACGTGAGATAATCGATGTAATGTGGCACGGACGAGATAGCCCTCATGTGACCTCAAAGATTTGAAACTATACATGAGAGTTATTAATCCAACTTATCAGTCTCATGCCAAAGACAGTTTATGTTCAGCGTAGGGAATCTGACCAACCTTCTAGCAAAATGTCCTAACTGCCCAGTCCACTTCTAGTTAAAATTCAGAATTCTCACCCTACAAATAGTAATTCATCTATAACTAATTAATACCCGAATTATGAACGGAAGAAAAATGATTTTGCAAACTGATTGAATGACGAATTTGAATATAAAAATTTTCATGGACACGTTAAGTAAAGGAAACATACAACATGTAATATAAGCAAAGACTAGATGTAGCAACAGAAACAAATAAGACATGCAACAGAAAAGAAATTTGACAATAAGCGTATACATAAATATTCTAAACAATGGTTTTCATATTTTCACTGCGACCCACTTCAAAACATAAAAAAAAAATCGCAGTTTGCTTTGTCAGAGCGAAAGATTTTCGTGGCGTTTTTAACGCGAAGCATTTTTGGCATACTTATTGCCAAAAATATTATAGGCTAAATGATAATGCCTCACGTTTGTAAGGCGTTGTCAGTTTTTAGTACAAAATGGATGTGTCAACATTTAAGTAAAAATATATATTTAAAATGCTTTTTGTAACTGAACACTGGTTATTAATTTTAAATAAGATATATTCATTGGGGACAGAGTTTAGTATATCTGAGACTTTGAATAATATTGATTCAAAAAAACTATTATCAAAATATTATACTAATTTGAAAACGTAATCTAATACCTTTTCAAATTATTAGGAATGAAAGAACATTTATTTCTATTTCAGGAATACAGAATTTTAAAACCACATATCGTCTATTTATATAGAATTATTTTTGCCAGCAGACTAACTCTGATTTTATTTGTCTATATTATTTATGACTAGCAACGTCTACCTAAATACACTACCTCAATTGAAATTACCCCATCAGAAGGCACGTATGTGTTTTGTTCAATATGCAACACATTCGGTATACAGGATTAGTCATGGAATAGCAAGATTAAAACATTGCAAGGAGAGGGACGGGGTGTAATTGTGCAGTATCCTGTTGAACATTGAAGATAGTAAATAAAAATAAACCATATCACAGTTTTATTTACTTTATGATTGCCAACCTGGTACCGGATGCTGGCTTAGTATATTCCGGTTACACACTAGCTTATTCATGTCATAAGTTTGATTCTACAAGTGTACACGTCCATTTTAGGCACCTAAATAGAAACGGACACCGAACATGACAGGGTGCCATTCATAGCCCCAGGAGATTCCCTCTCCCTCTCTCTCCCTCTCTCTCTCTTCCTCTCTCTCTCTCTCTCCCCTCTCTCTCTCTCTCTGCACAGTTGAATTTTATTTTATCCCGATGAATTTATGTCAATGAAAAATTAATTGTGTATATTTAAATGTTCATTGGTATAATTAAACAAAATGATATTTAGCTTTGACCGATAATACGATGATTGATATATTGACAATTAAATGACTGATTTGGTCATAAGTTACACAAAATTTTCGAGACCAACCATTGAACCTCAGTCCACTATTCCAGTAACTGTTCCAGAGTATACCTGCCAGTGTGGTTGATCCGATACACGGTAACATATTTAAATAATTCCCCTTTAGGACGCCTCACTCTAAAATTAAGAAAGTTTACAATAGAAGATTAATTGCATATCACCAGCTTATACTACTTGCAATGTAAACTTACATAAAGTGTCATATTTCTGTATTGTACAGCAATACTGCTATACCAGAGCTTCGTCTTACAAATGAGTTTGTTCAGAATCTATAGAAGCGAATTGTAAACATCTTTAGAATTATCGAGATATCCTCATTTGAAAATAAAAGATTCAATTGGAATTAATATTTCCAATAAGTGTATCCATTATTATATTAAGAAAAACGGAGTGGATGTACCAGTTCTCAAATATCCATATAATAAAACACTCAATATAAGTATTTTTACTTTCCATATATACAAAATATAATGCATAGGGAAAGTATTGTGATAAAGTTAAAAATTTGAATTCGACTGTATGTGTGTATATGTGTGTGTGTGTCTGTCAGTCCGTGAATCTGTGGAGACAATATCCTACGAACCAAAGATGCGTTTTGAATTGAATTTAATACAAAATTTACAATCAGAGCATACTGAAGCTTGTTGATTTTAAATGCAAACCGACGAATTTTCTAAGACACCCCCCCAAACTTTTGAAAGTAATTTTGAAAATATCATCAAAAAATCAAAACCTTCAACAATGTTATGCAAATATTCATTTTTTGTGATTTTCATTAGAAAGCCATTGACATAATTTTTCGAACTTTAGCATGAATCCAAGGGTGGATCCAGAGTGTTTTATTACGGGGGGGGGGGGGGGGGCGGCGGTTCCGGGGATCCGCCCCTGGAAAACTTTTAATTTTGGGCTGTTGAATAGTTTAGATAAATTTTGTTGTTCTTAAGTCATATTAATATACTTAATAATTAAAATTGAGCTTATCATTAAACTATATGCAAATATGGGTTAGGGTAAATTATAATTAAGTATGATAGAAAGAATAAGCTAATAAAAGATACAATACATATACATTTATACAACAACCAAAACGATAATTTACAATGTATTTAATAGAACAAGTTTAAATCCAAATTACGAAAACGTTGTAATTATTTTACTTTTTTTATAACAAGAAATTTTCTAAAAAGAAATTTATAGTGAAAAGTCAAGCCGCCTTGGTTTCTTTGAAAATTTGTCAATCACTTTGTTTACATCAATATGAATGTCTCTATGGATGTGTATTAATGGTAGTCCTGAAAGTCTCTCTTCTGTCATCCGCGTTCGAAGTCAAGTTTTAAGGCGCTTCAATTTTTAAAGAGAAATGTCAAAACATTTTTCACGTTAGACTTTTGTTTATTACAGGCAGTCATATATAACAAACAACACAAAAATTATTCTCCATCGTCTTTATTTTTTTCCTATTTATAACCCCGACGGGGGGGGGGGGGCGATCGTCCCCTCTGCCCCTCGCTGGATCCGCCCTTACATGAACCTTTCTGTAGGTATTGCACTTCATTGAAATGAATTTATCAAAACAATCACATAAAACTAAAAAAGTATTAACAATTGTGAAATATGTTCAGTTTTCATATGTAATATTATGCGATAAATTTGTTAACATCATTCTCGTGGATCTTTTTTTTCCCTCGTTCTTGAGAAATTTCCCCTAATACGGACTTTCATAGACGCCCTGTATATTTATGTAAAAGAGAAAAAAAATTAACACGTGATAATGTTCATTGTGAGTTATGACTAAAGGCTTTTAATTCAAAAAGGAAGTTTCTACATTTACTTCTTCACTCTGGCAGTTACTGTAGGTTCTGTTGAAAGGCTATTCAACAAATTAAAACTTATAAAAGACTACAAAATAAATTGTATAGGATAATCAAGATTGATTTTTTTTCCTTTGGGCATAAAAGGCGAGGTCAGAAAAATGTATATGGCAAAGTTTATTGTTTAGTTTGCTGCTAAAATTATGTTTTATTATCATATTCATGTGATGCAATTGCATGTTATTTCTTCTATATAATAAATAAATTTATCATTTGTAAATTATTTCAGGATACATTAAAGTAATTTCAGTTAGAAATAAGGGCGAGGGATCAAAATAACAAAATGGTTATTCTTATAATAGATATTTATATACTTTCCAAGACATTGAATTTTCGTCAATTAGTCCTCATTTTCATTGATTTAGCATCATTTTATCCATTTGGCGAGATTTTCGTTAATTTGGCAACATTTAAAAATGTCTCTAAGTTGGCAACATTCCGCCAAATTCGTCGCCAAAATCTCGTCAAGCGTTATGGACGGAGAAATAAGTTATTCTTATAACAGAAAAATGACTATTAGCGTTCAAATACAAAAATATTACTCAAAGTATATTCATGAATGGAACGAGCTAGATCCACGAGAGTGGTGTCACCAAATTTATCACATGATATTACATATGACAAGTGAACATGTTTCTCAACAGTTAATATTTTTTTCTTAATTTATGGGATTTTTTGATAAATTTATATGAAAAATGTGCAATATCTCGAGAACGGTTCATACTAGCGTTCTAAAATTTATGTCAATCGTTTTTTAATGAAAAATTACATAAGAAATAACTATTTACGTAACTTTAGTAAAGGTTTTAATTTTATGATTTTCTCAAAATTTCACTCGAAAATTTAGGGGCTTCTGAACATCCGATTGCAGATAAAAACAATAGGCTTCCAGTATTCATGGATTGTAATTTTTGTACCAAATTTTGTTCGAATAGCTCCATTTGTTCGCCAGTTATCGTCTCCACAGACTCACTGTCACACACACACATACTTCCACACACACACATAATTTCACACATACACACATACTTTCACATAACCACACACACACACACACACATATATACACACACGCATGCACAGATATCATCTCAAAAACGCCTGGTGTTTGTTCAGGGATGCTTGAAACGTGCTCTCCCGTCGAAAACTCAAATTCGAATTTTCGACTCCGTCGCAATACTTTCCTTATACATTATATGTATATAAGGAAAGTAAAACTAATTATGCCTCAGTGGAGAATCGAATCACAAAACCCGGTTAGCCAGTCGAAGTTCAACCACTAAGAAGATTATCTTTACGAATAAGATTAAAGAGTACCTTACATTTTTTTCAGATTTCTGAAGGAAGTGCAACTTCTGATTTGAACAAACCTTTTCATTCTTCCGCCTTATTTTAAATACTGCAGCATTATGTTTGCCGCATTTCTTCATGAATTGAAACCACTTCCCTAACTTGCAATTGCAAAAAAAAAAACCATGCCTCAGTGGGAAATCGGACCACCGATCTCCAAATGAGCAATGAACGAACGATCTTTGGTACAGATACCGTTATATTGCTTCTGAACTTAAAGCGAACCCTGCGATGTCACCTTGAAACATGCACGAAGTGACGTTTGGAATATAAATCTACACAGAATTGAAGTTCAAATAATCATAGACAACGTAAATAAAAACTGTTTATAAATGTTCTTCGTACGTAACACTGAGATCATAAAAGTTCACAGAAGAAAACTTCAAAATTAAATACACGATTGAATGCTACATGCATACGTCATCAGCCCTACAGCTACAAATCTAACTGCAGTACTCCAATGACTTAGCATTACAGGAGACCAAGCGTCACTGCAAAGTTCTTGATTTGGACCAACACATGACGCATATCCCATGACGTAAGGGATGTAGGATTGGTCATGGACTCCATGAAACAGATGAGCCATGGGTCCTCTTGCGTAGACTGCAACATCTTCACCACCATGAGTTTCATACGCCATTGGAAAAGCAGAATCTGGTCGAAAGTTTGTATCAACTGTAAAAAATTGGAATAGTTGTAACATTTAAACATGCATTTATGTGAGGTTAAAAGTTTAGCTTTGAAGAAAACATGCTTATATGGAGTATGTTCATGCGATGTTCAATCAAATGTTAATGCAAATTTTCATGCAATATTCATTCAAATTTTCATGCAATATTCATGCAAATGTTCGTGCATTATTCATGCAGATGTTTGTGCAAAAAATGATGTATATCTACTCTAAATCGGAATTGTAAAGAACAATGAAAATAATTATTTACAAACCAATTTAGGTGATTGTAATGTTTCAATCAAAAGATATATTTGTCAGATAAATTTGTACAATAATGTACAAAATCTGCGCTTGTGCATTCTTATCTTAAGACTCTACGTCATAATTCTTGCCACCCATTTTGCAACTTTATATTTTTATCTTTTATTTTCTCGAAATATATTATTACAAACTTGAAACTTAATCCAATAATAAAATTGTATTTGTGTTGATTACACCAATACTCAATTTTGTGATAGACAGGCTACATAATAATAAATATATCAAACAACAAAATCTAGACATAAACGATATCCGACGCATAAGCAAGTATTAAAGTTCTCGAAATTGCTAAAAACAATAGTTATAGTCTGACAGTCGAACCTGATTTTGATAAAAGTAATTTCTATTGTTGATATTACTTGTATATAGTATAGAGAATCGAGAAATACCGGGTACCACTTCTGTACTTTTGGGCAATTCACTCCATTAAAGATGGCATTGTCCACCATATTGATAATCTTAATCCTGAGACATTCCTTGATCTACTGGTTGTTCTCTTCAATGAACTATGAGTATCATGGATACAATACATGGGCATGCCCAGAAGAACAAATTAAAATGAAATCAACCACTTCTGAAAAAGACCAGTCTCTGATTAGACTTCTTCTCATTAAGAGGCTATGATGAATGTATTGGTAGAGGCTAGTAGACCAGAATTTTACTACACTACGTGACAGTGAAAATGGGACACCAAGAAGGAGTGGGCAGAAAAATATGCAAAATGCAGGATAAACGCAGCTCATTGAGTTATAAAAATGATGCGAAATGCGCAAATGTCCCGCACACGTTGAGTGAGATATAAGGGAAGAAACCTGCAGAATCGGCACTATTTGCGCCGCTCTGTCTGCCAGGGAAATCATTTTGCAATTTTTTTGTCTCAGAGAAAACGTGTAGTAGCAAAGAATGTTCGGCCGCAGTCGACCGAGACAGTTCCAGCATACAGACAATTTCACGAGGGGTATGGTGATCGAATTCAGAAGGGCAGGTTGGTCCATACGTCAAATCTCAGCGGATAGCCACCTACACGCGTCCACGGTGCATCGGCTGTGGCGAAGATGGTTGGAACAAGGGAATGTGACATGTTTGAGGTGTGCCGGTACGGCTAGAGCGATGTCAGCATGCGTGGACGACGCATTCGCCGGCAAGCGTTCGTGCCACTTCCGTCGCCTTTTTGCAGCATGTGCAGGACACCCTTGATGCTCTCATATCGACTAAGACCATTATCCGCCTATTGGTCGTCGTCGACCTGCACTCATGGCGCCCGTTAAGAAGACTGCCATTGGCCCAAAAGCACAGACGCCTCCATTTGAAATGGTGTCGGGATAGAGCCACGTGGACAAGGGAATGGCTAAGGGTCGTGTTTTCAAACGAGTCACGCTTCTGTTTCAGCAATGAAATTCACCGTGTACTAGTTTGGTGCCGAAGTGGTGACAGGTCTAATCCGGCCGCATCTGTGGAACGTCACACCGTGCAACAACGCGGCATCATGGTTTGGGGCGCCATCGCGAACGATAGCAGATCACCTTTGGTCCGTATCGAAGGCACTATGACGGCCCAATGATACGTGTATGACGTGCTGCGGCCGGTGTCACTACCCTTCCTTCAGGGGGTTCCCAATGCCATTAACCAGCAGAATAACTCCCGACCACACACGGCACTCATCAGACAGTATGCCCTGCAAGGTACCCAGGTGCATCCTAGGCCACCAGTCTCCCCTGATCTCTCACCAATCGAACACGTCTGGTACTTTATTGGACGTCGCTTACGTGCGCTACCACTGCCGCGTTTAGAAAAAGAACTTTTGCAAATGGTTGACAGGGAATAGGCAGTCATCCGTTAGGACACCATTCGCATGCTCATTGACTCTGTACCTAGACGCGTTGCTGCCTGTAACGCCGCCCGCGGTGGTCCTATAACCTACTGATCAGACGGTGTTATCGCTAAGTATATAGGTATATCATGTTGCAATAAACATCACTTATTTTTCGTTGCTCTCTCTCTCTATTTGCCGATTTTCATCACTTTATGTCCACTCCTTCTTGGTGTCTTATTTTCACTGTCACGTAGTGTATATTTATATGCGACCAGCAGTTATATAGGGTTGAACTACAAATAACCTAGCCATTTTCTAACAAGTTCTCTGACATCGTCTTACGTCTTGGTGGCTTGCACTCATTGCTGAGAGTCGTTGACGATGTCGGTTCTTTAGTGGCTGACAGTAGTTTATCAGAGTTGATGAGTAATGTATTTTCAGAAGTTCTAAAATTGCTGCAGAAGAAGTTTCTTCAAAATATAATAGCTTTAAGAAAAGTTTCAGAAGAAGTCTTAAGGAGTGAGTGTATTTTATGTCAATGAACAAGCAGCAATGATCTCATATTTATACTTGAAAATTAAACCTTGAAGAGCAAAATAAGCACGCCGCGGATCGATTGCATTCATGATTTTGTATTAGAGAGAAGTTTGTCTTCTTGTAAAGAAGACAATTTTAAGAGAACAATTCTGATTATAAAAAAGTTGATACTTTATGATCATGCATGCGAAAACAAATCAAGAAAGAAATTGTAAATTATGTACCGAAGTTCTCCAACGGATGTTATCATACTTCTTTTTGAAGGAGATCATCCCAATTGCTCTTGGTGTAGTCTATTTTTATAGGAGATGTACAAAAAGGGAAGTATACTACAACTCTTTCTGAATGGAGATTGTGTTTTGCACATGCTTGGCTTCTGGAATGGAATTTGGAAGGATATGTGGATTTAAACCATATTTATGCAATTTAAGATTTCAAAAGTGCCATAGAGATAACTTGAGTAGGTGTAGCTTACCGAAAAGTAACATGGTACGTATTTTATGATTGATGGTTCAGCCTTAAAGTGCGCGAATCCTTGACTTGATTATGATACTGTTTGTGACTACATCTCTTGTTTTAAATCTGCATCAATCCAAAGCTTCAAATAGCTAATGCATGTTTGATTTTTGATCAATTCATCATTTTCAACACCAAAAATTTTTAAAAACACAAGAGAGTGGTTGTAGATAGTAATATCTACCAACTAGCCATGTTATATCCACTTCCAGCAAAGGAGGTCATACTTACAGTCACGGGAAACAAGAAAATCTTTGAACCTTATACCAAGCTTATATTTACAGGGCAGGATTAAACTTTAACGAAATCTCTGGTTTATGTGTTTTAAAACAACAAGATTTGGCAACTTTGTATCAAAAGACAAATTTTGTAATTACTCAACAAGCAAATAAACTGGGAACCAAATAAAGAAGCAGGCAGATGACTGTAGTTTCTGATGACACGTATTTTTGTTATTTCTCTGCCAGTATTTGAAACAAAAGACTAAGATCTTGGAATGCATGCAATCATCTATTGAAGGAAAATCTATGGTTATTGAAACCACTGTCATAAACGCATAATCACATAACACCGGATAAATTGGCCGGACAGGCTTTGAGTGGATGTGATACCACAGCTTGACTTTTTGTCATAGGAAAAAAAACAGAAGGACTATTGTATATCATTTATAGGAGGGTAGACAACAAGCATTCGTGATATGCAGATATAAGCATAAACTTTCATCATCATTAGCGCTCCTATTTTCCAAGATGTTTGACAACTTCAGAAACGTGAGTTATATCCTGGTCTACAGACATAGGAAGACTCTTTACAGCCTCCAAAACCTCTGTTCATTTCTTCTACCTAAAAGCTTTTTTGAATAATGTACTCGTAAAACAAACATATAACCTTCGAACCTGCATCTGGAAGAATACTTAATATACCCCCATCTGCATTGAATCCTGAACAATGTGGGTTCAGCAAAGACAGTGTTTTCAAATTCTTTATGCCAGTGGTTCCCAAACTGGGGTCCCCGGACCTCTGGGGGTCCGCGAACAACACGCAATATTTAACTAATCAATAGTTAGCTTTAAAAAAATA
The DNA here is from genome assembly GCA_951213105.1 of Amaurobius ferox. Classification (NCBI taxonomy): domain Eukaryota; kingdom Metazoa; phylum Arthropoda; class Arachnida; order Araneae; family Amaurobiidae; genus Amaurobius; species Amaurobius ferox. The sequence goes on along the minus strand of OX578149.1, from coordinate 130,301,419 downwards.
AAATTCATTATTTTTCTCCACTCTCATTTTAATTTTATTTTTTTTAATTAAATATTAATGAACTTTTTTCTAAATAACTCTGAATTAAATACATTCATGAAATTAATTTCAAACTAATAGGTTATATCTTCAAACAGAATTAAATTGTTTGGGAGTAGGTTTCGTTTTGGCACAATGCCATGATTAACGGTGACGATACTCTGATGTAGCTCGGACGTCAAAGCACTTGTAACTTCGAACAATATTACTAGAGACCCGACTACTAGAGAATACTACTAGAGACCGGACTACTAGAGAATACTGCTAGAGACCGGATGACGTCAGCTTTGAATAGAGCGGGACGTAGCGAACGTCTCCCGCTTCTCCCCTTGCAATATGGTTTTAAGGGGTCCGCGAATTTTTTTTTTCTCTGAGGGGGTTCGCGGACCGGAAAGTTTGGGAACCTCTGCTTTATGCCAATTGTTATGTCAAAAATATCGCTCTAGCTCCCACCGAGATCTTGAAGTTAACTAAATGCGCATGCAAAAGTGAAATTCCATGTCGTACAAAAATGTGTAGTTGTATGAATGCTGACTTTTCCTGTGCATAGTTTTCCAACTGTGCAAATAATAGTTGTTCTAAATACAAACAACCAAATACAGCAAAATGATGGAGACGATTTGGGGCGGGACAGCCCAGCGACTAGAAAGCAGGAATTGCGCTCGGACGACTCGAGTTAGATTCCTGCCGCTTCCTAAACTGTCACTGTGGTCACGCGGAGTACGATTATGTTAAACATGTGGGTCCGTAAGATCTTCCGAAAGGTTGGTGGGAGGGGAAGGAGGGGTACGGCCCTGTGGAAGCCCTGGAAGGAATCGTTTGTATACGGAGGACCAAGAATCTGAGATCATCGCATATTTTTCTTTCAACCCACGAACAAGCATTCGAAAAGCAAGCTAAACTTTGGGGCTACCTAGGATGTCAGTTGATAGAACACTTGAAAAATACTATTGGAATCCATTTTGTATTCATGGACTTCAAGTACTTCATTCTTCCAATTTTGACCGGCATGTTGCATTCTGCAACTGGTTATTAATCCAACAAGACATAACTTCGAACTTTATTAAGAACATTTTGTGGACTAATAATTGTTTGTTTGCAGAAGATGGAGCAATCAATACTCACAATGATCATTATTGGGATAATACGAAACCATTTTTTGTCCGTGGAATACATCACCAGAGAAAGTTTTCTGTGTCTGTATGGTGCGGAATTTGGAATGGAAAACTGATTGGTCCTGTGTTTTATGAAGGGACTCTTACATCTGAAAAATACATGCAGCTTATTTTAGGCGGTACTGTAACAGATTTTATGGAGATGGCAACATTATCGCTTCTAAACAACATGAATTGTCAACAAGATGGCGCGCTTGTACACCAGGCTATAATTGTGGCAAATTGGCTCAACGAAAACTTTGATAAACAGTGGATTGGCTTGAAAAGAGCCACAAAATGATCCCCCAGATTCGCTTATTTAAGCCCTCTCAATTTTTACTTATGGGGGCCGTCTTCGAACACTAGTTCATAATACTCGCCCACTAAACGCAATTGACCTTAAACAAAAGATAATTGATGCTTGCAACAATATTAGTGGTTGTTGTTGTTGATCTTGTTGAGACCCAGACCGTCCGACCTACCAGAAAGGTATACGGTAACACAATATTACTGGTGAAGTACTCCAAAATATTTACAGAAGCATTATTAGAACAGCTCAGTTATGTTGTTGTTGTTGAGACCCAGACCGTCCGACCTACCAGAAAGGTGTTGAAAACCCAGGCCGTCCGGCTCGTCAACAAGGACTTGAGCATCCATTTGGACGGCCGGGAAGGAGTTAGCCGAAACCAACTCCCAACTTGCATGGCTTTCGTCCGACGGTCCAGCAGCGTTTATTTTGAGAATCAAAAATTTACAGGAGAGTTTACATAATATGTTTATAAATGTTATGTTTACATAATATGTTTATAATACCAGAAAGGTGTAAGGTAACTGTTTGGACGGTCGGGAAGTGCCACCCAATTTAGACTGGAACCCAGTGGGGGAAGCATCCACAGGGACCGTACCCTCCTTCCCCTACCACCAACCTCTCGGAAGGACTTACGGACCCACATGTTTAATGTGTTCGTACTCCGCATGAACACGGCGGCAGTTGTGGCAGCGTGCAAATCCAGCGCGCAAACCACCGGGTTACCGCGCCCGAAAGTTGCCAACAGCACGCGGTGTTCCCAGGTGGTCACCCACCCAAGTACTAACCGCGCCCGATGCTGCCTGACTTCGGTGATCTAACGAGAACCGGTGTTTTCAGCACGGTACGGCCGTTGGCAGCTCAGTTATGTATTGGAGTTGAGGGAAAACATTTTGAGAATGCTTTGTGAATTGTATTTCTAGTATTTGTAACAAAATTTGTTCCTTTATATCAGTGGTCTTCTATCAATGTATGCATATTTTAATTATGTGCCCCAACCACGTAGTGAGTGCCACTGCTTTATATGATCTATGTCTGTGTAATGCTTTATTTAGATGCATTTGCGATAAAAAATTTTGACACATATTAACGTATTTTTGATCTAAACAATTTCCATCGTCAATTTGTTTATGAACTCTATTTTCACTGATGAAATAGCCTTTCACATGGTATGGAAAAGTGGCATAAGTCAGATTTTTGCCGATATGCGGTTTTTTTAATGTTCTTGTTGCATTAAAAATAAATATTTTCTGATTGACCAAATTTGTCTAAGGGGGTCGTATAAAAATTTAAAAAGTGTAACTTTTTGAAAATGAATGGGAGGACTCTTTCACTAACGTAGTTTTATTTCCTACCTTACTTTCAGCATTTTTGCAACTTACATTGCCCACTTATCTCCAACAGGTAAAGAATTAAAGCGCGTTTCAATCTTTTTGGGACACCCTGTATATATAATATTTAAATTCTTAATATATATATATATATATATATATATACATATATATATATATAGATACAGGCATAAAAATGGAATTCATACAGTTATGTACAATAAACGTAATAATTATGATATGAAGATTAACCAAATAATCGGATGGAAGTCGAATTTGACTAGGAATATTTTCCGTAACATCATAACAGGACATCTGAGAAGAAATCGTAATAATAATACTTTCAAAAAGGATTGTCTCACTTGCAACAAACTCATTTTACAGGACGCACTTAAAAATCATTACCCACGGAATTTCCTTAAAGATATTTACAATTCTTTCTTTAAAGAAGAGGATTATTCATTCAGTAATGACTTGAGACTATGACATCATATTTGAATTATCGAGATACGCATGCGTATGGGAACATACTTCATGTGGCGAGACGGGCATTACGGTTTAGTCGGTAGTATCGTTGGCAGTGAGTATTTGTCGTTCCATTTCTGTCTACATTCTGAAGCCTCCATTTCTGTATTCTGGAGCTTTCATTTTTGCACATGCTACGGGGATCTGTCATTGAATTGCATTGGTATCCGTGGGCGTTGTCTAGACGTAAAAGTACTTAAAACGGGAATGAGAGGTCGCTATCCCTCTCAGCCATTTTTATGCAATTCATATGGTTTTTCCCCCCTTCCTTTTTTCAAATCGCTTATAATAGTTATATATATATACATATATATGAACTAATAAAGATAAATAGATGCCGTTTGCACAGAAAAAATGGAAATGAAACCGGATTTTTTGTCAAGAAAAAGAAAAATTGTTAGTATAATTTACATTTCTACCAACAGATGGCGCTGTATTAGGTACCTAGTTTGCATTACATAGGATAAGATACATTACATAGGACAGATCGACTAACACTACTATCTGCTTCAAGATGGCGTTATCAGCTACAGCTGCTCTTTTTATACCGTCTGATAATTTGAATAATCTGATATCTGTACCTAATACAGCGCCATCTGTTGGTAGAAATGTAAATTATACCAAAATATTTTTTTTCTTGACAAAAAATGAGTCTTCATTTGCATTCTTTCTGTGCAAACGGCATCTATTTATCTTTATTAGTTCATGAATTATTAATTTTTAAAGTTTTTCCTGACTTTTGGATCACCCTGTACATATACGTATTTTGAACATAGCGACGGGTGTATTAAGAATATAAACGACGGTTGTATTAAGTAAGATAATATACCTCCCACCTGCACGCTCGTTCATAAAAATCCTGGACATATGTGGACGCACCCCTCCTAGTGAAAACATTGCATAGTCCTAATTTACATGAAAGTAAAGCTGTAGGGACTCTTTAAACTAAAAGTTACGCACAGGGAGTTGATTAAAAAATATGTATATTCTGGTGATATGTACAAATGGTTTAAAGACTATAGTCACCAATAAAATCAAAATCGGTGGATTAGGAGGCGAGATAGAGAATTGGCAGTGCTAACTACAGTAAAAATTACGCTCAGGGATTTGTCACGTTAAAGATGCATATCCAGGTGACATGTACAAATGGTGCTGAGACTACAGCCACCAACCGAACCATAATCACTCGATTAGGAACAGATATGTAAAATTATGGGGGCTATTTAAACTAAAAGTTACGCCCAGGGAGTTGACACAAAAAAAAACGCATGCATATCATATCCATCAAATATGTATATCAAGGTGAGGCGTACAGATGGTGCAGCTACAACCATCAGCAGAATCAAAGTCTCTCAATTAGGAGGTGAGATAGGAAATTTGGGAGGAGGGAGCTTACTGAAGTAAAAGTTATACTCAGAGAGTTGTCACAACAAAGATGCATAACCAGGTGACATGCACAAATGGTGCAGAAACTATAGCCACTAGCAAAACTAAATTCACTCAATTAAGAAACGAGATGTAAAATTGTGGGGCTAGTTAAACTAAAAGTCACACCCAGGGGGCTGACATAAAATATGTATATTCAGATGACACGTACAGAGGGTGCATAGTCTATAACCCTCATTAAAATCAAAATCGCTGAATTAGAAGCCGAGATAAGAAATTTGGGGCTATCTCAAATAAAATTTACGCCCAGGGAATATTTGAGCAATATAGTTGCCAGCCAGAGGCCAAAATTTCCGGGAAAATGACGTCAGATAAAATGATCATGGTGAAAATATAATTTTAAAGTTTTTCAATAAATATTTCGAATTCCTTTCATTTTTAGGCATTTTTAATGGCAAATAGCTGAAAAGGTAAAACCGCTGGGTAGGTCAAGTGACTCAAACTAAATATCCAAAACACCACATTTCTGAAAGTGTCACTAAAAATAGCCCATCGATCACGGGCATGCCAAAATTAGGAAACTCGAAACGTTTAAAGAATTAATTTTAAGTCAAACATATTAGAATTCGTCACCAGCAGATCAGCCAGAGCACAGAACTGTCCTAAATCAGAAATGACCCCCTTTCCGAAGGACATAACCATACTACATCAGAAATGACGAAATACGAAACAACTTTAATAAGTAAAACAGTTGGGTGGGTCAAGTGATCCTTCAAACTGAGTGTCATTAACAACATATTATACTCACGATGGACAGAAATCCCTAAAATATCATAAGCATTCCCTTCTCATCACTACACACACTTAATACACTCACTGGTTCAAATGTTTATTTAAATCTCCAAATTAAAAAAAAAAAAAAAGACGAGAAAGAAAACACATACATTCTTAAATGTAGAAAATTGAAGCCAAATTAGCAAAACTGAGCCAATTTAAGGGGTCCCTCTTCATGTTTTACAAATCTTTTATTTCGCTTTGGCGAAAAGATCTCGCAAAACGCGCCACATATCGAATGCTAATACTGCAATGTCTGTTTTTTTTTCACGCCAAATTACTAATACTAGCAGAATACCCGTTGAAAATCAACGGTCTCGCAATAAGCAACCCCTGAATAATGTAAATTTTTTAATAATTTGCGTTTCACATTTATTCGACAAATCGAATATTTTGGTGTGCAGGACTCCCTAAAGAAGAAAATATTGGGGAACTCAAACTCAATTTGCGCATTTCTTCCTTTCGATTTATCTACCCGTGCACCACATCCCGAGGCACCCCTATTTTATTATTTCTCCTTTGGAACTTTTTTCTGTGAAGCACACCCATAAATGAACATTTTTGAAAAACTCTGTTTGCCTTGGGTTTTTTATCAGATGATTGGCCCATATCAAGCCTCTATCACATTTAAAAAGAAGTGTGCCTCATTTATTCAGAAAATTGAACATATTAGTGTGCGGCACCCCTTAAAGTAGCAAATATTGGAAATCTGAAATTTCACACTTTCTTCCTTTCAAACTATCTACCTGTACACCAAATTTGAAGTCTCTATCCTATTGAGAAGCATGTTTTTTCTATCCCTTCACTTTTCGAACGTTTTTCTGTGTAGCACCCCGTTAATGAACATTTTTGTCAAATCGTATTCATCTTTGGTTTTTTGTCAAATGGTTAGCCCATATATTAAATTTCAAGCTTCTATCACATTGTAAGGGAGGCGTTTTTCATTTGTTCGGCAAATCGAACATTTTAGTGAACGGCACCCCTACAATAGCAAATGTTGGAAAACTGAAATTGCGCACTTTCTTTCTTTCCAACTTCTTACCCGTATACCAAATTTGAAGTCTCTATCTCATCGCGAAGCATGCTTTTCTAGCATTTCACCTTTCGAATACTTTTGTGTGGAGTACCCACCCCTTTAAATATACATTTTTGAAAAACTCTATTATTTTTGTGATTTCTATCAGATGATTCGCCCATATACCAAATATCAAGCCTCTATCACGTTTTAAAAGGGGCGTTTCTCCATTATTCCGAAAATCGAACATTTTGGTATACGGCACGCGCTAAAGTAGAAAATATTGGTAAACTAAAATTGTACACTTTCTTCCTTCCATACTATGTACCCTTACACCAAATTTGATATCTCTATCTCATTCTGAAGCATGGCTTTTTATCAATTCACTTTTCGAATGTTTTACTTTGGAGCACCTCCTTAAACGAGCATTTTTGAAAAACTATATTTGTCTTGGAGCAAAACTAAAAATAGAGTGCCGAACCAGTAGTAGATTTTCAAAGTTTATTAAATCATAAAGAAATAACTTATCATAAACTTGGCTTTGAAAATTTGATTATACAGTCACTGATTTATTAACATAACATACGTAACGAACACTCTTAATGGCAGTGGTGAATTTTGTTTACAATCTGTCTTTCTGCGCTTCACCTAATTTTTCACTAAAAACATTTTTTGGCACAGATATAAATATTTTATTTGATGATGTAAAACTAGTAGTCAGGCACATTGGAGCGATACAATACTTATAACTATTCGGAAGTTTGGGACGGAAGAAACAATTATAATTATCGGAACTTTCCGAATGTAACCAAACTTATGCACCAATTCTCAAAGACGGGAGCCGCGGACGAACATTGTGAGGTCACATTCCGTGCGCGCCAAAATGAACCGTTTTCCCGCCACAGTCAGAAAGGAGAACTTTGACTGCTAATAAAACATGAAATACAGCTCGGAGAATAAAAATTTTCATACTTTTGTCCTTTTTGAAACATTTCGAATCGAATAAAAAAATAAAAAAGAGAGACCGGAATTGTCCATTTAGGATTTCAGAGCTTTGTTTACCATTGTGCCATTGATTCGTATTGTTGCGAAAGCGGGGTTTCCCTCCATTTGGAGCTTTCTCTTTCGTCTGTCTCAGAGGCCAGTCGAAGAAAATACAGTGCATGACGTCACAATGACGTGAACCAGGGTTGCCGGAATTTCACAGTTGGAAAAAGAGTTTGCAGATTTGGCGATTTATCGCCAATTTGGCGACATCCAGAATGTCCCAGAAACTTCTTGATGGACTGTGATTTTTGTCTACGCTGGACTGTGATTTTTGTGAATGTTTTGAGAATAGTAGCGGCTATTTTGTGAAATTACCTTCGTCAACATTTTGAGAATAATATCGCATATTCTGTGTAATTAGTGGAGCATTTAAGTGCTGTTTTTCTGTATACCGTTCCTGTTTAATTTGTGCTTGGGCATAAATGTAAGTTATGCAGAAACTGGGACTCGTTCTTGTATCCTGCGTATACACCCACAATTCTTGAAGATACGCTTTCGTAACAGTATTCTGAAGCGCGCAGTTTGTGGGCACCCTGTCGTCATCTTTGCTTCCAGGCTAGCGAATGGGCACCCTGTCGTCATCTTTGCTTCCAGGCTAGCGAATGGGCACCCTGTCGTCATCTTTGCTTCCAGGCTAGCGAATGGGCACCCTGTCGTCATCTTTGCTTCCAGGCTAGCGAATGGACACCCTGTCGTCATCTTTGCTTCCAGGCTAGCGAATGGGCACCCTGTCGTCATCTTTGCTTCCAGGCTAGCGAATGGGCACCCTGTCGTCATCTTTGCTTCCAGGCTAGGTAATGGGCACCCTGTCGTCATCTTTGCTTACAGGCTAGCGAATGGGCACCCTGTCGTCATCTTTGGTTCCAGGCTAGCGAATGGGCACCCTGTCGTCATCTTTGCTTCCAGGCTAGCGAATGGGCACCCTGTCGTCATCTTTGCTTCCAGGCTAGCGAATGGGCACCCTGTCGTCATCTTTGGTTCCAGGCTAGCGAATGGGCACCCTGTCGTCATCTTTGCTTCCAGGCTAGCGAATGGGCACCCTGTCGTCATCTTTGCTTCCAGGCTACCGAATGGGCACCCTGTCGTCATCTTTGCTTCCAGGCTAGCGAATGGGCACCCTGTCGTCATCTTTGCTTCCAGGCTAGCGAATGGGCACCCTGTCGTCATCTTTGCTTCCAGGCTAGCGAATGGGCACACTGTCATCATCTTTGCTTCCAGGCTAGCGAATGGGCACCCTGTCCTCATCTTTGCTTCCAGGCTAGCGAATGGGCACCCTGTCGTCATCTTTGCTTCCAGGCTAGCGAATGGGCACCCTGTCGTCATCTTTGCTTCCAGGCTAGCGAATGGGCACCCTGTCGTCATCTTTGGTTCCAGGCTAGCGAATGGGCACCCTTTCGTCATCTTTGGTTCCAGGCTAGCGAATGGGCACCCTGTCGTCATCTTTGCTTCCAGGCTAGCGAATGGGCACCCTGTCGTCATCTTTGCTTCCAGGCTAGCGAATGGGCACCCTGTCGTCATCTTTGCTTCCAGGCTAGCGAATGGGCACACTGTCGTCATCTTTGCCTCCAGGCTAGCGAATGGACACCCTGTCGTCATCTTTGCTTCCAGGCTAGCGAATGGGCACCCTGTCGTCATCTTTGCTTCCAGGCTAGCGAATGGGCACCCTGTCGTCATCTTTGCTTCCAGGCTAGCGAATGGGCACCCTGTCGTCATCTTTGCTTCCAGGCTAGCGAATGGGCACCCTGTCGTCATCTTTGGTTCCAGGCTAGCGAATGGGCACCCTGTCGTCATCTTTGCTTCCAGGCTAGCGAATGCGCACCCTGTCGTCATCTTTGCTTCCAGCCTAGCGAATGGGCACCCTGTCGTCATCTTTGCTTCCAGGCTCCATCGAGACAAGCGAATGGGCTAACTTGTAATTTACAAGAGATAAAGAAGTGGAACTTCTTACTTTGAAATGGGAATAGTTAAAATTCTGAATTGGGGCGGGACAGCCCAGCGACTAGAAAGCAGGAATTGCGCTCGGACGACTCGAGTTAGATTCCTGCCGCTTCCTAAACTGTCACTGTGGTCACGCGGAGTACGATTATGTTAAACATGTGGGTCCGTAAGATCTTCCGAAAGGTTGGTGGGAGGGGAAGGAGGGGTACGGCCCTGTGGAAGCCTCCCCCACTGGGCTCCGGTCTGAATTGGGTACCATTTCCCGACAGTCCAAACAGATACCTTACACTCTCGGGCAAGCCGGACGGTTTGGGTCGAAGAAAACTGGCAAGATGTTTTCAATCAAATTTTAAAGAAAATAATTCAGTAACAGAAGTGTGGCATCGATGAAATTTTGAAATTCCGAGGTGGAGGGGGTTGCTGTCTCTCCAGCCCGCCTAGTTTGAAATGCAAATTACTCTACCAAAAGTGGTACCAACGAAACATTTTACGATACAAATTAATGACATCGACGATATTTTGAAATTCCGATGTGGGGGCTGCTTCCCCACTTTGAAATGAGAATAATGCCTTACCGGAAGTGGTAAAACGAAAATTTTCACGATATCATCCTGTACAAACAAATGGCATCGAAAAAATTTTGAAATTCAGAGGTGTGTGTGTGAGGGGGGGGGGGGGGGCCTCTCCCCACTTTGAAATGAGAATAACGCTTTATCGGAAGTGGTACAAACGAAAATATTTTTATTGTACAATACGGTACAGATGTAGTACAAACGAATGGCATCGATGAAATTTTCAAATATCGAGGGGGGGGGGGGCTGTCTCTCAACTTTGAAATGAGAATAACGCCATACGGAAAGTGGTGTAAATGAAAAAATTTACGGTACAGTCCAGTACAAACGTAGTACAAACAAATGACATCGACGAAATTTTGAAATTCCGAGGTGGGGGGCTGCCCTCACTTTGAAATGAGAATAACGATTTACCGGAACGGGTACAAATGAAAATTTTTACGGTACAATCCGGCCCGAACGTAGTACAAAAGAACGGCATCGACGAAATCTTGAAATTTCGAGGTGGTTTTCTCCAGCCTGCCCTCCCACTTTGAACTGATAATAACGCCTTACGGGAAGTGGTACAAACGAAAAATTTTGCGGTATAATTCGGTACAAACGTAGTACAAACGAATGGCATCGACGAAATTTTGAAATTCCGAGGTGGAGGGGTCTCCCTCACTTTGAAATTATAATAAAGCTTAAATGAAATTTTTTACGGTACAATCCGGTACGAACATAGTGTACAACAAACGAATGGCATCGACGAAATTTTGACATTTCGAGGGGGGGGGGGGCTACCGTTTCTCCAGCCCTACCTCCCATTTTGAAATGAGAATAAGACAATACCGGAAGTGGTACAAACGAAATGTTTACAGTACAAAAGTAGTACAGACGGATGACATCGAGGAAATTTTAAAATTCTCAGGTGGGGGCTGCCTCTGCCTCCCCACTTTAAAATGAGAATAACGTCTTACCGGAAGTAGTACAAAAGAAAATTTTTACAGTACAGACGTAGCATAAACTACCTACACCATTGAAATTTGGGAAATTCGGAGATGGGGGGGAGGGTTTGGCGAAATGAAGCTATTGTTTCCCGTATGTCTGTTTCTTTATATAGATATATAATAAAAATATTATATGGAATTCCAATGATAGATAAGAGAAAGGATGTAACTCATACAGCAATGGGAAGAAAAAAACTAATACAGTTCAAAACAATCAGTCATCAAGCAATAAAAAATAATATTAAATAAATAGTGGGAATACGAAAATAGAAAACTTGAAACTAACGAAGCATTAAAGCCTAATATGAGCAAAATCACTAGGCTTACAAATGTATATCATTAAGATTTATCGTCAGGGCACATCATCTAACGATTGACCAAGAAAAAAGTTAGTTTCTAAAATTGGAGATAAATAATATCTATAAACTCCAATTGCTGGCCAACAAGCTTAAAGATTGAAATATAAAAAGGGAATTAAATAAATTTTACCTGAGAAATATAAGCACTTTGTGACACTTAAAGCGATAAATAACATGTTACGAGTCATCTGTTTCCATTCGCAGGAGATAAAAGCTCAACTGTTGCCAATCAAAAAGAGCTCAACTGTTGCCAATCAAAAAGAGCTCAACTGTTGCCAATCAAAAAGAGCTCAAATGTTGCCAATCGTAAGATATAAATAACAGTAGAGCAAATAAGTAAAAAATGTTATACATTCACCTATAAAAGCTGCGTAAATAAGGGCATGATAAGTAGTGAATGCACGGAGGCATATGTCTAAGTGGATGTGAATACATTGTGATGCAAATACCAGATAATGTTTATAATTAACTAATATAAGATGACTAATATAATTAACTAATATATATAACTAATATAAATGAAAGAAAATTTGGTACGTGCAATGTGGATGTACAGAAAAAAAAATGATTAGAGTTTCAGAACAATTAGATGATTTATTGTACTGAATGATCTACATAAAGTGAGCACGTCAATATGGCGTTGGTCCACCTCTGGCCTTGATATAAGCTGTTACCTGACGTGGAATTGATGCATAAAGTTGCCGGATGGTATTCTGAGGGATGTCGTTCCAAATGGCCTTCAATTGACGAACTAATTCGTCTACATACTGGGATGGTCGCAGGCGAAGCCCCATCTCAACCCAAATGTGCTCAATAGGCGAGAGGTCTGGAGATCTGGCTGACCAGTCGAAAACCCAGACCACTCGACTGACCCGAGGGTTGATAGTAGCAGTTTGAGTGGCCGGGAAGGGAGATTAGCTGGAAGTGACCTCCAGGCCAAAGAAGTGTGTCGCAAGCACGAAGATAATCAACAGAGAAACTGTGGTCTGGCATTAACTTTCTGTAAAGTTAGTCAGGGATATGGGAATGAGAGGAATATTAGTATACATAAATCACAATTAAATAGGTATACATTTAAATATATTTAAAATGAAAAAGCAAACACGGCAAAAATGAGAAAAGGCAATAATAAATAGCTCAAGATTAAAGATCAAGACATGGAGAACAATCAGTTGAAACTACATAAAAAATGGCGTTTAGTTCGAAATTGCATTCTCGTCAGGACAGCCAAACGATTCGAATTAAAACCGATAGAATAGGTAGTTTCGGACAATGATAATATTATTAATTTCCTTATATACAATAATACATAAGGAAAGTATTGTGACGGGGTCGAAAATTCGAATTCGAGTTTTCGACGGGAGAGCACGTTTCAAGCATCCCTGATCACGAATCGAACATTTTTGAAGTGATGTCTGTATGTGTGTGTGTGTGTGTCAGTAAGTCTGTGGAGACGATAACTGACGGACAAATGGACCGATTCGAACAAAATTTGATACAAAAATTACAATCCGTAAACAATGGAAACCTATTGTTTTCATACGCAATCGAATGTTCAGAACCCCCCTAAATTTTCGAGTAAAATTTTGAAAAAATCGTCAAAAAATCAAAACCTCTAATAAAGTTACGCAAATAGACATTTCTAATGTAATTTTTCATTAGAAAACGTTAAACATAAATTTCAGAACGCTAACATGAACCGTTCTCGAGATATTGCACATTTTTCAAAAAATTATCAAAAAATCATATAAAATAAAAAAAAATATTTCCTAATGAGAAAGATGTTCAATTGTCATATGTAATATCATGCGATAAATATGGTGACATCATTCTCATGGATTTAACTCGTTCCATTCACAAGAAAATATACTTTGAGTAATACTTTTGTATTTGAACGTCAATAGTCATTTATCTGCTGTAAGAATAACTTATTTCTTCGTCCATAACGCTTGGCGAGATTTTGGCGATGAATTTGGTGGAATGTCGCCAACTTGACGACTTTTTAAATGGTGCTCAATTAAGGAAAAACTCGCCAAATGGATACGCTAAATCAATGAAAATGACGACTCATTGACGAAAATTCAATATCTTGGAAAGAATATAAATATCTACTATAAAAAACTATCTACTATAACATATATTGGAAAAGATATAAATAACTACTATAAAAATAATGTATTTTTTTACTGTAAAAGTAGTAAATTCATTGCGTTATATAAGGAAAGTCATGTGTTGCTCACATCAGATTTTTTTACTATGGGCACCATTGGAACTATCTACTGGCTAGTGGAAGGAGAAATAATAAAATCCAAATGAATTAAAAACCAGAAATATAAACTTTGAGGTACAATCACCACATGTAAGTCGAAATGTTTGCAGGAGAACATACGACAGAGCATTTTACACATATTCGTTAAAGCGAGTGGATACCGGAATGAATATACTATTAAACGTGAACGAAATTTTTTTTGAATGAAAACTTTCAAAAATAGTAATCTGTATAGAACTCAGGGCAAGTGGAAAGTAGTCTTTCAAAAATAGTAAACAGTATCAGACTCAGGCCTAGTGGAAAGTTAGGTGTTAAGAATAGGGGAAATTCACAAAAATGAGTTATCCAATCAAGGATAAATAATGCAATTGAAAAATTATTACGTGGTGTATTTGAAATTATTAATAATATTAACAAATACATCCGGATAGTGGTAATTTTGACAAATGCGTTTAAGATTATTGATGTGGAGATAGTGAAAAGGATTAGAAAGTCGATGTATTCGAAATAGCAGGTTTAAAATGATGTTTCTAAACAATTGAATAGAATTACAAGATCGATATGATATCAGTTTAATGATAGTGAAATTATAAAAATCTTTTTTATCATATAGATTGATAATAGCATGATTACGGAGGGTATCTACATTTAGGTCTAAATAATTTACAGTTTGACTAACACTAGGCTCATTAGGGATTAATTCTAGGTTAGAGGTGTAGAAATCAATATTAATTGGATAGGAATCATCAATGATAATACAAATTAAGTCGTCAACATATCGATTTATAATATATGAATTTACATATATATATATATATATATATACAGAGATAGAGAGAGAGAGAAGGAAACTAATAGATAAAGCATGAAATAAATATCATACATTAGTTCAATATCATGAAATATGTTAATTGATTTCGTCAAAGAGGACTTGAAATACAATATTTAACAAAAGGGAAATATTGATACCAGAGAATTAACCATGATCTTCATTTTATACTGAAAGATGAGATAAGTGATAAAACATGGGTGATAAAACACACAATCTAAACATGTGCATCAAAAGAAATGCAAAATGCTGTAGGCCCAAAATATTAAAATTATAAAAATTAATGATGAAAAGATGTAAATTTCAATAGAAGGCATTGGATAGAACCTCTATAGACGTTACTTTTCTAAGATCTTTACATCCACAGAAGTTCTAAATGTGGTTCATATTATGATGCAACCACGTAGTATTATGATGCAACCACGTCAAAAAAAGATTCGACACATTGTAAAAATAGAAATAATAAGAGGAAAATGGAACGGGGAGGATGATAGTACAAAAAACTAAATATAACAAATTTTAACCTATTAATTAATAATAATGCAATTAGAAATATAAAATCATACATACGAATGCGTTCAATCTTAACGCCGAATATAGCAATGAACTAATACGGGCAAAATGAGCCAGAATTGTGTCGAGAGCGCCATCTGATGAGGATCTTTGGAAATACACTTGAAGAAGATTGGAACGTATGCGATAATTGATATACAAATAAATTAAAACTCCAGGAATTAATTAAATGAATTAAGAAATAGTTAAATTATTTAATAAATAATCATTGTAAAATAATATGTATTTAAAACTTATCATGATGATTAATCAAAAACTACAAGAATATTTATAAAAAT